>CM054945.1:20277378-20636139 GCA_029168755.2 Tillandsia fasciculata | reverse complement strand
AAAACTCTAATATAGCTCTCAATTTGCTCCGATCTACCTCAAGTAGCGTATCACGAGATCGATGAACCGGATTTCTCGTTCTCACTGCAAAAGGTTGGAAAAATCGCATAAGATCTACAAATTTCAACTCAAATAGCCGAATTATGGAACATAAACCCTGAAAGCTCATCGATCGAATCGAAGCCCGTTTAATGGCGATGCTCACCTGATCTGATCGAGGCCAGCAACTGCGGAGCGGAGGTTCTCGAGCTTCTCCTCTGCGGCGACGGACGCCATTGGCGATCGATACGAGCTCTCTCGAAGAAGAGGAGGAGAGAGGAGAGGAGGTTTCAAATGGGGGAGGTGGGATGAGCTTCAGAGGAGGCAGTGGTGAGCAGGGGAGGGAAATGGCGCCATTTTATAGGGAACGGAGGGTTAACCCATGCCCGTTAGATGTAACGGAATGGTGCGGCGGACGTGCGACGCAGCGACGGGAGTCGTGGGCGCACGACTATTAAAGAACACGTGTCGGTGAATGTGGACGGTCGCACGGGAGAGTGATGTGGGGGCCACCGTTTGAGGTAGTTCCATATTTTAGTACACATAATTTGCTCCTTTGTACGTGCTTCACGTAG
Source organism: Tillandsia fasciculata (assembly GCA_029168755.2). Classification (NCBI taxonomy): domain Eukaryota; kingdom Viridiplantae; phylum Streptophyta; class Magnoliopsida; order Poales; family Bromeliaceae; genus Tillandsia; species Tillandsia fasciculata. The sequence goes on along the minus strand of CM054945.1, from coordinate 20,635,525 downwards.
GGATGTCAACGGTGGGATTTGAAATAAATTTTTAAAAATTTAAATTCAAACTCAAATTTGACTATTAAATTAGAATTCCAACTTGAATTTGACGGATTTTAAAAATTTATATCTAAATTCGAATCCGACCAAAAATTTAAAATTAAAATCCGAATCCGAATATAAAAATTCAAATCCGAAATAATTATTATTTTTTTCTTTACCATATTTTAAAATATATTATATTAAATTTAAAATTTTAAAATATAATTTTAAATATAATATTAAATATTTATATACATATATATTACATAATGTAAAATCAATTAGGGTCAGATTCGAATTCGGATCAGGTACAATTAAAATTCATATTCATATTCAAATTCATCAAATTTTTAATTTTTATATCCATATCCGAATCCATTCGAATAAATCCATTAATTCGGATTCATGTCCTCAGAAATTTGTAATCATACCGTGGACCAGGTCTACCACGTCATCAGTTGATCCATTTATTTTTAACAAAAATATCCCTATGTTACGAATACAGTCAAATTTAAATTTAAATAATTTATGTCTTAGACAGGAAAAAATTTAATACAAATATATACAAATGTATTTTTTTAAGTTTATTTGAAATGAGTGCAAAATTATTTTTCACTGTAATTTGATGTGATAAAAATATTATTAGCTTATTATTATTGATTTGTTTGAAAAAAAAAAATTGTGTTACCAATTTGTGTTTAAGTAATATTTACTATTCTTGGTTTGTGCTGCAACATATAGATTATAATTAATTATATTTTGAATCTTCTAATTCTGGCGTTAATAAATATTGTTCTATTAATTATTATTTTTTTTTTTAAACAGTAATTAAATAGAAGACTTTCTTTCGAACAAGAATCATTTGGTTGAGCCATCTCCATCCGGACAACAGGAACAGTTTTTTCTATTGGTTGACCAACAAAATATTATTATATATATATATATATATATATATATATATATATATATATATATATATATATTTGTGAGGCCCATTTTTGCCCAATTTTTCAGGAGGTCATCCATTCTATAACTACTCTAGTTCTAGCACGTTTAACTCTCTTAACCTGTTGGGTCTTGCTACCATCCAAAATGTTATAGCCGGATTAAGAAATTTAGTTCTATCATATCATTTATATATAGGACCAATTCAAATTCCCGAGTTGTCACATTCATTCTCCCTTTAAGCCCCCTTTAAAACCCTGACGTCCACGTTAAGCTCAACACACTCACAAAGACCAGGCGATGTGATACTCGTCTCGCTAGCGTTAGCCGACCTTGTGGGGAGCTACACTCCACCCACCCACTACGATCATTAGCCGGGGAGCCTTACTCTACCCGCTATATAACTCTGGCTCAGCTAAGACTAACTCTGGTTCAGCTAAGACTCATCTCACATTTCCAGCTGATAAATGTCTCTGATACCAACTATACGCCCTAACTTCCCAGAGGGTCACCCATTCTAGAACTATTCTAGCTCTAACACGCTTAACTTTCTTAACTTCTTGGATCTTAGTACCATTCAAAATATTATAGTCGAATTAAAAAATTTAGTCATATTATATTATTTATACATAGGACTAATTCAAATTCCGAAATTATCACATATATATATATATATATATATATATATATATATATATATATTATTATTATTTTTCTTAATTCACGAATCAAGTTCCTTATCTTCATGATAAGAGAGTGCTTTTGTATTTGATAGAGCCTAGGAAATTAATTCGTGCATAGAAAGACTTTCATAAGATTTGTGTCATCTCTGATTAAAAAGGTCAATTTGCAAAAATACATACATTTTCATATGATGAATGTGTAATTCATCTTTTGAATTCAGAATAAACAGTTCTAATTTAAAATTAATGATCATAATTTATCAAATTCTACGTACAATTTTGTGCATTTTAATATTAATTTTTTGCTTTCCAGGCTACTTCCTAATTAAACATCCTAAAAAGCTTACATGCAGGACTACAGTCACCAGAGAAATTTTGCATGATGCAGATCAGGTTCTTAATTAGAAAAAGCACTTTGGAGGCTCTATCTAAAACAGGTAATTAGTTCTAATCTCCATTGTAATTTAATTTTGCGCTTGATTGGAATTAATCTTCATTAAACTAATTAAAATAAGATTACTGATCTGGTGATGAATGCTGTTCCCATGGTGGAGGCACATGGACATGACTAACTCCTTGATTAATTTTTTTTTTTTAATTATTTTTGTGTCCTATACTTTTAGTTTAAGTACTACTGAGAAAAATCATACTTATATCACTAAGTGACAATTAATCATTCTTTAAGTAATATTTAAGGTTAAATTATTTATGTGAAAACATAGAGTTTAATTTCTTGTACTAATTTTCTTACTAATTAATTTAAATAGGCTAGGCAACCAATTTCTCAAAAAAAAGTCTTTTATAGGGACTATCCATTAATTTTACATTTATCTTTTATAATAAATCAAATGGCCCATTATTGCTTATCTGGAAGCAACTAGATACACAATTTTAATTAATATATATCATGCATGCTATTAACTATTTTCATACATTTGATGCCAAAAATATGGCATTATTCATTCATGTCCATATGCATTGTTTTTACATTATGAATTAACAAGTTAGATATGATCAACATGATTTTCATTTTTTATGGTATAACATCCACCAAAATATAATTTTTATCTAAAATAGTTTTAAAATAAATTTAATTAAAATTTAATTGATTTAGATTTTATTACACTATTAAACTAAAAAATACTTACTATTAATCATTAAAATTATAAATTACACAATTCTTTTATCATTAGATCAGTAATATGCTCTTTTAATTCTACATAATTATTAATTGTTATCTATCTACATACTTGTGATTAATTATAACTGGTTACTGCCAAGTGTGTATGTTTAGTAATTTAAATTATAATTAGTATTTAATTAATTAGATGGTATGCCAAATTAATTAACACAACAACTGGGTGTTGCTGTAATAAATACGTTACTCATTTAAATATAATAACATAGCTTTAGTTTTAACTAATGGAGCCACAAATTTGTTGCAATTGAATTAGAATGAAAGATTCTTAGTTCTAAACCATAGAACAACTAAGCGCATCATTTAATATGGTAATAGAATAAAAAATATTATATTTTATTTATGACACTTTATTATTATAGGCTGTGTTTGGTTCAGGTATAAATTATAACTGTTTATTTCTGGAATAAATATAAGTTCAGGAACAAATAGAATAAAACTAATTTTATGTTTGAATAAAAATTGAATTGTTACTAGAAATAAGAAAAATAACGTTTGCATAGTTTGATTAGAATAGTAAGAATAAGAGTGATTATAATTTTAAAATAATACTATTTTATATAAATAATTAATATAAAATATTAATTAAATAATAATTTAACTTATTTAATTAACTATTGTCAGATAATCCTGAATATTAATTGATAAAATAATTAACAATAATGAGTATTATTAATAAATATTTCAATTAAATACAAATAAGTTAATAAAGTAATTAGTTAATTATCTAATCGCTAGATAATTAGTTAATAAAATAATTAGATTAGTAAAAATATTAGATTAATTAAAGAGTTAATACAATAATTAAAATTATATTTATTTTAATTAAGTTTATTCTCAATTAATTGATAAAATAATTAATAATAATAAGTATTATTAATAATTAATAATTTAATTAACTACAAATAATTTAATATTTTAATTAGTTAATTATCTAAATATTTAAATAATTAGTTAATAAAATAATTAAATTAGTTAAAATATTAGATTAATTAAAAAGTTAATACAATAATTAAAATTATATTTGTTATTCTCAATTAATTAATAAAATAATTAACAATCGCGAGTGTTATTAATAATAAATAATTTAATAATTTAATTATCTAAATACTTAAATAATTAATTAATAAAATAATTAGATTAGTTAAAATATTAGATTAATTAAAGAGTTAATACAATAATTAAAATTATATTAATTTTAGTTAAATTTAAAATGGAAATAAGTTTTGTTCAAAAAAAAGACTGGAATAGTAGTTTCAGTCTTATACCAGTTTATTCCAGAAAGACAAGAATGATTGTTTTCATTCATAACCAAACGCGTAAAGAAAAATAAAGCTGGAACAAAATCTTATTTTCGGTTTTGTTTTCGAAACAAAGGGAGCCATAGAGTATATACATTGACATGTTATAAAAGAATTTTATTTTAATATTATCTTGATATTGCCTACTTAATTGTGTCGGTAGTATGATTAAACAATAAATTAATCGCGTAATGAAAACAAGGACACAGTGCTAATTAATTAAGCACCTAATTAATTTACAGAGGACAAAAATGCTGTACGTGGAATTCAAAACAAAGCTACGTGCCTCCATATACTACCGTCCCAAGATCGGCTTAATTTTGACTTTGATCAGAGACTTAGTCGCGAACTAGTGGAGATGCAGAATTATCTGTGCAGGTTCATCTAATAATTTACAAATAATATGTTAGAAAAATGCGGATTATATTTGGTGCCACGATCGATCGATGAAAAGTATATTTGAGAATCGTTCTAGATATCTTGAACTCGTCTCCGATCATTTTTGAATTCAGTATTTTGATCGGCTCCTATGTTTCTCCTTCAAATAATCAGAATATAATATTTATGTAATTGTAATAGTAAAATTATGATTAGTTCACATATTTATAATTTAATTTATAATCATTAAGAAAAATATATTTCTTATATATATAAATTTTTTCTTTTCTACCGAGTAATGAATTAGTATGCTGTAGTAACCTGAATTTATAAATATTAATAAATAAATTCCAGGGCGATTTTTGGGTTGACCTTGATTCTAGGAGACCTATTTTGACCTTAGTGGACAATTGCCATAGTGCTCGTTGCACGATTTACGAGGCAAAAAGGCTAATTTCCAATCCGAACATGATCTTGGAAATCCGAGTTGACCATTGCGATCGTCTCGTCGAATCGAGCGATTTTCATATTTAACACTTTTTGATCCGACGGTCGGATCTTCCGGAATTCAAAGAAGAAGAGGGCAATTAGTCGCGACCAATGGAACAGTGTTCCTGCGCACCGTGACTTAAGTCATCACTGTTCATGAACAGTAGACCTTAATTTTTATTCCCTCTTGGACTAACGTTGGCCAATTTACTATCCAGACTCCTAATTCAGTGATTTGAGTAGTCAATTCTAGCTATTTTCGATGTTCTGAACGCGATGGCACAGTCGAAAATTGTGTTTGGCGATTCTGGAATCTCGAAAAGCGTGAAAACTGTAAAATGGGACAGTTTTTATGGAACGAAGATTAATCTGGACGTCGCGTCGAAAAACTAAAATCGCTACCTTGAAGATTTCGACGTTCCGGACGCAACGGCGAAATCCATTTTTCGTTCTGACGACCGGAACTCCTCGAAATACGTGAAATACAGCGAAAAATGGTGTATTTTGCGCGTAAACCCAGGATTTTATGCCTCGGAAATTGTGCCACCTTATAGGGAGGGACTGAGATGCGAAATGAATATTTTAGTGAAGGACTTAGGTCTTAAATTCCGTAGTTGAGGGTGTTTTTAGCAATTGTGCATTAATGCACTATAACAAACCCTTCGGTTTGTGGCTCTCGGAATCCCCTCACACCCGAAGCCACCCCTTCACCTTTCTCTGTAACCGACACCTTCCCTCCATTCCTCCCAACCGTCGCATGGTGCTCCGCCGCCGTCCCGTCGCCGGAGCAACCCGAGAAGACAAAGTATTGAAAGAAGGCGCTCTCGGGTTGGGTTCATGGAGGTGTTTTGGAGGATTAGGTTGGACTTAAACCTCAACTGAGGACTTCTCTGTGAAGCAGCAACCCAGCCGAGGTGATCCCGGCGCTCAGCTCCGCCGTGCGCCGCCGCGGCCACCATCTCTTTCTTTCTCGGCAAGGTGAGAGGATTGAAATCTTTTGATTTTGTTTGACCCTTAGACCCATGTAGAGTGTTCCTGACATGGAGGGGATCGTGACTGTGAAGTTTTAGCCGCCATCGACGTCTCGGTCGCCGACGGGAGTGAGTTATCGCCGGAATTATCGTTTTCAGCCGTCGATGGGCGCCACCTTCATCCGACCGTTGAAGTCGGGATCAGATCCGTTGGATCATCTCTTCTCGGTGACTGTAAGCCTCTCCCGAAGTATGGAGTGGATCGGTGAAGAATCCATGGAGATCCATGGAGCCCTAGAACCGGCCAATAATGCATCATCGCCGGATGTGCTCCGCCCGGCGCCGCCGCGCGCCCCCGCCGCCGGAAAACTCCTCAGCAAGCATCTGGGGACCGAGGGGACCACTATGGTCCATCTTGCACCGGCCCAGGCCCCACCGGCCGAAATCCGCCATTAGAGCATCCTTGTCTTCACCGAGCTCGAGTGAACTCCGCCGCCGCGCGTCGCCGGCGCTGGCTGCCGCCGACCAGCGACCTGGGTGAGTGTGTAGGATCATTTAGAAGCTTCCTACCATGTTGCATGTAGTATTTAACGTGGGGTTCTTTTTCTCTGGTCTTGCACCATTGTGGTGGCCGAGGAAGCTCCGCCGCCGCCGGCGTCGCCTCTCGCCGCCGGCCATCGACCCAGGTTGGTCTTAGACAACCCCTAGAGAAGTTCCATCATCTTGGTTTGGTCAAAATGCCACAGAAAAGTAAGATGGTCCATCTTTGTGATTGCACCATGGAACTTGGCCCGAGCTCCCCTCCGGCCGCCGCCGCCGCCGCCTCCGGGCACCGGCCAAGACCCTCAGGTAACCTCTGAACTTCATGCTTAAGCTTCCTACCCAAGTGAGGGAGCCCTAGGGTGCTTGTGTTGCAGAAAATAAATGTGGAGTTAGGTGTCTAATTAATGTGTATAAGTGATGCCCCTAAGGTGTTTGATGTAATGTTCCAAAGAAGAAAAATTCAGAATTCGGCTTCGAGTTTAATATGAAAGATGTTTCACACACTCCCCTGAGCTTGATGCTCACTTCAGACCCAATGTTGGCTGTGTGGATTGGTGTGTGGGGCATGGTGGAAGTGTTAGAGAGCGAGGAACTCGGATCTAGTTGATCCATTGATTTTGGACTGGAACTGGGGTGAGCCCTAGGGTATTGGCACTGTCCAGAGTCACTTTCATATACAAAGTTCGTCTGTTTGACGATCGGATTAAAAGTTGTAGCAAAATCAACCTAAAACGATAATGTTGGAACAAAACTAAGTTCCGGGCTGTTGGCGAAGCCGTGACAGTGCATTCCTAGCTATTTTGGGGTCACTGGACGCGGTGCTCGCGTCAGATTTGGTGTTTGAAGCCCCGGAGAAACAAAAATGCATTTTGGCTATGTTGGAGAAGAACTTTATGGGCCAAAGTTTTCCTTGGGTCTCGTGCTGCTCCCAAATGGTGAGCACGAGCTTCGTCATGTCATAACGGACACGCTGAAACTTACGGCGTTGTCATCGGACTTCTGGTTTGGAAGAACAAGAGAAAACAGCGCTCAAAACGGTATTAAAAGTGTAAAATTAAGAAACCTAGGGGTTTGAACGCAAAGTCCACATTGTATACTGTTTAGTAAACTGCTTTAATGATTCCTAAACTTTTGTTAGGAATCCAGCGGCTAAGTTTTGAAGCCTGAATCTCCCGGAAAGCCAAAAGGGATTCCCGGGAGGGGCAATTTGGTAATTTCACCAAAGATGAATATCAGATTAAATTGGTCCACGTGTTGTCGTCAGACATGAATGTCTAAGTAATTAAAATGATCAAGTTAGCGACAAGAGTTTGAAAATAACATAACATAATCTTGATCTAGGTTGGCACAGTCTTCGAGCGTCCAGTTGGAGTCAAGGGTTCGCCTGCGCACTGTCAGGTGGGTTATCTTCGGTCCGGGCTTTATCATTTCGGCCCTCGGTGTACGGTATTGGTTGGACTCCTGTTTTTGTTAATCTAGATTATATTTGAGCCTGTCTGCCTTTGATTGTGATATTTATTGCTTTGACTAGTTGGTCATTAGTTGCACTCCTATGCCTGATTATGATCTTCTTTAGTGATCTTTACCATATCTGATGATTGGTTATTTCCAGTGGTTATATCATTGCTCTATACGTTGTCATGCCTGTTTGGTCATCTGATATTTGAGCCTGCTCCCTTGTTGTTCGCCTGTTATGCTGCTAAATACATGATCTTCTAAAATAAGTGTTTTTACCAAGCCTTGTAGGGTAGCCTGAGTCTGTTCTTGTTTGATAGGACAAGGGCAACGCTCTACGAGGTTTGGGACCCAAAAACCTATTGTTTTCAAAAGTTTTCTTAAAAACATGTGTTTAGTTGCATAAGGGGTTAGTCTGCCTGATTGGTTGTTAGATGTTGAGCTATGCCTGTTATCAGTTCTATTCTGCCTCACTTGATTATTCATAGTGCCTCTGATATATATATCTTATCTTGGAACATTTCCATGTTTGATTGGTGAGCCTGTTTGTCCTGTCGATCAAATGATACACTGCTGAACACATAGATTTAATCAACTGATGTTTTTACCGAGCTTCGTAGGGTCGCCGGAGTCTGTTCTTGTTTGATAGGACAAAGGCAATTGCTCTGCGAGGTTTGGAAACCCAAGCTTCGTAGTGTCGTCTGAGTCTGTTCTTGTTTGATAGGACGAGGGCAACGCTCTTCGAGGTTTGGACTTTTCAAAACAGTTTTCTTAAAAATATGTGTTTAAGTTTTGTATCATTTGGTTGATTGGTGTTGTTGAGTTGAGTTTATCTGTGAGCTTCTGTTGAGAGAGATTTGCCTTGATCTTGCATATGAGCTGAGATTTACTATTTCGTTGCTGAGTGTTCCTGCATGAGAGTTGAGATTCAGTTGATTTTGCCCTTGCATCCCAGTGGGGATTTCCCAGCTTGTAGCCGATTACCCGGTCAGTGGACCGCCAGTTGAGCATTTGCATTTGATCGCCCGCACTGTTGTACGTCACGAACATTGCCGGGGTCGCTCCCCGTGGACATTGTTCTTTACCGGTAAAGTGGTTAGCAATAGCAACCCGTGACCCCTTGTGGGGGGAATGTCAATCAGAGAGTGCCAGATGGGCAAATTCGCCTGAGGGTTTTGTGGAACCAAAGGTGACTGGTAATTGGGTCTTTGTGTTTCATTTATTTGATGCATGTGTTGTTAAGTTGCTTTATCATGTTTCTTTGATGCCTTTGTTACATTGCTGATTGTCCTAATTCCTTGATGCCTTGACTATAGTTCTTAGTTATGTTACCCTGCTCTAACTTTAACCTGCTTTTATCCTGCTTTAATTCTGCTAAAATTATCTCCTATACTTGTATCTATATTGTGAGTTATGCTTTCCTTATAGCACCAGTTATATATCTGCTTTACCCTAACCCCTGATTTATTACTATCCTCTAGTATTGTATACCAGTAGGTACGATCTGCTATTTCTCGGCTCGTCGTGCCCACTGGGATACACTCCGGTGTGTCTCACACCCTCGGGTGACTGTTTTTCAGGTCGAGCGGGTGTTGAGATGTCGGGACGAATTGGCGAGGTATCGAGATAGATGTTCGACCCTGGACAGCCGTGTACTTAGTTAAAGAGTTTAAAGTTGAAAGATTTTGTAATTTGGAAAAAAAGTTATAAGATGTAAAGTTATTGTAAAAGTTAATTTGTATTATTCTTTGTACGTAGTTAGTACTCTGATTGATTGCCAAGCTAGCCGTGCATATATAGAAAAGGCTCAATCCCCAGTGGGATTGGGACTCTTCTATATATGTGGCGGTCTGTTATTGCCCTGGCTGATTTGCAACTCTGATTTAAAAAAAAAAAAAAAAAAAATTTAGACGCTGGTTTTTGAACTCGGGGCGTGACAGATTAGATGGTATCAGAGCAATAGGAATACGAAGTCTAGGTTTGGCTAGGAACGAACCCTAGGATGACTCGTGTCACGTGAGAGCGCTGGGTTTTGGTACAGTAAGTTGGGAACTTAGAAGTTATATCATCGGCAAAGAGACTGTGAAGGAAGGTATGTGATGTACCTTCAGCTGTGAGTGGTGTCCACAACAAGTTGTTGGCGACAGATTTGTGGTATTTCGCCTTTCTTTTGGTAAGCACGTTGGCTGCAGACAACGTACTTTCGAAAGAATTGAGAAATACTCTGCCCTGTGATGGGGTATATCAGATTGGGTCTAAAATGGTAGCCTTGGGATTGTTGATATTTTGTGACTGATTGTCACTACAGTGAACCTGTTAGAGGCTTAATAGTGGATTAGTTAAGTTTAAGTTTCGGGGACGAAACTTCTTAAAGTGGTGAGTGATGTAGTAACCTGAATTTATAAATATTAATAAATAAATTCCAGGGCGATTTTTGGGTTGACCTTGATTCTAGGAGACCTATTTTGACCTTAGTGGACAATTGCCATAGTGCTCGTTGCACGATTTACGAGGCAAAAAGGCTAATTTCCAATCCGAACATGATCTTGGAAATCCGAGTTGACCATTGCGATCGTCTCGTCGAATCGAGCGATTTTCATATTTAACACTTTTTGATCCGACGGTCGGATCTTCCGGAATTCAAAGAAGAAGAGGGCAATTAGTCGCGACCAATGGAACAGTGTTCCTGCGCACCGTGACTTAAGTCATCACTGTTCATGAACAGTAGACCTTAATTTTTATTCCCTCTTGGACTAACGTTGGCCAATTTACTATCCAGACTCCTAATTCAGTGATTTGAGTAGTCAATTCTAGCTATTTTCGATGTTCTGAACGCGATGGCACAGTCGAAAATTGTGTTTGGCGATTCTGGAATCTCGAAAAGCGTGAAAACTGTAAAATGGGACAGTTTTTATGGAACGAAGATTAATCTGGACGTCGCGTCGAAAAACTAAAATCGCTACCTTGAAGATTTCGACGTTCCGGACGCAACGGCGAAATCCATTTTTCGTTCTGACGACCGGAACTCCTCGAAATACGTGAAATACAGCGAAAAATGGTGTATTTTGCGCGTAAACCCAGGATTTTATGCCTCGGAAATTGTGCCACCTTATAGGGAGGGACTGAGATGCGAAATGAATATTTTAGTGAAGGACTTAGGTCTTAAATTCCGTAGTTGAGGGTGTTTTTAGCAATTGTGCATTAATGCACTATAACAAACCCTTCGGTTTGTGGCTCTCGGAATCCCCTCACACCCGAAGCCACCCCTTCACCTTTCTCTGTAACCGACACCTTCCCTCCATTCCTCCCAACCGTCGCATGGTGCTCCGCCGCCGTCCCGTCGCCGGAGCAACCCGAGAAGACAAAGTATTGAAAGAAGGCGCTCTCGGGTTGGGTTCATGGAGGTGTTTTGGAGGATTAGGTTGGACTTAAACCTCAACTGAGGACTTCTCTGTGAAGCAGCAACCCAGCCGAGGTGATCCCGGCGCTCAGCTCCGCCGTGCGCCGCCGCGGCCACCATCTCTTTCTTTCTCGGCAAGGTGAGAGGATTGAAATCTTTTGATTTTGTTTGACCCTTAGACCCATGTAGAGTGTTCCTGACATGGAGGGGATCGTGACTGTGAAGTTTTAGCCGCCATCGACGTCTCGGTCGCCGACGGGAGTGAGTTATCGCCGGAATTATCGTTTTCAGCCGTCGATGGGCGCCACCTTCATCCGACCGTTGAAGTCGGGATCAGATCCGTTGGATCATCTCTTCTCGGTGACTGTAAGCCTCTCCCGAAGTATGGAGTGGATCGGTGAAGAATCCATGGAGATCCATGGAGCCCTAGAACCGGCCAATAATGCATCATCGCCGGATGTGCTCCGCCCGGCGCCGCCGCGCGCCCCCGCCGCCGGAAAACTCCTCAGCAAGCATCTGGGGACCGAGGGGACCACTATGGTCCATCTTGCACCGGCCCAGGCCCCACCGGCCGAAATCCGCCATTAGAGCATCCTTGTCTTCACCGAGCTCGAGTGAACTCCGCCGCCGCGCGTCGCCGGCGCTGGCTGCCGCCGACCAGCGACCTGGGTGAGTGTGTAGGATCATTTAGAAGCTTCCTACCATGTTGCATGTAGTATTTAACGTGGGGTTCTTTTTCTCTGGTCTTGCACCATTGTGGTGGCCGAGGAAGCTCCGCCGCCGCCGGCGTCGCCTCTCGCCGCCGGCCATCGACCCAGGTTGGTCTTAGACAACCCCTAGAGAAGTTCCATCATCTTGGTTTGGTCAAAATGCCACAGAAAAGTAAGATGGTCCATCTTTGTGATTGCACCATGGAACTTGGCCCGAGCTCCCCTCCGGCCGCCGCCGCCGCCGCCTCCGGGCACCGGCCAAGACCCTCAGGTAACCTCTGAACTTCATGCTTAAGCTTCCTACCCAAGTGAGGGAGCCCTAGGGTGCTTGTGTTGCAGAAAATAAATGTGGAGTTAGGTGTCTAATTAATGTGTATAAGTGATGCCCCTAAGGTGTTTGATGTAATGTTCCAAAGAAGAAAAATTCAGAATTCGGCTTCGAGTTTAATATGAAAGATGTTTCACACACTCCCCTGAGCTTGATGCTCACTTCAGACCCAATGTTGGCTGTGTGGATTGGTGTGTGGGGCATGGTGGAAGTGTTAGAGAGCGAGGAACTCGGATCTAGTTGATCCATTGATTTTGGACTGGAACTGGGGTGAGCCCTAGGGTATTGGCACTGTCCAGAGTCACTTTCATATACAAAGTTCGTCTGTTTGACGATCGGATTAAAAGTTGTAGCAAAATCAACCTAAAACGATAATGTTGGAACAAAACTAAGTTCCGGGCTGTTGGCGAAGCCGTGACAGTGCATTCCTAGCTATTTTGGGGTCACTGGACGCGGTGCTCGCGTCAGATTTGGTGTTTGAAGCCCCGGAGAAACAAAAATGCATTTTGGCTATGTTGGAGAAGAACTTTATGGGCCAAAGTTTTCCTTGGGTCTCGTGCTGCTCCCAAATGGTGAGCACGAGCTTCGTCATGTCATAACGGACACGCTGAAACTTACGGCGTTGTCATCGGACTTCTGGTTTGGAAGAACAAGAGAAAACAGCGCTCAAAACGGTATTAAAAGTGTAAAATTAAGAAACCTAGGGGTTTGAACGCAAAGTCCACATTGTATACTGTTTAGTAAACTGCTTTAATGATTCCTAAACTTTTGTTAGGAATCCAGCGGCTAAGTTTTGAAGCCTGAATCTCCCGGAAAGCCAAAAGGGATTCCCGGGAGGGGCAATTTGGTAATTTCACCAAAGATGAATATCAGATTAAATTGGTCCACGTGTTGTCGTCAGACATGAATGTCTAAGTAATTAAAATGATCAAGTTAGCGACAAGAGTTTGAAAATAACATAACATAATCTTGATCTAGGTTGGCACAGTCTTCGAGCGTCCAGTTGGAGTCAAGGGTTCGCCTGCGCACTGTCAGGTGGGTTATCTTCGGTCCGGGCTTTATCATTTCGGCCCTCGGTGTACGGTATTGGTTGGACTCCTGTTTTTGTTAATCTAGATTATATTTGAGCCTGTCTGCCTTTGATTGTGATATTTATTGCTTTGACTAGTTGGTCATTAGTTGCACTCGATCTATTAATGCTTGAGTCTGCCTTTTCTTTGATTCAGTTGTCCGCTACTTTATGCCTACTTTATGCCTGATTATGATCTTCTTTAGTGATCTTTACCATATCTGATGATTGGTTATTTCCAGTGGTTATATCATTGCTCTATACGTTGTCATGCCTGTTTGGTCATCTGATATTTGAGCCTGCTCCCTTGTTGTTCGCCTGTTATGCTGCTAAATACATGATCTTCTAAAATAAGTGTTTTTACCAAGCCTTGTAGGGTAGCCTGAGTCTGTTCTTGTTTGATAGGACAAGGGCAACGCTCTACGAGGTTTGGGACCCAAAAACCTATTGTTTTCAAAAGTTTTCTTAAAAACATGTGTTTAGTTGCATAAGGGGTTAGTCTGCCTGATTGGTTGTTAGATGTTGAGCTATGCCTGTTATCAGTTCTATTCTGCCTCACTTGATTATTCATAGTGCCTCTGATATATATATCTTATCTTGGAACATTTCCATGTTTGATTGGTGAGCCTGTTTGTCCTGTCGATCAAATGATACACTGCTGAACACATAGATTTAATCAACTGATGTTTTTACCGAGCTTCGTAGGGTCGCCGGAGTCTGTTCTTGTTTGATAGGACAAAGGCAATTGCTCTGCGAGGTTTGGAAACCCAAGCTTCGTAGTGTCGTCTGAGTCTGTTCTTGTTTGATAGGACGAGGGCAACGCTCTTCGAGGTTTGGACTTTTCAAAACAGTTTTCTTAAAAATATGTGTTTAAGTTTTGTATCATTTGGTTGATTGGTGTTGTTGAGTTGAGTTTATCTGTGAGCTTCTGTTGAGAGAGATTTGCCTTGATCTTGCATATGAGCTGAGATTTACTATTTCGTTGCTGAGTGTTCCTGCATGAGAGTTGAGATTCAGTTGATTTTGCCCTTGCATCCCAGTGGGGATTTCCCAGCTTGTAGCCGATTACCCGGTCAGTGGACCGCCAGTTGAGCATTTGCATTTGATCGCCCGCACTGTTGTACGTCACGAACATTGCCGGGGTCGCTCCCCGTGGACATTGTTCTTTACCGGTAAAGTGGTTAGCAATAGCAACCCGTGACCCCTTGTGGGGGGAATGTCAATCAGAGAGTGCCAGATGGGCAAATTCGCCTGAGGGTTTTGTGGAACCAAAGGTGACTGGTAATTGGGTCTTTGTGTTTCATTTATTTGATGCATGTGTTGTTAAGTTGCTTTATCATGTTTCTTTGATGCCTTTGTTACATTGCTGATTGTCCTAATTCCTTGATGCCTTGACTATAGTTCTTAGTTATGTTACCCTGCTCTAACTTTAACCTGCTTTTATCCTGCTTTAATTCTGCTAAAATTATCTCCTATACTTGTATCTATATTGTGAGTTATGCTTTCCTTATAGCACCAGTTATATATCTGCTTTACCCTAACCCCTGATTTATTACTATCCTCTAGTATTGTATACCAGTAGGTACGATCTGCTATTTCTCGGCTCGTCGTGCCCACTGGGATACACTCCGGTGTGTCTCACACCCTCGGGTGACTGTTTTTCAGGTCGAGCGGGTGTTGAGATGTCGGGACGAATTGGCGAGGTATCGAGATAGATGTTCGACCCTGGACAGCCGTGTACTTAGTTAAAGAGTTTAAAGTTGAAAGATTTTGTAATTTGGAAAAAAAGTTATAAGATGTAAAGTTATTGTAAAAGTTAATTTGTATTATTCTTTGTACGTAGTTAGTACTCTGATTGATTGCCAAGCTAGCCGTGCATATATAGAAAAGGCTCAATCCCCAGTGGGATTGGGACTCTTCTATATATGTGGCGGTCTGTTATTGCCCTGGCTGATTTGCAACTCTGATTTAAAAAAAAAAAAAAAAAAAAATTTAGACGCTGGTTTTTGAACTCGGGGCGTGACAGATTAGATGGTATCAGAGCAATAGGAATACGAAGTCTAGGTTTGGCTAGGAACGAACCCTAGGATGACTCGTGTCACGTGAGAGCGCTGGGTTTTGGTACAGTAAGTTGGGAACTTAGAAGTTATATCATCGGCAAAGAGACTGTGAAGGAAGGTATGTGATGTACCTTCAGCTGTGAGTGGTGTCCACAACAAGTTGTTGGCGACAGATTTGTGGTATTTCGCCTTTCTTTTGGTAAGCACGTTGGCTGCAGACAACGTACTTTCGAAAGAATTGAGAAATACTCTGCCCTGTGATGGGGTATATCAGATTGGGTCTAAAATGGTAGCCTTGGGATTGTTGATATTTTGTGACTGATTGTCACTACAGTGAACCTGTTAGAGGCTTAATAGTGGATTAGTTAAGTTTAAGTTTCGGGGACGAAACTTCTTAAAGTGGTGAGTGATGTAGTAACCTGAATTTATAAATATTAATAAATAAATTCCAGGGCGATTTTTGGGTTGACCTTGATTCTAGGAGACCTATTTTGACCTTAGTGGACAATTGCCATAGTGCTCGTTGCACGATTTACGAGGCAAAAAGGCTAATTTCCAATCCGAACATGATCTTGGAAATCCGAGTTGACCATTGCGATCGTCTCGTCGAATCGAGCGATTTTCATATTTAACACTTTTTGATCCGACGGTCGGATCTTCCGGAATTCAAAGAAGAAGAGGGCAATTAGTCGCGACCAATGGAACAGTGTTCCTGCGCACCGTGACTTAAGTCATCACTGTTCATGAACAGTAGACCTTAATTTTTATTCCCTCTTGGACTAACGTTGGCCAATTTACTATCCAGACTCCTAATTCAGTGATTTGAGTAGTCAATTCTAGCTATTTTCGATGTTCTGAACGCGATGGCACAGTCGAAAATTGTGTTTGGCGATTCTGGAATCTCGAAAAGCGTGAAAACTGTAAAATGGGACAGTTTTTATGGAACGAAGATTAATCTGGACGTCGCGTCGAAAAACTAAAATCGCTACCTTGAAGATTTCGACGTTCCGGACGCAACGGCGAAATCCATTTTTCGTTCTGACGACCGGAACTCCTCGAAATACGTGAAATACAGCGAAAAATGGTGTATTTTGCGCGTAAACCCAGGATTTTATGCCTCGGAAATTGTGCCACCTTATAGGGAGGGACTGAGATGCGAAATGAATATTTTAGTGAAGGACTTAGGTCTTAAATTCCGTAGTTGAGGGTGTTTTTAGCAATTGTGCATTAATGCACTATAACAAACCCTTCGGTTTGTGGCTCTCGGAATCCCCTCACACCCGAAGCCACCCCTTCACCTTTCTCTGTAACCGACACCTTCCCTCCATTCCTCCCAACCGTCGCATGGTGCTCCGCCGCCGTCCCGTCGCCGGAGCAACCCGAGAAGACAAAGTATTGAAAGAAGGCGCTCTCGGGTTGGGTTCATGGAGGTGTTTTGGAGGATTAGGTTGGACTTAAACCTCAACTGAGGACTTCTCTGTGAAGCAGCAACCCAGCCGAGGTGATCCCGGCGCTCAGCTCCGCCGTGCGCCGCCGCGGCCACCATCTCTTTCTTTCTCGGCAAGGTGAGAGGATTGAAATCTTTTGATTTTGTTTGACCCTTAGACCCATGTAGAGTGTTCCTGACATGGAGGGGATCGTGACTGTGAAGTTTTAGCCGCCATCGACGTCTCGGTCGCCGACGGGAGTGAGTTATCGCCGGAATTATCGTTTTCAGCCGTCGATGGGCGCCACCTTCATCCGACCGTTGAAGTCGGGATCAGATCCGTTGGATCATCTCTTCTCGGTGACTGTAAGCCTCTCCCGAAGTATGGAGTGGATCGGTGAAGAATCCATGGAGATCCATGGAGCCCTAGAACCGGCCAATAATGCATCATCGCCGGATGTGCTCCGCCCGGCGCCGCCGCGCGCCCCCGCCGCCGGAAAACTCCTCAGCAAGCATCTGGGGACCGAGGGGACCACTATGGTCCATCTTGCACCGGCCCAGGCCCCACCGGCCGAAATCCGCCATTAGAGCATCCTTGTCTTCACCGAGCTCGAGTGAACTCCGCCGCCGCGCGTCGCCGGCGCTGGCTGCCGCCGACCAGCGACCTGGGTGAGTGTGTAGGATCATTTAGAAGCTTCCTACCATGTTGCATGTAGTATTTAACGTGGGGTTCTTTTTCTCTGGTCTTGCACCATTGTGGTGGCCGAGGAAGCTCCGCCGCCGCCGGCGTCGCCTCTCGCCGCCGGCCATCGACCCAGGTTGGTCTTAGACAACCCCTAGAGAAGTTCCATCATCTTGGTTTGGTCAAAATGCCACAGAAAAGTAAGATGGTCCATCTTTGTGATTGCACCATGGAACTTGGCCCGAGCTCCCCTCCGGCCGCCGCCGCCGCCGCCTCCGGGCACCGGCCAAGACCCTCAGGTAACCTCTGAACTTCATGCTTAAGCTTCCTACCCAAGTGAGGGAGCCCTAGGGTGCTTGTGTTGCAGAAAATAAATGTGGAGTTAGGTGTCTAATTAATGTGTATAAGTGATGCCCCTAAGGTGTTTGATGTAATGTTCCAAAGAAGAAAAATTCAGAATTCGGCTTCGAGTTTAATATGAAAGATGTTTCACACACTCCCCTGAGCTTGATGCTCACTTCAGACCCAATGTTGGCTGTGTGGATTGGTGTGTGGGGCATGGTGGAAGTGTTAGAGAGCGAGGAACTCGGATCTAGTTGATCCATTGATTTTGGACTGGAACTGGGGTGAGCCCTAGGGTATTGGCACTGTCCAGAGTCACTTTCATATACAAAGTTCGTCTGTTTGACGATCGGATTAAAAGTTGTAGCAAAATCAACCTAAAACGATAATGTTGGAACAAAACTAAGTTCCGGGCTGTTGGCGAAGCCGTGACAGTGCATTCCTAGCTATTTTGGGGTCACTGGACGCGGTGCTCGCGTCAGATTTGGTGTTTGAAGCCCCGGAGAAACAAAAATGCATTTTGGCTATGTTGGAGAAGAACTTTATGGGCCAAAGTTTTCCTTGGGTCTCGTGCTGCTCCCAAATGGTGAGCACGAGCTTCGTCATGTCATAACGGACACGCTGAAACTTACGGCGTTGTCATCGGACTTCTGGTTTGGAAGAACAAGAGAAAACAGCGCTCAAAACGGTATTAAAAGTGTAAAATTAAGAAACCTAGGGGTTTGAACGCAAAGTCCACATTGTATACTGTTTAGTAAACTGCTTTAATGATTCCTAAACTTTTGTTAGGAATCCAGCGGCTAAGTTTTGAAGCCTGAATCTCCCGGAAAGCCAAAAGGGATTCCCGGGAGGGGCAATTTGGTAATTTCACCAAAGATGAATATCAGATTAAATTGGTCCACGTGTTGTCGTCAGACATGAATGTCTAAGTAATTAAAATGATCAAGTTAGCGACAAGAGTTTGAAAATAACATAACATAATCTTGATCTAGGTTGGCACAGTCTTCGAGCGTCCAGTTGGAGTCAAGGGTTCGCCTGCGCACTGTCAGGTGGGTTATCTTCGGTCCGGGCTTTATCATTTCGGCCCTCGGTGTACGGTATTGGTTGGACTCCTGTTTTTGTTAATCTAGATTATATTTGAGCCTGTCTGCCTTTGATTGTGATATTTATTGCTTTGACTAGTTGGTCATTAGTTGCACTCCTATGCCTGATTATGATCTTCTTTAGTGATCTTTACCATATCTGATGATTGGTTATTTCCAGTGGTTATATCATTGCTCTATACGTTGTCATGCCTGTTTGGTCATCTGATATTTGAGCCTGCTCCCTTGTTGTTCGCCTGTTATGCTGCTAAATACATGATCTTCTAAAATAAGTGTTTTTACCAAGCCTTGTAGGGTAGCCTGAGTCTGTTCTTGTTTGATAGGACAAGGGCAACGCTCTACGAGGTTTGGGACCCAAAAACCTATTGTTTTCAAAAGTTTTCTTAAAAACATGTGTTTAGTTGCATAAGGGGTTAGTCTGCCTGATTGGTTGTTAGATGTTGAGCTATGCCTGTTATCAGTTCTATTCTGCCTCACTTGATTATTCATAGTGCCTCTGATATATATATCTTATCTTGGAACATTTCCATGTTTGATTGGTGAGCCTGTTTGTCCTGTCGATCAAATGATACACTGCTGAACACATAGATTTAATCAACTGATGTTTTTACCGAGCTTCGTAGGGTCGCCGGAGTCTGTTCTTGTTTGATAGGACAAAGGCAATTGCTCTGCGAGGTTTGGAAACCCAAGCTTCGTAGTGTCGTCTGAGTCTGTTCTTGTTTGATAGGACGAGGGCAACGCTCTTCGAGGTTTGGACTTTTCAAAACAGTTTTCTTAAAAATATGTGTTTAAGTTTTGTATCATTTGGTTGATTGGTGTTGTTGAGTTGAGTTTATCTGTGAGCTTCTGTTGAGAGAGATTTGCCTTGATCTTGCATATGAGCTGAGATTTACTATTTCGTTGCTGAGTGTTCCTGCATGAGAGTTGAGATTCAGTTGATTTTGCCCTTGCATCCCAGTGGGGATTTCCCAGCTTGTAGCCGATTACCCGGTCAGTGGACCGCCAGTTGAGCATTTGCATTTGATCGCCCGCACTGTTGTACGTCACGAACATTGCCGGGGTCGCTCCCCGTGGACATTGTTCTTTACCGGTAAAGTGGTTAGCAATAGCAACCCGTGACCCCTTGTGGGGGGAATGTCAATCAGAGAGTGCCAGATGGGCAAATTCGCCTGAGGGTTTTGTGGAACCAAAGGTGACTGGTAATTGGGTCTTTGTGTTTCATTTATTTGATGCATGTGTTGTTAAGTTGCTTTATCATGTTTCTTTGATGCCTTTGTTACATTGCTGATTGTCCTAATTCCTTGATGCCTTGACTATAGTTCTTAGTTATGTTACCCTGCTCTAACTTTAACCTGCTTTTATCCTGCTTTAATTCTGCTAAAATTATCTCCTATACTTGTATCTATATTGTGAGTTATGCTTTCCTTATAGCACCAGTTATATATCTGCTTTACCCTAACCCCTGATTTATTACTATCCTCTAGTATTGTATACCAGTAGGTACGATCTGCTATTTCTCGGCTCGTCGTGCCCACTGGGATACACTCCGGTGTGTCTCACACCCTCGGGTGACTGTTTTTCAGGTCGAGCGGGTGTTGAGATGTCGGGACGAATTGGCGAGGTATCGAGATAGATGTTCGACCCTGGACAGCCGTGTACTTAGTTAAAGAGTTTAAAGTTGAAAGATTTTGTAATTTGGAAAAAAAGTTATAAGATGTAAAGTTATTGTAAAAGTTAATTTGTATTATTCTTGGTACGTAGTTAGTACTCTGATTGATTGCCAAGCTAGCCGTGCATATATAGAAAAGGCTCAATCCCCAGTGGGATTGGGACTCTTCTATATATGTGGCGGTCTGTTATTGCCCTGGCTGATTTGCAACTCTGATTTAAAAAAAAAAAAAAAAAAAAAAATTTAGACGCTGGTTTTTGAACTCGGGGCGTGACATATGCCGGATAGTTGACGCTAATCATTAATTTTAAAAATTTGAATAGTTGAAAATACATAATTAATTCACTTAAAAGGTATAAATATGTGTCTTCTGCTTGGAAAGGCTGATACTGGGAATCATCTTTTTTTTTTCAAATTACTTAACTGACAGAACTTGGTTGGAGAGACTATTACTAAACAAACGTATATTGAGATGGTGTACAATCACAACCGTAGCGCAGGTTTGAAAAAAGAGCAAGTTTAACGATGGTGCTTTAGGAAGAAGAGAGTTAGCAATAATCGCCATCATTTTGTAGATTATTTAACTAAAAAATAATAGACGAAACTACAAAAAATTTAGCGGTCGATTGTGCTACCTTGTGATCGAAATACGGTCCCTTAGGAATATTTGGTTGTTGTTTCGCTGCAACTGGATGTTTTCTCATTATATAGCTCAGTTTATTTTCTAAATGAATAAAGCTATAGTATGCTATTTTGATTCCATATATATATATATATATATATATATATATATATATATATATATATATAAAAT
Organism: Tillandsia fasciculata; assembly: GCA_029168755.2. Classification (NCBI taxonomy): domain Eukaryota; kingdom Viridiplantae; phylum Streptophyta; class Magnoliopsida; order Poales; family Bromeliaceae; genus Tillandsia; species Tillandsia fasciculata. Next base: position 20,613,935 of record CM054945.1, on the reverse strand, counting down.
TTAAAAAAATTATGTTAATTAGTTGGTTACATTGATGCAATTTTTTTTTTTTTTTTTTTTTTTAGAAAAAAAAGTTATCTATTCAATATTAGCTTTTTTAAGTAGTGGGAAAAAAAGAAAAAAAAAAAGTTCGTTGTTACCTCTTGCAAAAATGATCTTTTTAAAGGACCTATACTACTAGCAAATGGCACGTCATCAATCCTAACCATTGTTTCGAAATTAATCCCCACCGTCTACACAATATCCAACCGTTCCGAGGCAGCAGCCCACGGCTTTCCGTTCCCACCGCTATTTAAAATAGCCTTGAGATTCGTGCGATTATTGTGACGGAGAGTACACCTCCCCACTAAAATTCAAAATACCGAAATTTAAATCCCCCGCCCCAACTCCCCCCATTTCCATCTATAAATACCTTGGAATCTCTCTCCCCACCTAATCTCCAATCCCGCTTCGTCTCCCTCATCGTCGTCGTCTTCTTCTTCAGCGAACTCGATCGTCTAGGGTTAGGGTTTCGGAATCAGCGCCAATGTCGGGGAGGGGGAAGGGAGGGAAGGGGCTGGGGAAGGGCGGGGCGAAGCGCCACCGTAAGGTGCTCCGCGACAACATCCAGGGGATCACAAAGCCCGCGATCCGGCGCCTGGCGCGGCGCGGCGGCGTGAAGCGCATCAGCGGTCTCATCTACGAGGAGACGCGCGGCGTGCTCAAGATCTTCCTCGAGAACGTCATCCGCGACGCCGTCACCTACACCGAGCACGCCCGCCGCAAGACCGTCACCGCCATGGACGTCGTCTACGCCCTCAAGCGCCAGGGCCGCACCCTCTACGGCTTCGGTGGGTAAAGTTTAGGTTTTCAATTTAGGATTTAGGATTTGAGGCTGCGATTTGGATTCGAAATGCGAGATCAGGGTTTCGATTTAGGGTTGTAAAGATGTTTTGCAATATGAATTTGATGTGAAATCAATTTAGGGACTTGTTACTTGGCCCAAAATAAATTTCTCTTTGTGGGCTCTGTTGCATGGGCCCATTAGTTGTAATACTCTTCGCTGCTTCATCTGCTTTGATTGCTTTCCACCAAATCCTTTTGAATGAATTAAATTTTCCTTAATTTGTAATACCCATACAAAGAATTTAGAAAAACTAGAATTTTGAATCTTTAAATTAAACATTGGTCACTGCATTTTTTTGTTGGATCGTTAGCGCTAATCAGTAATTCCAAAAGCTTGAGTTGTTAGAAGTATGTAACAAATTCACTTAAAGTGTATAGACACAACGCCTATGGGTTTCGATCGGATTCAATTTATCTAAATGTTGGGTTTATTGTTGAGCTTTTTGTCGTTAGGTTTATTATGGACCATAGTCTTATTCAATTTATTAGGCATATTTAAGCTGATTTATTAGTTTTTTTGGATCTGTTGTTACGAGCCAAGAAAAAGATTTATCAATTAAGAAACGAAACTAGAAATACATATTATTAATATATATTAATATTCATACTTACATGCATAATTCATATGAATAATATATAAAATTAATTAAATGTTTAAGGTATGAATTGAACATAAAATTAATGCAAAAGATTGATATGATAGGAATTAAGCTAAAAAATATATTGTTTACAGCTATCTTATTTTTATCTTAAACAAATTAATGCTGTTTTACTCGTCTTCTTTAATATGTTTAAATATAATATAATTTTGTTGTGTGCTCCATTAAAATAAATTAAGAAGATGCGGTGAATATAAAATATATGAATATTTAATAGTTAATTGTTGTTTTGTATAATTTAATAGCTCAATTTTTTAAAAAATAATTATTATTTTATATAATTTAATATGATGTAAAAGTAAAAAATTTTGAGTTCAATTTATGTCAAAATTCTAATGTTATTATTATTATTATTTTTTGTAATTAAAATAATAAATTTTAAGGGTGTGTTTGGTTTGGAAATTAAAAAGCTATATCCTCTTTTAATTCTCAAACGTATTTTGCTCTCCACCTGATTAGGACAAAGTTGGGTTTTCTAATCTTATCCCCACTTATTTTTTATTTTTTTAATTAAAACTTTAAAATTTTAAAATATTTAAATTTATAAATTTATATTTTTATTTTTTTTAAAAAAAATTATACAATTTTAAATTTTAAAATTTTTTAAGAACTTTTTTATATATTGTAAAATATAAATTTTAATAATTATTTTTAATAAATATTTTTAATTATTTCTTTTTGGTTGGGATAAGGTGGGTTTTTCAAACTTATCCCATTTGTTTCTTTTTTAAAAAAAAAAAATTAAAAATTAAAATTTAAAAATATTTAAATTTTAAAATTTTAATTTTTTAAAAAAATTTATAAAATTTAAAATTTTAATAATTTTTTTAAATAAATATTTAAAATCATATAAATAAATTTTTTTATTTATTTTTAAAAAATATTATGATTAAAAGTAATTTTATTATATCATATAATTATTATTTTTTATTTTTTATTTTTTTTATTATTATACTAAATATATTTTAGCAATAGTTATGACGTCCTCAATAGTTACATATCGGATGTGGATGGAATTGTCATTAGGTTTATATAAGACATGGACACTAGTAATAATAATTGGGCTTAAGCATTTTGGGTTGTGGTGTAGGCCTAACGAGTTATTATTACTAGTAGGTCGGGTCGTTTTATTTGGTATCGGAGTCAATAATTAGTCGGAAATGTGCGACGAGTTTCGATTGAACCTGGGTCTAGATGACAGGGCTAGCGAGACAAGTTTCATATCGTCTGGTGATCTTGGGCTGTTGTGAGTGTGTTTAGACTGACGAGGACGTCAGGCTTCAACGGAAGGAGTCTGTGACGCCTCCATATGACTCCCTCAATAGTCCCACATCGGATTTGGATGGAATTGTCATTGGTTTATAGGAGACATGAATACTAGTAATAATAACTAGACTTAAGTATTTTGGGCTGTAGTTTGGGTCCAATAAATTATTATTGCTAGTGGGCCGAATCTTCATAATAGTTTCAGCTGGTTGTTTATCTCACAATAGAGTCTAACCAAAAAAAAAAGTATGAACTATGATGTTTTCTGTTCTCCACATATATATATATATATATATTGGCTATTCCCGATTTTGATCCGTAACTTTTCTTGCAACAAGCATTCAACGCATCAAAAGTTTTTATTTGCTTTTCTTGGGATCAGCAATATAAAAATCAAAAGGAAAAGAGGAAAAAAAAAAGAAAAAAAGAAAGAAAAAAAGAAAAGTTATGAAGATTCATTCACTTATTAATAACTTTAAGCTCTCTCCTGCAAAGCAGTGACCGTGTGTTATCAATCATCACTTGCATATTCTAATGAACAGTTAAATTATACATGTTTTGTTTGTTAGTTAGTTCATAACTGATGTCCAGGGCAAAAATTTAATTTTCATCATTAATTTTTTTTTTTTTATAGAAAGTCAATAATTTTGGAGTTACAATTAGTTATCATACATTTTTTATTTATTTTACTAAGAATTTTTATACTGATGCATAAAAAATAATTAAAAATATTACAATAGTCAATTACAATATTTAAAAAAATATAAAATTATGAAAAATGCCTTAAATAACATTAATTCCACCCCTACTAGTCTCTAATCCATCATTATTATTATTTTATTTTTTTTAAAGAGAGAGAGAGCAATGTTAAGTGTATAAACTGGCAGAATTGTACATAATTTTTATAATTTTTCATTAAAGTTGAGGTTAGTTATTATTTTTAGCGTAAACTTTAATTTAAAGAACTTGATAACTGGTGTTTGATATTTAAGGTTTTCAGTTCAAAATCTAATTTTTTCAAATATTCAACTAGCTTTTTCTAAAAAATAAAAATAAAAAAATGTGTTGAGAATTTATCAACCCTTTTATTATTTTTTTTATTTTTAGTTAAGAAAACTGTGATTATAAGACTGGTGAAAGAAAATTAATGAGCCATAAGATTGGGGTTGTTGTAGTATTACAATCCAGAGTAAAAGATTGTAAACCTTTTTCAATTTTTTAATTTTTTTTTTTATTCACCAGTATTTAAAAGGTCAACTATCAACTCAAATCAGCCTAATTAGCAAACGGAAAGAAAATACAATCGAAAAAGAGTATTGTTAATTTGAAACCAAACTAGGGAAAAAAAATTAAAAAAATTGGCATACATATGTATAGTACAACACACTAAAATAGTTATTTTTTTTAAGTTTTAGGGTCATTTTTTTAAGCCTTAGGGTTTGGTAACAGAATAAGACAGAACTAGTTATTTCAGGGATAAATATAAAATACGGAACTAGTGTAAAAAAACGTTTAGAATGATTTCAGAGATAAGAGATTTTGTGTTTGGTATGCTAATGAAAAATAAGAAAAATAAAAAATATTAGTTATTTTAAATGATCTTATTTTCTCAAATTTTATTATGTAATAATAAGATGGGATACGTGGGAGAGTATTTAAGGAAAAAGCAAGAGGGTGGTCGGGAGATGTGTTTGGAGATATCCTCTTATTCCCCCAAATAATTTCAATACCAAACCGGCCCTAACAGGCCCTTAGGCCCGGTTTGGTTGGCGAATAAAAGGGGAATAACCCCTATTCCCCCTTTATCTCCCAATTCTTGCCAAACAACAGGGAAAAAAAAAAATATAGAAATAAAGATTTAAAATATTTCCTACTTAACGGGTTATTTTAGAATAAAATTTATACCTAGGAGCAATGAATAATTTTTTTTTTTTTTTTACTTTAACTTACCTTTTAATCTGAGACTATATTTACTAAAATATAATATTTACTATTTATGTTTACTAAAATATATTATAAAATATAAAAAATTATTTTATATTTTGTTTACTAATTATGTTTACTAATTATTATTTACTAAAATATATTATAAAATATAAAAAATTATTTTGTCGAGATATGATATAATTTATTATTTACAATTAAATTATTATTTTAATTAATTTATAATAATTAAAATTAATTTATATATATAAAAGGTAGCGACAAAGTTGATATTTTGATAAAAAAAATTATCATTTTCTTTTATTATTTTGTACTATTCTATAATTTTAATCAAACATAATTTTATTTTATTTCAGAGAATACCACTAAATGTAATTTAACTTTTATACTTGATTATTCCAGAATAAAAAACTTTTTCAGATATAAAAAAAAATTATACCTCTTAAATTTATACCCGAACCAAACGGGGGGTGATTTGCTTTAATTCTCACTCATCATCATGCTCTCATCATTCTCCATGAAAAAGCCTATTTGATTTTGCTGTATGTAATGGTTTATTGGCTTATATATAATGCCATCAAGTTTTGTGAGAGATCAATTTTGTTTATATTTGGTTCTCCCTAAAATTATAATCCCAAAAGTATTTTTGATTTGAAAATTAATTTTTTGATAGACGAATTGTAGTTTCATTATAGTCAGATAGCCCATCACGTGGTAGCGATCTTCCATAACTCTCAAGCTCCTAAATATCTGTTGGTGTTGGATTATCTAGTAATCGAGTGAGATTCGCTCTCTCCGATAGATGAATTTGACTTTGTCCTAACTATCCTTTCGAGAATACGATTTTTTTTCACTTTCCAGATCTCATTGTCTCAAATTGTAGCTTAATTTATATTGTAATTGAATGAAATGGTAGTATTCTGCTTCATCTCAAAAAAAAAAAAAAAAAAAAAAAATTGTTAGTTTGGCTCCATGTAAGATTGCTCTCTCTCTCTCTCTCTCTCTCTCTCTCTCTCTATATATATATATATATATTATTTTTATATAAATATTAATATATAATATTTTATTTATAAAGATATATTTATTTATTAAATATATAACTAGTATATATTATTACTTTACTATAAATATTATATTACATACTTATTATTATATAAAATAATTTTGAATATATTTAATTTACAAATATATATTATACTAATAATATAAATAGTATGATAATTTTTTTATATAAATAATATATAATATATATAATAAAAAAAAATATAATAGCTTTTCATTTTATTTTATTTTATTTTCCTACAAAATACAAACCAAACTTAAAGAGGCGTAAAACTGATTTTTCTACCAATTTTTTTTTTCACCAAAAATTATTTTTTATAGTTTTACGTACGTGGAACCAAATAGCCCCTAATTAATAGCAATTTTGACTATCTTTATAAAGCCACATAATTAAGGATGAAACAAATTTTGTATTTAACTGGAACATTCATCTAAGATGACAAATTAATTAATCCAGTGAACAATGTAATTTTGTAATTAATTAATCCTGTGTGATGTATTCAAACTAATCACTATGATCAGTTCCCTAATTAGTTTCTCTTTGGACTACAAATATCGATCTCACATTAGTTTTCATTGCCCTTATTAATCATTTGCCAATTCACAAGTGAAAAGTTGGAAAAAGATTAATTGTATATATATGGATTAATGAATCGAAAATTAAAGATCGATTAAGTTCTTAGATTGAATAAGTTATAGTAAGTAAACCTTAAAATAAATTAATTAACATTTGGTATCAGAATTTAGGAATAGTCTAAGGATTTCTTAATTAATAAAAAATGTACTAATCAAATGACACTTTAATCTTATTTGAATAATACCACGATAAATTTAATTAAATTACCATATAACAAAAAAAAGAAAGGAGATTACAAATTAAAGTAATTAAAGAAAATTAGCATGATTATTAATTAACAGTAAAATATATATAACTCCACAAAAGTCAATTCCAAAGATGTTAAAGGAGATTAAAAAAAAAGACATTTCATCAAAATCTACACAAGATATATATATATATATATATATATATATATATATATATATATATATATTATATATATATATATATCCCATTACATAAACGTTACCTTCACAAGTCCACAAAAGGAGGGAAAAAAAAAAAAAAAAAAAATGTTACATTTTCAAACATATCAATTATTATTACTTAATTAATCGCCAATATTAATTACGACCACCCCAAGCAAAAATGATCATCAGGAAATCAATAAAAATAAGCCCCAAATTGTGAAAGAAATTTTTTCTTTTTCTTTTTTTTTTTTTTTTTTTTTTTTATAAAAAACACTTTAATTAATTAATTAATCAATTAGCAAAAGCCACGCATGAACTAGGCTCCTCAGTGGCCTCATTGCTTGAAATGGTGGAGGAGCACCATGCGTCGTCGGAGATGAACTGCATCCATGCATCGTCCTTATCGTCCTCTTCGACGCACGACGACGATCCCACCGCCACGTCCGGCGACATCGCCGCGGCCGCGTCGAACTCGTTGTTGGTGATAACATGTTGGGTCTCCACCATTGTTATGCTGCACTGTCCCTGCTCTTCTACTTCGGTGCACACTGCGTTTTTCTTGAACACTCGGCACAGTGCATAAGAATCCTGAGTACGTAATGTATTTAATGTAGGAGAAGATGTTAGTTCATATATATATATATATAGAGAGAGAGAGAGAGAGAGAGAGAGAGAGAGAGAGAGAGAGAGAGAGAGAACACTCGGAATATCAATATGATAGAAAATAACTTAGGAATAGTTTTAATACACTAAAAGCATTTTATATTGGGTTGTGTTAGCTATTTATTTATGAATTAAAAATAAATTTAATTTTTTGGTTTGACAATAAATTCAGAAAATTAATCAATTAAGTTGGATGAGCCTAAAAAATTAAGTAGGGCTACGATTCACAATAGATCCAATATCGAGATGAATTGAGTCTGATTGAGATCCGTAAACGTTATGTCTATACATTTTAAGTAAATTATTTATATATTTATAGCCGCTATAAATTTTTTGAATTAATAGTTAGCGCCAACGATTTGACATATTAATTAGGTAAATCATTTTAGGCGCAAAGGGAGTAGATAAAATATTTCAAAGTAAAAGATAGATGAGAAAAATTAATTAACTAAACACCTCTGGAAGCTAGCTAGTCTCTTGTATTATCCAAAAAATCAATCTAATAATAAATAATTTAGCAATGTACTCTTATGCTGATTAGAGAGAGAAGCATGCATTTTACCGAAAAGATATATTGATCTTATAAGAAATAGTTTAGAGATAATCTTAACACTTATATTCACCTGTATTGTGAAAAGAAAATGAACAATGCCATTATATTACTCATAAAATAGAGAATATGATCAGATATAGAACTAGCTCTGATATTATATATATATATATATATATTTGTATATCCAAAAAGAAAATTTTTAATATATATGAGAGAGATGGTGGGAATAAAGTGAAAGGCACCGACACCATTGAGCACCATGAGGATTTCCTTGCTTTAATGCAGCATGCATGAGCATGAATGATACTACTCAGTGTAGTTAATGTCTCATCTTAGAGAAAAAAAAGTAGACATAGCAAAACCCTTAAAAAATAAAACAAAAAACTGGATTAGAATGTAAAGAGCAAACCTCATGATATATTTGCCTTTTTCTTTTTGGTAGAATATAACATTTGTCTTATTAGAATAGTGAAAGCAACTGGATGTGTCTGCAAAGATCTTAGGACCAGAGAAGAAAGGAATATTTTAATCATTTTTTAAATGGATAAAAAGCAAAGGGAGAGAATGGAAAGCTCTAACTTTTCATGCACTCCATGCATAAAAACCACGTAGACAAAGAGATTGATCACTATATATACTGTGAAATTTAATAACCTTAAAAAAATGAAACTTAACAGCCATAATATATAGTTTGTATTATAATAGTGCAAAATTATTATAAATGCTCATTTGCAATTTTGATCTCAATGTAGTAGTTTCTAGTTTCTACTAATGCATTTGAAATGCATGGACATTTCTCTAAACCTTTTGGTTCATGCCATGCATGTATACGGAGTTGGAGGAAAATTTCAATAATATGCCCCGTTCATTGCAATAGTGAACAAACCAAGAATCACAAGGCACACGAAAAAAATAAAAAATATTATCAATTTATCATACACACAGTTTTGAACTCATTGACTTTCTCGTTAGGCTTACTTATTACTTTTGCACTAATAAGTGATTATAGCATTACTCCATAATAATTTGTAATAGAAGAAACATGAAGATCTTTGAAAACATCAATATCTTGATTCAATTACCATTTGGTTGCTTATAAAAATTGTATATATTTGGCTGTCTACGGTTATTGCTCTAATCCTTGATTGAATTATTTTTATGCATAATTCGCCATAACCAAAACCAGAAATTATCCATATAGTCATGAACTACATATGTATATGTATATATGTATACATGAGCTTAGCTTGTTACCTGGATCCCCATGGTGTCCTCGCATTCTTTGTCGTCGAGACGATACTCGTGCATCACCCAATCCGTCCTAATCCCCTGCGGAGCTCGACCTCTATAGTAGACCAATGTCTTCTTCATGCCGATCGCCCGACTTTGACAAATGACTCGTCGATCCTTCCCTGTCGACTTCCAGTATCCCGCACGGGTTGCTCGGTTCGTGCGGAAACCGTTAGGGTACTTTCGGTCCCGAGGGCCGAAGAAGTACCATTCGGGATCCCTACTTGGCAAGAATGATTTCTCTACATGAATGTGCAAAGCTCAATTTTCATATTTCAGGAAGAAGATTCTGATGAGAGAATTAATTAATAGTTATTATTCCAGCTGATTAGAACAATCTAGTCCTTAATCTTTTGCTTAATTTGATTTCTTCATCCTCGAGCGCGCACTTTCAGATCAAAATTTTCTGATAGATGAATTTATATCGATCGTATTCCGAATTAAGTAGATGCATATATATATATATATATATAAGAAAGTGATTAATGGAGGTTGCACTAATTAACAGTACGAATTAATTACCTGCTAATTCCCATGGCTCGCACTTGTAGAGATCGACCTCCGGAATAATGTCGAGCTCGATCTTGAGGCCGTGAATCTTCCGCTTGAGGTAGTAATTCACGAGCTCTTCGTCGGTGGGGTGGAACCTAAAGCCCGGTGGCAGACCCACCGGAGCCATCGCGCTCTCCCTGTTCTCTTTCTCAATCTCTTTCCTTTCTCTTTCTCTTTCTCTCTCTCTCTCTCTCTCTCTCTCTCTCTCTCTCTCTCTCTCTCTCACCACCCCTTTCCTCGCCAAAGAGGCCTTGCTTCTTCCCTTTGCCTTTAGTCACCATATAAAAGATTTCAAAGTGTGCCTCTAAGAAGTTTTCACTTTATCTTTTCCAGATTCGGGTGCAAGCTGTGGAGGGCTTTTCGCAGCCTCTCCAACTTAATGGCATCTACGTACGTACAGTAAAACCATCAGGTTCTGGTTTTTCACTTCTCAGTTCCCTATTTGACCATGATAAATTTTGGCAGTGAACCTTTTTTGTTTTGTTTTTTTTTTTTTTTTTTTTGGGTTTTTCTGATCAGGTCTAGCTAGGAGTACTGGTGCAAACTTTGTTTCTGAGATCAGCTGTAATCTCCTCTTAGCTAGATATATAGTACCCTAATGGACACTCAACCATGCATTTTTCTTAAAGTGTGCTTCGAACCGTAAACAAAGTGCTCTAAGTTAAAAATAACTATTTACGTGAAGACGAAAAAATAAAGATTTAAATTTAATATTGCATAAGACATTCCTTCTTTTATTAATTGAGCAGAAACTAAGTGTTTTATAATTTGCGTTTATCATATATATATATATATATATATATATATATATATATATATATATATATATATATATATTTTACAATTTTGTTCTGGTATTAAAGTGTTTTAAATTTCTTAACATGTGTTTACTATCTATTTTATAAGTTTTTAGACACATTATGGGTAAGCAAAATCATAGTATAGAGAAGATTTTTTAAATCTAGCTGGTTTGTTTAGTTTGCCAAATATTTGATTGGACACTACAAAGTTTGAATCATTTACTGTATCAGCACTGTGTGTATATATATATATATACATAATTAAGTTGACTAATTAATAACATTTCGATACATTCTAAATTATTAATTTAAATGTATCAGTATTTTGTACTATGACGGAAGATTAGATTGAATCAAATTTCGTTTGAAATGGTAGAAAATTAGATTGGATCGAGTCATATTCAAATTAGCGAAAGATTAATTAGGTCGCGTCGTAATCGAGATCCGTATGCGCTGTATATGTATATTTTTAATTAATAAATTGATTATATATTTTTATCACTTTAAATTTTTAGAATTAATTATTAGCACCTCCGATCCAACATAAACTATACTCATTAAACTTTTTGAATTTATAATTAGCACCGGGATCCAACATAAACTAAATTCATTATTATTCTTCAAGTTCAACTTAAGGGAAAGTCACATTCAAAAACTACGTACGTTGGGCTCAATAAATATCTCTAACTGAGTTTCCTTTTCCTGGTGCACTTTGGCTGCGTTTGGAATCGGGATAGGCTGGAATTGGCTATTCTGGGGATAAGGATAAAGTACGGAATTAGAGCTTAAACTCGTTTGGGATGGTTCCAGGGATAAGGCAATTCGTGTTTGGTTTAATAATGAGGAATAGGAGGGATAAAGAGGATAAGATGGGTAAATTACCTTTTTGCCCCCAAGAGTTATTATGTGATAAAAGTTGTTAAAAATTGATTAGTTCGTTTTAATTAATGGATTAATAGTTTAAAAAAATAAAAGTAAAATTATAATCGTAATTAAAATATAATTTAAAATAATACATTTAATTTATTATTAATTTTTTCAACTTAAATTTAAATTTAAAATATAAAATTTCAATATTTTAATTTGAAAATTTACAATTTTATAATATTAATTTTAAATAATTAATTTTTAACAAAATACCTTTTTAAAATTTCGCAAAATTTATATATTTGCTAAATATTTGTAAATTTTCGCCCACGAGCTTTATTATGTCATTAAAATATTATAAACTCGTTTTTCTTATTTTAATTAATGGATTAATAGTTTAAAAAATTAAAAGTAAAATTATAATCGTAATTAAAATATATAATTTAAAAATATACTTTAATTTAATATTTAATTTTTTCAACTTAAAATTGAAATTTAAAATATAAAATTTCAACATTTTAATTTGAAATTTACAATTATATAATTTTAATTTTAAAAAATTAATTTTTAACTTTAATTTTTTTTAAAATTCACAAAATTCGTATATTTGATAAATATTTGTAAATTTGTACCCACGAGCTTTATTATGTCATTAAAATTTGCTAAACTCGTTTTTCTCATTTTAATTAATTAATTATTGGTTTAAAAAAATAAAAATATATAATCATAATTATAATGTATTATTTAAAAATTTACATTTAATTTAATGTTAACTTTTTCAAATTAAAATTAATGGATTAATGGTTTAAAAAATTGTGATAAAAGTTGTTAAAATCTAATTATTTCGTTTTAATTAATGGATTAATAGTTTAAAAAAATAGAAATAAAATTATAATCATAATTAAATTATATTATTTAAAAATAATATTTAATTAATATTTTATTTTTCAAATTAAATTTAAATTTAAAATATAAAATTTCAACATTTTAATTTTAAGATTTAAAATTTTATAATATTTATTTTAAATAATAAATTTTATAATATTTATTTTAAATAATAAATTTAAAATTTTATAATATTAATTTGTGATGATGAGAGTGTATTGGGAAGAGAGAAAGGAGGTGGGATGAAGGAAAAGAGAGAGATGAGAGAGGGATTTGTGATGATGAGAGTGTATTGGGAAGAGAGAAAGGAGGGAAGAGGAGAGAGAGTGAGGAGAGAGTTTTTATTAAAATAATATGTTGGGATGAGATAAAGGAGAAAAAAGGGTAGTATGGTAAAAAATTTAATAGTAAAATATTAATGTGGGATTTGTTATACCAGCTATTCTCCTTGTTCTGGGATAAGCAATACCAGACGGTTCCAGAGCGTTTGGGAGAATAAGGGGGATATCCCCGCTATTCCCGGTTCCGTTCCAAAAACAAACGGGGCCTTTGAGTCCAAATTAGGAAATGTTGGAACACCTTATTCTCTGTGCTCCGAAAAGTTCTCTCCATTACTACTCTCATCAGCTTCACTAAACTAATAAGCTTCCATTAATCTCAATAGCAAGTTCAACAAAACCTTTGATGTTGATTAATTTGATGAACTTTTACTGAGTCACATATAGAAAACTAATTAACTGTCCACTACTTCATTTTACCATAAAGCAAATTTTTTTTAAATTTTTTTTTTTTTCAATCTTAAACAGGCTTTAGAGGCCTTGAAGAAGAAGATGAAACAGAAGAGGCTTGCTGTCACATCTTTGCTTTTGAATTCCCCTTTCTCTTTTGTCCATTTGGTCTTCTCCTTTCTAAGAAGCTATCATTACAAATGGAAAAAAAAATCATCAAGATACATACAAGCTTCTTCTTTAGATGTGATTTGATTCATATATCCCAAAGTAGGAAAGAGAGGAGATAGAGCACACAGCAGTGTGATTGGATAGCATATGTCTTTAATTAAGACAATGCAAATTAATAAGAGGTACAAGATCAGGATATATATATATATATATATATATATATATATATATATATATATATATATATATATATATTGCTGAGTCTCAAAGTACAAATTCTAGATATATTAAGGAGAATAAGAAAAAGAGCCCACATAAGCTCAAATGCTAATTAATCACAAGTTAATCACACCAGTATATATATATGTACCCTTAATTTATTTATCTAATTAGTCTACTGTATCATGTTCCAATGTAATCATAAATAAGTCACTCAATTATGATATAAGAATTGTTGAGAATTGAGATATCACTTACGTGGGTCCAACTGGATATTTAGATGAAAAAAAAAAATCAGGCCTAGTTTGGTATAATGTGCGCAAAATTAATAGAAGATAATTTAAGCAAAAAAAATAATCATTGAATATAACTAAAACACAAGTTATAGGATATAAGACATGTGAACAAATTAAATTGTGAAAAAATAATATATGCTATATATATAATAATATATGCTATATATATATATATATATATATAATGTGCCACGTCATTTTATTTCACCAATAATAGTAATAATAAAATAATAATAATAATTTATTATCGTAAATAATTATTCTTATTGTTTGATTTACTATAATGTTATTTTAAATTCAAACTCTTCTCAGTCAAAGTCAAAAAAAATTAATATTAATAAAAAATAAATTTTATATTATTTATTTATTGTCAAATAAATCACAAAATTTAAAAACCTTAGTTTTACAATTATATAAATAAATAACTAAAAAAAATAATTTTTATCTAAATTTTAATTTACCTGAAAATTTACTTTAACTTCAATGAAACAAACATGCTACAAATATAAAAGTACTACGTAACTCATTCAATATTTGATGATTTATATTATTAAAATTAAAGTTTAATCCACTAAATATAATTTTTATCAATTTTACGTATAAAAAATTTTGTATCTTAAATATCAATTACTTAAAATTAAATAATCTAAAATATCACAGTTTGCGATAGAATTTCTCTTAATTTGTGAATAATTAGTGATTAAAATTTATAATTTTTTATATTTAATAGTTTAACTATTGTATAGCATATCAAACGGGTGAATTCTAATATCAAAATATTTGCTATAAAAATTTAAGGATATTATTCACTTGGTGCATATAATAACTTCTTTCTATTAGCGGCACAAATAATAAAAATTATTTTATCACAATTATTTTAGAGTTAATTTTATATATATATTTTTTGTAAATATGTCGAATATCATATTTAATTTTTTATATTTATTCTTTTAAAAATAAGTTATTCATATATAATTTTCAGATTTGTTACTGTTAGCTTACTATTTATATTTTAATAAAATATAAGAGAAATAATATTTTATATCCTTTTAAATATATTTCTTCAAATGTCTGAAAGAATAAAAATATATTGATCTATTAAGATTAAGTATTTAATTTATGATTGATCATATTTTTCTCGTAGAAATATATATGTATAATTTGAAATTTTTTAAAACATAAATATAAAATATTAAATTTTTAAAAATATATCTATTATTCGATATATTTATAAAATATTATCTGTAATTAACTCATTATTTTATATAAAAATAACAGCATTTAATCATAAACCTGTATGTGGCGCACAAGTATAAATATCATTTTATTAAAAGTTATCAAATTACTTTTAAAAGAATTAATTTTTGGCGTATTATATGTGTTAAGCTATTTACAAACTAGCCCTTTATTCACAAATAGTGAAACACAAGGTTGGTCCAAGCACTGACGTGGTGGACCGGGTCCAGGTGAAAAACCTTTCTACACTCTTCGGGGCGTTTCACTGAACGCGGCAAAAAAAAAAAAAAAAAAAAAAAAAAAAAAAAAAAAAAACACTCTTTATTTATTTATTTATTTATTTTTGAAAGTTTTTCCCAATTCTACTTCGCGATGAATCCCTCGTCATCTTCGACCCCGCGAAGAAGCGATGGAGCTACGAGAGATTCTTCGAATCCCCGCAAAAATTCGAACGAACCCAAGTGTAATCCCCCATTCCCCCAATCCCAATTTTTTGCTCTAGAATTCACGAATTGGTGTTTTTTTTGCGCACACTTTGTTGTTGATTTTGAATGCAAACCCTAATCAAACAGTGTTCTCTTCTCCTGCTTCATTTGGTTTTGGAATTGGTGCTTTTGATGCTAATATTAAAGGTTTGTATTGATCATGTGCTTAGTTTCACATGGCATGTGCATTGGGAAAACCTTTGAACCATGTATAAGATTATTAAAACTTGTTATTAACTTTTTCCTGCAGTGTTTAGGTTGATCAAATGATTGTGTTCATGTGAGGATGCATACATTTTTTATTTTGTTATAATAATAGAGTTCATTGGGAAAATATGTATACTAAATCATTGTCAACATAAGCGAATTCGAGATGCGCACATTTTTAAGTAGTTTATTTGGTAAGGGGTGTTTGGTTCCTCGAAAAAAAAAAAAAAAAAAAAAAAATCTCAAAAAACTGTTTTCTGGCTAAAAAAATATTTTTCGTTCATTTGGTTATGAGGAAAAGTAGTTTTTCTGAAAAAGTATTTTTCAGATCTCGTGTAAAAGTATGTAAAAACTGAGAAAATAGTATTTTTTTTCAATATATATATATATATATATATATATATATATATATATATATAAGAACCAAACATGCCCTAAGACACTTCGCATGAAGAAATGACAAGATTAAGGACACATTCAGTAGCTTCAGTTTTTTTGTTATTTTGGTTTTTGCGGGGTGAATGAAGTGATATATTGGCATATTTCTACCTTTCAGATTCTCGGTTTACGCAGCAGGAGCTCCCGGCTTGCAAACCAGTTCTGACGACGGCATGGGCAAGTTCACTAACACTTTAAATTTTACAGCACAAATTGTATATCTCGCCGTCGGAACCATTTCGTATTGTTTGCAAGACTTGCTCCTAATCGCTTTCCAGGTTATCGCGGCGTACATGCTTGTTGCAGTCGTTTTTATTCCTATCGGACTTGCGTCCTTATCGGCATCAGAAAGTGTAAACTAAATTTTCTGTTATCTCTGTGTCTGCATCTTTTACTCTGTTCGCTTGTTTGTGTAAATAACTTGCTTGTTTTTTAGGTTGTTGAGATTGTCGACAGGTATGATCTCGAATGCATTCCGGAACACCTGCACATAGACAAAGTCGCATATATAAGAAGCAGCGAAACTAAGAAGACTTGTACCAGAAGTTTAAGTGTGAGTCCTTATATCTCAGCTTAATTATATTTTTAGTTCAAGCCTCTTTTGTTTTCATTCTAACCTGTAAATTCGTGTAAATATTTTTCATTTAATATAAATCTTCTCAGGTGCCAAAGCATATGAAAGCTCCTGTTTATGTTTATTATCAGCTGGATAACTTCTATCAGAACCACCGAAGGTATGTTGGAATCTGTTTCGATTGAACATTCTGTCTATTCTGCTCTGTTCGATCGATTCTTTTACGTGCATTTGCAATCATCGACGAGAAATAAAAATGAGTTATCTGTTTTCAGGTACGTGAAAAGTCGAAGTGATAAGCAGTTGAGATACAAGTCGAAAGAGAGTGACACTAGTTCCTGCGATCCCGAAAGCACCACCTCGAATGGGTCTCCAATAGTCCCTTGCGGCCTAATAGCTTGGAGCCTGTTTAACGATACATATAAATTTTCATTAGCAACTAAAGCTCTGGATGTGAACAAGAAGAATATAGCCTGGAACAGCGACAAAGACCATAAGTTTGGACGCGATGTTTATCCTAAAAATTTCCAAAGCGAAGGCCTGATTGGCGGGGGCAAGCTTAATGCCAGTATACCTGTAAGTTCTACATGACTAGATACAACTAGGTGCTTTGATGATAAATCCCTATGAAATTGTTTACGAATATACACCCTTTAAAGAGGGATGTTTTGTAATACTCAAGATTTCGCTTTTGATACTTCTTGCAGTTAAGCGAACAAGAAGATCTGATTGTTTGGATGCGCACAGCTGCGTTGCCAACTTTCCGAAAGCTCTATGGGAAGATCGAGGCTGATCTTGAACCGGATGACAAACTAACGGTTGTGATAGAGAACAATTATAATACATACAGTTTTGGAGGGAAAAAGAAATTGGTTCTCTCGACGACTTCTTGGATTGGCGGGAAGAATGATTTTGTTGGCATAGCATATCTCACAATCGGAGGCCTATCCTTGTTCCTGGCGATAGGCTTTGCGGTTTTGCATCTGCTCTTCCCAAGGTAAGCAATATATTGACCGTAAATTTTCCAATAACTATATGCTCAATTTGCATTGTTTTAAAAGGTATCTTGCATCTTTCCGGTTATATACGAATGAGAGAAAATATGCTCTTCCATAGGTTACGGCGAATTTATTTATACATGATAGACGAGTGATTACCCAGTTCAGATTGGCCTGTAGGATTGTTCCAAAGCCTATAAATTTGCTAATTACTGTATGAATCATCTGTCCATTTATGGTTTGGTTAAATGTCCGATATATTGTCATATGTTGGGGATAATAAAATTCAAATGCTCCGCTAATGAATGCTTGTAATGTACTTTTCTGCAGGGACCTTGGAGATCCGAGTTACTTATCATGGAACAGAGACGCTGCAGCACGTCCCACAAAACTGTAGCTAACTACTCTATGATCTCCATTGCAGCAAGAAGCCGGAGACTATGCAGATGGACATGAATGTGCTGCGGATAGTGCGAATTCAGACCTTACTGAGTGCGTATTTCGCGTCAGAGCTTTTTATCTTAGTTCCAGAAAAAAAGAAAAGAAAAACCAATTATAACTAAGACTGAGGGAATGAAACTGAGCATTTCTGCCTTAGTGTGAGGGCATATGTTGCTCTTAATCTCTTCACTGAGTTCCTGCTGTTATTTTTCTCGCTTTCTTTTGGAAATGGCTTGTTGTGTTTGTAAGTTTTAGAATTGCTTAACCCGAAAACTCGTGCCATAGATAAGAGAAGTTATTAGTTAGGGTCATTCTGCTAGGTTGCTCAGCATCTAATCATAATTTGATTTGTGAAGTATATGATTTTGTTAGTTTTTGCTTTAAATTTCTGTATGGGCTTGTTAACCTTAAAACTCTGATGATAAAATGAAATTGTTATAATTGAGATGTAATTGAGTCTCTGAGGATGAAATTGAAATTCAATTAACCTTGAGGGACAAAATTTGTAATTAATGCTTTTTTTATATTATATAAGTTGCAGGATCAATAGTGCAATTAAATCCAAATTCTCTCCAACTTAATCAAAATATTCCTTTTTTTTTAATAAATTGACATAATTAAAACGGAGGAGGTTAATTCAACATTACCAAAAAAAAAAAAAAAAAAAAAAAAAAACTCAACTTATATGAATCCATTATTACAGAAAAGATTTATAAACAAACTGAAAGAACAAACAACAAATAAGAGACTAATAATAAAAAGAAGTAATAATGCATGCTTTACAAACAAATCAAGCCTCAAACACCTTGTGTTGACATCAACCAATCTTCTGAAGTGTATCAGAAAAATTGGGCAGCTTCTCAGTATGCTTCAGAGCTCGCTCTGCGATCTGCCGTGTCGCAAAGTCGGCATTCCGGAAAGCTTCAACCAGCGCGGACGCTACGGTCGGATCCCCTGAAACTTCCTTAGCAATTTCGTCGATCCTCAGAATCCTCTCGACCGCCCAAACCGCTCTTTGCTGAAGTAACTGAGTGCGGCTCTCGATCAAAATATCGAGTATCGGACGAATCCCTTGCGCCTCGCACAACGCAAACACGCCTTCGGCAATGTCGACTCCGTCATTCAGTAAGGTGCACAGTGCTCCTAACGAAGCCTCAACAAGATTCTCATTGCAATGTTCCAAGCAAGATACCAGCTTCTCCACTCCTTTGCCCTCTAATAAGCAGAAGCTCTCCCTCACTGAACATATGCCCTTGTGTAGGGGGCAAATCTCATCAACAAGTGGGGGCTTTGTGCAGCATTTCGTGAATAACCCGGGCGGCGGTGGGGGCTTGATAAATCGGGTTAAATGTCTAGACTCTTGAGAAAGGTTCTGCAATGCCCAAGCCGAGACTATTTGTACTTTATCGTGTCCATTCATCTGAAGGAGATCGGTGAAAAGTGCTGCGACATTATGCTCGCGAGCAATGGCGACACACTTTGGCTCATCTTGCAAAGCATATGTTATCCTCGAGAGTACTACTACAAGCCCTTGGAAAAAAGGGTCTGTATAGCGGTTGATGCGAGTTTCTCCTCTTCTGATACTGACCACTTTAGAAGCGGCTATTCGGAAAGCCCCCTGCTCCAAAAGCTGCCTGGTTAAGCCTAAGTCTCTATTAGGAAGGTCAGCTAAGAGAGCCGCAGCAGCCGCCTGTTCTTCGAATATCGTGTCACTCTCGGAGACGACCTTTACTAAGCTGCCGAGATGGCCAGGACTGCCTCTTAGGACATCGGCTAGCTCATTGCCCATGTAGGGTGAGATATTTCTCAACAGTTTTAGAGAAGCCACACGGATATCCTTTTGATAAGCTTCGATGAACTGAATTAAGCTGATAGTCGCACCAGAGCTCTTGACGGCGGTGACAATGTCCGTTACTAAATGCGGGGAGCCAGTTAGCTCGACGAGGACTTGGAGAAGCTTGCACTCGATTGAGGGACCGGTGTTTCTAATGAGATGGAGTAACTGGTGGACGGTCTCGTCGGAGACTAGAGTTTGATTCTTGTCATCTAGAGGGATGACCTCAAAATCGGCCCCAGAAGACACAAGATTAACTAGAATTGACGCTGCAACCTCTTTTAACCGCATTGGAAGTTGCTTTATGCCGGCGGTGAAGAGGTCTTTGACGAGAGGAGGAAGGATACCTACTTCGATTAGTACCTTCGCACTTGCCTCATTTGAAGATACCTGGTTAAGTGCTTTTAGAGCAGCTTCTTTTGCCTGGATGCTCCCACTTTTCATAACATTAACTAGGGAGGAGCCGACCGTTTGGGCAACGAAGAGCTTCACGTCGTTCGCCAAAACTAGTTCGCCAAGGTAAGAACCCATCGACAGCTGCCTTTCAGGTGAGCCTGCTTAGTTTCCAAAGTAACAATTGGATATTTAGTACAAATTCAATCTGATCAATGAAATTTGATGCCTTGGGATTCAACAGCTTTGGTTAGACACACCAATATGAAGTACTTTTTCCCTACGATTATTACTATAGCATTTAGCAAAATCTGCGTAGATCAAAGCTCGGTTCAGCACTTGAGACACAAGTTTTCTTTGTTATGGAGAACAAAACATGCGTCTATTACGCTAACCAGTCTTTGGAAATTCACTTGAAAAGAAAGCAGATCATTGCAGAATATGATGGTCAAGTCAAAATTGATTAAAAGAAATGAAGAGTGATCAACTATGATGGTCAAATCAAAATTGCACACTCGAACAACATATATTAACCATTAAATACGATGGAAAGAAGAAAGAGATATGGGGCAGGAAGAACCTTCAAGAAGTAGAGTAAGAAGAGGCTGCAGTCTACCATTCTCAGCCATTTGCTTGATGTTTTCCTCCCTCTTCTCCAAATTGTTGAGTATTTTCTCGGCCTTTTCAACGGTTGAGATGTTCTCAGATTTGCTACTCGCCATACCAACCAATATAAGAATTGCCCCATAGACACTTCCAATCTTTTCACAGAGAATTTCAGATTTTGATAGCTCATATAACAGTGACACAGCTAGTTCTCTATCCTGAGAAGGTTCTTGAGATAAGAACTTTATAATCGTGCGAATGGTATCTTCTGCTCCCACAGCTTCCTAAAATTAAGAAAGAAATCAATTATTAATGTATGGAAAAATATTGTAACTTTCAATACTATTAGTAAGGATAAATTGCACCGGGGATCCTCAATCTTTTAAAATAGTTTGTTTCTTTCCTAATCTTTCATTTTCTCTTCTTTTTTTCTTATTGAGAAGCTTGTTTCGTAATCCTTCAATTGTTATAATCCGGTTCTTAATCTTCGCATTTCCTTTTGTTTCATTGCAATCTTAGCTTGCAGTTGAATTCCTCCAAAATTGACAGAAAAATCTATGCAGTCGCCACCAAGCTGCCACATAAACACTTTTGAACTTGGCTTATGGTAACTACGAGCATTTTCATCCAATTAAACCAAGGAATTTGATGAAAATAGTAAGATTGCAATGAGATGCAAAGTTTATTAACCAAATTGTAATAAGTTAAGAGGTCCAGAACCAAAGTAAAACATCCTGAAAAAGGCTGGGGACCCCAGATGCAATTTACCTTATTAAGAAATTCACAAGGATGCCCCTGCAAACACAACCTTATTTTCATCATTGTCTTCTGCTATAACTCGAAGAGTCTCTAGTACTTTAGAACGCACTGTTCTGCTGCTACTCTTCAGCTTCTCAGTAATCATTGGTATGAATCCTAAATCACGCACAGCATTCTTGTTTTCGTTGCTTTTCTGGCAAAAGTGCACAATATACCCTAAAGCCCATAAAATTTCTCTGTCCAAACCTCCTGGAGTCAGCAAAGTACTAGCTCTATTAAGTTCTATAGCTTCGTTCCTCCGCGTCCATTCCTCAATGGCGTTCCGTAGGGCTATACTAGGATTTAGATCGGTACTGTGAAGTTCTTTCTGAGTTAAAGGGCAGATGGGCTTCTTTCCACTGTCGACACACTCTCGAAACCACTCTGTAATCGCTTCTCGCTCAAAAGTATACCCACTTTCTATAATAACTGGATCCTGCATGATCTGCTTTGTAAGGGGGCAAATGAATGCATCAAATGTTTTTTCTTGGAATCTCTTACTATATTGGCCATCATAGTTAGAATCTCCCTCGAAGTCCTCTGCCATATCTTGAGCAAAACCTAAAAAGATTGCAAATTACATTACCAATGATCAAAACGAAGGAAAGATAAGAAGAGAAAAGTAATTAGTTAAAAGACTAATCACAAATGGATCTTCACCCTGTTTCATCATTTTTTTTTTTTGATAATTTCCTTATTTCCTTCGTATAACACTAGTAAGTAACAAGCATAGATTTCTTTCCTTTACCGTATAATCCTTTATCCTTGGAGTATGATCCTATTATTGTCCTCTTTAGGTCTCTTTCCTTGGTATCTATACTAAAAATTTTATGCTTTGGACGATGTATATGTGAAAAGCTCTTCTTTTATATACGCTAGCCTGTTTTTTTTTTTGAGAAAAGAGTAATTTGCTATCGCTTCATTCATTTAGAACATAAACTAAGCTATAGAGTGAGGCAATCAGACCTCACAGGAGAAAAAAAAATAGTTGTCCCTATCGGTTAGGAAGTGAGGACTAAACGCAGGGCTTGCAAGGTAGAACTAAACGTAGTATGAATCCCAATGTTACAAAGCGAACGAATGTCCGCTAACAGCTATCTCACGGTGATCTTCTTCTTGTCGAAAATTCTTCTGATTAGCTCCAGCCAGATATCTCACCAAGAAGTGACAATTGTCACTAGCTCCCGGCCCCCTAAGGTGCTGCCTTTGTAACTGCTCACTTCCCAAAGCCTATTCACTAACGTGCAATTGTGGTTCGGTAGCTGTCCCTCCGGTAGAAGTTTGGTTGTTTCGTAACTCACGAAAAGGTGGTCTACAGTTCCAGGCTCCTCCCTACAGAAAATACAACTCTTCTCTCCGCGCCAATCCCGTTTCAGAAGGCTATCCACCGTTACCACCCTTCAGTTCAGGACTGTCCACATAAAAAAGTTTAGCTTTCAGAGGAGCTCTGATTGGCCATAGCTGGTTATAACTTGTGTCTATAACTCTGCCGTCTTGCAGGAAATAATATAGCTATTTGACCGAAAACTTATTAGATTGGGACATCTCCACCTGACGACATCCTTACCGATGTTAGGTGATAGGTCGGATAACGACTTTTTAAGCTCCCGGATCAGATCTCTGTCTTGGCATGCGCTCGGAGAAAAACCAAACAGAATTTTACGTTACTTCCACCCTTCGCAGCTGAAACATTCTCTCACCTGACAGGTTTTGTTCGCAATTTTGCTAAAAATGCGAAAGAATTAGGAGTGTAGAGGCGACTGACCACAGTAGTTGTCTAACCAAAAAATCACTCTTCCTCCGTCCCCAATCAAATAGTTAACTCCATATTTGAAGACCTCCCTAGTCCCTAAAACGCTCAACCACTACTGTGAGTAGGGTCTTAAAGAGGCACTTTAAGTGGTCTCCTTCGGGAGTAGTAAAGACCTTCAATAAGAGGGCCTCACAAATAATTTCTATTAGAAAGAAACCATCACCATCATTTTGCCAATAGAACTACATTCATATTTTCTAAATTTTTAATCTATACTCCTTTCTCTTTTTCGAACTACACATTGACTTCCAACGCACCGGACGTTGGTTTGTAAGGGAATGTTCGAGGTATAGGATCGAGAACTATCTCAATTTACATCCTATTATCCAAAAAAAAATCCTCTCTACCCAGGTAAAATAGTTCGAACTTACTCCTATTTATCTTCAATCCGGACTTACAGTAGCCAATTTTGACCGTTCTTCTCCTATTTATCTTCAATCCGGACTTACAGTAGCCAATTTTGACCGTTCTTCCTTCTTTCTAAAGAGGAAATAGTCGCGTTTCTCTCAATCAAACCAACAACCATTAAGAAAAAAGGAGCCAGTGTAATCATTTTTATAGAAGATAATCAATGTTTTCGCTGATTTCCATATCATGAGAAAAACTATCATTTGAAGCTAAATACATCACGATATTAATCATTCCAATTTTCACTATACTTTGATAAAGATCATCATTTCCAATCTGCATATTTCTTATTCTCGATAATAAAAAGTTAACAACTTTTTTTATGCTTTTTCCAAAATTTTAAGCTATTGTATGAATGATTTCACTTCTTGTGAGTTCTATTTGAAACAAATGAACCCCTCTCCGTAGTAAAATCATATCAAACCATGCCTAAATACACAGAACCAATCTCACAACCCTATAATAAACGATTTTTATTAATCAACACCCAAGACAACACAAATTGCGATGCTAATCACCTTGGGAATCAAAATAACACCATCAAACGATCCCTTTCAATCAAAACCCCCACGAATTTCGCCTCCGCACCGAGTACGACCACAAAGCCTTAGGGTTTACGAGAAGAAACGACGTAAGGAGAAATTGCACGCACCTTTTACTCTCCGATCTTAAGATCTGCTGCGATTCCTCGTCGGAGAGATCCGATTCTCCCAATCCGCGATCGGAATCCCTTTCGATCGTCGTGGATTTGGGGGAGAAGAGGCGAGGAGAGAGAGAGAGAGAGAGAGAGAGAGAGAGAGAGAGGGTTTGACTCGCTTATTATATCGAAGAAACACATTGCGAGGAGAGGTGTAGAGGAGTAGGAGACGGAGAGGGTGACGACTCAGAGAGAAACGGTATTACACCATTATTACGCGTTTAAAATTTAAATAAATATATATAAAAATTATTTTAAATTTAGTAATATGCATTTTTGTCGTAGTAATTATATATATATATTTATTTATTTATTTATTTTTGTCACTATAATATACAGATATAATTAAATATGTGGTATTTTAATAATATCATAATATTGTATTATTTATTTTTTAAGAAAACCTTTGGTTTTTTCATAAAAATTACCCAAATTTTCTTTTTGGCTTGATTTTTTTTTTTTTTTTGGATGTTTGATTTGTTGTAAAGTAAATTTTATTTTACAAATGAAAACTTGATTTTTTTGTTTTCGCTTTTTTAACGCATAAAATTAAAACTTTTTCCTCAAAAAACATGACGCACGAAAATTATATTATCGTAGTCCACGAAAAAGTTGGATTGGACCACGTGAGAGGTCTCATGGAAACAGCTTTTTTTTTTTTTTTTTTTTTAATTCGAATCCGAATCCGGCTTACATATCCAAAATTCGAATCTGAATCTGATAAAATTTAAAAATTTATATCTAAATTTAAATTTGATCAAAAATTTAAAATTCGTAATTTTTTTTCCTCTTTATAATATTTCAAAATATAATACATTACATTTAAATTTTTAAAATATAAATTTAAACATAACACCAAATATTTATATAACGTAAAATCAATTCGGGTTCGGGTTCGATAGGGTACCTACCGTCAAAAATTCATATCCCAATTCAAATTTGTCGGATTTTTATTTTTTATATTCGTATTCGAATTATTATCCGTTTAATATTAAATAAATTCATTTTGTTCGAATTCGAATACAGGTCAAATTTCGGTATCCGTACCCATCCGCATCCCTAACCTCTATAGAGAAAGTGAGAGAGAGAGGAACCGGTGTGCTTTTGTAAGAATGAAATTTTTCAGATTTATAAGTTGTTTTTTATATTGAAATTTTCAAATCTACAGATCGACTTTATTAGACTTGATCTAATAAATAAAATTTGTAATTTTTTCGATATTATTTGTTTGGAGATTGAAAGGATTCAAAATCATCAGCAAAAATAAAAATCTCACAAAATATAATGATATGACATTAAAATTTTAAATCAAAATATTAATCTTGTTTTATATAGTATAAAATATTTTTTATCAAAATTTTAAGATAATTTTAATATTTCTACACCGTTAAACTTGCAAACGGCTCACCACAATCTTTAAAATTATTAATTTTGAACACTAGACAAATAATATTAAAAAATTTAAAAAAATATCTTTTAATTACTTCAAATACTCTAAATTAAGTCTAATGGAATCGATCGTTGATTCAAAAATTTTAATATCGAAAATGACTTATAAGCACGTATGTCTTTGTACTAATAAAAGTATACCGGTCTCTAACTCTACGTATATAAGATGTTATTTTATTTTATATGTAAATATGTTATTTTATAATATTTTATTTATAAATATATAATAATTTATTTTATATTATTAAATATATACTATTATTATATATATTATATTACATATTTATTGTATAATATATTTAAAATATATTTTATTTATAAATATAAACTATAATAATAATACATGCAGTTATTATATATTAAAAATATATAATACATCAAATAAGAGAAAATATATATATATATATATATATATATATATATATATATATATATATATATATATATATATATATATATATATTATTATTTATTTATTTATTTATTTATTTATTTATTCTTTTCAATCAAACAACGGAAAAAAAAAAATTCTACAAATCAAATATTAAAGGGCGTAATATTTTTTCCCTCGGAAATTTTTTTTTTTACCAAAAATTACTTTTCGTTGTTTTGCGTGAACCAAAGAGACCCTAATAAACGGACAAAATTAACACATAAAAGCAGCAAAAAAAATATATATATTCATCTTATTTTAACAAAATAATTAAAATAATTTAAAATAATTCATTTCTTTTTACTTTTTAAAGTTTTTTTTAAAAAAAAAACGATCCAACATTGAAAAGTATTGTTTTTACAAATAATAAATACTTAATTAAGAAGAATAATATTTTATTCAAAAAAATATTAAAAGTAAAAATTTAAAAAGAGTTTTCTAAACTTTATGGTAGGAGAGTGCAAAATTTACAAAAATTACTGTGCAAAGAATCATTTTTCCCTTGAGCTCCATGTAAGGCCAATTGGCCTTTATTCTAAGATGGTATGTTTTATGGCAAAGTTAATAAAGAAAAAGGGAAAAATAAAAAAACTAAATTTAAAAGACAAAAAGAAATTACTCTTAGTTTTTTTATATGTTTTATATTTATTTTTTTTCTTAAATGTATAGATTGTAAGCACCCCATCATTTAATGTAGCAATTTATTAATATAAATATGGTACTATTGCTTGTAGATTTCTGATTCTAATTAAAAACTTAAACTAGGATACTACTCAAAAAATCAAAGATTTGCAAAATATGCACTCAAAAATTAAACTCCAGATATGGTTAGTTGGTTACAACCTACACATACAAATTTTCTTCCCACCTGATGATACTACCATTGATGATTAATATATATATATATAAATAAAAAATATATATATATATTATTCGTTTTGTTTATTTTTAAAATAAACTTAGCTGAAAATATAAAACAACTCACAATTCCAAAGCTCAAAACCCGAACCTGAAAATCTGTTAAAATCAGATGCTACATATGCACATATTCAACTGCAAATAATCGACGAAATACACCTGAATTGCACAAATCGTACAGCGTGCTTAATCCAAGCACTTGAACGGATGGTCCCGATTCGATGAGTCGCAAGATGGATCTGAATTATTCAAATTGAACAATATATATATATATAGAGAGAGAGAGAGAGAGAGAGAGAGAGAGAGAGAGAGAGAGAGAGAGAGAGAGAGAGAGAGACATATCATCTATAGGTTGCTTCTA
Source organism: Tillandsia fasciculata (assembly GCA_029168755.2). Taxonomy (NCBI): domain Eukaryota; kingdom Viridiplantae; phylum Streptophyta; class Magnoliopsida; order Poales; family Bromeliaceae; genus Tillandsia; species Tillandsia fasciculata. The sequence continues at coordinate 20,585,974 of CM054945.1, read as the reverse complement.
TAAGTAAAAAAGCATAGTTTACTTGTAAATTTTATCCATTAGTTCAACATTTTTTATTTTTTTTTTTTTTGACTATTTTAAGTCTTTGATATATTACTATTCCACCCATTACTATTAAATCTTCATTTGATACGAAAATATTTCAGAATTCGGAGGGTATCTTTCAGTTTGTAATTAAATGATGGTAGGATGGAGACTTAATTGTTTTGATCAAAACTGAATATTCTGAAACAATCTATTAAAAGTTATTTCTAAAAAAACTAAGAACAATCATTAAATGCTTAGTTGATCACTTCTACATTTTATCCATTAGAACAACATTTTTTTGACTATTTTTTGATTTATTATTATTTCATTCACTACTACTTATCCTTCATTTGGTACTCCGAAATAAAGGAAATATCTTCCTGTTTATAATCGAACGGCGTTAGATTTGGACCGAATAAATTATTTCGATCAAAATAAATTATTCCGAAACAAGTCATGAAAAGTTGTTTCAAAAAAAACTAAGAACAATTTTATTATTCTTTTTATTTTATTAGATAAATAGATATATAAATAAATATATTAATATAAATATTAATTTTATGATAATATATTTATACTTAAATTTTATTATACAATATAAATTAATTAAATTTGATGTATTATTTATATATTAATATTTAATTATTTTATTTATATTAAGTATTATATATATTAAATTATTTTTGATATGTTATATTTTTAAAAATTTGTATTATTGGTAGTATTATCAATTAAAATTATAAAGATATTGCTAGTATTATATTTTATTCATTACATATATTGTAGATAAATTATACAAATAAATTGTTACATAGAATAAAGTTTTATAGAAAATAAATTAAATATATTAATATAGAATTTTTCTGAAAGTATCCAAATATAAATTTACCATTGTTCTATCTTATGCCGATATATTCTCTATTCCCGAAAATATTAAAAATTATCTTTCAAAATTTAATTTTCCAAAGGAAACACTGCCAGGAGGGTTAAACTTATCAAACCCTACCAAACTTTTATTTAAAAGTTAAAAATCTGAAAGTCAAAACAAAATAAATACTGTAAAAAACAACACAGCATAGAATAGAAAATTATTATCATTTTAACCGCACATTTCTTTATCCAATAGTTGAAATTCTAATAACACAAATAATTTGGTATTATTAATAATAATATAATAATAGTCGGATTATATATATATATATAGAGAGAGAGAGATAGAGAGAGAGAGAGAGCTAGTCTAGAATACTATTAATAGTACCAAGCTAGTCATTGGTGCTATTAAGTTTTTAATTCTTGGATTAAAATATACGTGGTTGAGATGATAGTGGGCCCCTTGAGTTTAATAGGTGGTTGGAGAAATAGTAAAATCTAACGGGTAAAAATGATCAAAATAGTTGATCTAAGGGTAGAAAACTTGATAGCACCAAATGCTTGGTACTATCGATAGTATAGTAGCCGGACTATATATATGTGTAACGATCCGGCTGGCCCACTAACAATAATAAATTTTTGGGCTCAAATCATGGTAAAAAATGCTTCAGACCAGTAATTATTACTAGTGTCCATTGTCTTTCCAGTTTAGATCTGATGTTCTCGTCAGTCCAAACACGTACATCTCAATATCACTAGGCTTATTATTACTAGTGTCAATTTTCTTTTCGGTTTAGACCTGACGTTCAGGACGTCAGTTCAAACACGTGCACAATCCAAAATCACCAGTCCTGTCCATTCTCTCCGGTTTAGACCTGACGTCCAGGACGTTAATCTGAATACACGCACATTCCAATATAACCAGGCGATGTGAGCTTGTTTTGCTAGTCCTGTCATTTGGATTTATGCTCAACTGAGACTCGTCATACACTTCCGACTAGTAACGAATTTCGAAAATAAATATAACGACTCACCCCACTAGCAATAATAACTTGTTGGATCCAAAGCACAGTACAAAATATTTAAGTCTAATTATTATTATTAATATTCATTATAATTTTATATATTAAATTATAATTTTATTTTTATTTGATGTAAAATTATTAGAATGCCCACCGGACGAATTATCTCTGTACGGCGCTAACTACTATGCGTATAATACCGCTAGAGACATACGCAAATGATGATCCGAAATGGTAGAGTTTCTTCTGTCATGATCAGTCTCAAAATGAATGGCAAATAGAAGGACACAAATAGATTCGAGCAGTAAAGATGTCTGTCAATTTTTGCAATCCTTCAATTTTTGGCTCCGGCAAAAAAATTGACCTTAGAGGCTTCATTTGCTGACCACACGGTTCTCATGAACGTGTCACGCTTTTACATGTGATGTGGCTACCTCCTATTTCCATTGCCGTGACCCAATACCCCTTTTGCCTGAATTAAAATAAAAACAATGGTAAGGATAAAGCAGTATTTTAAAATATTAAAAAAATTAAATAATTATTTTTAATTTTTAAATTTATTATTTCTTTTAAAAAAAATTAACAAACTTACCATCATCAATTATTATTATTATTTATTATTATTATTTTTATTATTATTATTGTGTGTGTGTGTGTATTGGTAGTTAAATTTGAAAAAAAATGATACCGTTTTTTTTTAGTATTAAAAAAGGGGGAGCTTTTTTTTTTTTTTTTTTTGAAAATTGTACAAAAAACCGCACGAAAAGGAGGGAGAGCTCCTCTTTCCTTCTCCATTGCGCCCATAGCGGAATCCTCCTTTTCTCCTCCCCCATCTTCTTTTCCCTCCTCCCATCGCCATTACCACCCATCTCCTTTTCCCCCCTCCCATCGCCATTACCAAAACGATCGAAGCTCGAGAGAGAGAGAGAGAGAGAGAGAGAGAGAGAGAGAGAGAGATAGAGAGAGGAGAGGGGGCGAGGATGTCGCGTTCGTCGTCTTCGGGGTCGGGGGAGGAGGAGGACGAGGGAATCGACTCGTACCGGAAGGGCGGGTACCACGCCGTGCGCGTCGGCGACACGTTCGCGGGGGGGCGCTACGTTGCGCAGCGGAAGCTCGGATGGGGCCACTTCTCCACCGTGTGGCTCGCCTACGACACCCACCGCTCCGTGCGCCCCCTCTCCCCCTTTTTTTTTCTCGCCTTTTAGTAGTTTCTCTGATCCAATCTCTCCTTTTTTTCCACCCTTTTTCATCCATTTTTGGTAGTTCATGTGGCACTTGTTTGGTTTGGGAACTGGGGGGAATTTGTCGAAAAATCTGATTTTTCTCTAATTAGATGCGGTTTGGCCCCCTTTTTTTGTCTAAATTTGTGATGATTCTCATCCTTTGTCGTATCTTTTCTTTTTCTGTAGGTAACATATTTCTTTTGAACTATGCCTTAATTGTCTTATTAAAAATCAAAACTTGTTTATTCTCAGGAGAAGCATTATATAAAAAATGTTCTGAAGAGCTTCTGCTTTTGAGGCTCGGACTCTCGGTTTTATTTTCTGCCGCAGTAGAAGCATTGTATATTTATTTTCAAATTCTAAATAATCTTTTGTGATGTTTATGAACATTGCTTTGTTCGCAGAGATTCGTCGCACTCAAAATTCAGAAAAGTGCGAAAGAGTTTGCTCAAGCCGCTCTCCACGAGATTGAGATTCTCTCGGCAATCGCTGAAGGAGATCCGTCGAATTCGAAGTGTATTGCGCGACTGCTCGACCAGTTTAAACATGCCGGCCCGAACGGGCAGCATCTTTGCCTAGTGGTTGAATTTCTCGGCGACAGCTTGCTTCGGTTAATCCGATATAATAGGAATAAGGGAATTGGGCTGAAAAGGGTGAAAGATATTTGTCGGTCGGTTTTGGTTGGCCTCGATCACGTACACAGCGAACTTGGTATAATTCACACTGATTTAAAGCCCGAAAATGTTCTCCTCGTCTCCACCATAGATCCCGCGAAAGACCCGGTTCGCTCGAGATTCACCCCTATTCTCGAGAGGCCTGAAGGGAACCTTAATGGCGGGACTGTGGTAAATATTAATGAGAAGATGCTTAAGTTGAAGGCGATGAGGGCGGTGGCGAAGATTTCTCAGAGACGAGAATCCATGGAAGGTGTTATGGAGTTTGAAAGAAGCTTGGAGGGTATTGATTTGCGATGCAAGATTGTCGATTTTGGGAATGCATGTTGGGCTGATAGGCAGTTTGCAACTGAAATACAGACAAGGCAGTACAGGGCTCCAGAAGTTATTCTTGGTGCAGGATACTCCTTTTCGGTCGACATGTGGTCTTTTGCTTGCATGGCTTTTGAGCTTGCTACAGGTGACGTACTATTCACTCCCAAGCATGGTCAAGGATTTAACGAAGACGAGGTATGCTCTATTATTTGTTGAATATCTTTTAGCTTGAATAGATGAAAAATATAGCACATTAAACTCTTTTGGTTTATTGTGGTTTTCTTCACATACTTTGTTTATTTATAATCAACTGAAGCGATGAGCTGGAGTATATGTGATATCAACAAGATATGACATCTATCTATGGTTAAAATTTTGAGAGTTCTCAGTTTGAGAAGTTCATGTGTTTTGCAAGATAACCTTTAAATATGTACAAGCTTATATTAGTTTGCTTGTTGTTCAAAGCACTTGTAAGGGAGTGCAGTATTAAGTATGAGTTTATCGCTTTATCCAGAATGAAATTTTCTACCTTTTCTACCCAAGATTTAGCACCTTTGGTTTCTTGGTCATGTGTCCAATGATAGGGATACTGTGTTTAGTGTGATAAACAAATAACTCTAAAATTAAGGTAAATCTTATAGGGTGGATCTATGCCTTTATATGCTTCATGGGATATAGGTTGCGAAGAATCAAATGCTCATAAAATTAGTACAGATGAGAATGTTTACTAGGCCAAAAAAACAGGTGAGAATTTTGAGATGAAGGCTGACTTAGTGGAGTTGTATGAACTGTTTAGCTCTATGCAGCATATACACACAACCAACGAATCAAGCGGTCATATGCACATTTATGCATACTTTATTCAGAAACGGTAATTGTTATTTGAATTTCGTCTAGTTGTCGGTTTCTAGACTTGGTTCTTGTTGAGCAACCTTCTTCTAAAAGAACTCTTGTTGAACAATCTTCCTCTAAAAGAACCTTATCTAGTGTTGCCATCCATCAGGCAATTCTACTTTCCAGCATATGATGGTGAGATGATTAACTTTCGTCGTAAGTATAGCCTCAGAAAGAAAAAGTAAAAGTTTGTCTCAATCATCATGCACTCTTGTTCAATAACTAGTAACCACCTTTATTAGCCTTCCTATAGGAGTGCCATTAATTAGTACGTAGATAAATATCTATCTTGATTCATACGATCGCCTGGCCCATTTTGTAGGATCACTTGGCTCAGATGATGGAACTTCTCGGAAAGATGCCTCGAAAGGTTTAGTAGCTTTCTCCTCAAGTTTTGTCACTTTTGTGCCAACACATCTAATCTAATGCTGTAAATACAACTTCCTTTGCATACCAGATTGCTATTTCTGGAACTCGATCAAAGGATTTCTTCGACCGGTACGGCGACCTAAAGAGGATTAGGAGACTGAAGTTCTTGCCCCTGGACCGCCTCCTGGCCGATAAATACAAATTCCCCGAACCCGATGCTCGGGAATTTGCAAATTTTCTCTGCCCCCTTCTCGATTTCGGCCCCGAAAATCGGCCAACAGCAGCAGAGTGCTTGAAACACCCATGGCTCAACAATTCAAATGTAGCCAGTAAATAAGAAACTCAGTTAACAGCACGAGCGAATGTTTTTTTGACAGTTTTTGACAAGTTTTCTAAGCGAGATAATCTTCTCGGTATTACCACTTCTGTTATGTGAAGGTCACAAATAACACTTTGATTGTATGCTTTCTTTAAACGTTTTTATCTGTGCTCAATTTATTTTTTGGAGTGCTGATCTCTCTGATTCCTTTCTTTTACAATGACATACACTGAAGTTGTGAATTGTGATGCTTTCTTTTTGTCTGATTGGTCCACTTGTTATATATTAAAGATAATGTGTGAGATAAAATGTATATTACATAGACTTGGTTCACCACGTCATTCATGGGCCCCTCCGTTTAATTATTGTTAAATATTTGCAATGGTTTTTCTTGGGAAACAGAGGGTGGAGATGGAAGTTAGATGATTTTTTTTTTTTTTTTTTGGGTCTACGTTTGATGTGGTGCACCAGTTTCACGGTTCAGCGCTGACGTGGTAGACCCTTTCAAGAGAATTTTCTCCCTCCTGTAAAACGAAATTGCAGATCCACCACGTTATCCGTGGACCAAACCATCCTGTGGTTAGGATTCGAAAGAGGGTTAGATTGGAGAATGGATGATTAGCCGGTCTACAGATGATGCGGTGGACATGGTCCATTCGAAATTCCAAAACGTTCGGCCGTGGCGGTAAATTCAAACTAAAGTAGTAGAGCAAAACATTTCGCTATTTTCCCGCCAAAATAAAACCTTCTTCTCTCTCGCATCCTCCATTCCCAAATCCCTCTCTCTCTCTCTCTCTCTCTCTCTCTCTGTGCGATCGCTCCTTTTCCACCCAAAATGACAGCTTCGATTGATCTCCCAACCCCGCTCCAAAACCCTAACCCTAACCCTAGCTCCACCCCAAACCCTAACCATAATCCCAAGCTCAATGTCTACCAGATCGGAGGCGTCCCCGTGGAGTTCCCCTACAAGCCCTACGGCTCCCAGCTCGCGTTCATGGGCCGCGTCATCTCCACCCTCAGCCGCGCCCGGCACCAGGGCCACTCCCACGCCCTCCTCGAATCCCCGACCGGCACCGGCAAGACCCTCTCCCTCCTCTGCTCCGCCCTCGCCTGGCAACAGGACCAGCTGCGCCGCCCCCCTCCGCCCGCCCCCTCGCCGCCCGCTGCCGGACCGACACCCGACCCCCTACTCCACGGCGGCGGCTTTGTCCCCGAGCCTGAGCCCTCGAGTGAGTTATCTCATTTCAAGATCCTCTTTTTGCTATTAACCTGCTGGCAAATCGGGAAAAGATTGCAAACTACGGTTTTTTTTTTTTTCTTGATTGATGGTAGGGAACACGGAGCAGTCCCCGCCGGCTGTTAGTGTTAAGGCTCAGAAGAAAGCCGTGACACCGACAATTTATTATGCCTCGTAAGATTTTCCTGTTTTATTTTTTGGTGGTTTGATTATTATGTTCTTGGATTTAATCTTTTGTGCTGTTGATTGAGTGGAATCTTTGATCCTTATATGGTGGTTGCTTATATGACGATTGAAGGAGGACGCACTCTCAGATAAGCCAGGTGATTCGCGAGTACAAGAAAACATCATATCGAGTTCCAATGGCGGTTCTGGTAAGTCAAAGATGCTCCTTTCTGAATGAAGCTATTTATTTGGTTAATTTCCATGACGACATAGAGAAAACTAGAGTTTTCCATCTAAAAGATTTATAAGATGATGATGATGATGATGAATAGGCATCTAAGTTACTCCGCGAGTGATGTATTGTTAGTCTTTCACATTTTTTTTGGTAGTAGCTGGTGATTTTCTTCTGTTTGTGTAGTTCTAATGCATTAACTCAATCAAATGAATTTAGATTTCTAGCAGCAGTGATGCAGTAAACTTCCTAATATCCCTCCTTGCATAGTTGTGTTCTATGGGAAGTTGTATTTACCAATTACTGATTTTGCTTCCTGCATCTTATTACTCTGCATTATAGGCCTCAAGAAAGCACTACTGCACCAACAAAGACGTCAGCACGAGCGGCAATGTGGATGAAGAGTGGTAGTGTAACTTGTAAAATGTCACTTCAACTTCTTTTTCATATCAAGCATTGCTTGATTCTAAAGGATGCTTCTTTTTGTTCCAGTAAATTGCTCCTGAAGGATGCAAATCTTGGTTGTCTACAGTTCAAGTGAGTTACATTTGGTCTTTATTAATTAATGGATAAAATTGGGTGGAAATTTCATCTTTCAGTACCCATGTAGCTTATATTTGTAATAATTAATGATAACAGGAATGCAAATAAACTCAAAGCTCATCCTTCCCTTCAAAGAGGCGGCTGTCATGAAGTTCACGACATTGAAGATCTCGTGAGTCTTGGTCAGAAAGTAAAAGGTTTGTTTCTTATGATTTAGCTGTGCATGGTGTATAATGGATGTCAAACTTCAAGCCATGACTGTTAAAGTTTACTTGTAGGTTGTGCATATTTTGCTGCACAAACAATGGCAGCTGATGCTCAACTAGTTTTTGCCCCATACAGCTACATCATTAACCCAATTGTTCGGAGAGCAATGGATGTTGATATCAAGGGGTCCATTGTGATTCTAGATGAGGCTCAGTATGTCCTTAATCTTTCTTTTCTGTTGTCAAACCTAGAATTACACTATACATAGTCAAAAAAAAACTTTTGTTGCATGTGTTGTTTGCCATAATGCATGGCCACTTCAAACCTACCTATGCAACCCTCGAAAGTTCTTAGTTTTTTAAACTTTCCTACTTCTTGAGAAATTATTCGTTTTTCTTGTGGTTGGCAATTATGGGAAACTTTGTATGTTTAAGATGCTCAAGTATGGAAATTATATAAGGACTAGCTATCTGTGTCCTCATCCTGTTCCACTTTTTTATTTTGCAGCAATATAGAAGACATCGCACGTGATGCTGGAAGCGTAGATATTGATGAAGATGTTCTTTGCAGTAAGTTCCATGACATGAATTGGTTATCCCCCCCCCCCCTCTTATCTCTCGCAACCTAATGAGATCCTTCTTGCTATAATTTGCTATCAAAGCCTTGCAGACAGAACTAGGGCAGTTATGCATGGCTGACAGTTTTGCAATGATATACCGACCCTTATATGATGTGATTCAGGTACCCATAAGAAAGCTTAATCATCTAATAATTTTCTAGTCGTGACTTAATGCTTTAAATTATGCAGGGACTTATAAGTTGGATAGCTGATCGGAAAGAGAAGTTGCAGAAGCGTGAATTCGAGTGTTACTCTACATAGTAAGTAGAAACTCTCCCATTATCATAGTTAATAGTGCTGCTTCTGATTTCATAACAAACTTGTTTGCCACATCTATCAAGATGTTTATAAGATGAAAAAAGGTCCTCATGTGCCCCTACTGGACATATATGAGGGAAAGATTAAAAAGCACCACAAGTGCAATACTTGCAAGAATGTGGCTAAATTAAAGGCATCAACATTTGTCTGACCATTTAAAGAACTAAATAATTTGTTTGTAGCCACCTAGCAACCTAACCTTTTTTTGTTTTTTGGCTTGTTTGGCTGATTACTCTGTTTGTAGTCCCTCAATAAATTTTTCAATTTATGTCAATGTAAATATATTGTATAAAGTCTACAAGCATCTATCTACTCATGTATTGGTTTTAAAACTATCTTTCAGTTGGACTGGCAATATGGCTATAAGAGAGCTTCAATATGCTGGAATTACCCAACAATGCTTTCAGATTTTACAAGAATGTGCTACCAAGGTACTAGAAGTTTTTGTTTATTAACATGGATTCTTACTGTTATTGGGGTATGGTATTAAAATTTTACCTAAAGGCTGCTGGTTGTTAAGCATTATACTGATAACACATTGTGATGTTGTTTTGTTGTTCAAGGCAGTTAAAGCTGCTTCAGATGTAGAGTCAGATGGCGCTCACTTAAGTGGCATGTCAGCTCTCATGCTAGAGGGTATTGCTACTTTTGATTGAGCTAAAAAAGAATAGGAAATGAGAGACCATAATTGCTGCAAACTGATACTATTTTACAGTGCCAATCTTTTCCATGCCTTGCAGGATTGTTTTCCTCACTAAGCTACCTTTTCTCTGGAAACTGCTGCTATTCATCTGATTATCAACTTGCATTGCAGCGATATGTTAAAAGAGATGACGGTAAGTAATAGATGATCTTCTTTTCTCTTTTGCTTTTGATATAAAAACATCTTGACTTCTGGAAAAATCTTACTATCTTCTTTTATATATATATATATATATATATATATATTTGATTAAACAGGGATATACCCTATTTACTATCTTCTTTTATAATGAACTTGAAAGTAATGAAATTGAAACTAAAGTACTGAAATTGTTTTGGGCTGCATCCCGAGTCTTTGGGTGTAGTTTCTTGAGGTCCTGTGATGTCTTGTCCCCTCTAGTATATTTTCTCCGTTCTTTATAAATTGGCACAGTCACCGTCTGTTGCACTTTTCAGACACATTCTTATCTGCCTTTTCCAATTTCACTTGTCAACCTTCATGCTTATGCTTATTTTGCAAATCTGAAAAACGACAATTGTTGCAGGTATAGTTGGCTGGAAATGTACAATGAGTTTGTGGTGCCTAAATCCTGCTGTTGTTTTCCGGGATATTGCAAATCTTTCTCTTTCAGTGATTCTTACATCTGGGTAAGTTTTCTATGCATCGATAGCCTCAGATGTAACACTCCTGGTTATTAATATACTAGAAAACCTTCTGCTTGCACAGAACACTCTCTCCAATGGGCTCTTTTGCATCTGAGCTGGGGGTGCAGTTTGAAACTTGTATGGAAGCTCCACATGTAATTGATGTCGAAACACAGGTAATAGAGCAACTCTTTATACTTCTTTATTTCGTGTCAATAAGTAACTTGCATAATCAGGAATTGGAGCAACGAATCCACCTGTGACTTACAGATGCTGATAATGCACTACCAAAATTAAGCTTTGATGTGGATGGGTCCTTTAGAGAAATCAACAACATCTATATCCATTTTGTGATGTTTTTAACCTTCCAATTTTCTCATCTTGAGTGCTTGCTTTCCCCCGTCCTTTGAATTTTCATTTGTTGTGGATGGGCCCTTTAGAAGCTGTAAAGTTCTACCCATAAATTTTCTTCATTGACATTTATCTGAAATACTTGAGATACGGACATGTTTCTGTTGATCGACAAACTTCTTGTTTAAGCAATTATGTTTTACAGCTTTGGGCTGCAGTGGTCTCTTCTGGTCCTGGAAATTCTCACTTAAATGCCAGCTATAAACTTGCTGATGGATATGCTTTCCAGGTATAGCTTAAGTCAAAATTAATTAGTACCTGCATGTTGATTTTATCACTTAGTCACTGACTTATCAAATGTTTATGAAGGATGCACTTGGAGCTTCTTTAGAAGAAATATGTAGAGTTGTGCCTGGTGGTGCCCTTGTATTCTTCCCTAGCTATAAGTTGTTGGACAAGGTACGTGCGCGGTGGTGTCAAACAGATCAATGGTCGCGACTGAATGCCCAAAAGCCTCTTTTTGTAGGTAAGAAGTTGCTAAATATGCATAATTTAGTCTGCACTATGTTTTCTCCTTTTTCATGCACTGAGTGGATGTTTCGTAAGTGTATTATGCCATTTAAAATTGCAGTATATCATATATTTTGATACTTGTTTTTCTCTCAGATGCTGAGAAAATCTTTTTTGCATCATGCACTTGCATTTTACACTTAAGCTCTATGCCTTTTGCCTCTCCATATTTAATTAGTTTCGTTTCTTTTTTTTTAAAAAAGTTCTGATTATCAGTACTTGTTGCATGCACATACAGAGCCGAGAGGGACATTTGAAGAATTTGAACCTGTTCTGAAATGCTACTATGATGCAATTCTGGGGAAGAAAAAAGCTGGCCCTGGAAAAACCAGAAACGGCTCGAAGAGAACAAGCGACACAACCAAGGCTTCATCGCAAAATCATGTTAAAGGAGGAGCTGCTTTTCTTGCAGTTTGCCGTGGGAAGGTGGTGAACAACTTATCTATTATTTTTATAGCTTACCTTTCTGCATTAACTTGTACAGTTTTATCTTACTACTATGTTAAAGAATATAAAACAATCGTTTTCTCCAAAAGATTAAGTTGGTTGAGAACGGTGTTTTTATATTTTTATATCTAACACTCCTCACGGCTAGACTTGAGACTTGTTGATAGACCCAAGATGTGGATTTGAATTAAATGAGAAAACATTAAATAACAATAGGAACTTGGCGGGACTCAAAATTAGGAGCTTAAGCTACTTGAGAATCGTGTTTTTATATTTTTATATTTAACACTTTTCCTCATGTCTGCGCTCGAGACTTTTTGATAGGTCCAAGATGTAGATTCGAATTCAGGATCTTCTACTTTGATACCATGTTAAAAAATATGTAACAACTGTTTTTCTCCAAAAACTTAAGTTGGCAGAGAACGGTATTTTTATATTTAACACACTATATAGTTCTTTACAAGAAGAACTGCCTTTGCATACTAGCTATTCTTTTAGGTTAAACACTGGTGTTAGAAGCAAACATAAATTACTTAATGAAATACAGCATTGCTTTTGTTTTAAGATCTTCTGAACATTGTTTAATGAGTCCTACCGCTTTTCCTACGTGGCCTTTTTTTTTGCTTCACTAGTTACTATTGCACTTTTTCAGGTATCAGAAGGGATTGATTTCTCGGATGAAAATGCTAGAGTTGTAGTATCCTTCAGTTTGTTACTTGAAACTCGTTTTTATTTCGGCCATCACTTAGTGATCCATTACTCTTCCCTTTATAAATAATTTCTATTAATGTGCTTTTTTGTTGTTAATTCTTTAACCAAACAAAGGTGATTGTTGGTATTCCTTTTCCAAACATGTAAGCTTTCTTCCCAGGTACTTTTCTGAAAAAAGTATGCTGCTTTCTGCATATTTATCTTACGAGTTGTTGAACTTGAATCAGCAATGATGTTCAAGTTGTGCTGAAGAAGAGATACAATGACATATACAAATCATCAAAAGGTCTCTTAAGTGGGAATGAGTGGTACTGCCATCAAGCATTTCGTGCTCTGAATCAGGCTGCAGGTAGGCAGGATATCCACTCTCTTCTATCAGGCTAGTTTTTTCGGATCTTGTGAATCTTTTCTATGAATGCTGTTTAAGAATCTCCTGGTAAGCGGAACAGGAACAAAATTACCAATAGATTTTCTGGAATTGACTGATTACTTCTTTACTATGTAAGTTGATATCTCTTCAACATTCAAAACAAAGAAAACTTGATGTGGTTTGTTAATACAAAATCTTAGTCTCCCTAAAAATATGCTTTTGAAGAATTATTTTGAAAGAAAAACTTGCAATTCAGGAATTTGTGTTTAAGAAAAAAAAGAAAGAAAAGTTAGAGCATTAAAATAACAGTGTTTTTTTTTTTTTTGTGAAAGTAACCCTATTATTTTTCAATGCCATTAACAGTATATAAAATAATATATCAATCCAGTATGTTGTTTTCTTCGCTAGCTTTTCCTTCCAAATATGGTTATCAAATGGATGTGTCGTCGTGATTCTCGTTTCCTGAAAGATTATATCCATTTTTCCACATTTTGTAGGTCGCTGCATTCGTCACAGGTTTGACTATGGAGCAATAATACTAGTAGGTATGAAACCTGAGATTTTTTCTAGGTTTGCTGCTCTACTGTGATAAGCGCCTCTAAATTTGTTGCCATGAATGCATTAAGGCAATCTCGTTTAAAAGTAATTTGATTTTCATTTGCAGCTTAAGCTCATATTTGAGTTAGAACAAGTCCTTTGTACACGATAAAACAAGAGAAAGAAAGAAGTGCAATTTTTGATTTAGAATTTCCCTTAATTTCTCATGCAAAGCTAAACCAAAGAGCCAAATATTACAAAACTAATATGAAGTATTAAAGGGGGACATCTCCCTTTACTTTAGTGTTCTTAAACTTTTATCATCATATTTTGATTTCTAAAATACGATAATATGAGTGCAGATGAGCGGTACAAGGAGGAGCAAAATCGTGCGTACATCTCGAAGTGGCTTAAGAACTCAATCAAGCACTATGGAAGCTTTGAGGAGACATTAGATGGATTGGGAGCCTTCTTTGAAAATGTTGAGGTCTATCAGCTAATTTTCTCTTTCCTTAGTTATTTAATGCGGTTGAATTTATTTCTAAACTTCAAATATCAACAGAAACAGAAAAAGACAAAGATTGAGGAGACTATTAACAAAGATGAGCTGCAGATTGATGTACTTCCTTTTGATACTGATACTAACAAGAGATTATTACCCTGGCCGGAACCAAACTTCTCAAACCAGAAGATCCCTCAAAAGAAGAATCAAACATCAAAAAAGTCCAATCAGCACACTGTGAGGAAAACCATCACTGATGATTTAACAGCTACAAAGCCTAAACAGTTAGCTAAATCTTCAACTCCTTTGGCAGTGGGAGAAGCACCTTTCTCCTCTCTAACGGCTCAGTGCCTGGTAGAAAGAAAACCAGCTAGTGAGACAAATTCAAGGTAACATCATCTAATTGGTGTAATTAGTCCTTACCTTAACTTCCTTTCTCGATGGTATTATTCTCCTTAGTGCCACTTCTTGGTACCTTATGCAGATATTCAGAAGCTTCTCTATCATCTCAAACAGCTTGCATCAATCTATGCGAGTCAAACAGGTTTTGGAAAAGAGTTGTGTCATGGAGTGTTCAAAGGAGGAACACTCGTATACAGAAGTGGTCAATGCCTCAAATCGGTCTATAGACATGCCATCCTTTTCAGTCTCAACTACCAGTTTGAAGGGAAGCCCCTCTAATGGTCCATGCATGTCAGTAGTCACACCAGAAAAAGTAGCTTATGTGGACCTCAGCGAACCTGAAAAAGAATCACCTTATAATGTGAGTGTGAATTCTCACTGCCAGAAAAGAAGAAAATTGACGAGTTCACAGCTTACTAGTTGTACTTACAAGAACCACTTCAGTTCTTTTCAACTAACTGATAAAAGATTTGAATTAGCTCCTAGAAACAATTGTTCTGAGCCCAAGTTTCAAAAACTAATTGAAAAGTTTCTTGGGAAAAAATCCGGTGCATTGCCTTTGTTACCTCAAAAATCCACACAAAAAAAGCTCCACATTTGCTGCTTGCATTGTGAAATCCTGCTAGGATTGCCAAAAAATGGTTTTCTTATTCCATGTTCTCTCTCTTCATCATCGAAATATTGTTTGGGATACGTGCGGAAGTTTGGACCTCCGAGTATCTATTCATTGGATAATATTTCAAGGATACAGAGGATACTGGTTCCAATATTAGTCTGTGATTCTTCATCGGTTAACAACCAAATCTTTAGCAATCGAGGCACAATACGCCATGGCGTGTGGTCTGAAGAGGATGGGTGTGTTTTTCGAACAATTGCTTGTCCGCGCTGCACGACAAGAAATACATGGCTTGGAGTGCAAATTTTGGCAACTGATGCATCAAATGTTCACTTATTAAACAAGGTACTTCGAATATATTATAATAGTCTGAAGACTCTGTACAGGTTCCTCGCAACTGTTTAAATATAAGTCATTTGTTATTATCTTTGTTACAAAGGTGCTCTTTTATGCTGACTATGTGGATATAAAAGATCATGCATCGAAGCCGGAGGTATGCTTTTGTTCTTTGCTCTCAATTTCCTTCCATTCTTTTGATGATAATCAGCAAGAGCTTGGTGATTGGTCATACTGTCTTCCAATGTTTTAAATGCTTAAGTTAGAATATACTTAAATAGACTAAAGTGCTACTAAACAATCTTATGATACTTTGTCTAAGTGAACAAAATAGTTTTTGAAGACTTCCTTAAGTATCCGTTGTTTTGGCTGTATAGGCAATGTTACCTGCTAGTTCAGCTGGTACTCTTCGGCGTTCACCACTTATTAATGCCGAGAAATATGTGTACAATTCCCAACCTCAGGGTTCTGTGCTTTTGAACCAAAAAAGTTCGAAGGTTCGTGATCATGTTTTACTGGTACATTTTAGCTTTTTCGACTGCCGGAAATTGTCGTTTTTTTAATTACTTATATTGTGTAGCAGCTCAAGCTGCCAAAGAAGGTTCCATTGGCTACTAAGGCAGACATAGCACTCGAGAATCAAGGGGATGTGACTCCAGTCTAACTACTACGCTTAGGAAGAGTATTATGGTGTGCTGACTGCTGAGCTCTGCTAGATGAACTATTCTCTCAAGTTCACAGGATTGGTTAGAGGATCAGGGGGGGATGTATTTGAGATGTATTTGAAATTTATTTAATCATTGTTGTACATACTATAGGGTGTACTCATTTTAGCAGCTACTCTTGATGATTTTCTTCTTGCTTTTCTGGGAAGCTTCTTTCCAGATAATTTTTGAATCAAGTTGGGTTTTTTGGGTTATTTATTGTACTGAGATCAGAGCCTCCTGATAAATCTACATAAAATATATCTATGGGCACATGTATTAGGCAAAATCATTCTGGTTTTTTCATTAGTTGTTACTAAGCTACTTTATCATATAGTTGTAGATCAAGCAAAGAAAATAAAGTGATTTCTCTCTATTAACTTCCAAGGTAATGCTTTTATTACATCATATTGAGGAATGAGTACTCAAACCAGAATATGAGCAAAGTGAATACTAATTGTAGCTTTAGTCTCACTACAAATTTCACTTCTACTCCTCCATAATACATTGCTGATTCAGAGTTAAATTAGTTCCATTGGTTCGAGGTAAATAGAACAATCCTCTGAAAAAGAGGGAAATATCTTTTCCAAAAATAAAAAAGAGGGAAACAGAATAAGATGGATATGTGACAATTGAGTCCAACAAGAAAACTTTTGGAAGCATGGAGGTTTTCATGCGCTTAAGTTTTATTACATGATCTTTGCTATTGAAAACATTTAAAAATCACTAGTGAACAAAATCTCAAAATAAGTGACTGAAAATAAAAATCTAATAAAAAAAATATATATTTATATTTAAATTTCAGATCAGAGACACTGTTCATGCTCTAGATAGTACAAAAAAAATTCTATTAAACTTTTATCTGACTTGGATTGTTTTACACCGTTAAAGTCACATAGACCATTAAAAATCATAATTTTAAAACTTTTTTTTGATAACTAGGCGAATAATGTTAAAACACTATGAAATTTAATTTCTAAATACTTTTAATAGGACAAATTATATTTAACTGAACCGATCGTTCTACTCAGGAGTACTGAAACTAAATTCAGGAGCACTGAAGCTTCCGTGCTTCTAAAACTATTCTAGCTTCAATAGAGATATAGCTTAAACCTCAACATAAAATCAGAAGCAGATGATGGGTACATCTACAGTTTAAAAGTTTCAACAAGTAACCTGGAAGGCTTAGGCACCATTTGCATTAAAAACTAGAAGAAACAAAGTATTACTATGTACTATAAATACAATTAGTAGTTCATTAAAGAGCCACAACTCGATAAGTACCCAGTAATGATCAGCTCAAACTCAACTAGATCAAAGTAGCAAAAATCTCCCACAGTAATTCCGACAACATTTACAATAACATAACCTTTTCTTGCATTCGCGACCTCGACGAAAGATTAAACTTCGCTTTTCTAAAGGAACGGATAATTAAGTTGAACAACCGCATTTGGGCTCGAGAGTATGTTCTCATAGAAAGGCATCTGACCTGAACTCCCGGAGGACCTCGAGCTATCGTTAGAAGCATAGAAGCCTTGGTTTCGGCAGGGCGGCGGCACTGGATCGATGGCATGCATTTGAGGGTTCATTTCACTAGAATGAATCGAAATTTCGCCCGCCATTGCGGCGGGCAAGACATCATGGGGCTTCTCCGATTTCGGTTTCTTTTCGTTCGGGGATTCATCGTCCACCTCGAATTCAGATTCCGCGTTATTTGCTGACGCAGCGTTCTGCTTCCGTTTCGAACGAGCCCTCCTATTCTGGAACCAGTTGTAGACATTCGTTTCGGAGATCTGGCCGTGCTGCGAGAGTTCGAGAGTGATCTCTTTTATCTTCAGCTTGCTCGGCGTTCCGTTGCCTTGATCGAATATGGTTTCGAGAATTTGGAGCTGCATTGGCGTCGGCGTCCACCGCTGCCTCGGAGTGATTTTGTGGCCTCCGGGTGTCATCAAAGGGTCGCAGTAGAGATTCCCAAGCCTCATTCCTGATACAGCATGACGATTAAGCAAAACTAAAAGTATTCAGCGAAAACAACTTCGCTACCAGTTTCCTACATACCCGCTAATCGTGATCGATTCAAAGAGTGGGAGTAAAACTGATTCTATGATCTGCTTAAACAACAGTAGGAATAAGTTGAATCCACAGAAAAAACATGTAAAGCGTGCTCGTTCGAAGTTGAAACAATTACGCATTTCGCGTTTAAATAGTTGTTCGGCTTAGCCTCGAGAGGGGCTTTACATACATCAAGGTGCAAGCCAAATCACAATCTAAATTTCATGAAATTGAATGACTATTTCAATTCAGCATGAATCTTAGTAAAGAACAAGATAATAAACCGATCAAAAAACGGAATTTTAACGACAAAGAGGAACGAACACTAATGAAATGAAGCACATTGTGTGAGCAGAATCAATCGATTATTAATCAACTCAAACATCGAATTGCGAGTTATTATTAGAGAAATAGAATGAACCATCTTTTCCCCCATTAAGAGAACTCCAACAAAAACTATTTCCATTTCTAAAGAGATCTACAACATATAAAAAACGACTCAGCAATAGTCCTAACACGACAGAGATCAGATGAATCATACCACGTTACGTGCGTGCATTGAGTGATAGATAATTGTGGGAAATTAAAACTGAGGAGACATTCGATAGCTCTGATATCAGATGAACGAAAAGAAGGCGTTTTTCAGTTTCATCACATTGAATGGCGAATATGGGAAATAGAAACTTGTGAATCAATACCACGTTAATTACTCAAAAGATGGATCATTCAATGTGATGAAACACATCAAATAAGTACTCAGAAGAAGAAGAAGAAGAAGAAGAAGAAGAAGAAGAAGAGACCTGCGAGGGAGTCTTGCTGCGCAGTAATGGCCTTGTGCATCTCCACGAGCTGCTCGCAAATGGTGGCGTAGATGGAGATCTGCTTGCGGAGAACCTCCATTTGCTCGTCGGTCATCACCTTCACGAACAAACCCCCTTCCACAATCCCCTCCGATTCAACTCCCCCACCCCCACCTCTCCTCCTCTCCTCCGCATCCTCCTCCTCCTCCGCCATCATCGTCGTCGCCTTGCTGCGCCTCGGACCACCCTTCTCCCACTCCATTGGCCTCAAAATCGCAGCTTTACAACACCCATCTCGTCGTCTTTGGGAAAAGAGGGATCAAAATCGCAACTTTCGAATACCCATCTCGTCGTTTTGGGGAAAAGTGAGGATCAAAATCGCACCTTTTTTGAGACCCGCATCGTACTTTCCTCTGTTTCCTAGTGGGTTTTTCCTCTCCCTCTTTTTCCCCCCCACTCTTTTTGCGTGGGTGTTGTGTGGTGGTGGCGAGACCTTAGCAGGAGAAGGAAATATACCAAAACACCACGCCTCTCTCTCTCTCTCTCTCTCTCTCTCTCTCTCCCTCTCCCTCTCTCTGCTTCTATGGTAACTCCTATGTTTCTATGTTTGTGGAGATTATGGAATGGGCAGTAGGTGTATATTTTCGTATGCTATAAAAGAGTAGTACGGAGAGAAGGAGAAGAAGAAGACGAAGAAGAAGAAGAAGAGTGAGGAGAGGGGAATATATGAGGAGTACAGTAGAAGAAGAGGTGAGATGGTCACAACACACAACTAAGCAAAGAGAGAGAGAGAGAAAAAAAAATGGAAAATGTATTAAAAAATAAATACCTCCTCAACTATAGGCTATTTTCAAATTGCCCCCCCCTCCCCCCTCATTTATTATTATTATTTTTTTTTATTTTTTAATTCATGTTAAGTATATTAAGTTTTTAAAATAATCATCCAGAGATTTCGAATTTAAATTTAAAAATAAATTACTTAATTATATTATATTAATTTCTGTAAGAAAGGACAACTGGATTATATTTGAAAAATCAAAATCAGAAGAATCTAAGTCAAATTTGCAATTTCTGTATTCAAAAGTGGAATGTTGGTCTCTCAACACTCATCCAAAAGTTCAAAATTTTTCTATAACATTTTACTATAAAAAATAAAAAATTAATATGACTAGTGATAAAATAAATTTACTTTTATATATAAAAATATTTTTGATAAAAAAATAATATAATTCATACATTTTATTTTCGGGTGTATGTATGATTTATATTCATATATCTAAAGGGTGAGATTTATTTACTTATCAGGTTCAAATGTCGGTTCAAAATATTTAAGTTTAATTATATATTATAGTCTCTTATAAATCTAATTACAACTTTATTTCTATCTGATATGGGTATATTGAAATAATAAAAACTCTCTACGTTTAGATCTGAAGTATGTGAAACTTATCATGCTAGTCTTGTCATTCAGATTTCAATATAGTCTGTCATCTTATCCTTCAGACATTGACTCAGTCGAGACTCGTCACATAATACCAAATATAACAATCCGACCCACTAATAATAATAATTCGTTGAACCTATAAAATAATTAAAAAAAGAAAAAAAATTAATAGCAGTGTCTTTGTCAGCAAAAAAAAAAAAAAAAAGTTGAGTAAAGAGCTTGCCAAGAAGAAGATTGGTTTGGTTGGAAAATCTCAAAATTCGTTGTCATCTGTTATTATTTTTATTTTTATTTAAAATGAATAAATTTTTTAAAAATTATAATATTAAAAAACATCTAACAAACTATTTGACGAAGATTAAATAAAATTAACATACATGCGACAGACAGCGAGTAAAAAGCTTTTCAACAAAATTGAAAAGCTTTTCAGCACAAATGTGTGTGTGTGTGTGTGTGTGTTGTGTGTGTGTGTGCGTGTGTGTGTGTGTGTGTGGGCGTAAGTGCGTGTCGATGTGATATGATACTCTCCACCATTGAGCGTGCCTTTGGGGTCAAGCTTTCACCTTTATTTCTTTCCATACAAAAAAAAGAAAAAAAAAAAAAAAAAATTTCTTCCCTTTTTTGTAATAATATGGACAGATTTTTCTTCTTAAAAAATAAAATATTGAGAGATTTTTATGGACCTAGATATAAGTTTTATTTATTTATTTTTTTAAAGTAGGTGAAATTTGTAATAATTTATTTATTTGAAACTACAATAAATAAATAAATATAAATAAATATATATATATATATATATATATATATATATATATATATATATATATATATATATATATAGTTCGATTATTATACTATCGATAGTATCAAGTATTTGGTACTATTAAGTTTTCTACTCTTAGATCAACTCCTTTAATTATTTTCATCCATTAGATTTTATTATTTTTTCAACCACTCATTAAATCTAAGAGGTCGACTATCATCTCAACCACACATTTTTTAATTCAACGATTAAAAACTTAATAACGGCAATAATTTTATACTATTAATAGTATTCCGGTCTCTCTCTCTCTCTCTCTCTCTCTCTCTCTCTCTCTATATATATATATATAAGGTCCGACTATTATATTTTTATGAGTAAAATTTTTTGGTACTCATAAATTTTCGGCTCTTGGACAAAGAAATGTGCGGCTAAGATTATAGTGATTTTCTATAATTTATACTATTTCACCAACAACCCAGTAAATCTTAGGGGAACCACTATCATTCTAACCGCACATCCCTTCATCCAAATGCGAAAAAATTATGAGTATAAACATTTTTGTACTCATAATTTTTTCACTCTTGGACGAAAGAATGTGCGGTTAGGATGATAGTGGTCCCCCTAGGGTTTACTAGGTTGTTGAAAAAATAGTAAAAATTTTAGTAACTACTATAATCCTAACCGTACATTTTTTCATTCAAGGAATAAAAATTTATAAGTACAAATTTTTTTTACTCATAAGAATATAGTAGTCGGACCCATATATATATATATATATATATAATGTTTCGAATTTTTAAGAACGCATATTAAACTATCAAATTTTTTTTGATAATAATAATAAAAAAAAAGTAGAACCATTTTAGTAAATTCATGATAAAATAATTTTTACCTCACGATATGGGGATTTTTTTTAAATTAATCCTAATAAATTTAGAAATTTAGAAAATAATGTTGTAAAAAAAATATTTATAAAACTAACCCCGCTTTTACCAGCAGGGCGCCACGGAGGGTGGAGGACCCTGAAGACGCTAAATTGTTCAGCGTCTTCACAAAAATCCTGTGAAGACGCTGAATAAATCAGCGCCTTCACTATATGTGCTGAAGGCGCTGAATGGTTCAGCGCCTTTAACATTTATACTGAAGGCGCTGAATCATTCAGCGCCTTTAATATAAATGTTAAAGACGCTGAATCATTCAGCGCCTTCAGGTCATCCTGCTGGCAAATGCAAGGTTACTCTTGTAAATATTTTTTTTACAACGTTATTTTTCAAATTTCTAAATTTATTAGGATTAATTTAAAAAAAAAATCCCACGATATGCGCCTCAGAATTTTGAGTCCATCGGAAGTCCACCAGAATTTCTAATGAGAAGGCAGGCACGCGAAAGGATTTGATAACGACACGAGCTCGAATCTCGGACTAAGTGTAAGATTTTGACTAAAATTAAAAATAAAAATAAAAACAACTTGAAGGGGGACATTTTTTGAAATTATGGGGTCATCAAAAGGGCAATTGTATAGCATTCCCGAATTGTGGGTTTAATACTTTGCCTTGAAGCATAAAAATTTGGTGATTTGTAAATGACAGGTCTAAGACCAGTGCAGAGAACAAGACAAAATAATTCTAATTTGTAGTGCAAGTAGTTTCAAAGATCTCTCCAATGGATTCCTCCTTGCTTTGTCCTTAGCTAGATTTTTCCTTACAATAGCAGTTAGAAAAATCAAAAACTAATAAAAAAAAAAAAACATATTACTAAATTTCTCTTAATTACTGTGTCATTCAACAAATTGGTGGTATTTTTTTCCTTTTTTTTTTCTTTGATATTCTTTGCCTATCTAACTCATGATTTTGTCACCACTATAAATACTTTAGATTGATCACAACTAATAACTTTGGATTATATTCTCCAACAACAACCAAAATGATTCCAAAATTAAGTTCCTCCCCAAAAAAAATTATTATTTCCTCTCTCTCTCTCTCTCTCTCTCTCTCTCTCTCTCTCTCTCTATATATATATATATATATATATATATATGATATTGTTAAGTTCACAATTAAACTAAATATGTGTCGGATTGTTGGCGCTAATTATTAATCCAAAAAATTCGAGTTGTTAAAAATACGCAATCAATTCACTTAAAGTGTACAGACACAGCGTCCACAGGTCTCGATCGGACTCAACCCATCTAAACGTTAAGTGTATTCACTACAACAAAATTAAGCTATAGCGACACTTTTAAGTGTTTCTAAAATCTAAAATAAGTGTCGCTAACAAAAATACCGACACTTATTGTAAGTGTTGCTATATGTGCCGTCGCTAGGATGTATAGCGACACATTTTTGTAATGTGTCCCAAAAATATGTCCCTATAACCTAATTTTGGATATAGATGGAATATAGATATGACACTTATACAAAAGTGTCACAAACATTGTCTCTATAACCTAATTTTATTGTAGTGATTGTTGGATCTCTTGCCGTTAGGTCTATTGTGAACCGCAGCCCAACTAAATTTATTGGACTCATCCAACTCAACTTATTAGTCTCATAAATCTATTATCACGAGGTAAAAAATTAAACTTATTTTTAATTCATAAATAAATAATCAGATATGTAAGAAATTTAGTAATTTTTTTGGCAATTAGAATTTATGTAAAAGTACTATAATAGTAGTGTTTTTTTTAAAAAAACAAAAGCTTAAAAGTTTTAAGTAAATTTTTTTCAATGAAATGCTTGTTTGGACTGCCTTATTTATATTTTTTTTTAATTGATAATATTTTATTTTAGGTTTTCTATTCAAGATAAAGTTAAATCTTTTATTATTATTGGTTGGGATTACTTTTGTTACTGGCCTCTTTAAATATTGTCTTTATAGATTATTGATATGTTGACGTAAATAATGTGAAAGTTTTTTATTAATTCATGTATGCAGTTTAAAGAATGTCACATATATATTTACCGACAGATTAAAATATATGAGACTATCATTTTAAAAAATTCATAGCATTTTGTATAGAGCAATGATATATGTACATTTGTAACATAGCTAGATTTACAATTTACATTTTAAGCTCTTTTTAGCTGAAGATTTTCTCACTTGTTTTATCCTTTTTTTTTTATACCCCAAAAAAGAAA
Source organism: Tillandsia fasciculata (assembly GCA_029168755.2). Classification (NCBI taxonomy): domain Eukaryota; kingdom Viridiplantae; phylum Streptophyta; class Magnoliopsida; order Poales; family Bromeliaceae; genus Tillandsia; species Tillandsia fasciculata. Next base: position 20,561,851 of record CM054945.1, on the reverse strand, counting down.
AAAAAACTAAAATACAAAAAAAATTCTTATAAATATCTATTTTTTCGACATTAAAAAACTTACATTAATTTTACCCCCTTTAAATTTTAAAAAATAATTTTAGAATATTACGATATTAATAGAGATTGTGAAATGATTAAATTATTTTTATTTATTTTATAAGAAAAAATTAATTTTTAATAAATTTATAATATTTTTTTAAAAAATTTAGTATAAATTATAAGAAATAGATAGAAAAATGACGGAATCGTAACGGAGGGGGTTAAATACATCAACTTATTTTTTAAAATAAAATATAAAATTTTAAAAATCAGAAAAAAAAAGTATTTATAGAAAAAATTTCTCTAATTTAGTCTAATTTTTGTTTAAAAAAAAATAGATAATGGAGTTGGAGATATACACTCTATTTTATAATATACAAAAAGTAATTTTTTTTTCTCTTTTTCATTTGCTTAGCTTTTATTTTTTGAAGTAAAAATATTGTTTTAGAAGATAAAAAAGGAAAAAAGCACTAAATTAATTTAAAGAATATATATAGGAGGGGTCCTCCAACACATTTATTAGAATTCCTTGTGGAGGACAAATATTAGGCTCCACCCTATGGCCTACCCCATTGACCTAGGCATTAAAGTACACCAAAATTAGATTAGGTTTGTTAAATTCCAAATTAGTCCATGTTAGGGCAAATTAATATATTATTATTAAATAAAGATGGAGAGCATGTGGATTGATGCCCACTTATCCTTTTCCATGGGTTGCATAATTAATTATTGCTAATCCTATCTTTTTCATTAGATTCAGTTTGAATGTGAATGGATAGTAATTAAACATGCATGCACCTCTTGGTTTTAGTGCTACATATACCTAAGATTTTTGTCAACTTAAAACTAAATCATATTTGGCACTTTAGAAACCTTCCCTAATATATATATATATATATTTTTTTTCTTTTATATTTATATTCAACAGTATTTTGCTTCTGATGTATGACAGGTTAAATTGTTAAATAAAATAATTATTATTCTTCGAAAACTTAAAATATCTCAACTAAATTTTATTTGATTAGTAATTCTCTGATTTTTCCACGTAAACTATTGTTTCGTAGAATTAGCGAGATTTCGGTTGAAAAAGTAAATTATTTAGCAAAGGCATGAATCTTTTTATGGTATTTTGTGGAACCAAATGGTTGGAAATAATAATGCAAGCTAAATTTAAAATTTAGTTAGAAATAAAATTTATTTAAGGTATATATTGATTATATTTAAAAATTAATATAATTAGAATAAAATTTATAATTATTTAAATTAAAAACTGGATTTGTCATGTGATATAACATGATAGCTATATATATATATATATATAGCTAGCCTAGGCGTGAGATAATTAGATGTATCAGTTACAACATAAATTATCGTATAATGTCAAGGATGCCTTGGAAAGTGCAATTGAATATTTTAATAAAATATTAGTTTACTTATCTTAATTTCTTTTTTATTTATCTTTTCCGTATTATTTTATTTTAAAATTATAGATTCTGAGTTATATACGAGTTCCAACAACCCTGTAGAAATAAAAGAAGATAAAAAGGTTGTTTATTTGTTGGGTTAATTTCATATATTTTTCTGCAATTCATCGAATAACAAAGATATTTATACAAAATTTAATTTTTTATATTTATTCATTTAAAAGTCCTAAATTATTTATATATATTTTTTGATTTATTACCGTTAGTTTGCTTTTTATTTTTTAACAAAATATAAATAAAATATTAATTTTGCTTTGTAAATATATTTCTTTAAAAGTTTCAACGATTAAGATTAAGTATAATATCTGAAAACCATCGAATAACATATATATTCATATATATTTATTTATTCAAAAGTTCTAAATTGTTCATATATATTCCTTTGACTTTTACCGTTAGCTTACTTTTTATTTTTTAACAAAATATAAGTAAAATATTAATTTTGCTTTGTAAATATATTTCTTTCACTAATCAAGATTAAGTATTTAATTTATGATTAACTATATTTTTCTAACGAATATTAATTTTAGGAACATATATGAATAACTTAAATTTGTTTAAAAAATAAATATAAAAAATTAAATTTTATAAAAATATACCTACTATTCGATATATTTACAAAAATTTGTATAAAATTAATCCTTATTTGTTTGCGTAAAACTTATTCTCTAACAAAGGGGATATTCACACTCACACAGTTGTTTTCAGGAAAATGACACTTACACAGTAACACTACATGCATGGCTTATTTACGCATAATACAAAAAAAAAAAAACATACGGCGCCTCCTAATTTGAAAACTTTATCCAATCAAATTTAAAACATTGTTGACTTATTACAACTTGAGGTTAGCATTAACCCAGCAAATTAAAGCATCCTTTTACATTAACCATGCACTAATTAAATTAATTAATCCACTCAATTTCTCTTTCCCCATTACCAAGTTCATGGCTTTTATTTCAATTCTAATTTGGAAAATAATAAAAAAAAAAAATCATGGTTCCTTTTTTTTTTTTTTTGTTTTTTTTTTTTTTTTGTTGGGGTAGTAGGGAGCTAATAAATTAAATGAGGAGTATATATATATATATATATATATATATATATATATTATATATATATATATATATATATATATATATATGCTTGTGGGGATATGCTTTTTTGGTTATCCTGGGATTTGCCACACTACTTTTTGACCAACATATTCATATTTGGTTAGATGGAATATTATTGGTACTTTGTAGGTTGAAAAATGCATGCATCTATCTTATAAGGAATTAAATACTTTTAGGTATTTTATTTTTAGAAATTTTTATGTCAAAAATAATCTAATAATGTTGTGAATGATTTCCTACTCATAGATTGGTTTTAATAAGATTGCCTTTTTTTTTCTTTTCTTTTTTTTTTCTATTTATTTCTTATAAAGGTGTTTGTGGATCGAATCGGATCTAGCTAATTGATAAACTGCATTAATATTTTAAAAAAAAAGGGTATGAAAAAAATATATATCCTACCTATTTAATTTCAGATCCGATCCACATCTCATTACTTAAGTTACTAATATACCTATTGAGTTTATTTAAATGGATCTGGCGAGTGACTATCTAATGAGTAACTAACATTAAAAATAAATAAAAAGTACAAAATAAAAAAAGTGGCTAGAATTTTATTAGGATGAAATACAAAGAGGTTCCTCATCTATAAGTTCTATTAAAATTGATATCTCAACTTTAAAATCGTTTTTATTTACTATCAAGTATTTCATCGGCTTTGGGTTGAATTTATAAAATAATTAAATTCTACCCATTAAAAAATCAGATTCGGATCGGATCTAAGTCGGATATGAATATAAAGTATTCGAATCATACATACCTCAAATTTTAATAAATAATTTTTTTTATTCATATACTATTTAGTTTTTGTCGGATTTAAATAAAGTTTAACCGAATATTTCGAACAGTTTTAATATCTTATCTTGCTCTGTTCTACTTGACTCAGCTACAAAAATAATTGAATAAAATGCTTGGATTTATCATACTAATTAGCACCAAAAATTTAATCCTCCTTTGTTATTAATTTTGTATTTTTTTTTTTTTTTTACTTCTTTCAACCTCAAATTTTATAAAATGGATTAACAAATAAAAGATGCTCTCACTTTTGTTGAAGATTAATGTTGTTTGGAACTTAAAAATAAAGCAAAGGTGGACAAGTATATATATGTATGACACATTGAATCACATATTTAATATATGGATATTAGAAACAAAAAAAAAGCCATTACCAAACAAGGCTTTAACCTATATTTCATGATATCAGATTCCAACTTTTTATATTTCAAATTATCGAACAGTTAATATCAGATAAATTTTACATAACTTGATCACGAGACAAATGACGCTGTGAAATCGTGAACTTCCGTGTTCATACGTAGAAAAATTCGAAGCGGCTTCAGTCGTATTAAAGGAGCTAGCTAATTGTTGATTTAGATGGTCCATCATCGAAAATGACGTGACAGCAAACAGAATCAAATAAAGCTGTGAAGTCGTGAATTTTTATTCCAGCTAATTATCGATTCAAATGCTCCACTATCAAAAATAATATGAAAATAAAAGAAGTTTGAACTTCCGTTCATACGAAGAAAAATTCGAAGCGACTTCAGTCGTATTAAACCGAGCTAGCTAATTATTGATTTAGATGGTACATCATCGAAAATGACATGACAGCAAACAGAATCAAATAAAATTATAAAGTCGTGAATTTCTATTTCAGCTAATTATCAATTCAGATGCTTCACTATCAAAAATAATATGAAAATAAAAGAAGTATGAAAGTGTACCTTATAATTTTTTTTTACTTTCATGTAAAGTTGGACCTAATTCCCAGCCATAGAAACATGAGTCACTATAGCTAAAGCACCTTTTTTTTTTTTTTTTTTTTTTTTTTGAGCCCTATAGTTGTAGAATAGAAGAGGGAGGGGGGCATGATGAGGCACTTTGACAATTTCTACATGGCATTAGGTGTGGAATTGAAATGTGTATTCCACCCTGCTCCCACTTTTTGTGGCTTATCATCCACTGGTCCCTCTCATGAGAGCTTTTTCTTTACCTACCAATCAACTCTTCAATATGAGTCCACCACCTTAGAATTTTGGAAAACAAAAATTTTATTATTTTAATTTTATCATTTAAAAAAAAAATGTTTATAGCCTTTTTATCTTATAAGAAATTTTGAGAACAAATTCTTTCCCTTTCGCCATCAAATTCGATTAGCCATCAATATATATATATATATATATATATATATATATATATATATATATATATCAGAAAGAGGTAGTAAGTTATTCATTTTATTTGTTAAAAGAAAACGATGAGATCATTTAGTAAGATGGAATCAATCAAAACCTTCGAGGAAAAAAAAAAAAAGTTTCAGCGAAGCATTTCTTAGAAGTTCAAAAATTGTTTGACATTCTTAAGCAGGAAAGTCGAAGGCTGTTTCGAAAGATTACATTATTTCGCTCGATTTAGATCGGCTACTAAAAAGCAGACAAAAAAAATAAATAATATATTATTTTGATAATAAGAATGTAAAAAAATATTTGAGTATTTTGATATTTTTTTACGTATTTTACGTAATGTAATGTAACTGTAATCTCACGGCGGTGGTTTGAATTTTTTTTTTTAAATTTGAATATGCTAGTAGGAAATTAAACACTAATTATTATGTATAGTTATTATTATTATTTTTCCTAGAGTAAAAATAAATTTAAATTTTGATAAATCAATAAGCTCATATTCCAAGCACATGCACATATATTACACTAATTATGATTATTATATTAATCAAAACGAGCATAAATAAACCACTCCAACAATAAAAATCGATTTATATTTATAAATCTTAATCCAGAGGATCATGTTTTTTTTTTTTTTCCTATGAATTTGGTGTTAGATTTTCATAATATTTATACTTAAAAAATTAAGACAGTGTCCACTAAAAAAAAAACCAAAGAGAATTTCTCAAAAGGGATTTGACTTATCATATTTTTATGAAAAGAATTAAAAAAAGAAAAATTCACCTACCCCTTTTAATCATCAATTTAATTCAAAATTAAATTATAATTTAATTGAGAAAATAAAATTAATTGATAGTTGAGAGATTACGATCCACATGCTTAAGCGGTGCAGCACATTATGGAAATAATAGAGTTCAATACTGTAAAATATCTGTTATGCAGAAGACGTTTATTTAAAAAATAATAATAATAATGCATCGCGCCGTACACAGCATGTGGGAGTGAGCTAATCACGATACGTGGCGCCGCTCGAATAGAGAATTATACTTAATAAATAAATAAATAAATAAAGGACATAATATCACCTTAATAACCCCAAAAGCAATCATCATCAACATGAGAGGAGAGAATCCCTTATTTTTTTTCCTTTTTTTCTTTTTTTTTTTTTTGCTTTTTCTTTTTGTTTCATTAAATTAAGGAAAGCGTGCTTAAAAGAACTCCGACATGTCATGTGCGACGTGCGGCGTCTCCACCGGCCAATTTTTAAGTTACTATTAGGTGTGGGTTTTATTATTATTATTATTATTATTATTATTATTATTATTATTGGTTTTATTTTGTAACAAGGGATTAAACAAAGCCTAATTATTCTTTTAGCTAAGGGGATGCTTATTTGTAAGTAAAACTCTCTATTTTTTTTTTTTCAAATCCGTAAAAATAATTTTAGCTAAATAAATACACGAAAAATATTTTTTTCAAGGTATATTTTACGGCCAATCAAACACGTACTCGGCAAATGAATATGTGGTGCCTTATTGGTAAGTGGGCCTTGTAATGGGCCAGGCCCACAAGCCCATTGAAAGCCTCGATCCATCCGGTATGGCCCGTAACGGTCAGATAAAACGGAGTTGGAGCAAAGGCGTACATTTGATATGTGAAAAAATGTATTATAACCTGATACTATAAGTTTAGTTTTGGTGGTTAAGTGCAAATCATAAAATAATAATTATTCTAAGTTTAATGGAAAATTTTCATGATGAAAAAAAAAAAAAAAAAAAAAAAAAAAAAGGAACTACAGATGGGCTAATTGTAGTTTACTCTCCTTTTGTGGTTCAAAATATATTAGGGGTAGTAATCTCTAATTCCTTGTAATCAACATATTTAAGATTGGTATCCAAATAGAATAGAAATTCTTTGTGATAAATTATTATAAATTCATGTATTTGTAAGATTCCTTGAACAAGCCCTTCACAATGATAATTAAATCAGCCGAGTAACGAAAATATATTCTTTGATTAACTGGTTTTAACGAAAATAAATTTTGTATTCCAAGCATTTAGATTAGGATTAAAAGTTAGTGGACTCATGAATCAAAACAAGTTAAATCTAGTGAACTTAATTGAAGAATCAGTACTATTTACAAGGCCAAAATGAATGTTATTATCTGCTGTAATATCAAGGTCACAAAGTTGCATGAAATGAGACACAGCTAGATATGTAATTAACATGCAGTTGGGTTAAGAACACTGTTAAATTTATGTCTCTTACAGGAGAAAAAAAACAAAAAAAGGAATTCCACAAGATGAATAAATAATCAGGCTATATATACTGGTGTAGGATGTGATAGACATTTTGATTCCAGGAACCTCAATCAACAATCCTCAGAAAGTGTTTGATTTCCAGGAAAAGAGACAGCTTCGATGAACTTACCTGATTGCTGTACTCTAAACTATTGCAATCCATTTAGTAATCGAGTTCTACGTCGGTCTTATATGCATGAAATTCCATCTGAAACATCGATCGTACACACATCGGCGCTGTTCTGTTACACCAGTAATGTATGTTTTCACTGTACTTTTTAGCACAACACAGAGATGTGGCGATTTCCTCGCCTTTGCATCTGACATCTGATTCTGCTTCTGTAATCTCTAGTTTTGTAAGGCAGAATAGATTGTAGCTTACAAAATCATCAATGATAAGAAAAATCGAACAGCCCAAAATTTGTGGATTGCTAAAGGAGCATATCCTTCACAACATCACCTATCAACTCCCCCAAAATCGCGCACTCTATCTTTTTCGACGAGGCATCGATGCTCTCGTACAAAGTTGCAGCACTAGTAGCCACTCTCACATCTCGAGCCAGCATGCTATTGATAGCTCGCATTTCATCGGTTCGCCGATCTCCGTAAATTTGAATCTGATCCCATACATCGTCGAACAATCTCTTGCCATGCAACACCGTAGAACGGCCTACGACCCATTTTCTAAACGTAGAGCTATCCTTCGGAGTATTCGACACACTACTCAAAGTCTCATTCACTAAATCAAATAGTAGTTTGTGACCTATAGTGATATTACCATGATGTAGAAAGGAATCTTCATTATCTACTTTCGAAGATCTACTATAGGATTTTTCAACTTCGTCAAACAATTGGTTAGAGATTGGGATTTTCCGCGGTGCGTTAGCTTGATCGACTGATCTGTTTTCATATAACCCGGCAGCGACAAGGATACTCTTAACATAAGCTTGTTCGTGGCTTTCGATCTCGACTATGTCGTTGTCGGAAGCCTCCTGTTCTGGTTTGTTGTTTTCGACTTGATCCAGTTGGCTCAGCTCTGAGATAGATCCAATGCAAAGATTTGAAATCAAAAGTGACGAAATGTTAGGTTGTAAAATTTCATAACACATAGTTCAGGTCAGATCTATGCCATTTCGCCGATATGTAACCATTCCTACCTGGAAGGATACAGCTTGAGTCTTTTGAAAAACATGGCGGCGGCGACGAAGGCTGATTCTCTGTAACATGAACCTCCAAGGGAGACACCGGACCGGGGTTTTCCGATGTGCAAATTTCGTCGCGAACACTGCGAGATACCGATACGGGGCTTGGAGGAACCTCAGTATTGTTTTCCTGTGAAAAAGGAAAAGAAAATCATATAAATCAACAACATGTCACATATAAGTAATATATAGATATGATCATGGCACTTGCCCGCGTAATCCCAGCATTCATGATAGCTGATGGTATGGTCCTGATTATGTTCATGGAACCAAATTCACTCCCTGTCGGCTTTTTCGATGAATGGGTCTTCTTCCCAAATAGCTTCCCTTTGAGAGTGAAGTTTTGTTTCAAATTCGAAACTCGACTTCTAATGCTGAAACTGTCTTTCCTGTTCTTCTTTGTATCTTTTGGTGGACTTCTAGATGCTTCATGCCTCTTCTCAATCTGAGAATCCTCTACAAAAGGCTTCTCAAAAGCGCTTCCGGATAAAGGGGCGGAAAACGATCTAACGAGGTTGCGTGGGGACGCTGCCGCAGAATTGAATAACAAAATGCTGTCCTTTTTGTGCTCAGATGCTGATTCACTTGCAGTTCTCTTCTCCTTCCATTTAATGTTTGAGAGATCAGGCATTGATTTCAATCTCGACCAGCTTTTGATCATGTGGGAAGCTTCTGAAACTTCATTTGCGAAGACATTCTTAAATTTCTCTAACAAGATATTTTTGGCATCTCCTTTGGCAATAACCGGAGAATCAGGTCCATTTGCTATTGAATCACTTTTGCACGATGATCTCATCGATTCTGACCGTGTAAGTTTCATGCCGATATCTCTCACAACACTTTCTCTCATTAGCTTTGCTAAGTCAAGAGCAATTTGTCGAGGAGTATGTAGAGTCTCGGGCTGATTCCCGCGTTTTGTAGCTCGAATAGTAGGATTCCCTTGCACTTCAATTTTGACACACTCCTTACTGCAATCTTCTTCTAAAATCTCCGATGAACCAATCCGTGGTTCTACATCGACTTTTCTTTCAAAGCTGGGCTTTAGAATCACTATCCTCGTAGGCGAAGAATCAACCTTGTCTTCTTCTTCTTCTTCTTCTTCAAACCGCTTATGATCGCCATCTTGCGAGTTGTTCTGACATTGCTTGTCATTCTTCCTTTGAGCACTCGAGAAATTTTCCTTCGGAGCTAAATTTCTTTTCAGATCAATGTATCTAGCCATCTTTACTTTGTTAAGATTTTCCTGCGCGAGGATTTGGATGCACTTTCCTTTATGAAAATTATCGTCGACTACAAGGGACTTGAGATTCTCCAACACTTCAGATGCTTGCCATGCCTCAAAATCCTTTTTGAACTTCCGCAATTGCTCTTCTTGGGGATGATCCTTTCGCGGGGTCGAATCTCGCTTCATGTTATAGGAAAGTAAGGTGCATTTCGTTTGCTTCAACGCAGCCAACGTAGGCAAGTTACAGTCAATTTTAGTACTTTCCATGTGCTTTTTCGCAATATTAGGGACTAACATTTGAGCTCTGGATACTTTGCGATCGATCATTGCATTTCTTCGTGAGGGCAACGTGTCCATGCCCATCAAACGAGCGACGACGTTTGGCGGATTGGTTCTTTCATTTGCTCGGTTAGGCGTGTCATCGCCGATCAGCTTCTTCGCAGCAGTTCCTTTGGAAGGATAACTGACTCTGGGCTGCAGCAACTGGAAATAGTACTAAATTTTTTTAAGTGCCAGTAAGTTAACAATTAAATAGAGGAGCTGAACAATTTCGAACAACTCGCATCAGTCGAAAAGGTGCAGATCTCTGACATAGAATTACAGCAATTACCAACTTACCGGAATGTAATCATTAATGAAGCGCGGCATCTTTGATGCTTCATTTGGAAAATCTAAGCTATTCCGAGGAGCTTCAAAGCCTACAAATAATTAAACTCACCATTTGAGGATTTATAAGCAGAGCAGATCCATTCAGAAATAAGAATATGACAAAGAACAACCAGTACTTGGTTTTTTCTCCATCACATTAAGGTGTCATTTTGCTAGATCTGCTTCTATTCATTTCAACTCAAATTCTATGCCATTGTATTCAATTGCGTAGAATTAAAACAAGATCAAATGATGTTTAATTATGAAGTAAATACTCACCATCACTTTTTATTTGATGTGCCAACTTTCTATGTAGACCTTGTTGATTTACATCACAGTACTGCAATATATCAGCCATGAGGAAACCCCAGGTTTCATATGGCACCTTGATCTTATGTGTCAAAGGACTCTTATTTGAATCTGAGACACAAAACACTCTGAAAAAAACTGCATTAATTAAGATCATACAAATATTCAAATAATCAAGCATAAAAGAGGCAATTTAATTTTCACCATAATTATTATCAGGTCTGAGAGAAAAAACATTTTTCTTTCTAATGTGTTTAATGAGTCCTGATCAAGTTCTTACACACAAATTGAGGAAAGATTATGAAGTTAACATAGGAAATTTAAACTTATGAAGCAAAGTAACAATTTAATGTTTGTAATAAGTGAACATTAAAATGAAAAAAAGAGGAGTCATGTACCTGTTTGACCTTTGGAAAATGGTGTAGAGAGAGAGAGAGAGAGAGAGAGAGAGAGAGAGAGAGGGATGGTGATAAAGAGAAATGGCGATCTATTAGAAGTGTTCATGCAAGAGGAAACGCCTTTGTACTTCCTGAGGAAACGGCTTATTTGCTTTATTAGCTCTTAAAATGTACTTTCTCAAAATGCTCCGATATTATTCTAAATTATGCAAAATAATTACTTTTCTTTAAAACTTTAAATTATTATGCAATTTTGGATATATATATATATATATATATATATATATATATATATATATATATATATATAAATTAATTTTATTAAAATTAAAATATTATTATATTTTTGAAAGTTAATAAAATTCTCTTTGATAGTTTATATAACTTTTTTTTAAAAAAATTTCTACCATACATAATTTATTTATATTGTCTAATTATTAATTTTATATATTTATTAAAATAATATATATATTAATGAAATGTGCTATGAATCTGCATCGTTCATAAAATATCTATATTAAAATTATATTACAAAAGTTGAATTATTAATAATATTTATTTAGGATCTGTTTTGTATTGAAATTTATATATCACTCACTATTTGATAAACTAGAGTTGAAAAATTTTTACGTTCTTCGATCAATAGGACCAGAAAAAAATTATATGGTAATAAAATTATTGCAATATACTAAATAGGATATTACATATAAAAATAAATAAAATAATTTTTTTTTTTTTTTTTTTTGTTAGATTTAGAACAATGTTGAGAGAGAATGTACAGCTCATGCGGGAGAGGTGGTTAGTTAGTTATCACTTTTCTCTCCCACTTGGGCGCCATTTTTATATCCTAACTAATAATAATGGTGTGGGAGTGTGGGACCCATCGAAATATATCTCTTTTATAAGTCTAAGTTGTTTGTGTACATGGCAAAGTGTAACGCATGAGCTCGGCTATGAACATTTGTGCCATGTTGACTATAAACATAGAGTAGTTTCACAGAAGATTAATTTCGTTACACATTATAATTATTTATTCTAGAGCTATTCTAATTTTAGTACTTTTAATTATTTTAATTATTTTAATTTATTAGTGCTATTATATTTTATACATAAAATTATTTCAAATCATAAAGTGTCACATTTTTTTTTTCTTTAAATTTTGATATTTTTGTCAAGCTCAAGCACACTCACAAATACCAAACCATGTGAGACTCATCTTGATAATCTTTACTGATCTTATGAAAAAATACACTTCACCCACAATAGTCATTAGCCGGAGAGTCACATTCTAGCTGCTATATAACTTGGCTAAGTCAGGACTCATCTCGATCACACTTCCGGCTGGTGATTGATTGGCTCTAATACCAACTGTGACGCTACGCTTTTTAGGGAGTCATCCATTCTATAACTACTTTAGTTCTAACACACTCAACGCTCTTAACCTCTTGGGCCTAACCACTACCCAAGACACGATAGTCGGGTTAAAAAACTCAAAACCCACATGATCGGTTAAGCCTAGTGAGAGCGTCAAAACTAGATTTCATAATTTTTCAACATCATTTACTAAGTGATTAAATCGTATCAAAAATAACTATTTTAACGATCCATATGGTACGTTTGTGAGTTCAAAGGTGTAAAATAATTTAAATTACATAAAATTTTAATAAAAAATTATACTTAATATTAAGAATAAGATCAAAATTTTCAATTTTAAATTTTAAATCTTTTATCATTATTTTTTATAAATTTTTTATTTTCTGCCCTCCATTTTGGGACTACTCGTTTACTAAATAAATGAAGTAAAAAAATTATAAAATTTAATTTTTATATAGTTTCAATAGTATAAATCATATATAACGAAATTCATCGCCGAATCGAATATTTTATTATTGAAAATAATTTATAAATACAGAAACTTTGATATTTTTTAAAAAATAGAAGCCTAGCTCATAACCATGTATACTTTGTTTGTGTTACGCATGAGAGAATAAAATTATTTATTATAGTAATATTTGATATAATTCGATGCGCAAATTACAGATTTGGCCTTTAAATTTTAATTTTAGCCGAATAAATGTTAATAATGTATGGCTAATGTGTAAGTAATTTAATAGTAACGTGATTGGTGATGCGTCAAAACTTAGAATGTTATATTATTTTTACACCAACAAACAAACAAGAAAAAGAAATAAACACAATAACAAATAAGAAAAAAAAAATAAAAATTTAAAGATTTAAAAGTATTTTAAAGTGTCCTTTTATGAGAGAACAAATTAGCAAAATTGGGCCTCTTTTGGGCCTTTGGCCCATTTTTTCAAATGCTTCCGTACAAAAAGAAATTTAAGTAAAAATATTTAAAATTTATCTAAATTATGAGCAATTTCGATTTTACTAATAAATTTTTTAAATTGTTTGATTTGAATAAGTTAACAACATTTTAATTTTAAAATTTATAGTTACAAAAATTACATTGGATGTATTAGTAAAAATAAAGGCATTAAAATTTTAAAGTCAAAGTACCGTTGACTTATTTAAATCAAATAAATTAAAATATTAGATAGTAAAATTAAAATTCGAAAATATTGATAGTCAAATTGAAATATCTTCAGATAAATTCTATATATTTTATCAAAATAATTTAAAAAATAATTTTTAAAAGTAAATCTAATTTAAAAATTGTAAATTTTGTAAAAAAAGCTCCCGGCGAGGATCGAACTCGCGACCTTTCGCTTACGAAGCGAACGCACTACCACTATGCTACGGAAGCAATTCAATTTAAATTCAAAATATGTTAAATTTAAAACTTAATTTATTTGAACAACACGTCACATTTATCAACTCGAGAACCTTCTCCTTTTCCATCTCCTTCTCGTCGCATCGAGAACCCTCGAGTCCTCCCACGATGGGCGGTGATAATGCGGACGTCTCCGGCGGCGGCGGAGGTGGCGGCGGAGGCCAATCGCCTCTCTCCATCTTCCTCCTCGTCGTCGCCCTGCAACTCCTCGATGGATTCGTCGAGCTCCTAATAAAGGTGAGCGAAAACCCTAGTCCCCTCCGTTCTCTGCGCATTTTCCGTAATCGAACCCCTTATCGTTTGGATCGAGCGAACACACGGATCTGAGTCGCTCGATGCAGATTTTACTTCGCTTTTTCCAGAAATTTGTGGGGAATTATGATCCGTGTATTGAAATTTTTGTTTCTTTGGGTTGCTTTTTATTTGCGATTTTGTCTTCTCTTTGGGATCTTCTTTATTTTAGTGAACATTATGAGGCTCAACGCATTTGGAATCTCTAAACTAGGTTTTGTTCTCGAATTTGTGATATCTTAATTGGTGAATCCGTGATTAAGGAAATGGTTTAAAGAAGCAGCAGTGATTTGGGGTTTATTCACATGAAGCTAAAGTGCAAAACACATGCATTGGAATTGCTTTATCCGCTGTAGCGCTCGCTTTGATCATGAATATGATAGCCTTAATCAAAGATTTTGTCTAATTAGGGTCGGATTATGAATACCTGTTTGCACGAATTGCTGCAACATTGAATTGCTGCATTAGGGTTCTAACTTTTTGAATGATGTGCTTCAATTATTATTTCGTGGCATATTTATGTGTTTCGATGAGTCTCCCTAACAAGTGCGGTTGCATCTGAGATATCTGCATAGATGGCCTCGAAGGATATATATATTGTGCATCATGATGCGGCAAAAATATTCCTGGCGACAAATTATATGCCTAATACACATAATATTTGTGTGTCGCTGTGGAACAACTCTTATAGATTGTTAAATATCCATTAGTGTTCAAGTCTATTCATGTCATTATTCATCCCTTTGCTCAGTCGCGGTGTCCATTGTTGTTGTTTCCGTTTGGTAGGAAGGAGGCCGGTGAGCTCTTTGACACCAAAAAATAGAAGGCCAAGTTTCAGTGGGAGGTTATTGGGTGTATTTTGAGGGGGGGAAAAAAACTATAGGTCTTCTTTGAGCTGCTCGACTCTAACAACACTTGTGCAAAAGCTCTAGCACAGTCAAATAGGCCATTAGGAGTTTATTAGAATTTCGCATGCCATGTAGCTCCTGTAGTAAAGTAAGCTACGTGTCCATTCATAGATAAGACGGTAAATTATCTTTATCCTTTTTGAATCACTCTTCAAATTAATTAATAGAGTCGGCTTATCACTTGTTTGCTTCTATCTCATCTTGTAAATATTATTTTTTTGGACTTCTTGTCTTTTATAGTTGTTGACTCTTTTTTTACTTATTTAGAGGGGATCGACAAGTGATGAACAACTTAAACTGCAACAGGAAATCAAACAACTTTTGAAAGAGGCCAAATCCCTGTCAACGTAGGCGATTCAAACCCTTTTAGTTATTTGGTGCTTAATACATATTTCTTTCCCATTTCTCCTCTAGCCATAAACATCTATTACCATTTTCATTAGCCTAATGTCAGGATGTCATAACTCATAAGTATTTCATGTGGTGGGTGATTCACGCTGCTTCTCTATGCTGCCGCAGGCCTTCGACATTTGCTCAAGCTGCTAAACTTAGGCGGTTGGCTGCAGCTAAAGAGAAGGAACTAGCAAAAAGTATGACTAGAACCTTTGTTTTCTTTATAAAGAAATTTGGCTAGTTAGTAGTACCTCTTAACTATTATTACATAGAAGTGCTTACCTGTTCACTTGCTGCTTTTCCATGCACATTTATTAAAAGATATAACTAAGGTCAGAAAGGCATGGATTTTTCTCACGAGTTTCTTATTGCTGAGTTGCTGAATTTCCTACGCTGAATGGATGGAAGAGCGGTGTAATATTGTTATTTTCCCTTGTTCTATGGTTGTACCTCTTTCCTGTTGGATGCTATCTCATATTGGTCTTATAAACCATGATTAGGATGATTAATTACTTAATTTGTTGGAAATCAGTGTTCTTTTGGCTTTAGAAGATAGTACATATATGATATCTGGTAATTTTTTTCACACATAATGAGGAGAACTTTTTGTTGTGTTGAAAGTTGAACTTGTGCTTAAATTCATTCAGTTTTCAGAAATTTCTTATCTTTCATCTGATATGACTCACCTTTTACATGCATTCGGATGCACTTACAAAAGCCATAATAGGAATTTCCCATTGTTCTACTTAGCAAAGCGATTCTCTTTTCATTATTCTTTTTCCTGAGAGTTGGATGAGTTGTTTGACTACCCTTAATCTTTCCCTTCGTATAGAATTTTTGACTCTTTACTCACTTGTTGCTCATACTACAGAGCAGGAGGAGGATAATAAGGAAAAGAAATGGTCACACGATTTATACTCGAGAACGCTGATGATCTCTAAGGTACTACTTTGTGCATGTAGTAGCGTATATGTTCCTTCATTCAACAATATCGAAGAATATATCATTGAATGCTCCAACAGGTACTGATCTATGGTTTTCTCGTTTGGCGGTACTGGGGTGTTCCTGTAGCGGCACTTCCTCAACATCTACTGCAACCACTCGGTATCAATGAGCCTTATACTCTCATCACCTAGTAGATTCTTTTCATTTGTCAATTTGGTAGTTTCTGTCTAAAATTTTATCTCTTACTCTCAAATCCTGCTAGAGGGGTATGGATCATAATGAAAATTGAGAAAATCAAGTGCTGAAGCATGTCCATTAGTGTCATCAATTTTAGAACTCGTAATACTCATTTTGTTCCAATGAGACAGAGTTTTTGTTGCAGGGAGGATATTTTCCTGGGGAGCTAGAGATTCTGCCACTGGAGTTGTTATGGTGGAGATTTACATTATTTGAACCTTTTTTTCATATCATATATATATATAGAGAGAGAGAGAGAGAGAGTCCGCATATTATGCTATCGATAGTACCAAGCATTTGATGCTATCAAGTTTTTTACGCTTAGATCATCCCCTTTGATCATTTTCATCTTAGATTTTACTATTTTTTTAACCATCTATTCAATCCAAGGGCTCACTATCATCTCAACCACACATCTTTTAATTCAAAGGTTAAAAACTTAATAGTGCCAATGACTTGGTGCTATTAATAGTATTCCAGTCTAACTCTATAGAGTCCGGCTATTATGCTATCTATAGCACCAAATATTTGATGCTATCAAAAGTACAAGTTCATTCATACTTATGAATTTTTTACTATTGAATTTGTATTGAGATTTGTGCTATTGTAAAATTAACTAAAAAGAGATAAAGAAAGTAAAAAATATAAATCTCAATGCAAATTCAATAGTAAAAAATTTATAAGTATGAATGGGCTTGTGCTTTTAAAAGCATATAAGCTACTCTCTCTCTCTCTCTCTCTCTCTCTCTCTCTCTCTCTCTATATATATATATATATATATTAGTTGTGTGATGCTATATTTTTTTTTTTTTTTGTTCCTCTCTTAATGCAGGTAGGGATAATTCCATGGCTAGTTTTAACTTCGCGAGTAAGCAAGTTTTTGTTTGAGAAGTTCGGAAAATGTTATCTTCAAGCCTGGGTCAATGCAGGGAAATAATTTCTTGTTCTTTGTTAAGATTTTCGCATTATGTAACTATCCGATGTAAAACTCTGTGCTTATTTTTTTATTTTTGGGTTCAAGCTAATTACTAATTACTATATATATATATTTATATTATTATATATATATATATATATATATATATATATATATATATATATATATATATATATATATATATATATATATATATACTCTGGGTCTAAATCAAGCTTTTTAAAAAAGGGAAAAAAAAAATTCAAACGGCCGTGCAGGCATTGAATTATCAACCTATCAACCTATTTTCTATTTGATCGACGTCACATACGACCAAATATGGTACATTGATAGTACCCAACGCCCCAGATCATGAGCATACGAATATCAACAAGCTTCTACCCACCGCATATAAATTCGTAAGCGGTCATCATGTAGAGTGTGCGGATCCTATGATCGGAGCGTCCGATCCGTTCGTTCTTAACGTTACGTCCGTGTCCCCATAGGTTTCCTATGCTCACTCACACCCGCACCAAGATGATCTCTCGTTGCACGTTTTCTTCGCTTTGAGAAATTATTTCACCTGCACCGTGGTCCACCATAAACCTTGAATTTTTTTTTTTTTTTTGCCTAATCACTTAAAGTTAGAGGGCTCTATTTCGGAACGGGTTACACGTGGGGGTCCCAATATGGACCGTACTTGATTGACGTGGTGAACCCGGTTCATTAAACCTTTTTGTTTACCCGATCGCTCGCAAGAAAAAAAAGAAGAAAACCTGTCACGTGCGCGCCTCTCCTTCCCCCGCGAAACAAACTCCACCACCCAACCCAACGAACGAAAAAAACAAAAAACCGAAAAAAGGAAAAAAAAAAAAAAACAACAAAAACAAAAACAAAAAACGCCCCTGTTTCTAGAGAGAGAAAACGAGGAGAGAGAGAGAGAGAGAGAGAGAGAGAGAGGGTGGTGGGGGGTTCGGGGTTGAGGGGGGAGGGGGGGGCGCGCGTGCGAAATGGGCAACGACAGCAAGCCAGTGGAGGCGAAGCGGAAAAAGAAGAAAGGGCGCCCCTCCCTCCTTGACCTCCAGAAGCGGACCCTCCGCCTCCAAAAGCTCCAATCCCAAAACCCTAACCCTAACCCCAAACCTGCTGCCGCCGCCGCCGCCGCCAATCCCTACATCCGCTTCCCCGCCCCCTCCCGCCGCTCCACCCGCCGGAACCCTAACCCCGACCCCGCCTCCGAGGAAGACGACGACGAGGAGGAGCATGAGGAGGAGGGGGAAGAAAGGAGTAGGAAAGAGAAGAAGCTCCGGTTCGTGCTCCGCCTCCCCCATCGCGGCCCCGATTCCCCCTCCAACTCCGCCGAATCCAGCGGCGGCGGGGCGAGGAAGCGCAGGATCGGCGACATCGGCGCCGATCGGGATCAGGTGCGGATTAGCCTAATTCGATCTTAATTTGCTCCGTCGAAGCCGAGATCTAGAGGATTATTTCCGAATCTCGCGGTTTTGCGGGAGGGGGTGGGGGATTTGAGAGTGGATTTAGGGTTTTTGTACGATTTCGGCTACGGATCGGGGAATCCACGCGTCGAATTCGGGGGGGTTTGCCCTTGGATTCCGTTCTCTATGTGGGGATTATTATTATTATTATTATTATTATTATTATTATTATTTGAAAAAAAAAAACTAGAACAACGGTCTCTTGGTTTCCACAAAAGTGATTTGATTTGACTAGGTCAACTCCCAATCATTTGCTGCTGAATATATATATATATATATTTATATACATACACAGACCTTTATCTGCTCTGATTTATTACTATTTTTTAATTGCAGCATTAATCCACTGTTTGCTGATATAATAAACTGGATTTTTGTCCTCTTCTTTCCCTATCTGTTGGTTTCCTTTTCCTTTTCCTTTTCCTTTTCTTTTTCTTTTTCTTGGATGAATTTTTTTAGCTGCTACCATAATTTTTCCGAATTATTTCTCTCGTTTTATTACGATTTTTGACTGTGCTACATAAATTTTGCCTTGCAGAGAGGAGGACCAAATTCTGCGTCGAAAGCGACGGATGGGGTTCAAGGTTCGTGCATTTATTCCGATAAAGGGGACATAAAAATCCAATTTTTCCAGTGATTTGGTCTTTTGTGATGTTTGTATACAATTACTTTCAATTTTATTTTTTCTTGCTATTTTTTTCGGGGGCTAGGCCAATCTGATCCGGGGCCCACGACATCTTTGCCGGACAAAAAGTTGTTGGTCTTCATCCTGGATAGGCTGCAGAAGTGAGTGCTCTGCTTTATTTATTTGCAGCAAGCTTTTTCCTAACCCTGCATCCTGATTCCTTTCCTTTTTCTCGTTATTTTATTACTCCAGTATTTGATTTTTTTCAAAATTTGTGTTCTTGTTTACTATCAGGAAAGACACCTATGGCGTCTTCTCGGATCCCGTTGATCCCGAAGAGGTTCTTTCGTGCCTATGGCCGTAATTTATCTTTTTGAGTAATTTTGGTATGGCTCTTGTTCAATCATTTCGTACTCTGCGGTCTTAATGAGGATCTGTCTGTCGATGAATGCGTACAGCTTCCGGACTACAAGGATATCATCAAGCATCCTATGGATTTTGCGACTGTACGAAAGAAGCTTGCGGATGGAGTTTACGCGAATTTGGAGCAATTTGAGGTTGGTATCAAGATTGCATGTACAGTGAAACTACCATCTTCTTGAAGCCAGTAGTTCCATGTTGTGGAAGATAATAATTCCATATTACTGTGAATGGTCTTACTATTCACATGGTTTTGTTTTGTCTGCGAATTTAGTATAACTGAAGTGGATAATTTCTTTTTTAACAGTAATAAGATAGATCCATCCTTCAAACTATTTTTCTTGGATTTTTGTTATCACCTGTTTTGCTTGTAGTAGTATCCTGATGGACCATATCATGTCATATCATGCAGGGAATACTATGATTGGTCCAAAGATACTGCAAATGAACCACCTTTTTCCTCTCTTGTAGTTCATTTTGGTTGCATGTTGTAGAACTCATCCATTTTATTAAGTGTGGTGATAATTGTAAACATAAGTTTTTTTTTTTCTCGAAAAAGAAAGAAATTAGAATCTGCATGATGAATGAGCTAAATGTTATTTCTCGTATGGTTTGGAGACGTAAATTATGAGAGAAAAGCGTGCATTATATTGACTTAGACTAAAGTATAATTACCTGAAAATTGTACACTCTGCAACTTTGTTTGTCCTCCGGCAAAATGAGATTATTGGCATTGAAAAGTGAAAAAATAGGAAAGAATTTCTTTTGACAACACTTGCTTGAGTTTCTTGATCCTTCGTGCCAGTTCATTTGCATCTTTGCATTGTATTTGGCAATAGCTCTTGCTGCTCTTACTCTTTTTTACCTTAATTATGGCTGTATCATTCTAATATTATCTTTATAGTTATTAGCAACGTGAAATTACTTTACTTGATATGCTCATTTGATTGGACATATTATTTTTGTATTATTCAACTCCATTAAGCATGGCTTTAACCATATGTTCTACATCCTGCTTATTGATTGGACATGCGTTTCTTTTTTTTTTCTGTCTCTTTCTCATAAAGAGAAAGGAGAAGTCTAATTACCTAGTTCTATTTGATTTATCTAGTTCTGTTATTGAAGGATTTTTCCGTAAGTGCTAAATGAGAATGCCTGCTTTTGCACAATTTTACTGAAATCTAATTTAATGGGGTGGAAGTAAAGAAGTTTGTCTTAGGTACACCTGGTTTTTCTTATGCATGGTTCCTCAATTTGAGATTATGGAAATAGATTGCAGTGGAGGACTCAAGAGGACCTCGTGCCACTTTCCTGAATCTAATTTAATAACCTTTTATCAAAACGAGCTGCTGTCAAGTTCATATTTTTTATATGAACTCTCTTTTATCTACTTTCTAACCTAAGAAATGCCGCAAAAGGTGTGGTGTACGGTATGGACATTGTTAAAGAACACCTTTTGCAGATTGAACAAGTATGATTTTACCCGTGGGCTGGTAATCACAGAAGTTAATGGACCACTCTTTATTTTCTCAATAAGTAATTTTCACTATCCGGTAGCAGGACGAGACAAAGAAGGGATTCCCTATTGCCGAATACTAGTATTTGTACTTTGAAGATACTAAGATGGCTTCATAGTATCCAAATATGCATGTTTCAGCTCTCTATCCAATTTTGGTAGTTATAAAGACATCTTTGAAATTATTGTGGTGCAAATGTTATATGATATGGATCGATACCAATTTTGACCAGTGGGCCTCAGTTGGTTTGGAATCTTCACTGGCATGCAACTATTTTTCAATAAACTTAAATGCCAAATTAGGATCAGGTCGACCACCTGATCCAGTTCATTGTGCAGCAGCCCCTTATAATCCATGCTGTTATTACTTTTTTTTTTTCTGTACATTGTTTTCTGTGGCAGTTTTGTTAGCATTTATTGTTTTGCCTTATCTAGTCTATGTGTGCTGAATGTTAGTTGTGGTTATTAGTTTGGTTAATGCTTGTTTTGCCTTCTTGCTATCTGTGATTCCCAAGATACGAATTAGCTGATTATTGTATGATGCCTTTCTGTTTATTTATTTTTTGCAACGGTTTATAGAACTGAAAACCAAGTGCGTGTTTTGCTGTGCCGGCAAGGCTTCCATCAAGTTACGAATCCTTAAACTTGTTAACTTGTTTTCATATCTATATTTAGTGGGTCAGCTGCAACTCTCCAGCATAACCTAAAAGAGGAAAATTTTGCCCATGTTTCTGTTTTTGAGATTGTTGTTGTGATTCGCCATGCTCTATACTCAAAATTATCATTTCCTCAACATTTTGAGTGTGTGGTGTGAAGTTCTTTTTGTCGCTACTTGTTGGAGCC
The DNA here is from genome assembly GCA_029168755.2 of Tillandsia fasciculata. Classification (NCBI taxonomy): domain Eukaryota; kingdom Viridiplantae; phylum Streptophyta; class Magnoliopsida; order Poales; family Bromeliaceae; genus Tillandsia; species Tillandsia fasciculata. The sequence continues at coordinate 20,539,568 of CM054945.1, read as the reverse complement.
CTCTGCTTGTGCAAGTTGCAAGAATGAGTAGTTGAATGCAGCAGTTAAAGCCCTTGCGTATGGAAAACTACTACTAATTTGTCTATAAGTAGTCTTGCTGCATGCCCTAGATTTTGGCTTTAACTTTGTTGGTTGATGTTATTTATGAATGGCGAGGCATTTAGTGTTTCATTCTTCTTGCTTGATTAATTGCTGGAGCCCTCTGCTTGTGCAAGTTGCAAGAATGAGTAGTTGAATGCAGTCAAAGCCCTTGCCGTATGGAAAACTACTACTAATTTGTATATATGTAGTCTTGTTGCATGCCCTAGATTTTGGCTTTAACTTTGTTGGTTGATGTTATTTATGAATGGCGAGGCATTTAGTGTTTCTTTCTTCTTGCTCGATAAATTGCTTCTTAGATAAACTCAATGAATTTGACTTTGGCATAATATATTTGCAGAATGATGTTTTCTTAATAAGCTCAAATGCGATGTGCTACAATTCTTCAGATACAATCTACTACCGCCAGGTACATGCTTTCTTAGGCATAATCTTTTATCTAATCGAAATTCGAGTATTATTTTGGTGTTATTACTTTTTATCGCTTTATGAGATATTGATAACAACAAGTGCATAATCTGTTCAGGCGCGAGCTATCGAAGAGCTTGCAAAGAAGGACTTTGAGAATTTAAGGCAAGAAAGTGATGACAGTGAACCCGAACAGAAGCCGCGCAGAGGTAGGCCCCCAATTAAGAACATCATCAGAAAGAAAGTCGGCAGGCCTCCTTCTGTTCGTCCGAGTTCTGATCCCCCCTCTGATGCAACACTTGCTAATGCTGGTAATAATGGACTTCGGTCTCACTTGGGAGATGATTTCTCGCGGAAAGGTCCCGACGCACCAAGAGCCTCTTATGGTCTTCGCAACATCGAAACTCGTAGTTGGCTTGGCGAGCAAAAATCAGATCGAAATGAAGATTTTTCAGGTTTTCTTCTTCGGCATCTCTAATATATCACACTTGTAATAATCTGGTCTCTGAAAGGATGTACCGCATTTTATTTTGTAAATTTCACAGTGCATTTCCCATGTGGTTATTATCTTTGTAGGTTCTGCTATGAAGGGATTTGTAACTAAATATGGGAAGAAGCCATTTATGATAGACGAATTCCGTCGGAAAACATATAAGCAACCCCAGCAATCCACTTCTATACATGTGCCACCCTTAATAAATACCTTCGATGTGGATAGGAAGCAGCTGGTACCAGTAAGTATCTGAATGCAGTTACTTTTGGAAAACTCGCCATTTATTTATGTTCTGCACTTTTTTTTTTACCCATACTTTCATCGGACAACTTTAACCCTGGTTTCATGGGGGGACAGGTCGGGCTTCAAATTCAGCACATTTACGCCCGCAGCTTGGCCCGATTCGCTGCGAAACTCGGGCCAATCGGTTGGCAGATCGCCGCCAAACGGATCGAACGAGTCCTTCCTCCCGGGTCAAAGTTTGGCCCTGGGTGGGTGGGAGAGAATGACGCACCGCAACATTCACATCTGCCTCTTGTTACTGCTGCATCTCCTCCCCGATCTTCATTTCCGCAAAATATCTCACCGACTCCGTGCACCTCCACAGTTTCACCCGCAGAATCCCCCTCCAATAGCTCAGCAGTGCGAGACCGTGTTTGTGAGACAAATCTCCCTACGCCATCTTTGGCATCTAATCCCAAAGATGACAGTAAAGCAGCGGAACCCACCATAAATGGTTTTAATACCCCGTCTCAGATTGGGAAAGTGGTTGAATCCTCCGTACCACGGGGAAGTATGGGGTTGTTGGAACCGAGGATGATGCACGGCGATGTGATCTTAAGAAGCAACAACACTCACAATTATCACATGCCCGAAAGCCAACACGAAGTGGGGAAAGCTAAATTGGTGGGTTATTCCGATTCTGGCGCTGAGCAGCGAGGAGTGTGGTGCGGTTTTCCGCAGCATTCTCAGAGAGGCTCTGACGGACCCCCTGATCTCAACGTTGGGTTCCAGTCGCCAGGATCGCCGACTTCGAAGAGCGTGCTGGTGGATCAGAAGCAACCTGACCTAGTATTGCAATTATGAGGTGCAATATTATTTGATTTGTCGCCAATTCGTTAGAGAGTTAGGTCGAGGGCTGCACGGTGCCGTCGACGACGAAGCCCGCACAAGTAGATGAGGGATATATAGGGATGCAGAGTTTTAACAATTAGTAACAAAATTAGCGCCGTGTTGTAAAATGAAAGCAGCTGTTTTTGTACAGATTAATTTATATTGAAAGCAATTCACTAAATGAAGCAGAAATTAGTCCCCTACGATGAAGAACACCGTGATTCCGAAAGATTGCTTGTTGACACTTGATATATTGCTTACAATCTTTTTACATGCATGTAAATGTAAATGAATCAGCGGATTTTGATTTGGGGACTCTGGTGGGGCTCAATGCTTGAAAAAGCTGGTCGAAAATGGCGAGGGTTTATGTGCACTATAAAACGGTCATAACCATAATGTCTTCTCCTGGAACCCTGCTACTTTTTTGTTTATTTGAATGAAAGATGATATTTTTTTGTGTTTTTTGAGGAGACGCAGGTAAATAACAAGTTTGTTTGAACTTGAATTGTAGAACAAACACACTGGACTAAAAGAACTACTTTTTTTTCACTGATATTTAATCACAAATGTCAACCAGTTTTTCTCTACCACTGTTTTTTTCTTTCTTTACAAAATAATTATTCTTATAATCTATAGTTTTAGTGTTTGATCAGTATCTTATTTTATGATACAAAATTAAAATGTTTTTTCTCTCTCTCTCTCTCATCTTTATTGCCACACCATTTTATATGTTCCCCCAGGCCGTGCCGTGCCGAACCACCTTCGGGCCAAGTCCCTGAGCTGAAAATCTCTAACCTCGCAAAACATTTTAGCCCATCCAACCGGTTCAACCGCCTCGAACCCCAAGCCGGGCGTCCGGTCCTTGGAACCGGGGTTCACCGCAGTCGACCAGTCCACTACAAACGCCGATGCGCGCCGCCGAAACTTCACTTTGAATTCGTCCCACACCTGGTACTTGTAATGGTTAACCCGGACCGACCTGACCCGTTTGGTCCTGAAACCGTCTTTTAGTGAGAAGTGGTGCACCGAGTTAGCCAGGGACCGGTCGACCGCGTCGAGCCGGACCAGCGACTTGTGCCGCTCGGCGGCACGCCTGCGGCACGTGTACCCTTGCGTGACGCCGGCTTTCGGGTGGGCCTTCCGGCCCGAGGGCCCGAACTCGTAGGACCCGAGGTGGACCTGCCCGATGTTAGGCCGGGCCGGAATGAGCGAGGCCAACATGGACCGGTTGGGCCGGGCCGAGGCGGCCCAATCGGGGGAGAACACAAACTCGTCCACGTCGATGAAGGCCATCCAGCGACACGCGTCGCGGTGCACCGCGGCGCAGTGGGAGAACGCCGCCTCCTGGGTCTTGGGCCAGGGCCAATAGCGGGGCGACACGTGGTGGCCTGCCGAGGAGAGGCGGCGGATCGCCGAGGAGAGCTCGTCGTCGTCGTCGTCGTCGCTGCCGTTGTCGTAGAGGAAGAAGCGCTCGACGCCGATCGCCGCGTGGTACGCCACCCACTCGCCGAGGAACTTGCCCGCGTTGTAAACCATCGTGCAGGCGCAGATTAGCGACGCGGGGCTGCCGTGCGACGCGGCGACGCGCGGCGGCCGGTAATTGGCCAGCGAGGGGACTGGGGTCGCGTTCGCGGCGCCGGTCGCGAGGGAGACGCGGAGCTCGGCGCCGATTTCGAGGGAGGGCGGGGGGTGGGGGCAGCGGAACACCTCCTGAGCGGCGCTAATGGCGGCGGCGGAGGAGGAGCCGTGGACGGAGTAGTATACGCACCGCACCCCGGCGGCGGCGGCGGCGGCGGAGCGGGTGTTGACGACGACGCCCTTGGCGAAGACGACGACGTCGTCCGGGGTGGAGAGCGACTCGTAGGCGAGGCGATTCCACCGGAGCATCTCCGGCGAGGTCTCTTCGCCGGCCCCGGCCCCGGCGCCGGCTCCGGGGACGACGAGGCGGGGGGAGCGGAAGGGGCGGATGCGGCGGACCCCGCCGGGGAGGACGCAGCGGTACGCGGCGCTGCCGGAGGAAGGGATCGACCCAGCGAAGCGAGCCGGGGACGCGGCGCCGTTACTGAAGAGGCAAGAAACCTCTCCGCCATGACCGCCGCTCGGGAGGAGGACGAGGGCTTCCCAATCGGGGAGTAGAACAGCTTCGGGGGGACGAGAGCGGCGGCGGCGGCGGTCGGGGAGCTCGGCGAGGGCATGGTTGGAGGCCTCGCGGAGGGGCTGGGGTACGGTGGAGTTGAGTGCTAGGGTTAGTTCTTCATGATCAGAGGAGAAGAAGTCCCGGGATGGGTATATGTTGTAGGAGACGAAGACGACGACGATGACGACGAGGGTGAGGATGAGGGCGACGAGTGACGTCATCATCATCTTCCGCCGCATCATCATCTCTATAGAGAGAGAGACCGAAGACAAAAAAAAAATAAAAATAAGAAACCAAAATGAAGAAGAAGAAGAAAAAAAAAAAAAAAAAAAAGAAAAGAAGGAGTCATAGAATCAATACCGTTGCAAAGATTACGAGAATAAATTTTAGCAAGCTCGTCAAATTGACGTGTGTGAGTCCTCGCTTTTTTATTAGCCTTTTTTTTACGTGCATAGCAGAATAATATTTTAAATAAATAAATAAGATTTACTTTACTTGTGGCAATCTCAATTAAATTTTTATGTTAGCTCAAGTTTTAGAAAGTTGTTTATAATATATTTCTCTTTACTTTTATATTTAATTTTCATTTATTTTTTATAATTTATTTAAATTTTAATTATTAATTAAGAAGAGTAATATATAACTTATTAAAGAGGGTAAGGAATAAACGACGAGGCGCGCGGGTGCGGTGTGGTGCTTCGCTTGCGGATCTTTTCCTAACCATGCCCGATTTATTTATTTTTAAAATATTTCGTCTTGCAATTAAATTTTATTATTTTTTTAAAAAATTAGTAATATTGTAATATTGTAATATTATGGTTGATAATTCAATAATAATTAAAATATTATATTACTTTCACATTATAAAATTTATAATAAATTTAATTTAATTTTTTCTTTCACACGGAGTAATCCAAAATTGACCACATTACGACAATCTGTTAAATTTCCGCCGTCCGATTTACATCACACGGTGCAGACAAGATTAGCCTCCGTAGCCGCCCTGCCACTCTCTCCATTGTTGTCTTGATTTGAAAATTGAAATTGTCGGGAGAATTTTTTATTTTTTATTTTTTATTTTTATTTATTTATTTATTTATTTTTCTATAGGCGCATCTTGAAAATATAGCAAGTGTTTGGTCTAATTTTTAAAAAACAACTGAATTAAAAAAATTTAATTTTGGCTCAATAGAATATTTTATAATTTAGTTTTTGAGTTATGATTTTGAATTTTAGTATCAGTTTTATAATTTTTGAATTTTAAAATCAGAAACAATTAAAATTTATATATTAAAATTTGATTCTAAATTTAAATTTTAAATTTTTTATACAAATTCTATATTTATATTTAAATTTTAAATTATTTTAAAATAAAATCTAGCAAAAAATCTATCAAACAGCTTTACTAAAATTTATATATTGAAAGATATTACAATTTTAGTTCAAACAGCATAACTTTCGTTTGAAGAGTAAAAATTTAATTTTAAAAAATATAATTTTTATCTCAAATAATATAATTTTTATCAAAAATAATATAAAACTAGTGAAGGAGCCCGCACTTCGTAGCGGGTAGAAAATATAGAAATAATTAATAATAATAAAATATTAAATATTTTTTTTTTGTGTATCTTTTTTGTTATAATCATCAAAAGTCTCTTATTATTGGTGGTGTGAATAAGCCCGATAACATCTTCACCGGCGAAAGTGATAGCAACGGTGACGACAATCCCTTCGACCATGGCGGAGGGAAAATGAGACGAAAGAATTAAGTATTATTATGAATTAATTTGAGATAAAAATCACAGACTTAAGCTTTTCGCCTAGCAAAAGCTCGTGCAGCGTCCGCCTTCCTGCTCGAAGAGGGCAAGTCTTGCTCTCCGTTTGCTAACTCGGACCTTCGCGCCTTATAAAAAAGTAGATATTCCGTAGAAAAACTAAGTACTCTCTTACTTAGAAAAAAATAACTATAAGATACAACTCTTTCTTATTACTTTGGCCTTAGCCAACCCCACTATTTATAGGCTCATGTACATAACTCACCCATTAAACCTATACTTAAGAAACCCACTAATGTCTAAATTAAATATCCACTAAACCCACTACAACCTTGTGGGTTATTCATGGCTCTTGGCATCCCTTGTCATTGATGGCATTGATGAAGAAGGAATTAAAAATTTAGTGGTCTAAATTAAATATCCACTCATCCCACTATAATATTGTGAGTTATTCATGACTCTTGATATCTCTTGTAATTGATAGCATTAATGAAGGAGTGGGAAAGTAGAGAGAGAGAGTAAAGAGATGAAGGGTTGTGTGGGGGGAAGGAGAGAGAGTGGCCTACCATCCTCAAAATAAGGAGGTAAAGCCACGTCGGATTTAGACATGAGAAATCAGATATATGTATAGATAATATTATTTTTTTTTGGTCGTTGATCTTTCCTATAGTAGTGAGAAATGAGAATATTACAATACATAAGCGACATTAAAATATAGCTCCAGTAAAATCCATAAAAGCGAGCTGGACAAAAAAAAAAAAAATTCGAGTGTAAATAATAATAATAATAATAATAATAATAATAAAATAATAATATTATCAATATTGAATTTTTTATGTTATTTCAGAATATTTTTTAATTACTCTATCTATTAAATTAAATTAAATATATATATATATATATATATATATATATATAGTTGTGCTGGAATGCTATTGTTAGCACCAACCCAATTTTGCCACCCATTTTGTAGCCCTTAGATCGTATTGAGATTTGTGCAAACTCTTTAATTAAAAAGAAAATTTTTTTATTTTTTACTTTTTCTTTTCTCTTTTTTTCATTAAAGAGTCTCTACGAATCTCAATGCGATCCAAGAACTACAAAATGGATGGCAAAGTTGAGCTGGTGCTATTAATAGCATTTCAGCACAACTATATATATATATATATATATATATATATATTATATTAAACTTTACATTAAAGGGAGTCACGTGGACACATGTTGGTGATGTGTATGGTGCCACGTGATCTCGTCCACTCAAGAAGGGATTAATTAGATTACTTTAACACAAATTTCATTTTCGACGTGGCGATTTTTTTTTTTTTTATTTTTTTATTTTTTTGGGTGTCCTAATCTTAAAGCAAGATATGCATACAACATTCGCTTTCGCGAAGTTGACGGATGCCAAGGTGAATACGCAAAGTTGAGGTGTGTTTGGTTGGACATAAAATATACCAAAAAAAAAAAAAAAAAAAAAAAAAAAAAAAAAAAAAAAAAAATGATAATAGTTTTTAATTTTAAATTTTATTTTTTATATATTTATTTGATCATAAAAGTTTTTTTAATTTTTTTTTTATAAATTTAAAACAATATAATACTTTTGCTTTTCACATTAATTTTTTTCTACAAACTAAATATTACAAAATATACTTCTTCTTTTTTTTATATATATAAAAAATTATTTGTTACGTTACCATCCTCGGAATTAATCAATACATAGAAACCATAGGTGTTACTTAAAAAAACAATCTAATAAAAAATAGAATAAAAAATAAATACTAATAATTTTATTCACGCGCGTAATGAATATAAAAAATACAAAAATTTAACTCGTTATATGATGTGGTAATTTTAATCCCACGGCCTCACATAATGAAGATGTTTAAAATTTATTTTATTATTATATTATTCAAAAGAACGATTTAATAAAATAACTAATTTAGAAATATATATTAGTAACATTAAATTATATAAATTGGTTGTTATTAATGCTACTAGTTTCTAAACATTTAGACAAATTTTATTTTATTTCTTAGGTTTTTAAATTTAATATTTGAAATTTAAAAATTATTTTATTGCATTTTTTATTTTTGAAAAAAAGCTATTATATCGCTGATTCAGAAAGTATCATACAAAAGACCATAAGATTAAAATCAAAATATGACTAATTTTATACAGTTTTATGTAAATATATCGAATAACAACTATATTCCTGCAAAGTTCAACATTTTATATTTATCATTTTAAAACTTTTAAATTATTCATATATATATTTTTCTAATTTATTACCGTAGTTCACTATTTACTTTTTAGGGTTAATTGCATACATGTCCCTACAAATATGTCGAATTGCAAATATATCCCTGCAAAATTCAATTTTTCATATTTATCCCTTCAAAAATCCACCGTTATTCAAATATGCCCCTACCGTCCATCTCTGTTAGAAAAGTTGTTTTAACCCTAGGTTAAATGCTTAATCTTGGTTAGATTAAAAAATGAATTTACATATTTACCCTTTTCATATTATACCTTTATTTGTAACAAGTATAATGGTATTATTTTTGGAGGGATATATTTGTAAGGGGGCAAAAAAATAATTTCACATCGAATCTGTTAAAAAATAAACAGATTCCAAATGGGGATTAACCAGAGGGGCATATTTGAAGAACTTTGGATTTTTGAAGAGATAAATATGAAAAGTTGAATTTTACAGGTATATATTTGCAATTCGACATATTTGGAAGGACATGTATGCAATTAACCCTAATTTTTAACAGTATATATGTAAAATGTCAGTTTACCTTTTCAAATATATTCCTACAAAAATTTTAATTAATAAAATAACATAAAAATATCTGAATGGATAAAAAGATAAATTTACCTCACTAACTAACAAAAGTTAAGCATTTAATCTATAATTATCTATATTTTTCTAACGGATATTGAAATTAATAATATATATAAACAACTTAAATTTTTAAATAAATAAATATAAAAAATTGAAATTTGTAGGAATACATCTACCGTTCGATATATTCACAGAAAGCTATAAAAAATTATTCCAATTAATAAATGCATGTGCATATGGAGATACATTACCAATAATCTAAAACAAGAGTGAAAGGCTAAAATGAATTACCTTTTAAATGTTTTATGTTTTAAATATCTAACATAAACTTGTAGCTCCAACTACTCGTCAACATGTCTTAAAAAGCGTAGCTTTCTGTAAAATTCATGATTTCTGAAAAATACAAAATTTTATACTCAAGAGATATGATGTGTTCGCACTCATACCGTGTCGTGTCGTGTCAGTACGATCTACATTCACTATAATAAAATTAAGTTATAGAGACACATGTTTGTAACACTTTTGTATAAGTGTCCTATCTATATTCTATCTATATCCAAAATTAGATTATATGGACACATTTTTAGGACACATTATAAAAATGTGTCGCTATACACCCTAGCGACGGCACATATAGCAACACTCACAATAAGTGTCGGTATTTTTGTCAGCGACACTTTTTTTAGATTTTAGAAACACTTAAAAATGTCGCTATAGCCTAATTTTATTGTAGTGGTTTATTTATATAATATTATAATACACCTGAATGCGGCCCAACCCGATCCATATGGGTTGGGCCAACCCGACCCATTTTATACCCTAACCATACGTAATACATTATTATTTATAAAAATTAAAAAGCTTAATTATAAAAGTTCTTTCCATACTTTATTCCCTGCTTCTCAAATTCCTTTATGCATAAATTATTTGGTATTATTTGATACAATAGAATATTTTATATGTAGAATAATTCATTTTAGATAAAATTGTATATAATTTATATGAACTGTGGACTATTTAAAGTCAGTTATTTAGTTGTGAAAATTTTAATTTATTTAATTTGAGTCAGTATACGATATTTTAATTTTAAAATTTTAAATTAAATTTTTTATTTTAATAAATTTATATTTATAGAAATTATATGAAATATATATTATATATATAAACCACCCAAAGGGAATCAATTGAAATATTGTATAGTAACATTAATTTTTTTAAAAAATAAATAATTAATTTAAAATGATCTAATTTTATCATTATTTTATTAAGAGGAGGAAATGTAGTGATTGGGTGGTCCACAGATGACGTGGCAAACTCGGTCTACTGCAAATAATATAATAGCCTCCTCTTCTCTTTTTTGTGCGCGCCAAAACAAGCCCTAATTTCCCAATTTCGATCTGAAGCCAAAAAAACGAAACCCTAATTCCCTTCTTCTTCTTTTTCCTCCCCTTCGCTCTCCCATGGCTTATTCTTCTTCTTCTTCTTCTTCTTCTTCTTCTTCCTCCCGTTGCTCCTCTTCCTCTTCTCCGCGTACCATGCGGGAGCGAGTTTCTGTTCTCGAAACCCTAAATAGCAAATTACGCACTCGCCGAAGAGGAGAGAGAGGGTCGCTTTTGCTATTAATGGAGATCCGGCTCTTTCGGATCACCTCTTCTAGGGTTTTATTTTTAGAGGGGAGGGAGAGGAGACGGGTGGAATGGTGATCATTAATGCGGAGGCGCAATGTAGCTTGCTAGGGTTCCGCCCCTCTCGTCGAGGGAGAGGAGATTAGGGAATTTTGATTCCTTCGGCGTGATGAGCTGCTTCGCCTGCCGCTCCCGCCCGAAGGATCCTCCGCGGCGGAGCGGCGACAGCATGCGTTCCCGATCCCTATCTCGCGTCGTCGATTCCATAGGTATAATCTCAATTCTCGATTTTTTTTCTCGTTTCGTTGTTTCATTTGTACAATTTTTTCCATGTTTTGAAGATTTGTATGTATCTTTTTGTGGCCTCTTTGTTTCTGTTCGCAGAGGCCGAGAAGAGGGCTCTCTCTCCGGATGGCGAGAGAACCAGTGGCGCCGGAGCCTGTAGATTTGCCTTGCCGCAGCTTGCTGCGGCGACGCAGAATTTCCGGCAGGCGAATTTGATCGGAGAAGGGGGGTTCGGGAGGGTCTATAAAGGGATCTTGGAATCAGGCCAGGTGAGTGAATTATTCATCTTCTTCAATTAGCTTGATCAGGTTTCATTTCCTTCTGTTGAAAAAGTTTCGATTTTGATGATGTTTTTTGTCGATAAAAACTTACGAACAGGTTGTGGCAATCAAGCAGCTCAATCGGGAAGGGCTGCAGGGGAGCCGGGAATTTCTTGTTGAGTGTCTTATGTTGATAATGCTGCACCATCCGAATCTCGTCACTTTGATTGGATACTGCGCCGAGCGCGAGGAGAGGCTCTTGGTTTATGAGTACATGTCACAGGGTAGCTTGGAATACCACTTATTTGGTAAGTTTCTACTCTCTGAGCATCTGAAAGTAAATGCATAAAACTTTTCCCTGTATTCGAGTTACATTTTTAAATCTTCCTGTCGAATCTAGCTCCGTGGATGTGACTTTGTGTGGGAAGTTTTAAGAAGTGCTTCCATTGCTTAATTGTGGTCGATAGACTTTTAGGTTACACATTTATGAAAGATCAAGAGCTTGTTGAAGTGTAAATATGTTGTTTAGAGTATTGCTAGGCTAACCGAAACAATAAATTCGTATGAGCTTCCACTGTATACGTGCATATTATCCTTATGTGGTGAAGTTGGAACCTGGGTTACTTCCATTTTTACGCCCTAGTGTAGCAGATGATTCTTAATGCTGGCTCGATGCTGTTTATAATTGTAATGGTTATGTTGGTTTTCTTGTGCTCGCTCATCTGTTAGTGCTATTTGTCGACCACAACATTGCCATCTTAGGTTCCTTTTATTTCTGAATCTATTATTTGTAAATGTTCAGTACTTGGAGCTGCAAAACATTAGTGGGTTTAAACTTTTGCCTCATCGCATCACCTTGCAGTATGTTCATCTCCAGGCTTGAAGTTCGGTGGCTTTTGCTTGCTTTCCGATTGCGCTTACAATGTTAATTTGTGTAATGAATAATTTAACCTATCCATACGTTCCTATAGCTTCTTTCGATACGTTGCTATTACTTTAATTGGTCTTTTTATTTCTGGTACATGCTATAAGGGCGAAATATCAGGAAAATTGTAGTTTCCTCACATTGCTGATAAATTTGTGGTTTTTCCGTCAGATGTGCCTCCTAACAATGAGCCACTCGATTGGAACACTCGGATAAAGATTGCTCTTGGGGCTGCAAAAGGGCTCACCTATCTGCACAACATGGTTGACCCGCCAGTTATTTTCCGTGACTTGAAGTCTTCGAATATTTTATTAGACGATGACTTCAACCCCAAGCTCTCTGATTTTGGGCTGGCCAAACTTGGGCCTGTTGGTAATAACACTCATGTTTCCACGAGGGTGATGGGAACGTATGGCTATTGCGCTCCCGATTATGCTATGAGCGGGAAACTGAACGTGAAGTCTGACGTATATAGCTTTGGTGTGGTTCTGTTGGAGATCGTCACCGGACAGCAGGCTATTGATCTCTCCAAGGAATTTGACGAGCAGAGGCTAATAGTGTGGGTAAGTAATTCTATCTTCTAAGTTTTGTTTCCTCCGTGAAAGAAGTTGAAACATATCTGAACGGTCCGATCGTTTTTCTGTAACCCAATTTATTCGACGCTTTCTGCGTTCATGGTTTTCCTCATCTTTTGCCGCACGAAGTTCCTTTCTCATCATGCAAGCTACCGATATGTTGTGAATCTCTTCTGATGAACTTGTTTTTGCAGTCGCGCCCTTTTCTCAATGACCGTCGGAGGGTCATTCAACTGGCCGACCCATTGCTGCAGGGGCGCTTCCCTCGCCGCGCCTTTTACAAGCTGGCTGTCATTATCTCGCTGTGTCTCCATGAGAAGCCCCATCTGCGTCCCACAATGCATGATGTGACGGCCGCCCTCGACCATGTGGCATCTCAACCTTACATCTCCGACGCCGACCGTAAAAACCACTGCTCCTCCCCTCCACCCTTACACCCCTGACATACCTATGGTTCCCACTGAAGGAAAAAGATTGTAAAGGATTAGTAATATGACATGTAATTTCCTGTCACACAAACTTGGAACAATGTTGCATCACTGTATATGGATTGAAAGCAGGCAGGTTTGTTAGTGATCCACCTTTTCTTTTGTGTTCTTATTCTGGCACAACAAGGATTGCCCGAGCCGAGGGCGTGTCGACACCGTATCAACAAAATAATTCTTTTTAAGTTTTTAACCTTCTTTTTGAGTTTGCTTGAGAATGAAAAGCTTTACAAAAATGTTCACATACTTGAAATATGCAATTCTTATAAATCTATTAATATTTGTTGCAGTTAGTGAGAAAAGACAAAAAAAAAAAAAAAAAAAAAAAAAAAAAAAATCCCACCCAAATTTTTTATTGTTTTTGATATAATGAATTTGCTTATGATAGTGTTTTTCTATAAATTTATATCCAAGTGTTGTTTGCGTACATATACTTTTATAATATATATAAAATAAATTTTTTATAGTAATTAAAATTTTTATGGCTTTGTACTAACTAAACTGTGGGAGATTTAATACTGAATAATTTTTATAGCTATTAGAGATATTAAAAAAAATTTTAAAACTAATTTTTTATAAATTAAAAAATGGTCCACGACTGATGTGGTGGACCAGGTTCACGCAATATTACTCATGGGTTAGTCCTCAGCCTATGCGTCACAAGGTCGACCAACCTGTATTTAGTCAAAGTCAACGGTCAATGTTTTTGGCATTTACTGCTGTGTTCAATTAATCAATCTAGTTCGTTAAAATACGTAAATTAATTACTTTGACATTTCTAAAGTTTGATGGTGATACAACTTTTCATAATCTACATTAATTCCATATTATATTATTATTATATTCGAATAAAATAACTTAATAAGGGAGAATTAATACTAATTACAAATTTTTTATTTTTATATTATAATATTGATCTTAATATCTTAGTAAATATAAGAAGCTCATTTATTGAATTTTTAAGCAAAATAAATCCCTGTCAAATGGGTGATCTATTTTACACTTTATGCGAATTAAAACCCATCAAAATTACAACCTAAGTTCTAACTTTTCTAAATTCGATATTTAAGTTTATTTGAAATATAATTCACAAAAATATAATACCATAATTTTTTTAAAAAATTATTATTATTACTTTTTGACTTACAATTTTTTTTTTTTTTTTTTTGTAAGTATATAAGTAGGGTACGAATACTTAAAATTTTATTAGAATCCATTTATCCGATATTAACTGATATAGTTTCGGATAGAGGATTTGACTACAGATATTAATTTCATCCGTATCCGATTCAAACTATTATAATATATATATATATAAAGCTAAGTTGAAATAGTATTAATAGTATCAAGTCATTGATACCAAGTTGTTAGTAAAAAATTTGATAGCACCAATAATTTAATTATTATTAATAATATTTATATATATATATATATTAGATTTAAAATTATATTTTAAAAATTTAGATTTGATATAGTAAAATACTCCAGCGAGGACGCGAGTTGGTGGTTGTCTCCATGCAAATCAAAAAAATAAAATACTCCAAATTAATTTCATTTTGTACACAAACATGTTTAAATATTTTGACTAATTTTAGTCAATTGACACGAATTTCAACGAATAAATTTGGTCACTGGAGCAACTTCCTTTTCTTCTCCCTAAAAAAAAAAAAAAAAAAAGGATTTTTCGCCATGTTTTTCGCTGAGTGTGTATGTGAGAAAAAGTGATTATTTGTTTGGTAGAATTTAATTTCATTACTTTTAAATATCTTTGACCAGACTAAAATGGTCAACGGACATTATTTGTATGCAATGAATCTGATCAAATTTAATTAGTAAGTAAAATAGTGATCAGCTTTAACATATTTCTCCATTATAATAGTAAAATAAAATATGCTCGGTCAATATCGCCTAATGTCTACAGATAAATTATATCTAAATGTATTTTATAAGGTTTGGTATAGTTAATTTATATATACACTCTTGATAATATCTAATTAGGCTAATAATATACTTGTATTATATATATATAGTTTAATTAGTGTCTCATCTTTAACACGGCATATGTTTTTTTTTTTTTTTTTTTTTTTTTTTTTTTTTGCAAAAAAAGAGTAGTATATTATCTGTTTTATTTATTTTTTTGAGAAAATAATTTAGCTGAAAATATAAAATTACTAGACTTAATATTTGAAATCTCAGACAATAATCGTCAAATTTTTTGCCGCTTGATGTGCGGACGGTGGATTCAACGGTCGAACTAATCGAGCTAAGCATTTATGGAACTAATCTGTCACACAATTTTATTTTCATCATCTTTTCTACATAAAATTACTAAGCATTTATTTAAATGCATCAATATCTTGTTGAACATATATCTCTCTCGCTTACTACTTGAATGTGTAGAAAATAATTAATGAGAACATATTTAGATGCCTTTAATTGACCTACAAGTCTTTTTTTTTTTTTTTTTTTTGTCAATAATACAAATCTGGTAACATAAAAAGATTTAAATTTATTGAATACTTTATTCTGGCATCCAAATAAATATTTTTTAATATAATATTATCTATCAGAAATGTTACATTACAATAAATTATACTATAGCGATATTTTTAAATATTTCTAAAATTTAAAAAAATATCGCTGACAAAAATACCGACACTTATTATAAGTGTTGCTATATGTGCCGTCGCTAAGATGTATAGCGACACATTTTTGTAATGTATCTCAAAAATGTGTCCCTATAATCTAATTTTGAATATAGATGGAATATAAATAGGACACTTATATAAAAGTGTCACAAATATGTGTTCCTATAATTTATTTTTATTGTAGTGCTACCACATAAGTGATTCACTTTGACTTGTGATTTAATGCTCTCATTTTTATTTATAAAAAAAATATGCTGCTTCATGGTAGCTCCCCAAAGTAGGATTTAAGCAAATCTTACCTAACAATATAAGACTCTCTGACTAAACAATATTCTTCTGATTAATTAAATGAGAAATTTGAAAGGTAAAAGAAAAGGAGCTTGAATCACAATAAATTATTGTGAAAGTTTATATGTGTTTTATTCATTGTCATAGTTTAATTAATTGTTTAATTTGCTCTAGCTTTTTGGCAAAAGAAAAAGAAAAGAAGTTTCCTTAATTCCTACAGCTGTGAATGTGAACAGGAGTGTCAAAGATAGAAGGTGTTAATAGATAGATCATGTACACAAGGACAAATTCCTGCGATACATTATTATAATATGTCTTAAAAATATGTTTCTATAACTTAATTTTAGATATAGATGAAATATAGATAAAACACGTGTACAAAAGTATCACAAAAATATGTCCATATAATCTAATTTTATTGCAGCGCAAATAATTTTGTTGTCATCCATTTATTATTGATGATGGATCTTTCAAATCGACGATCGATAATGTTGAATATAATTTCGACCATTGAAAATATAAAAAAAAATAAATTTTAATTTTTTTTGCCATCATTTACTTAATAATCAAAGATTGCAAAATTTATAATTTTAATAGTAGATACGAATCTTTTGCTCGTTTAACGATATAAAGAAATCTAAATTGATTAAATTTTGGTGAAAGTTTTTAAAAAATTATTTAAAATAAGATTTATACTTTCGATTTTGATTACAATACTCCCATCATCACTGTTTGAAGGATGCTCATTTTCGACTGTTCATTTTTGTGTTCACTTGATGAACAAAAAAATAATATCAAAAAAATATAAAATTTAATTTTCAGATAGTTTAAATAACCTATATCATATTTAACGGTGTCGATCGTCATCTTAGAAGCTTCATCATCAAAAACAAATGGATGACAATGATGCTCGTTTGCAATCAGTGATATCCCGGCAAATCCGGCCTAACTCTGAGAAATTTTGGTGAAAAATATAAAATAGTTCGAGAACTAAATTGTGAATAATAATTTTTATTATTTTCGAGAAAAGAAAATATCTGATATAAGTTAGAACAACGGTGTATTTGTGTTTGAGTGCATTCAGCGATATTTTAGAGGATATCTTTTAATAGCGTTTGGATAAAATATTTAGAACAATATTTAAATACATTTTTAAAAATAAAATAATTAATTTAATCCGGAAAACAAATATAATGAAAATAAATTTCATAAAAATGTTTTCTAAAATATAATTTTCTACTAGAATCTTTTAATATTAATAATAATTTAAGATTTGTTAATTAGTAATATCATTTATTGTTCATTTGTAGAAAGAACTCTTAATACCAAAACAACATAATAATAATGTGGTTTACTTTTTAAGCATTGATATTTTGTAGTATATATAAGATCAACAAATTAAGTATTAATTAACTACATACAAACATACAACATATTGAGAAATGTTTGGATGTATATATATTAGTATAGTATTATTTTTTTAATTCGTACCTCATAATGTCAATGTGAAACTTAGGGATGTTAATAGGTACGGATATTCAAAATTTTATTCGAATTCAAATTTGAACGAAACGGTTTGATTCGATACTAAACAAATATAATTTTCAATACATATATAAAAAATAAAAAATCGATAGACTTGAATTCGTGTATTGATTTTGTTTGTACTTGATTCGAATCCGAATATGAAAATTTCACATTATATAGTATATATAAATATTTGATATTATATTTAAAAGTATATTTTAAATTTTTTGATTTAATATAATATTTTGAATTTAAAATATACTTTGAAGTGATTGGTAAAATTCACACTATTCTAGAATGGGTTGGCTGTAAGATGTACACACAAAATTAGGTGTACACTCAGTAATTACCTAAATAAAAAACTTTATATTTGTAAGTACAAATATCCTCAACTGTACTCTACAATGATATTAATGATGTGATAATAATATTATTATTATATTTTAATTATTAATTATTAAATTTTAAATATTATTTTTAAATTTTAAGTACAATTATTATATTTTAAACTTAAATTTTGCAAATGGGCAGGTTGAAAATTTGTCCCCGAGCTATTGTCTTCGGGATAAAATTTAGTAGTTATATCTATCCATCCAAACGCATAAGATACTCTTTATTATTATTATTATTATTTTTAATATTTTTATACATCTCAAATATATATATATATATATATATATATATATATATATATATATATATATATATATATATATATATATTATTTTTAAAAGATCAAAATTTAACATACTATTTAGGGATAATTGCCTGTGTACCCCTGAAATATGAAGAAATATCTGATTTACCCCTCTTATTTTTTTCTTTCCAATATACCCTTCATACGTTCCACCGTTATTAAAAATACCCCTACCGTTTTCCTTTGTTAAGTTAACTAGAGTTAAACTAGAGTTAAATAATAATCGGAGTTGAAAACTATAAGATATACCTATTTTGCCCCGGTTTAGAGTTTAGAGTTTAGGGTTTAGGGTTTAGGATTTTTTAGGGTTTTAGGGTTTAGGGTTTAGGGTTTTAGGGTTTAGGGTTTAGGATTTTTTAGGGTTCTAGGGTTTAGGGTTTAGGGTTTTAGAGTTTAGGGTTTTTTAGGGTTTTAGGGTTTAGGGTTTAGGGTTTTAGGATTTAGGGTTTAGGGTTTTAGGGTTTAGGGGTTTAGGGTTTTAGGGTTTAGGGTTTAGGGTATATTTGAAAGGGCAAAATAGTAATTACACACAGATAACGGCAGTTTCAAACGGTACACTAACAGAGTTTAACTTCAGGGGTATTTTGGAAAGAAGTTGGAACGTAAGAAGGGTAGTTTTAATATTAGCCTTCTAAGAGGGGTAAATCTGAAAACAGAGAAATTTTTAGGGGTACGTAGGAAATTGCCCCTATTATTTAAAACAATAACAAAGAAAAAAAATAATATTAAAAAAATTAGTATTATAATTTTAGAAATGGATAAAACAAAACAAAATATATTTATTTTTTATTTTTTTAAAATTTATTTATGCGGACTAATAAATTTATAGATAAGATGTGAATATTCACATAAATGAATTGAGACGGTCAAATCTACGTACCTTAAACGTACTCTAATTTTCTTACATACGTATACTAAGTTATTAATAATATAATAAATATTTTTTTAAAAAAATAATAAATATTCCTAGTATTTTTTTTTTTATTTTGTATATTTTATGGCGTGAAATTTAAACCGTTGGATAATATCAACATCAAATGATTTGGATACATGGATCATACCATCATATAAACGCGTGCTTAGAAAATTCACATAATGCCATAGAAAATGCGTACCTCCCCTACATTCAAATCTCTATTCGTCTCATGTACCATAGTTGTACGCACCATACCATCACTTTTGATAATTAATATTTTAAAATTAAATTCTAAATTTTTAATATAATATAATATAATAATAAATATGATTCATCATATCTAAATATCAATAAATAAAAAAAAAATATGTGTGAGAATTTTATTTATCTTTCGAATAATGTAATTGTTTTTTAAATATAATATGTCATATGCATGCATCAGGTGCAGGAAATTTTACACCTCATAATCGAAAATTTTAAAAATTTATTTTAAATTTATGTTATTAAAATAAAACCAACTAAAAAGATTAATGAGTAAATAGAGATCTTTGATTGTTTAGAATTTAAATCTTACACTTATTTTATTGGTGTACATGTATTATTATTATTTTTTTTTTGGCTTCAGCTAAGTTTAAAAAATATTTTAAAACTTGGACCTGTTTGACATAGAAATAAAATATTGGATAAAGATTAATGAAAAATTCAGATTTTTTTTTTTTTTTTTTATATAATGGTTAAATTTAATGCAATAGAATCATTCGAAACTTTTAAAAATTTTATACTCAACACCTAAAATTTAAAAGCTGCAATTGACCGCCTAGGTTTATAATTTAACAATTTAAAGCGACAAATTTTAGCCAAATAATAATAAAAAAAGAAGGCAAAAATGTATAAAAGGTACCTCAACTATCACCCATTTGAATATTTGACTACCTAACATTTAAAATTTTGATTTAACTGCATAAACTTTTAATTTATTTTACTTCAGCCAATTAGTGACTCATTCTTAGCATGTTTTATATAAACTTAAGTAACTATAAATGCATTAAGGTAAATTTTGTTAATGAACCATTAGCAAATGTCGTTATTCTTATAAAATTACTATATTATCCTTTCAAATATACACTTTTCACCGTAATTAACTTTTCTTATTTGTCTTTAAATTACGAAAAATAAAAATATTTTAATTTTTTTTAAAATATATATTTTTACTTATTTACACTCAAGTTAAGAACAAAATAAAAATTTTAATCTTTTTTAATTCGAATGTAACTCGCGATAACTTACCAGATAGAATATATATATATATATATGAAGGAAATGTATGAAACAGAAAAAAAAAAAATGGAGATATATAAAATATTTCTGGAAGGTATATTAGATATTATTTTTAAATTTTATATACTTTTATCCAAAAAAAAAAAATTCCTTATATAGTAAAGCTATGGAATTACAATCTTAATAAGTTATAAGGTGCTGTAGGGCCCAGCACTGCCATTTAAATATTGGCTTATTGACTTGTACTTGTGATGCTTTCCATCATGGCATCATTGACTGGAAAACTGAGAAGGGAACAGGAATAAGAAGAAGCAGCAGCAGCAGCAGCAGCAGCAGCAGACTGGATGAAAACTGGAAAGTATTGTTTGTTTGGTTGGTAAGAAGCA
The DNA here is from genome assembly GCA_029168755.2 of Tillandsia fasciculata. Taxonomy (NCBI): domain Eukaryota; kingdom Viridiplantae; phylum Streptophyta; class Magnoliopsida; order Poales; family Bromeliaceae; genus Tillandsia; species Tillandsia fasciculata. Next base: position 20,518,797 of record CM054945.1, on the reverse strand, counting down.
ACCCCCCACCCCCCACAAAATCAACTCTCCATCCATCCCACCTCCCTCTTTCTTCCTCAATTTCCTCTCCCCTTCCCTCACCACTACTTCTTTCCTCCTCAAACTGTACTTGAAAATTTTTAGACCTTCCTCTCACCATTTCTCTTTCAAATCCCAAAGAGAGAGAGAGAGAGAGAGAGAGAGAGATGGGGAATTGCTTTGCTTGTAAAAAAAAGTCTCAGACTAGCCCAGTGAACACCAGGCCATCAAGCACAGGTAATTTGATCAAACTAAGCACAAATGGTTTTTTTTATATATATATATTTATTTATTTATTTTTTTTTCTTTTCTTTTCTTTCTGAGTGGCCTAATTTGACAGTAAAAGTACAAATTTTATATGTTTTCTTCTTTTTTTTCCAGCATTTTTTTTTTTTTTTTTTGTGGGGGGGAGGGGGGGGGTTATGTGTGATTATGTTTACATCAATTCTTTTATGCTGCTTAAAATTCTCTTCAAAATTCTCCTCTTCTATCGGAATGAAAACTTTGAAATTTTCTGGTTGATCATTAAAAAAAAAAATTCTCCTCGCTAGAAATTTTTAATTACGTGAGATAATTGTTGTATGCATTCAAATTGAGAACTTTTTATTAATTCTGAGTATATAAGAATATTTAGTTATTCTCCAATTTTAACCAAATCGCACGTTAATTTTATCCAAAATCAAAACTATTCCTCGGAATTTTAATCCAATTTTTTTTTTTTTTCGGATTATTATCCGTGAGACGCATCTGATAGAATTGTTACGTTTTCCAACGGCAGGACCGTTGACTTCGAAGACCAGCAGCAGCTGGTCAACGACGGACTACCTCTCAACCATCAGCGCCGGCAGCAGCACCATCAGCACATTCGAGCGGTCGACTGGCAGCAGCAGCGTCAGCGTCGGCAGAGAATTCGGGAAGTCGATTGGCAGCAGCGTCGGCAGAGAATTCGTGAAGTCGACTGGCAGCAGCGTCAGCGTCAGCGTCGGCAGAGAATTCGGGAAGTCGACTGGCAGCAGCGTCGGCGTCGGCGTCGGCAGAGAATTCGGGAAGTCGAATGGCGGCAGCAGCGTCACCGTCAGCAGAGAAATCGGGAAGTCGACTGGCAGCAGAATCAGCGTCGACAGAGAATTCGAGGAGTCGACCAGCAGCAGCAGCAGCAGCAGCAGGACAGCAGCAGCAGCAGCAGCAGCAGCAGCAGCAGCAGATGGCGGCGCAGACGATGGTTTGTATCCAGATGGCCGCATTCTGGAGGTGTCAAACCTGCGGATGTTCACGTTCTCGGAGCTGCGCAGCGCCACGAGGAACTTCAGGCCAGATACGGTGCTCGGCGAGGGCGGGTTCGGGAAGGTGTACAAAGGCTGGCTCGATGAGCGGACGCTGAACCCCACGAAGAGCGGCACCGGCATGATGGTTGCTGTCAAGAAGCTCAACCCGGAGAGCGTCCAGGGGTTCCAGGAGTGGCAGGTGAATTATTTATTATTAATCGATCTAACTTTATTTTGTTGAAAAGTGATTACACTTGTTAAATTTGGCGAAACTACTAATAAATTTGGTAAAATCTCTAAAATCTCTAAAACACAATATATCCACTAGTTATTTATCATAACCATTCCACAATTATTCTCATCATTCAGGTTTATAAATCGGTAATCGGTAATCGGTAATGTTACTGAAAAGTGTTAAACACGAACGTTTTAACTGATATATCTTTCCTGGTACTTGCGATTGCAGTCGGAGGTAAATTTTCTAGGGAGGGTTTTGCATCCGAACCTTGTTAAGCTTCTGGGCTATTGCTGGGAAGATAAGGAGCTTCTGCTCGTGTACGAGTTCATGGCGAAAGGGAGCTTAGAAAACCACCTATTTAGAAGTAAATCTTAGATCCTCTTCTATTTTCTTCTTACTGCATACTACTTGATTAATTTGTTATGCTACAATTGAGTCAAGCAACATCGGTATCTTGATGAGCACATAAATTAGGCCCCGAAAGGGTAGAACATACTACTCAGAAGCAGATCCTCATTTTGCAGGCTCTGTTTGTCCTTATTAATGCTATATCATCTTAGTACCATTTTAAGCATTCTTTTCATTGTTACAAAGATATCTGTTTTCTTTTCGGTACAGGAGGAGCAGCTTATGAGCCTTTGTCTTGGACTCTTAGGCTAAAAATAGTTATAGGTGCCGCCCGAGGCCTTGCGTTCCTGCACGCATCAGAAAAACAAATCATTTATCGCGACTTCAAGGCCTCGAATATCCTCCTCGACTCAGTAAGCATATATTCCTCCAGAACTTTCTGCAATCTTCTTTGCTGCAATGACAGTGGTCTTATCCTGCCTGCCACACCAATTTCTCACGCAGAATTACAATGCAAAGCTGTCTGACTTCGGACTGGCGAAGCTCGGGCCAACCGGCGGGGACACACACGTTACGACTCGCGTCATGGGCACCTACGGATACGCCGCTCCAGAGTATGTGGCCACTGGTATGTATGATCATGAGTGGAGAAAAAATGGACCACCAATTCACACAATCTGATTTTCGAGAAATGACCTTTGTGCTGTCGCGCACTTTCGGTGGTGCTGTGCTATATTGAAAGTTCCACATTTCAGATTCCTCCACTGTTCTTTGTCTCAGGAACCAAGATTTGATGCTTATTTGGTTGGATCTTGTTTCTAGCTTTTACTTTTGTGGATTAATTGTTTGCGAACTATAATGATAACAACTTTTTCTACAATTCTTTTGAGAAACTATCTATAATCATGTAGGAATAATTGTGAAAAGCATGAAACAAAGAACACGAACAACGCTAAAAGCGCGGTTATCTTAGCTTCACTTCTGATTTTATCATTTTTTCCGTAGTTTTTATACAATCAGTGCTGAAAGAAGTTCCTCGGTGATCATTCATTCAGGTCATTTGTATGTCAGAAGTGATGTGTATGGCTTCGGAGTAGTGTTGCTCGAAATGCTCACTGGCCAGCGGGCGATGGACGCAAACCGCCCCAACGGACAGTACAGCTTGGTAGACTGGGCAAAGCCATACTTAGCCGACCGGAGAAGGCTTGCCCGCATAATGGACCAGCGGCTGGAGGGACAGTACCACTCGAAAGGAGCTCTTCAGGCAGCGCAGCTGACTCTGAAATGCCTAAACGGAGATCCGAAAAGTCGACCTTCGATGAAACAAGTGTTAGAAACACTGGAACAAATCACAGAATTGAAAGGAAAAGCAAAGGTATCGAGATCGCATGGCCATGATCAGGCTCCTGCGAATCACCGCCGTTCGCCGCTTAGTCGTCCTGGACCGAGTAGCCATCCCCTCAGAGCAAGATGATTCATTGATTGATCACCAAATTCTTGTTGTAAATTGGACACTTCCAGTTTTGTTTGTTTGAGTTGCAGTTTACTGTTGTTGTTGATCATAGTAAAATTTGATACTGGACATGCATGGCATGCATGGTGGGTGTAATCTATAATATAAAAGGAAATTTGTTACCTTCTTTGTTATTGATATAAAAACTGTGTGAACATGAATCTAAGCTCTTAACTACTTAACTTTAAATCTATTATCTTAGTCTCGTTAAAAGTTTATTTGAAAAAAAAAAATTGGTGAATATAAAGCATTAAATATTGTTCTCTAATGAACTACTAACTAGTCTATGATTGTTTTCCATTTAACTAGTCAAAGTAATTAATATTGTGTTGACCGGAAACTATGACAAGTTTGTACCATTACATCAAGAATCAAATTATAAAAACTTGTAGATTTTTGTTCTCAGTGGTCGAAGGGTCTTTATTGGGAGAAAGATTTGAAAAAAAAAAAAGAGAGAGAAAATGAGAAATTTACCTGGAGTTGATGAAAGGGATTTTTTTGCTTGGTCCATACGCTTGGAAAAATATTTGTTGATAGTGATATAAGATGTAAATAATATTTAAATTTGGAATGAAATTTTGACTTGCTATGTGATTGCTAAGGATGTTTTTCGTTTTTCGTAAAATTAAATCGAAAATAAATTTTTAGCTTGAAAATTAAATTTTTCCTTAATAAAACTCTTTTTCAGTTTTATGTAGAACCAAACGCACTCTAAAGTGATTGTGACTTTTTGGGTTCATTTAAATAGTATTTAAATTTTATCTGTACATTGGGTTGGAGTTTAAATTTTTTGTATATAGAGAGATTCGAGTCCCTGATCTCTAAAATATAATATTTTAGAGGAGGCTTTTGAAACTACAAGCAGTTTCATAATTTTTTTAGTTTCTGTTGATTTTGAAATTCTTAATATCAAGATAATAGGATTTTAAAACTCTAATTATTTTATTTATTAACTTTTTAAATAATATTTATATTTATTAGATTAGATTTTAATTCAAGTAAAAATGTATGCGGACGCTCACAACTATAGGCATGCTGAAATGACTCTTCAACATTAATTTTTTTATCAACACCTTTTAACTTTTAAAATTTTTAATTTAAATTTAAATTTATTTTTTAAAAAAATAAATTTAACTGAAAATGTAAAATAATTGGGTTTAAGTTAAATTGAGTCGAACTATAATTATATTCATACTTGTGCATTACAGAGCTTTTTTTAAAAAAATAAATTTAACTGAAAATATAAAATAATTAGGTTTAAGTTAAATTGAGTTGAACTATAATTATATTCATACTTGTGCATTACAGAGCTTCAAAGTTAACGATCGATATTATCAAATATGATTTAAGTCACACTAACTTTCTAAAAGTCAAATTTTATAATATTATTTATCTAGATATCAAAATTCATAAATTTCACCGGTATGTATAATGTGTATTTGCAATCACTTAGTCACTTGATAAATAATATTAAAATTTATAAAATTTATTTTTTAAAATTTTTTAATGAGACGTGGATGATGTTTATTAGTATTAATCGTGGATTCGGATACCCATTAACAAATATAACAGGAAAGTATTAAAAGGTTAATTCTTGTAAAAGTATTCTAACTCAATACAACGTCTACAGAGATGCAAACGAAACGGATTCGGAGGCGGAAGAGGTGTTCCATCTTCTGCTTTAATTTTTATCGGATCAGAACAGATTTAGAATAGATTAATTTTAATTTTTATTTTTAGGTCTTATTTATTGCTTCATTATGAGTGAATCATGACACGAGCAAATTTTTGACGAATTTTTGATGAATTGAAACGGAATGTAGGAAGAAAAAAAATTTCTTCCATCTCCCCATTCTTGTTAGATCGAAACAGATTTAAAGCGAATTAATTTTAATTTTATTTTTAATTTTTATTTATTGTTCCATTATGATGAATTTAATCACGACAGGAGCAAATTTTTGACAATTTTTTTATAAATTGAAATGAATCAAAAGAATAAAAGAAATTTCTATTTTATTAACTTTGACAGGATCGAAACGAATTCAAAACAAATTCATTCGAAAAGAATTCATGAGCTCCACCAATTTAGATTCATTTGCATCCCTAGTCTCCCAAGACCTACAATTTTATTTTTTAATTTTTTTAAATGCATTCCTTGTACCGGGTTTTAGTTAAAACGGATCACGTTGGGTTTGAGTCCGCTACACACTTTTTTTTTCTTTTATTTTTTTTTTTGTCGGAGGTGAAACAAAACCCAACACCGAAACCCTTTTTCCGCCACCCTCTCTCTCTCTCTCTCTCTCTCTCTCCCCTTCGCTGCGTAAAAATGGCGATTTCCTCTCTCAACCTCTTCAGTTTCCGTACTCTTATCGTCTTATCCTCTCTACTGGTAAGGAGCTTCTCCTCTCTCTCTCTCTCTCTCTCTCTCTCTCTCTCTCTCTCAATTGCTTTGTATACATCTGTTGATCAAATTCTGTATCAATGTGAGGACGCATTGCGATAAGGAGCTTGGATTTGGGATTCGATGTGACGAAAAGGAGTTGATTGTGCCTTTTTGTTGAGTTCTAGGGTTCCGATCGCTTGATTTTGTTTTGATTACTTTGTTTCTGTTGATTCTGAAAACTGTGGATTGTGAATTGCTTGATATAACGTTTTAAGGGGGCTTCTGATGATCATTTGATTGGTTTAAGGTAGATGAAAATGGGAACTTTGCTGTGTCGAATGGAATAGTGTTAGCGCCCTCGCTCATGTGATTCAGATTCACCTTGCACATGGCTAGAATTAGCTTGTTGTTTGAGAGCGCGTCGACTAGGGCTCGATCATTCGGTTCGTTTAATAGAGGGTGGAAGCTTGAATTAGCCTAGCTCACTTGTGTTCACCTCGATTAGGCTCGGAAATGTTTAATTCATATTAGGAAGAGAATTTAAAGTATTATACTGATGTATTCCTAAGTAAGGAAGTGACTTTAGCAGTTTATATGCAACAAAACTCGATACAAAAAGGAATGTTGGTAATACCTTTTCTGGAATAAGCTCTTAAGTGAGTCGCTTGCAAGTTCAACTCGAACAAATGAGATGCTCGAGTTTGTCTTGTCTATGTACGAGCCAAGCTTGCTTGTGGTCTACTCCTTTATACTCCCAGTCTAATAGAAGAGGATAACCTCTTTGTAAGCATACACTTAATGGGAGCAAATCATATAAGATGAATATTCTTATCCCTTGGTGTGTTTTTTTTTTTTTCTTTTTGTGACAATAGGAAGAATTCTCAAACGTCTAGATGTCTATAGATGTGTGTGATGCGACTAATCTCTGTGCGCATCGGCTACTGTTGTTGAACACATGATTTTCTTTATTTAATTGTTACTTTGTGGCTCTGCAGGTTATTATCCTTGTCTTCTTGTTTAGATCAGAAATATCAGATACATTATCCCTCGAGATTTTACCGTTTTCCAGAATGTAAGAGAAATTTTAAGCATTGTCTTTGATGACTTCCATTTATATTAAACTTTTATCTTGTCGAAATTTGCATCTCGCAGTAGTATATTATTGGATTTTAATAGTATTTCAAAATATTTTACTTTCTAGAGACTTTTTTAGCTTCGAAGTGATTGCCCTCAATGTCTTTTCCAGCCAAAGATATGCCAAAGGATATTGGCACCGACAAGATTGTTTGGACTGCAAGAAGGAACAGGTTAACGATTTTACATTTGTTCGTTTAGCAGAATCGACTTGTGATTTTTGTGATTCAATGACTCTTTACTATTTCATGTCGAAAATATGAAATACTTGATAGTTTGTTCCTAATGAATCTACTGATTTGTTTTTACAATCTAATATATTGATTTTGGACAAACTTTCGTTTTCTAATTTGCACTCTAATTACTGTGCACCTCCGTTTTCAGATGGCAAACAGGACAAGCTGAATGACAAAAATTTGCATTCATAAAGTCAATCAATGATTGTAGGATTTTCATAATTGCACTTCTTTAATGAAGCTTGATCAGAAACACTTTAAAGGAAGTAGTTTCATATCGGTATTTCTATTTGACTGCTTGATGGGTTGACTAATTTAGATGCTACCAATATAGAAAAGTACATTGAAAAGTTTATTTTATTGGTATTTTTGCAGGGCATTGATATAACTGTTACATACACAAATCCTACTGGTCATATTCAAATATACAAAGTCAATTCAAGGGAGTTATCCTCTTCATGGGTGTGGGTGAATCCTGCCAATATAAGTCATACACTGCCAACAGTTGGACTGGTACTTTGGCATGCTGTTATCCTTTTATACAGAATACATTAGATATTGACTATGTTTAAGGTCCAAGAATAGACTGAGTCACAAATTTTTTTTTACATTCTAGTTAAGGGCTTAGTTGCTAACCTTCACTGTTCTTGCTCTTACTATCCTGTCTTTACAACAATGTCTCATGTTCATTCTTCCAGCAAAATGTAGTTTTAAGCCAACAGCATTCCAGTAATGGCTCGCAAGACACTGTTACAACTGGATCACTGGATGCTGCTCATCCTTCTGGTGGTCAAAATCCAGAAGCTATCCAGATTGACCCAATCAAACTTAAGCGCCAGGTTCATGTCTTCCTATTCCTCACTCAAACTTTAGTCTTTATTTAGACTGGAGCAAGGTTAAAGAACTTGCAACCAAGTGGCTTAAACACAAAAGTAATTTATGGCATATGTGAGCCCGCACACTTCACTGGATTTCTCGTTGTAAGATTGCTCAAACATCCCTATTTTTAATTTCACAATAATATGTGATATGTGCTATTGTGATATGTGCACTGCTACCTGTGAACACTCAGTTTCCCAGCCGTAGTCGTTGAAGATCTCCTTCTTTCTGTTTTCTGCAGTATTTGCGACAGAAAAGGAAGGAACAGCGAACTGCTGAACTGATTCAAGTTAGTAAAGAAGCTGAACTCGAGATGAGACAAGCTGCCATTGAACGCTCAAAACAGTTTGTTATCACAGCTAGGGAGCGATACAGCATATGGAGGAGGGAATTCAGCAACCCTAATTCGGACTCCACTTTGAAACTTATGAAAGATCAAGTAATAATGGCCAAGGTGTACGCAAGCATAGCTCGTTCAAAGAAGGAATTCAATCTCTATGACTCCCTTATGAAATGTATCAAAGAAAGCCAGCTTGCCATTGGAGATGCAAATTCTGATAATGAACTAACCAGGAGGTAAGTAATCACTTTCAGAGGTGTTCTTTTGTTACTCTTTTTACATTGTTAACAATTATTCCCTGCTGTTTATTTAGTTCTCTTGAACTGGCAAAAGCGATGGGCCATGCATTATCCATAGCAAAAGATGCGCTACTTGACTATGATGCAGTGGCAAGGAAGTTAAGGGCCATGCTCCAATACATAGAAGAAAACATAATTGCTGTGAAGAAACAGAACACCTTTCTAGTTCAGCATGCTGCAAAGACTGTCCCTACACCCCTACACTGCCTTTCTTTGCAGCTAACTACTGATTATTTCCTTCATAACTATTCTAGCAAAGAAGAAGCAGATAACGAAAAGCTCAAGGATCCATCCCTGTATCATTATGCCATATTCTCGGACAATGTACTTTCTACATCAGTAGTGGTCAATTCGACAATACTACATGCAAGGGAACCAGAGAAACATGTATTTCACGTAGTCACAGATAAACTAAACTTCGCTGCTATGAAAATGTGGTTCATCCTACATTCGCCTCGACCAGCCACTATCCACGTCGAAAACATTGATGATTTCAAGTGGCTTAATTCCTCTTACTGTTCAGTACTTCGCCAACTTGAATCTTCTAGAATCAAAGATTACTACTTTAAAGCTAGTCATCCATCATCCCTTTCGGTCGGGAACGAAAACCTTAAGTACCGAAATCCCAAGTACTTGTCTATGCTCAACCATCTAAGGTTCTACATGCCAGAAATTTATCCCAAGCTAGAGAAGCTACTGTTTCTTGATGATGACATCGTTGTTCAAAAGGACTTGACACCACTTTGGTCTGTGGATTTGAAAGGAATGGTGAATGGTGCAGTGGAAACATGTAAGGAAAGCTTCCACCGCTTCGACACATATCTCAACTTCTCGAACCCCATAATTTCTAAGAACTTTGATCCACACGCTTGCGGATGGGCTTTTGGGATGAACATATTCGACTTGAAAGAGTGGAAGAAGCGGAATATCACAGGAATATACCATTATTGGCAAGACCTGGTAAGTAAAACATAGTAGCTTGTGTGACTTTCTTCTTAACTTCTCCTGCTGTCTAGTGATAAAAGTGATGAGCTGGTTTAGCAGAATCCACTACTTTCCTGGAACACTTACGCACAAGAAAAGTTAAATGTGGTTTTCATCTTTCTCTATGGGTGAATGCTGTGTTGCTTACATTTTGCAGATTATGCTTAACCCTCACTATGTGATGTACTGTCAATTAGTAACTGATGAGAGTTCACTTAAATGCTTGAGCTCTATCATACTTGTTGCAGCTTATGCTGGTCTCAATATAGTTGCATAATAAAATTCATTTTATTTGTAGAACGAGGATCGCAAGCTTTGGAAGCTCGGGACATTGCCTCCGGGGCTGATAACTTTCTACAACCTGACATATCCTCTCGATCGAAGTTGGCATGTTCTGGGGCTCGGCTACGATCCAGCCGTAAACCCTTCAGAGATCGAGAACGCAGCTGTGATTCATTACAATGGAAACTACAAGCCGTGGCTTGATCTTGCCATTACCAAGTACAAGACGCATTGGTCCAAGTTTGTAAAATTTGACAATCCATACATTCAGATCTGCTACATGAACAACTGAGGTCTGCTGCGTAGTTAATCACATTCAGTCTTGTTCCAGCAGAAAAAAAAAGAAGAAGAAGAAAAAAAAAAAAAAAAAAAATCTGCCTAGCAGCTTGTGCTTCAGAGTTGGCTCCTGAAAAGGCTTTTGATTTGTATGTAAATATTACTCTATATTGTCGCATTATCTCCGAATTGTTCAATAATATACCATAGGAAGTTTTGTGCAGAATAGCCCTACGCTCTCACAGAATATTTTTCCCTCTCTTTTTTTATTATTATTATTATTATTATTTGGTAGGGGGTGGTACTGCAGTAATTTTAACGCATGAGTTGTAGAAGAAATGAAATATGCTGCAATATGCTGTTAATTCCCAGTGCCTCCACACGAGCAAAAAACCTATCATTTCGCTTGTTTATGCTACATCATCCTTTCTAAGTTTCTGATATTTTGTTTGCAAAAGCTTGATGTGTTATTGATCCAGTATTCCTTGTGCTCGCATAGTCGAGCTTTGTTACTGAGGATCAAAGAGAGTGGATCACTCAGCGTCAAATAAGCCTGTGGAATCACTGGAGATATCGCACACATAACAGCAAAGTAGGCAGAGGAGAACGAAGATGGTTCAGAAAGATGATTCGAAACATGTAAGGCATCCAGAACACTTTGAACCAACGATTGCTGTTTCAGATTCGCTTAAAACACCATACTGTGCACCTTTTATTACATCATTTATTTCTCTCTGTAACACCGCTTGATATTGGACACGGCATGCAGATTATCACACGAAGCTGCCGTTCCCAACTTTACATGTTTGGTTTGATGCTGAGCCGAGTCGCCAATTTCTGACCTAGAGACTGGTCGCACTGCATCCCAATGGCAAACAAATAATCAGTTCAAAAACAAAAAAGAAAAAGGCGGATGTCAATGCGAAGGAAATGCTTCACACTGCTGTAAAGAGTATCCAAATTTCAAGAATAAACGGAATTTTCAGTCTCCGTAATAGTAGAAATACTCAAAAGATTTAGCAGAACAGAATGATCTCGTATGAAGATTTATGTCATGTTTTGCATTAAGAAGATCCTTTGCCGTAGTAAGGGAAGCATAAGCTTCAAAATGGAACTGCAGCTTCCAGAGCCCAAAAAATCATTTCAGGCTTCTGTCGCAGCTAAATCTCTAAACTTTTTTTCCAGGATACTTTTAGTTGTTGTTTCTAGGGATAGAGAATTTGCTTCAAAAGCCAGGTCCAACAAGGAATCCGCATGTATTTGAAAAGATTCAGGAATGTACCTGGGACCAGTATGAGATCCAGATACTGCAGAGCTCGTGGGTGACCCGCGGATCAGTCAAAGCATCAACCCAGCGCTGGATGAAGCGATCTTGCCTGATTTTGAAGAGTAGAAGAGAAAAGCAAAGATCCCAAGATGCGGTTAATTTGCTATACAGACAACAGAATCATCAAATAGAGCGGATACTAACCTGTCTGGTTCGAATGACCGATATCTCTCCCCAGGCTGTTTGAAATTATTCTCCTTCTCAATTATACACTGCATTCATGGGCAGATGTAAGACATACTATCACATGTCAGATGACCATAAGCATTCAACATTTCTTTGCATAGTCAAAACCACTTGAATGGAGGCCACTCAAAACAATTATTAATAGTAAGAAACTGATACTACCCTCGGAGAAAAGACCAGTAAAAGCACAATGAAGAAATTTTATGCAGTAATATTCATAATGGAATAAATTATAAGTGTGTAAATGTTATGCAATAAACAACTCATCTAACATCAAAGAACTCTCAAGTTTAATAATAAATTGTCAAAAGACCACCAAACATATGTATCAATAGTTTGGCCTAGCAGGAACTCCAAACAGGAGGTAGATATAGCCAAACAGGAAAGAGAAATTTGCCCTAAAGGAGGAATTCTTCTAATAAAGCAGATACTATGTATAGATAAATGTCCACAACAAACTTACTCTCTCACGCCTTCCAGAGAGAACGCGGGGAGGAATTGGGAACCTCTCAGCATGTCGAACTGGGTCAAATCTCGAAGGGAAATAATTGACCTAATAGGGTATGAGAGCACAGGGAGTAATACATCAAGCTTAAATTTTTGCAATCCCTAACACAACATCAAAAAGACAAAAATTCAGAAGGATAATTACCTCTTCATCCCGGTGCATAAAGTTCATAAACCCATCATGATGATTATTGTGATGAGCACATTTTGGTGCATTCACAGGAAGCATCAAATAATTTGGCCCCAAGCGGTGCCTCTGCGTATCAGCATAGGAGAAAATTCTAGTCTGGAGAAGTTTATCATCTGAATAATGAATTCCAGGCACCACAATAGCCGGGCAAAAAGCAAGCTGCTCATTCTCGGCAAAGAAGTTATCAATGTTCTTATTCAAGACCATCCTTCCAACCGGCTGGAGAGGAATAATGTCTTCTGGCCATATCTTGGTCACATCAAGAGGGTCAAAATCAAACCTATCTTCATGGTCGGGGTCTATAGTCTGAATGAAAAGTTTCCATTCCGGGTAATTCCCAGCTTGAATAGAATCATACAAATCCTTAGTGGCATGGCTATGATTACTGCCTCCTACAGTTATAGCTTCATCCTCCAACAAGCACTTCACACCACAAGTCGGTTTCCAGTGGAATTTGACATAGTGAGCCTTTCCATCCTTATTGATTAGTGTGTAAGTGTTGACGCCAAAGCCTTCCATGTGCCTGTAATTTAAAGGAACGCCAACATCATCAAAGAGGAAGGAGAACATGTGCAAACTCTCGGGGTGGTGTGAGAAGAAGTCGACGATTCTCCAGTTCTCCTGGATGTGGGATTTAGGGTTTGGTTTAAGAGCATGGACCATGTCGGGGAATTTCATTCCATCACGGACAAAAAACACTGGGAAATTGTTTCCAACAAGATCAAAATTGCCCTGAGAACAGTAAAATACTTGCAGTTATGAGTTTAAAAGATTTGAGAGAAGAAGATATTCTGTTACAACAAAAAATCTATACATTGATACAAGCAGATGATCCAAAAACAGGCATCACATGGGAAATACTATGGTTTAACGTGGTCGTTATATCTAATGAATGCAAAGCTAAAATGAATAGTATTTACACTGCTAGAACATTGACGCTCTTTCTTCTCTTGTAATTACATTTCAAAGCAATAGAGTCCAACTGTCTCAACTAGTAAATCGTCAACAACTTCACATTCTTAAAAACTTACCAACATGAAAACAACTCTTCAATGTGAACAGCAACAATATGGTACGGGAGCTACATCTAGTAAATCTTGTTTATCGCAGGCAAAAAGATCATAAATCACCACAATTGAATAGTAAAAAGACAACAGAAATAGGTAATGAACCTAATGGGTTTACCGACTGAAACCCCCAAGTCCTTCTAATTAACATTGCTCGCTAATTATACATAGATTACAAAATATCACCAGAATATGGAAGAGGTTTTGGCATAAAAACAGTGACAAGGTAATGACAAAAACAAAAGCTGGCGATGGAATTTATTTTAAAAAAAAAATGCTTAAAATTGACGGATGCACTTCAAAACTGACGGATGCACTTCAATACAAACAATCAGTAACAGACAGAAAAACCTACTACAGTGGTAGGTATGCACCAATAATCAAAATTCACCTCTCTGGTGTAGAACTTCACTGCAAACCCACGAGGGTCCCTCAAGGTTTCAGGGCTCCCACGTTCATGAATAACAGTAGAGAAGCGTACGATAACTGGAGTTTGGACACCTGGTGCCCGAAGGAAGTCGGCGCAGGTAAGGTGGGAAATATCATGAGTGACCTCAAAGAAACCCTTGGCACTGGCTCCCCTAGCATGAACAACTCGCTCAGGGATTCTCTCCCTATCAAACTGAGCGAGCTTCTCAATCACGTGATAATCCTCCAAAAGTATAGGTCCTGTCGAGGGGAGAAAAAGCAGGCCAAAATTAGATTTCTTTTTTTCTCGAAAGGAAAAAAGAAGAAGGCTGTCAACTTCTAAACAACATATCTTATTCAGTAACTCATTCCATATCGAAGGGTACGAGGGGACAATAAAAAACTGAGACATTTACTTGAGTGATTCAACTAAAATCAACATCGAATGCCTTCATGGAATGCAATTTAGGACTCGTGAAACAGTTGGACGGTTAGTGCGAATTAAAATATGATTAGGGGGAGCAAGTAACCTTCTTTCACAGTATAACTCTAATTTTGAGTTGCAATTGCAGAGCTTAGCAATTTTACAGAAAAGGGATTCATACTAACTAATCATCTATAAATGTTATCGACAAAAACAAATCAGCTGAGATACTATAAACAGTATGAATAAGTAGACAACAAAACCAATAATTAGTTAAAGAGGAAGAGTTAAAAATCGGAACCATATAAAGGAAAAGTCCAATATTCTTCAACGTAGACCCCCACACAAATGCTGGGGGGGGGAGGGGTGGAAACAAGCGTTTTTTCTAAGTTAAATAATGAAAGAATGAATAGTCAATAACTACACAAACATCAGCATCAGAAAAACACAAACGGCAAAGGGCTTGGTGATTGATACCAACGAGGTCCCGAGTTCGAAGCCCAGTTGCTTCGCATTTTTCGCTAAGTTTATTTCTTAAAAAAAGAAAAACGAAGATGTAGTATGCTATCTTTCCCTCTCAAAAAAAAAGGAAAAAAAAACAAAAAAGTTGAAATCTATAAATGGTAGATATATCAGCATCTAATGATTAACAAAAATACTTCTTTTGATCGATTTCAAATGGAAAAGCGGTTCATGACATGACACTACCATCAACAACAATTCTGAACCACAAGTGTCGAATTTATGCTAATTAACAATAAAACTCAAACATTTTGATGTCCACTAAGATAGAGGGACCCTCCAACTACAGCGTTTGACGCAATTACCGACAAAATATACCACAACAAAACCCTAGAAAGTATAAAAGACAACAAGATGCCAACTTTAGCAATTTTTCGCAGCACCAACACGAAAATAACTCGAATTATACCCATCCGAAGCAAATCAGACCCGCAAAACAAAGGGATTCTCTCGAAAGATCGACCAAACGCAAAAATCAAAACAAACCTCACCAATTGACGACGTGATCACCGTAATTACCTCGAGATCCAACGGTAAGCGACGAATTGTTGTTCCAAACGGGTGCACCGGAGTTGGTGGTCCAGAAACTGGAATTGTGGGCGATCGAGGGGCGATGCTGCGATCGATCGAACACACAAACGGAGCCATTTTCAAAGATCAAATCAGCTCAAATTCGCAAAAAAAACAAAAAAAATCAAAAAAAAAAAAAAAAACTAAATCAAACAAAAACCCTACAAAATGTGGAAAAAAAAAAAAAAAAATTGGTACCTTGTAGGGATCCATGGTTGATCAGAGATCTCTCTCCCTCTCCCCCTCTCTCTCTCTCTCTCTCTCAAGAATTAAATTGGATAAGAACGAAAGTTGTTTTGCGTGAAAGGGTTTACATTTATCGCGACACGAAATTAATTTATGAGAAGAAGAGGTAGCGAAATAAAAAGTTGTTGCCTAAACCTGGTCTACTAGGCCATCCGTGAACTACTCAATCATCTCACCGTCCATTTTACCGATCGGGGAATCACCACCGCACGTTATAGAGGGAGCGTGATGCGTGAACGGTGGATTATAAGGTGGGTTTAAAATGACGTGGTGAGCTTCCCCGAGTCCACGCCGTGCATTAATGGCGGTTTTGGCCACCTAGCTGTCGCGGTAAGTTCACCGAGGGAACAATTTACCCCCACAACAAAAAAAAAAAAAAAAAAGTGTTTAAAAAAAAAAAGGGTGAGGCGGTGCCGGTGTCTGCTTTAAGATTCGTGTTGTTTATACGATGGACGGCGGATCGGATTATCCCACCAAATTTTTGGATTTGGGCCCAATGGGCCCAATAGGTGGGCCCATATAATGAAACAACTCTCTCTCCCATGCAACGTGTAGAGAGAAAACTCTTTAACTCAGCCCACATTCATAAAAGAGTAGGATGGTTTTTTTTTTTTTTTTTTTGGGTGTCATTTACCATGCGATTATTATCTCATGCAGCATAATAATATTTATATTTATTAGTAGAAATTATAAAAATAATTAACCGGCGAAGGTGATAGTGAAGTTAACGATAATCCCTTCGATCGCGCAGAGGAGGAGAGAGAGGGAAGAAAAAGTTTTTTGATGAATTAATTTGAGATAAATATGTGAAGATAGTAAATGATAATAAAATTATTTGGATATATTAATTAAAAATTTAGTAAAATGAAGGAGAATATGAAGGGGAAGAGTCGTGAAGAATTAATTAGAATTTAAAATTTGACAGTAAAAAAATTAAAAATTATATTAGTGAGGATGAAGAAGCACTTATCACGTAGCTAAAAATATTAAGGTTTTATATAGGTTAAAAGATATTTTTTTAAAAAATTAGACAGAGTTTTATTTTCCAAAAAATATTTTAAAACATAATTATTTGACTGATAAAATAATTTTGGGGCAATTTTCTATATACCCCTATAAATTTTCCTGTTTTCAGATTTAACTTTCTTAGAAGGCTAATATTAAAACTATCCTTTTTACGTTCCAACTTCTTTCCAAAATACTCCTGAAGTTAAAGTCTGTTAGTGTACCGTTTGGAACTGCCGTTATCTGTGTGTAATTACTATTTTGCCCTTTTAAATATACCCTAAATCCTAACCCCTAAACCCTAAAACCCTAAACCCTAAACCCTAAAACTCTAAAAATTTCTAAACCCTAAACTCGGGCAAAATAGGTATATCTGATAGTTTTCAACTCCGATTATTATTTAACTCTAGTTTAACCCTAGTTAACTTAACAAAGGGAAACGGTAGCGTTATTTTTAATAACGGTGGAACGTATGAAGGGTATATTGGAAAGAAAAAAATAAGAGGGGTAAATCAGATATTTCTTCAGATTTCAGGGTTACACAGGCAATTATTCCAATAATTTTCATCCGTTTAGTTTCTAGTAAGATAGTTTTTCTGATTTATTTTTTTTCAAAATTTTATACAAAAATAGTATGTGCCCGCTAGGAGTAGGGATGTCAATGGATATGGATATCCAAAATTTTATCCGAACTCGAATCCGAACGGAATGGGTTTATCCGATGTTAAACGGATATGAATTCGGATATGAATATAAAAAATAAAAATCCGACGGATTTGGATTTGGATATGGATTTTGATTGTACCCGACCCGAACCCGAACCCGATCCGAATCAGAATTAATTTTATGTTATATAATATATGTGTATATAAATATTTGATATTATATTTAATTAATATTTTAAAAATTTAAATTTAATATAATATATTTTGAAATATTGTAAAGAAAAAAAAAATAATTATTTCGGATTTGGATTTTCGGGTTCGGATTCGGGTTCGGGTTCGGATTCGGATTTTGAATTTTTGGTCGGGTTCAGATTTGGATATGAATTTTTAAAATTCATCGGATTCGGTTCGAAATCGGGTTTGGTAGTTGGGTTCGGGTTCGGATTCGGATTTTTAAAAGTCCGATTCGAATCCGGCCCGTTGACATCCCTACGGGTGCAAAGAAGCCCAGCAAGACAGAGTTGGGCCTTGGTCGAATTCATCTCGAATTGGATTTGAGTCAAATTTGAGCGGACTCGAATTAATTTCGAATCACAATAAGGTATGTTTGTATTTGGCTTAAAATCTAATTCCAGTTGATTTTCGAAATACTTGAAATAGTTTTTTTTTATTTTTTATTTTTCGAGCTAATTTTAAGTGAATTTGGGTCCGAGTTGTTTGATTTCGAGTTGACTCATTTATGATTCATTTTTTTTCTTCTGTATATTTTTTAAAAAAATTAAAAGTATTTATGAATATTTATTAATATTATACTATATATTTTAAAATATCTATAAATATTTGTCCATATAAATAATACATAAATATAAAGCTTATTTGAATTAAAATATTTAATAAAAAATATTTATAATTATATATTATTAATAATATTACTATTTTATAATTTTTATTAATAATATAAACTATTTTGAGTCGAATACGAACAACCTGCTCGTGCTCGATTTGAAATTATTTTTTTTTAAAAAAATCATCTCGTTCGTTTTATATTTAAAATTAATTTCGAACGAATTATTTTTGAGCCCATTTTAAATTAAGGATTAATTTCATACAACTTTCTGTAAGTATATCAAATAGCATATATATTCCTACAAAGTATAATTTTTTATATTTATTTTTTTAAAAGTCTTAAACTATTCATATATATCTCTTTTGGTTTGTTACCGTTAATTTATCATTTATTTTTTAATAAAATATAAAAAAATATTACTATATATTTTAACGGATATTGACGATAAGGATATATATGAACAATTTATAATTTTTTAAAGAATAAATATAAAAAATTAAATTATATATATAGCAGAGCTTATATATTTTTAAAAATAGAATTTGTATTGAGATCCGTGCTATTATATTTTTTTTTCCTTTCTCTTTAATTGACTTTATAATAGCACAAAGTTTTTAAAAATATGTAAGCTCTACTATATATATATATATATATATATATATATATATATATATATATATATATATATATATATATATATATATATAACGACCCGACCCACTAGCAATAATAACTTGTTGGGCCCAAACCACAGCTCAAAATGCTTAAGCCCAGTTATTATTACTAGTGTCCATGTCACATATAAATCTAATCACAATTCCATCCACATCCGATGTGGGACTATTGGGGGCGTCACAGACTCCCCCCGTTTAGGCCTGACGTCCTTGTCAGCCCAAACACACATACAGCAGCCCAAGATCACCAGGCGATGTGAGACTTGTCTCGCTAGCCCTATCATCTAGACCCAGGCTCAGCTGAGACTCGCCGCACACTTCCGGCTGGTTATTGGCTTTGATACCAAATGTAAATCATGCCAAGTACTGAAACTAGTACTCTTATTATATATATATATATATATGAGTCTGGCTACTATACTATTAATAATACTAAGTTATTAGTGCTATCAAATTTTCTACCCTTAGATCAACCCCTTTGATCAATTTCATCCGTTAGATTTTACTATTTTCCCAACCACCTATTAAACACAAAGGATCCACTATTATCTCAACCACATATTTTTTAATCCAAGGGTTAAAAACTTAATAGTACAAATGACTTGTTACTATTGATAGCATTCTAGCCTAGCTATATATATATATATATATATATATATATATATATATATATATATATATATATAGCTAGGCTAGAATGCTATCAACAGTACCAAGCCATTGGTGTTATTAAATTTTTAAATTTTGAATTAAAAGATGTGTGGTTTAGATGATAGCGCACTCCTTGAATTTAATGGGTGGTTGGTTGAAAAAATAGTAAAATCTAACGGATGAAAATTATTAAAGGAGTTAATCTAACGGGTATATATATATATATATATATATATATATATATATATATATATATATATATATATATATATATATCTAGATTGGAATATTATTAATAGTACCGAGTTATTGGTGCTATTAAGTTTTTAACATTTAGATTAAAAAATGTGTGATTGAAATGATAGTAGGTTCCTTGGGTTTAATAGGTGGTTGAAAAAATAGTAAAATCTAACAAATGAGTTGGTCTAAAGGTAGAAAATTTGATAACACCAATAACTTGGTACTATATATATATATATATATATATATATATATATATATATATATATATATATATATATATATATAGTCCGGCTAGAATACTATCGATAGCACCAAATAATTGGTGCTATCAAGTTTTCAGCCGTTGGATGAAAAGATATGCGGTTGGGATTATAGTGGTCCCCTAAGATTTTTACTATTCAACCAACCATCTAGTAAACTCTAGGGGACCATTATAATCTCAACCGCATATTTTTTCATCCAACGGCTAAAAATTTGATAGCATCAATGGCTTGGTGCTATCGATAGTATTCTAGCCGGACTCTCTCTCTCTCTTTCTCTCTTTCTAGAGAGAGAGAGTCCGGCTAGAATACTATCGATAGCACCAATCAATTGGTGCTATCAAATTTTCTGCCATTGGATGAAAAGATATGCGGTTGGGATTATAGTGGTCCCCTAAGATTTTTACTATTCAACCAACCACCTAGTAAATCCTAGGGGACCACTATTATCTTAATCACACATTTTTTAATCAAAAGGCTAAAAACTTGATAGTACCAATGACTTGGTGCTATCGATAGTATTCTAGCATATATATATATATATATATATATATATATATATAGTCTTGTTGGAATATTATTGATAGTATCAAATAATTGATACTATAAAATTTTTAGCGCGGGGACTAAAAAAAAAAAAAGTGTGATTAAAATTATAATAAATTTTTAAAATTTTTATTATTTAATTAATTATCAATTAAATTATAGAAAATGATAGTATTAATAACTTGCAGCCAAACAAGGGAGGAACGCGACAGCAGGAGGTGACATCATCAGGTCCACCTGATTCCGCTGCGACGGCACTCCTCAGCCGTCCGCTGCGTCTCGACGCAATTTGTGGGGGCAATTTGTGGGGGCGCTCCCACGCGCCACGAGACTCTGACACTCTCTCTCGCTCACTCATTCACACCTCCCTCCCTTGTTCCTACTCCTAATAATCAATAATCAACAATCAACAAGCTTCTGGAGAGAAAGCGACGCAGCTAAAGTGAGCGATCATGGCCCCCCCAGAACACAAATAATAAGAAGAGGTAGGGTAATAAGAGAAAGAAAATCTCACACTCCTAAGAGAAGAGGATTGAAGAAGAAGAAGAAGAAGAAGAAGAAATGATATGCTCTTCGTCTCCTCTCCTTCTCCCCAAATCATCTTCGCCACACTCCACCACTCCTAAAGAGGCACCTCTCTCTTTCTCTCTTAATTTTTTAAGTTCTAGTAAACCCTCGACTACAATCCATTCTGAAATAGCCTCCTCAATTTTATTTTTATATTTTTTTTTTGGGTTAGGTAAAAACGTTCAAAATCATTTTGAATTTAAAATTTGAATGCTCCAGATTCAAAATGGTTCTGAACAAATTTTTTTATTTTTTTTTGAGAATTTTATCAAATTCATTGGTAATTTTACTAAATTTAATGACTGTATTTATTTTTTAGTCGAGAAAATAACTAATAAAGTTATTGAACTAGAGAAAATTTTTAATGATGATGATGCTAATTTTAGTATGACTTTATTTGTTTATTTTTTACTTAACCAACTTAAATAATTCAAGTAATAGAGAGATTAGTAATGTATTGAAATAGTGCTATATATTCTACTTAATTTGGAAGCAAATACCACTCTCAAATTCTAATGTGAAAATCAAATACTCTAAACATTTGTCATGAAGTATCAAGTAAACATTGTTGAATCGTTGGCACTAATCATACCCACAACCTTTTGTCTATGATCCCACTTATCGGATCGTTGACACTAACCATTAATCTCAAAAACTCGAGCATATTAAAAATACGCAATCAATTCACTTAAAGTGTACAAATACAGCACCCACGGGTCCCGATTGTGACTCGGTCCAATCAGCTTCATGCTACTTCGAATATGACTCGACCCAACCCAGTCTCACGCCATTTCGAATGTGACTCGGCTTAACCTGGCCTCCCGCAATAGGATGCTGACCCCTTTAAGGCAACAAACACCTCTCTATTATTACTCTGAAATTTTTTTTTTTTTTTTTTTTTTTTTTTTTTTTTTTTTTTTTTTTTTTTTTTTTTTTTTTTTTTTGAGAAAAGGCAGCATGCTGCCGCTTCATTCAAAGGGTAAATGAATTCAGCTACACGAAGGGGGAAGCCCAGTCACGGGGACCGGGTAGGGGGATAGGAGGAGAAAAGGAGGAACAGGAAGATTGAAAGAAAAAAAAAGTACAAGGCAGCGGGTTGGCGCCCCAGGCCTAGGTACAGTGCCTAGACCAATGCGAGCGACAGATCCTAATGTCGGCGAGGGAGGCTTCCAGTCTTCGGCTCTTTTCGTCGAAGATCCTTCTATTCCGTTCGAGCCAAACTATCCACCAAGTGGCCGCAATAGTGACGAGAGTTCTTTTGCCCCAGGCCCCCCTAATGCTCGAGCTGTTCTCCCAAAGCGTGTGTACGTTCGGGCAGCGGCGGATCTCCGCTTTGTTGGGTAGCAGGGTTTCTAGCAGACAGTTAGCACTGGGGCAGAGTAGGAAGAGGTGGTCTGCTGTTTCAGCGGGACCTTGGCACATGGCGCAGCAAGTGGGGCCGCTCCAGTTCCTTTTCTGGAGAACGTCTCTGGTGAGTAAACTCTGAAAAAATTTATGACAAAGTTAAGTGTCTATGCGCGTTCAATTGTTATAGAAGTACTATGTAAACAGGTTTTTTCAATTGTTATAAGATTTTATGATAATGTTGTTTCTCTTTTTTTAAAAAAATTACTTGTAGGGATCTTCTAATCCTGGGCTTGCACAACTACGTTCGATTAGCAATAGATCCGTAAGGTTTCCGGTTCATCGTTGCGTTCGTTCTCCTTGTAGTTTTTCGGCAAGTAGGAAGGTAAGATATTCTGCTTAAAAAACTTGTTATGAGAAATATTTGAGATATGACTCATCTGAGCATTCATTTTTTTCTATGTTGAATATATTTTTGGGTCGTTTCCTATCATATCGATCTTTCAGGTAACAGTGTAAACTTATGTTTTGTTTACAAGGTTGAACATGGCTTCGCGACCGCAAGTGTGTTGAAAGACAGCTCAACTATGGTTACCGTTGAAGAAGACGTCGAACATCTTGGAATATTCAATGTGGATCTGTCCTTGGGACAATTTAAAGACCATTTCGTGTATAGATGGAAGAAATACATCGAGCAAAAATCATTGATCGAGAAGTATGAAGGAAGTCTCGAGGAATTCGCTCTAGGTTAGATTCTACTATCAAGGATCGATGCGGCATATTTATTGTTAGATCAATCTGAAGATTACAGTTTCTTACGAATCATACGAGAATCATACTCCATTTGGAATAAACTATCTTACTGGTGATTGCCTCCCTTTTTTTTGTTTTTTGGGTAGGCTATCTGAAATTTGGCTTTAATAGAGAGTCAGGCGGAATTGTCTACAGTGAATGGGCTCCTGCTGCACAGTGAGTATTCAGCATATCTTTTCGCCGTCTTGTTTCATTCTGTATTAATGCATGTGCTTTGTTGAGGTAAATATCTATGTATCAAGGTTCATGGTTTACGTCTTGAAACTCGTATACAAATGATAAGGTCTAGAAACTTTCACCATTCCAACTCAAATCAACTAAGGCTTATTGCCGCACAAAGTGGGCTTTCCTGTATGCATCATCGAAAGAAATTTAGATGAATACTCTTTTGCCACTAAAAAAGTTATGTTGATTCTAAATTTGTAGCGAGGAAACACTTCATAATTACCTCCAACAATGATTAGCGCTGCTAGTCAGGTATTGGATCCAGAGCTTCAATTTTTTCAAATCTCTAAGACTTCTATGCAAATCTAGGGTTCATTAAATCAGTATCAGTTCTCCAACTTACTCCTGCAGTATGATATGCGTAATGACAAATTTACTTCATTCACATACTTGATTTACTTGTGATCTTGTTTATATAGCTTTAGTCTTCGAAGTGTATGTTGTACTTTTGATGTCTTTACTTTGTTGGCATAGGGAAGCACAGCTTATTGGCGACTTCAACAGTTGGGATGGTTCTAACCACAGAATGGAGAAGAATGAATTTGGCGTTTGGACAATCAAAATTCCAGACTCCGGAGGCAAACCCTCAATTCCTCATAATTCCAGGGTTAAATTTCGCTTTAAGCATGGGAATGGAATATGGGTTGACCGAATTCCAGCTTGGATTAGATATGCCACTGTTGATCCCACTCGGTTTGCAGCAGCATATGACGGAGTTCACTGGGATCCACCTCCTTCAGAAAGGTTCGTAGGCTAGTATCTTTTTAATTTTACTGAAATTGCTTTAGTGCAATATCAATTACACAAAACACATGTTTATATACATATTTGCAATAAATTGCCTTACTTTAACATTAGAGATGTATTAACATAATGTGCATTTCCAAAATTGCCTATTTATATGTATATCCTGCAAAATCTGGAGTATGAAAACTAATCCCTCATGCATTACTTAAATACTGCTCTTTGTAAAACCTTTTCTGACGCAAAACCAACTTGCCCAGCAGAGTCCATGAATTGGTTGACTTGCTATTCAAGATATTGCATTTTAGCAAGAAATGCCCCTATGTGGAAATACAGATTTTTCAATGACCTTCTAAATCCCCTGGGTAAAGTTATTAAGTAAGCTCCTAAATCATCATATATTACATTATATCCTCGCTGTTTTGATCATGCAGGTATGAATTCAAATATCCTCGCCCTCCAAAACCTTCAGTTCCACGCATATATGAGGCTCATGTAGGAATGAGTAGTTCAGAACCACGTGTAAGTACATACAGAGAATTCGCCGACAATGTGCTGCCTCGGATTAAAGCGAACAACTACAACACAGTTCAATTAATGGCTATTATGGAACATTCATACTATGCATCTTTTGGATATCATGTCACAAATTTTTTTGCTGTTAGTAGCAGATCGGGGACACCAGAGGACCTCAAATACTTGATTGACAAAGCACACAGCTTAGGGCTGCGTGTTCTAATGGATGTTGTCCATAGCCACGCGAGCAATAATGTCACGGATGGCCTTAATGGGTTCGATGTGGGACAAAGCGCACAAGAATCCTATTTCCATACAGGGGAAAGGGGTTACCACAAGCTATGGGATAGCCGATTGTTCAATTATGGTAACTGGGAAGTCTTGCGATTTCTTTTATCCAACTTGAGGTGGTGGTTAGATGAGTTCAAGTTTGATGGTTTTCGATTCGATGGGGTCACTTCCATGTTGTATCACCATCATGGTATCAACATGGCGTTCAGTGGAAATTACGGAGAATATTTTAGTGAGGCAGCAGATGTGGATGCTATTGTTTACATGATGCTTGCAAATTATTTGATTCATAGCCTTTTGCCAGATACCACTGTTGTTGCTGAAGATGTTTCGGGTATGCCAGCTTTGTGTAGGCCGGTCTATGAAGGTGCGGTGGGGTTCGACTATCGCTTAGCAATGGCTATTCCTGATAAATGGATTGACTACTTGAAGAACAAACGAGATGAAGATTGGTCAATGAAAGATATTGTGTGGAGTTTAACAAACAGGAGATACAGTGAAAAGTGTATAGCTTATGCAGAGAGTCATGACCAGGTACTTGGATGCAGTATGATTATTAATTTTTTCTAATTTGGTTAGACCATGATATGATTTTGGATTTAATATCCAAAGCAGTTGTAGACCAAGAAGTCAAAACCTGAAAGGAATCATACTGGACATATAAGAGTAGCAATTATTTTCGAAGATAAAAAGCTAAACCAACTCAGATTTGTTTAGTGTATCTCTTTGATAGTTATGATTTTTTTTTTTTCTAAAAAGAAAACAAGAAGAAGATTCTCCATCATCATGCTGTAAGGGCTGCAAGTAACTGCATTTCCAAAATTTTACAACTTTACAGAATTCAAAACTTTCTATTTTCATTTGTTCTATTGGCTTCATCAGTTAAAATATTCCTCTCTTCGCAGGCTATTGTGGGAGATAAGACAATTACCTTCTTGTTGATGGATAAAGAGATGTATTCTGGCATGTCGGATTTACAACCTGCTTCGCCCATTGTGGAAAGAGGGATTGCACTGCATAAGGTCTGGCTGTACTTTATCTTTGAGATTTTATAGAAGATCTTATAAAGTGTTTTTTACTGAGTTAGACTGGCTCTCTCTGTTATATAAATGTCAGTATTACAGTACCAGAGCATCTTGGTTTACTGTGCTAAAGAGAAGTTTTACTATGATATTATGACAAGCATGTCAATTCAACGATGCATCTGGTGTTGTTATACTTGGTTTAATGCTATTAGAAATATTTTGCAGATGATTCACTTCATAACCTTGGCACTGGGGGGTGAAGGCTACCTGAATTTCATGGGAAATGAGGTAATTAGTTTAAGGCGTTTTGAGTATCTTTTCGTATGTGCTAATTGTTTACATGTAATGTGGCACAGCCTTTACATCTACCTTGTCTGTGACAGATTGGTTTATATTTTGGTCTGGATATTTTTATCGTGGCCTATTAATAGCGCCTTTGTGCTAAATCTTCTTCTTCTTCTGTTTTTTTTTTTGGGGCAATTTCCTACGTACCCCTAAAAATTTCCCTGTTTTCAGATTTATCCCTCTTAGAAGGCTAATATTAAAACTACCCTTCTTACCTTCCAATTTCTTTCCAAAATACCCCTGAAGTTAAACTCTGTTAGTGTACCGTTTGAAACTGCCGTTATCTGTGTGTAATTACTATTTTGCCCTTTCAAATATACCCTCAACCCTAAAACCCTAAACCCCTAAACCCTAAAACCCTAAACCTTAAACCCCAAAACCCTAAACCCTAAACCCTAAAACCCTAAAAAATCCTAAACCCTAAACCCAAAAACCCTAAACCCTAAACCCTAGAACCCTAAAAAACCCTAAACCCTAAACCCTAAAACCCTAAAAAATCCTAAACCCTAAACCCTAAACCCTAAACCGGGGCAAAATAGGTATATCTGATAGTTTTCAACTCCGATTATTATTTAACTCTAGTTTAACCCTAGTTAACTTAACAAAGGGAAACGGTAGGGGCATTTTTAATAACGGTGGAACGTATGAGGGGTATATTGGAAAGAAAAAAATAAGAGGGGTAAATCAGATATTTCTTCATATTTCAAGGGTACACAGGCAATTATCCCTTTTTTTTTTTTTTAACTCTTCCCGCAATGTTTCATATGACCAGAATTTGTAATAAACCATTGAGATGTTAAATTTTCAAAATTTTAATTTCTTCCCTACTTATAAGCTATTTTCTTTCCTTTCCAATTTGTAACATGTGCTTATTATAGTTTGGTCATCCTGAGTGGATTGACTTTCCAAGAGAAGGCAATGATTGGAGTTACGATAAATGTAGACGGCAGTGGAACCTTGTCGACACTGATCACCTTAGATACAAGGTCTGTATATTTCTCCACAATCCCTATGATTTTTTGTTAGGTATATGGTGAATTACATATTGGATATTTTCATCATTAATTAGGAGCTCGTTAGTATGTAAATTCTTGTAAGGTGTATTTTTCATTAGCTGCTGCAATTGCTACAATATTCAGTTCTCAGCTCGTGCTTTAAAGCCCTTCTACTCTTTTTGTATTATTGGTATTAATTGTTTAGCTCTTAACTTTACAAATATTTCATTTCTTGCTTGTCAGTGTATTATTGTTCGATGACCCCGTTATCCATATTACAAGATTAAGTAGAATGGATTTTTGTGAATGAAAATTTCTAATGTTCATTCTACTTATGGGTCCTATCCCCCTATTTTCCTTTTCATTGGAGATTTATCTGATTTAAAGATATTGCATCTTCTGACAAATTTTATTTTTGTTTGGTTTAATCTGAAACCAGTATATGAATGCATTTGATAGAGCAATGAATTTGCTCGATGATAAGTTCTCATTCCTTGCATCAACAAAGCAGATTGTGAGCAGTGCTAATGAGGAGGACAAGGTACAAAAGATGCAGTTTGTATTAATATATCGTGCTTTTTTATGTTATTCTTTTCCCTTAGGTTTAGCACAGCTCTTTGTGTGCTCTATTCAAGTCTACTCTTTTGGATCTGTGCAGTCTCACAGTAGCATTGATATTTAGAGGTTGAAGGTTTTTGATCTATTGCTTTTAAGCCTATGCTTGTAAGTGCTTTACTTGTTTGGCCCAATAAACAATATTGAGTAAAGCTGTTCAAGAAAACTTACTGCTCCCAGCTGACGCAATAAGCAAAATCTAAAAAAAAATGCTGATCTGTCTTCCAGATCAGATAGCCGAATCCCGATCTTGTTAGTTACATGTAATATTCTACGACCTTCACCAAGAAAAGAAAGGAAAACAAAAAGGAAAAAACATGAAGCAACAAGGAAACAAATCACTGCAATGTCAAGAAGAATCTGGCAACAATAAGGGATTCAGAAATACAAGCTCTCTTTCTCTTTTCAGTGTACACTACAAAGTTGCACTTACATATGGTGTCTTTCTTTTTTCTTTTCTTCTGTTGATCTGCAATATGCTGCAGGATTTGTGAGGTACTAGATACAATGAGTTTTATTATCTTTTCCTGACCGATATTGAATGTTGTGCTGTTGATTCACATTTCTTTGCAGGTAATTGTCTTCGAACGTGGAGACTTGGTTTTCGTGTTCAATTTCCATCCTGAAAACACCTATGAGGGGTAACTATCATTAGATTTGAGCTGTTCCTCAAAGTTTTAATGCGTGGTGTCTGATTAACTTGAATTTTGAATATAATACAGATATAAAGTTGGTTGTGACTTACCTGGGAAGTATAGAGTTGCACTGGATAGTGATGCTTCTGATTTTGGTGGACAGGGAAGAGTAAGTCGCCATTTTATTCTCACAATGTTTTTTTTTTCATGTTTCGTCTTCTAGCTCTGATAAGATTACCCACTATTGTCCTGATAGGACATTATCGTAATTCATGGAGGGCACTGGCTCTAGTTCTTCGTGATTTAGCCCCCAAAAAAAGGAGTAATGTGAAAATTTGCAGTCCAGTTGAATGATGATTCATCCTATTTGGTTGTTCTGTGAAATATAGAATCCAATATAGTAGCTCAGCAATATTATTTTTCCTCGTTTTACACTTAAAATCTGTAAACTTTCTCATGCGAAAGTTATTATTTTCCTCTTCTTTTCAATAATTCCAAAACAATACTGTAATTTAGGGCTAGAAGCACATCCTTTACATCATTTGATAATATTCCTTAGGAAAATTAATAACTGATAAATTTTGCTAGTTTCCCTTGCATTTATTCTGATTCTCATTCCCAGCTAAGCTTTGTATCTGTGTCGCAGGTCGGTCACGATGTAGACCATTTCACAAACCCCGAGGGCATTCCGGGAGTACCGGAAACGAATTTCAATAACCGCCCTAACTCGTTCAAAGTTCTATCCCCTGCACGCACATGCGTGGTACTACTGATTTTTATTTGTTTATTTATTTTTGTGGTCTTAGTTGATCGACTATTCAAATCGCAGGTCTTAGTTGATCAACTATTCAAATCGCAGAACGATCCCTTAATAGTTATCCATTTTGTGGTTTTAGGTGTATAACAGGGTCGAGGATGAGCCCGAAACCCTCGAAGAAGAGATGACCGACGAAAAGGAGGCGGCTGCTGTGGCCCAGGTGGAGATAGAGGAGGTTGCTATTCAGGCAGTTGGGGTTACGGTTCCGATGGGGATAGGCAATGAGGATGAATTAGAAGAGATAGGAGATTCAGCAGATGATGACTAACTTTTGCAACTAAAACAGTCCTGCAAATGTATTAGCTGCGCTTTTGATTAGGCAATGCTTGTTGAGGAATAGCTTAGATTGTGTATATTTTCAGGCAAGAATAAGTGCAGTCTTGTGCCTCACACATTTCTGCAATGGTTGCTGCAAGTGTTGTCAGCTGTGTATATATGTCTGTTCTGCTTTACTGGAATATGCACGTTGTGGAATGTTGTAAGACTGCTGTGGTAATTCAGATTTACAAGTTGTGTTCCTATTCGACAATCGTGTTAGTCATGTTAATTGATTATTATGTAGTTTTCTAAAGGACCTCCTCGAATGCTTAAAACTGCAGTGTAGGAAGTGGTAAGAGTTTGGGATTATTATATCTGATCTGGTCGAAACCAATACTAAAACCAATACTGCCTACGGGGAATTATCGAATCCCAGCAGAAAGGTCTATCAGTGAATGAAAATGGATTCAGAAGATTTCATTGAATCTACACGCCTTCGAGTTAGGTTATGCTCTCATCTTATCTTAATCAATTCAATTTAAGATTGCAAATAGGGTCTGAAGGTACCAAAATATAGTCACCTTAATGCGTGTTATTCCAGTACAATAATTCAATAGGAGATAAAAAGAAAAAGAAACCTAGTGGTAGTTATTAGTAACAGATGAGGAGAATAAACATTTTCATCAGATAATTACACTATACAAATAACTTCAAATGTGACGAAAATTTTAACCAAGTGTAAGCTTCAATAGAGCAAGTGATTTTATGAATATCAAATGATAACAAACAATGAGAAGTAGAGAGAACCATGTGTCATATGACTTGGCGCAGCTCTCCGGTGAGCAGCGCAAACCTTTGGTGTTGTGATAAGACGGAATGCACCATAACTTGTTTAGTTCTAGAGACAATGCCCTCCTCGCCAGAGGATGCGTCCTCCTTCGTGGCGTGGAGCACTGCTTGCAAAATTTGAAGAGGATCACCATGGCTTACTATGAGAACAGTACATCTGTGGATGGAAAATGTGACAGTGGTTAGGATATGGTCAATTACACAAATTTATGGCTACATTAGGAACGAAAAAAACAGCAATAATGCCAAATGAGACCTAAGCTGCACAACTCTTAAATATGCGAGAATAAAAATGTTACGATCAATTTGGAGAAAAGAATCTTCACAAATATATATATGCAGCATTTTCTAAGATAAACATGGATCCAAGAATTTCATCCCGCTGGTAAGAAAATAAACATCAAGTCAAGTTTGATCATCATGAAAATGATGAAAAGACTGTAATCTTAACATTGATACCCTTGAAACATTGACTCAATAGAAGCCAGAGCAGTTGAAAGTCGAGAAGCAACATCTGCTACACTTTCACCACCTTCAGGGGGGATGAAAGGATCTTTTTCATCAAGCGCCCAAACCTCTGTATACTGACAATTAAATGCCTAAGTCAGATACTGAAAAATGCAAAAGACTACACATGAAACTCGCAATATGATTCAGGAAGCAGAGGATAAATTATTGCTTGTGAGGCTCTATTCTTCTGTGGAATGTCGTCAGCTTACCATATCATGAGAAAGTAGCTCAAATGATGGTCCAAAATATCGTTCACGGAGTTCTGTCATTGCCTACACAACAAAATATCCACAACAAGACATATCAGATTTTGCAATCCAGAAGTATTAGGTCCATCTGGTAGAATAAAAAAATTGATTAATGTTGGGAAATAAAAATATTAATCACTAAAAGAGGAAAAATGCTTATCATATTAGTCACTATTTCTCTCATACAAAATTTCAAGGATTTACATTAGAAGTCATAGTAATGTGCTGTTCAGTGTCAACATTCTTTACAGTAACACTGCTTACATTTTGCATGTATGCGAAGAGGATTTAAATTCAACCACTTTACCGGAGTAAGAGCTTATCAAACCGAGGAAATAATGGTTTTAGTTCATGCCATTGAGGCAAAACTTCATTTTTGACAGTTCGAGGGGCTGTCGCCCAGTTTCTAAACCATATTCTGTGCGCACAAAATTTGGTAAACAGAAAAGAAGAAAACTGTACGGGACTTGTACATTTGTCCACATAAAAAACCTCAAAAATCCCTGTATGCATCTGTCCACATGAAATATATTAGCCAGCATCAAGTGAACCAAGCATGTTGTTATCATGAACTCATCCTACAAAGGCCTAACCTAGAAGAAGTTTCCTGAAAATACAGCCAAGTTCCATTTCAAGCTACATAAAGGAGAAAATGGAATCTTTTACCCTAAATGCAAATCAGGATTCTGGATAGAAGTTACTTACTTTGCATTTAGGACTTTTCAATGAGATACCCAAAACACTGGCAACCACTTTAGCTGTATCAATAGTTCTTGCAAACGGAGAATAACAAATTCGGACATCATCTAGTGGAATATTCTTTTCCTTCAGTTCCTGCATAAAACGATCGACTTGAGTGAAGAGCATGGAAGTAAATATCAAGTTAACAAGAATCACATTTGACACACTTGTGTGTAGACAATTACTTTGCACAATTAACATAGAGAAGTTTCTAGCAAAAGCAAAGAGCCAAAATAAGCACATAAGGCTCAAAAGCAGAAGCTCCAATTTGGTTCTTTTGCTTCTAACTGCAACCGAAAGGTGTTAGGGAAATTGAACTAGAAAGCTATCAGCACATTTACAAACATCTATATGGTTTCTCAAATAAATTTGTCAAGATTTAAAAAAGATCAGTTACAAGTATGTTTCATGGTCTTAAACATCTGCATGTCTAGATGGATTTCTGAGTGTTATGTGCATACTTAAAAAGATAACGCACCGCGTGTATCCACCATATACAACAAATTCAACAGTTTTACAGTACATTATATAACAGTAAATGACTATGATGCAGTTCACAGTTCATGCTTATTGTTACCTGGCGAAGTAATACCCCAGCTAATCGCGCTTGCTCAACACCTTGAGGAGCCAATCCAAATTCAGAGCAGGTTCCATTTTCCTACAAAAGGATAAATTTAACCAAAGACACATGGTGACTGCAACATACAAAGTTCATGCAGAAGCAAATTTTCGAATACACTACATGAGCAAGAGCTTATATCATAAAAATTCAGGTACTCAAACATTGCTTGTACAAGTAACTCATTAAGCTAATAGATTGATGAAGCATGCTCAAAAATAAAATGAAAATTCACCTAAAATCAGGCAAATAATATTTCATTGAACTTGGAAAGGATGTATTAACAATCTCCTCTTTGTGACATGAATCTCATGAAATACATGAAATTAAGAAGCCCAAATAGATGATTTGATTCCTGGGAGAGAGATAGAGAGAATCGCTCACCAAGGAAGAGACAATGAGGCCTCGCTCGTTGGGGATGCTCTTCCCATGCCTCAGAATCCAGTAGCTGTTGCGAAAAATGGGTGGGTTCTCCCCCATCTCCACCGTTCTATTTCTCCCACAGGAGGGAGAAGGAGAGAGCGATGAGACCAAAAATGGGACCTTTGCCCTTTTTCAGTTTGTGGTATTATTGTGGGAAATTGGTATACCCATTTGGAGCGTAACATATACATTTTATTCATCAAATATAATTTTATTTTATTTTTAAATGAATAAAATATAAAATATACGTTATAAATATGATGTATAAAAAATATTTTTTTTTATTGCCAAAGCTTTTTCAGTTTGTGGTATTATTGTGGATTCGTGGGTGTCAAAAACTGTTCAAAATGCTTGATATTCTATATTTGATCGGACTCCGACTGAATACAATAAAAAATAAATTATTTATAAATAAAAAATTATTTATTAAAATTTTGAGTATGGATTTAAATATTTTATATTCATATTCATCAATTTGGACCTGACTGGAGTTCGAAATAATTTTTAAATCCGAATCTGCATTTGGATTGGATGAAATATCCGAATATAATAATTTTTTCATAACTTTTGTAATTATAAAAAATAATATATATTTTTTGCATTGAAATATATATATATATATATATATATATATATATATATATATAGTCCAGCTAGAATACTATTGATAGCACCAAACAATTGGTGCTATCAAGTTTTCTGCCGTTGGATGAAAAAATATACGGTTGGAATTATAGTGGTCCCCTAAGATTTTTACTATTCAACCAACCACCTAGTAAACCCTAGGGGACCACTATCATCTTAACCGCACATTTTTTAATCCAATGGCTAAAAACTTGATAGCACTAATGACTAAGTGTTATCGATAATATTCTGACCTAATATTCTCTCTCTCTCTCTCTCTCTCTCTCTCTCTCTCTCTCTCTCTCTATATATATATATATATATATATATATATATATATATATATATATAATTTTATTTGGCTAGCTGCAACGCATTATAACGCAAATTTTCTGTAGTGAAAAAATTATAATTTTCTATAATAAATTGCTTAATAAAATTTATAAAAAATATATATGTATAGATATTCTTATCTAATCTAAATCCGATCTATACTTGATTTTAAACGGATAATATAAGAGTAGCCATTATTCATACTCACACTAATAGATCCGATGGATATATTAATAATTTAAGTATCTGTATCCAAATCCGAGTTAAAGTTAAATTAGTAGGATAAAAATATTTTTTTTTTTAAGACACGGAGGTAGTATATTAATTATTCAGATCCGATCCTGTGCACAAACACCTTTATAGGTCCCTTAAGTGAGTAATAGAAAGATTTTTCTAAAAAAAATTATTCTTAACAAAATTCTAATTAGCCAAATAATTTTTTCAAAATTTTATTTGACCAATTAATCATCTTCTACCCAACTTAGTATTATGCATTCAGATTGTTTTCGGATAGTCTTAAAAATCATTTTTTGTTTTTTGTTTTTTATTTTTGTTTATAAATTTGTTTTATGAATTGTGGAGTTTATTTGAGTTGTTAGTTTGTTGAAAAATTTTATGTGGTTGTAAAAATTATATATAAGAAATAGAAAAAATATGAATTATTATTATTATTTTTTAAATATGGTAAATAATTCAGTCTTTTAAAATTTATTATTCTTCCGTCAAGACGCTTAATTAGACAAAATAATAATATTATTATTTTAATAAAGTTATTTGGCAAATTATAATTTTTTTGAATGCATTATTCAATGATAAAATAAGTTATTTGTATAAAAATTTTAAGTGTGATTAAAAATAAAAAAAATAAATTTTTGCTGCTTAACAGAGTTTAATATTTCTAATTTAGTAAAATTCTGTATATTTCACACCTACAATGACTTATTTTATTTTATCTATAAAATTATTTTATTTTACACTTTTATTCATACTTTTTATTAAATAAAATATTTATTTATCCAAATAGAAACTTAGTTTACTTTAATAATTATTGTTTTAAGGTAAAAAGAATACTATATATATATATATATATATATATATATATATATATATATATATATATATATATATAAGAGATATATAAGAGATAGAGTATTAAGATAAAAAGTACAGGAACCAAGTTTGATTAATTGGATACTGCAGGGACTGAAGTTAAAAGTAAGATGCCTATCGACTTAGCGTGATATTAGTAGGTGGCGCTTATATAAAGTCGGTGGCGAAATAAGAGCAACTACATATTGATTTTGAAGTCGGCGGCGAAACAATCTCCGTTGCCGTATTCTCCCGTCACCGACACGTCACTCTCGTTATCGGTGGCATGTAACCGTTACACCGCTACACGGCCTTCTTCGTTCCATCCCATCTCCTCCTTCGCCCGCGTTCCCCACCCCCCCTCCTCCGAGATCCAGATCTACGAAACCCTCTCTCCCCCCTCCTCCAAAACCCTAACCCTAGATCGAATCGAATCCCCATCCATGGCGCTCAATCTTCGTCAGAAGCAAACGAGTAAGTAGTCCCCGATGTCCTCCGCGTCGTCCCCTCTCCCCATTACCCGGATTCGTCTCACTTCTTCTTCTTCTTCTTCTGCTTGTACCAGGTCTCATCGTGCGGATGCTTAATTTGAACCAGTCGCCGAGCCCCGGCGGCGGGATCTCCTCGTCGTCGTCGTCAGCGGCGGCGGCGCCTCCCACGGCAGAGGGCGAGGAGGTGTACAAGATCCTGGTCATGGACGGATTCTGCCGATCGATCCTCTCCCCGCTGATCCGCGTCAACGACCTCCGATCCCACGGCGTCACCCTCTTCTTCGGCATCGACAAGGAGCGCCAGCGCGTCCCCGACGTCCCCGCCCTCTACTTCGTGCGCCCCACGCCGGAGAACGTCGACCGCATCGCCGCCGACGCCTCCCGCGCCCTCTACGACTCCCTCCACCTCAACTTCTCCTCCTCCCTCCCCCGCCCCCTCCTCGACCGCCTCGCCTCGCGCCTCGTCGAGTCCGGCGCCGCCGATCGCGTGTCGAGGGTCTTCGACCAGTACCTCGAGTTCGTCTCCCTCGAGGACGCGCTCTTCTCGCTCGCCCAGCCCCGGACCTACGTCCACATCAACGACCCCGCCGCGGGGGACCGCGAGATCGAGGAGATCGTCGAGAGGATCGTGGGCGGCTTGTTCTGTGTGCTCGCCACGCTCGGCGTCGTGCCCGTCATCCGGTGCGCCCGCGGCGGGCCCGCCGAGATGGTCGCGTCGGCCCTCGACGCGCGCCTCCGCGACCACTTGCTTGCGAAGCCCAATCTCTTCTCGGAGGGGGGCGGCATGGCCGCCTCGTTCCAGCGCCCGGTGCTCTGCATATTCGATCGGAATTTCGAGCTCGCCGTCGGGATCCAGCACGACTGGAGCTACCGCCCGCTGGTCCACGATGTGCTCGATTTGAAGCTGAACCGGGTGACCTTGCCCGGGGAGAAGACCGCCCTCAAATCATACGAATTGGACGACTCCGATCCGTTCTGGGCCGCAAGCAGCTGGTCTCCGTTCCCTAAGGTTGCCGAGGAGATTGAGATCCAGCTGAGCAAGTACAAGCAGGATGTGGATGAGGTGAATCAGCGCACCGGTGGGAAAGACGGTGTTGAATTCGACGGTACGGATCTGATCGGGAACACGAAGCATCTGATGAATGCGGTGAACTCGCTCCCTGAGCTCACGGAGCGGAAGAAGATGATCGATAAGCATACCAATATCGCGACTGTGCTGTTGGGCCACATCAAGGAGAGGTCACTGGATGGCTACTGCGATTGCGAGAATGACATGCTGGTGAAAGGTAGCGTGGATCGCAGCATGTTGTTGGGTCTTCTGAGAGGGAAAGGCACCAAGGAGGATAAGCTGCGGCTTGCGATCACTTACCTTCTTTCTTTTGAGACACCGCCGCCTGCCGAATTGGAACAGATAGAAACGGCATTGAGGGAATCTGAAGTCGACATGTATGCATTTCAGTATGTCAAGAGGATCAAGTCTTTGAATACATCATTCGCCACTTCTTCGGCCTCGGCTAGCAGGGGCAATATTGTGGATTGGGCTGAGAAGCTCTATGGGCAGTCCATCAGTGCCGTGACCGCAGGTGTGAAGAATCTCTTATCAGCGGGGAGACAACTAGCACTAACAAGGACGGTTGAAGCCTTGATGGAAGGAAAACCAAATCCGGAGGTGGATTCTTACCTCTTTTTCGATCCACGGGCTCCAAGAGCGGGATCTGGTGCACAATTCAAGGGGCCGTTCAGAGAGGCTATTGTCTTCATGATAGGTGGAGGAAATTACGTTGAGTACAGGAGCTTGGTCGAGCTAGGTCAGCGTTCCCAACCGGCCAAGCATGTGATTTATGGAGCGACGGAGATTCTCAATGGGGTGGAGTTTGTTCAGCAGCTTACAGAATTGGGGCAGAAGATGGGATTGGGAGGTGGTGGAGTCACTCAATCCCAGTAAATAGCACTAGTTTTGGGTATTATTTTCCCTAGTAAAAGGAGTGACAGAGAATCCATATAGAGTGGAAAAACTGATAGAGACAGATTTTTTATCCAAACTCAGATTGTGGCAAACGTTGGAAGAGAAATTCTGGTCAGCACTTTCTTTAACTTTGTATTTCAAATTTACTGCAGTCATGTATGTTGGTCCCTTATTTTTCATTTTTGTATTTAAAATGCTTTTGGCTACGCTTTGTTGATTTTTGTTAAGAGCCTCTCTTTGGAAGTCTAGGGCTGCTTACGTCTTATTTTGTTATTGAACAATTGCAAACACATTTAGGACAGTGGACGAGTTATCTTAAAGAACGGAACTTTAGTTTTGTGTCCTATCTTCACATGCGGTCAGCATCATGTTAATTCTTTGAACCTTGGAAATAATGACTGCTGTTTGTACTTACACTAGGCCTATTAGGTCTTGTAGATTTTCATTATCGGCCAAATTATTCCTTTTTGCTGTTCGTGGGCTACACTTCTGTACTAGCATATGAGATTCTCTTTTGGCCACTGGCCACATTGTGCGCTTTGTCCCTTGCATATGTTTATGACATGGTTTCTGAACTTAATATTAATCTCTTTCAATGATATAGGCAACAATAGTGCATTTAATTGATAATACCGCATGTCAGCATATTTTAACCATGTATATTGTGTGGTTTAATGGGCTGCCATATATTGCTTATATCAGAACTCAGTAGTTTACTTTTTGCAGAATTCCAAAACAAACTAGCACTGATATTTAGTTAGCACAAGAGAGGAGATCAAAAAAGATGAGGGAGGGGATGGAGGGAGCGTGTGTTATAGATAAGAATCTTTTGGATATAAATTTCTAGGCAGTTAATTGGAACTCCCTCTGATGAACATTAGTGCCTCACTAGCTATAATAATGGCACAGTGGAGCATTCTGCTGCTTCAGTTTGTAAACTTTTGGCTGATATCAGTTGATCAGAAGCGTTTAACTTAAGTTTGCAGCAACCAAAATGAAATCTCTTTGGTTCTATGTTATTACTGTTAAGCTATGCAAATTTTGGTGGAAGCTCCATTTGAGAGTTTAATGCACAATGTATAACTATTTATTGATCATCTTCACTCTTCAATGTTAGATTAAAGTCCTATGCAAAGTGGTATGCATGTATTCTATTAGTTGGATTCTTGGAGGAGAACCACAACAATATTAGATTCAGGATTTAGCAGTTGGAATACGGAGATTTATGGATTATGTCTTTCAGTTGTTCAGCAAAACAGAGTAAATATGATTTGTTTTATTATTTTTCTCCCATTTTTTCACATATGATTAGTTGATTGGAATATGTGTTGATTTTAGTTTTCTCCTTTTCTTTTGAAGGATTGAATGTTCTGCGCTATAGATATGTAAATTTTTCCATTTATACGGTGTAAACTGTAGCTATTAGCTAGAAAAAAAAATTGAAAAATCACATGTCGAAGATGACTAATGTTCCCCAAAATGTTTTTATAATAGCTGCTTGTCACAGACTTAGTAATTTTGCTCACAAAATCCGTGTGACGTCCGCCTTCTTTCTCAAAGAGGGGCAAGCCTTGCATCCTATTTGCTAGTCCAGACCTCCGCTACCTACGACTAAGTACTTCCTACTTAGAACAAAAATTACAAAATGCACACACTCTTTCTACTTTTCCTTGGCCTTAGCCAACCCTCCTACTTATAGGCACTAAATTTATCCACTAAGTCTACATTAAAAACATCAACTACTGTCTACATTAAACAACCACTAAGCTCACTACAACCTTGTGAGTTGCCCATGATAGTTTTGGAGGTATTGATGGCAGCAGTTACAAGTCCCTTCACCTCGAAAGTGCTGGAATTAGGCCTCCTTGAGAGTCCGTTTCAACTAACGAAGTAAGGCCAAGAACTTAGCTGAAATTTTCTAAGTCTCTAACATGCTGCTATGCTAATAAACCTTCTAGCCAATGGTTTTGCTATTGTGTATGTCTCCCTAGTTCTTTGCTTGATTTACCTCCCTATGTGGACACATATCGGCGAAATTTTGTATTGCCTTCATTATCTCTGGTCAATATTATATTCTCTCTTGCGAAGTATCACAATGTAGGTATTATCATGTTCATTTCTGATGCATTTGCAGTGTGACTCTGTATCCTCTATCGGTAAATATTCCTCTAGAACATAAATTTGTTTTATGAAACATAGGAATCCTGGGGGAGAGCAACTTCTCCCAGCTCATCATTGCAATTTACTTCGTGCCGGGTGAAGATCGCGAACATGCAAATTTTTGACGCTTGATTTGATCCAAAAATGCTAAAAGGATGCTTGCCTTTTCTCTCAGTAAGTAGCCTTCTTTTAACCCTTAAAGGGATTGCTTAGCAAAAGATTGTTCATGCTATAGGAGGCATCTGATCTTTTCCCTTTGTGTTATTGTTGCTTTTTAATTTTGCGGTCGTTGCTTGTTTTTTTTCTTCCCTCATTGCTATTGGTGATTGTTTAGAAAGTATTTTAGATAGATATGGACTCATTTTGTCTGGTGATGGACGGCGAGATTATTCGATGTATATAAAATTCATACACACTCTGAGATTTCGAAATATCGTTGTCTATAGAGTAAGGCTATTCCCTCCAACATTTGCAAAATGTTGGAGCCATCTACGAACTTGAGAGCTGGGACACTCAAATAGATATATCTGAGATCAGATCAAAAATCCTATTTAGGCTCCAAGTGGGACTTTCTCTTCTTTAGGCTGCGTTCTGTTCAGGTATAAATTAGAACGGTTTATTTAAAAAAATATAAGTACAGAAATAAACAGAAATAAGATTAGTTTTGCGTTTCGATAAAAATTAAGTTATTATTAGAAATAAGAAAAATAGTGTTGGAATAGTTAGATTGAAATAGTTAGAATAGGAGTAATTTTAATTTTAAAATAATAATATTTTATCTAATTAATTAATATAAAAATATTAATTGAATAATAATTTAATTTATTTGATTAATTATTGCTAGGTAATCCTAAATATTACTTGATAAAATAATTAACAATAATAAGAATTGTTAATAAATAATTTAATTAACTACAAATAATTTAATTAATTAATTAATTAATTATCTAATAGTTAAATAATTAATTAATAAAATAATTAGATTAGTTAAAATATTAAATTAATTAAAAATTTAATATAATAATTAAAATTATATTTATTTTAATTAAGTTTATTTTTAAGTGGGAACAAGCTTGTTCTAAAAAAAAAAACTGGAACAATAATTTCAGTCTCATACCAACTTATTTCAGAGAGACGAGAATTATTATTTTCATCCAAATCAAACGCGTTTGGGGAACAAAATTAGAATAAGATATTATTCCAAGTCTTTTCTCTCTTCAAATTATTATTGCACACTATTATTACACATGTGACACCTCCAATAATCTCATGGGCCTCGGCCGGGCACGTGCCTCGGCCGGGCACGAGCATTTATGCCAGTCTGGTACGGCCCGGCCCAATACATTGGGCCATATTTGTCTGTTAATTTTTCACTAATATATTATTTTCACTAATATATTATTTTAAAAATTAGTCTGTTAATTTTTGTTTTTTTTTTTAAAATATATAATTAAAATAAAATTAATAAATAAAAAATAATGAGTCGGTCTGGCCCGGCATGGCCCACATCGTTCGGGCCGAGGGGCCATGCTGGGCCGGGGTCCAAAAATGACTCCCTTTCGGCCCGGGTGAATGTGGGCCACGCCGGCCTGGCACAGCCCACATTACACCCTTAGATAAGTGGAAGAGTGTGAGGGGTTTATATATGGGGTACATTCTTTAACTAATTATTGAACTTTAAGTATTTTAAATTCATGATTTGACTGCTACAAATTATTAATGTTAGTGCATTGAATTATTATATATCAGAGTTGAGGTGTGTCTTACATCGCTTGATGATCTTAAGTTATGTTGGTGATCTTAGATTATGTATGTTATTGAGCTGACGAAAATATTAAGGTCTAAAACAAAAAAAGATATGTTATACTCTCATAGTCCTATATTAGATAATATACGAGAGAGTGTGAGAAATTTCTGTAATAGATATACTATAACTAATAATTGAACTTAAGTATTTTGGATCAAATAAATTATTAATACTAGTGAGCTCGATTGGTACATGTGTTAGCTCTTAATCATTCATTTTATCTTATATTTTAATTTCTATCATCAATGAGTAAGAGTAAGCCAACAAAATTTGAAAAATAAGATGTAGTGATTATACGTGGATGACTAATAAGATGTGACATACCACAAAGTTTGAAAAATAAGATTTAGTGAATGACTAATAAGATGCCACAAATTACATCAATATGTAGACAACAGAAAAATACTATATATACTCTCTAAAAGGAAATGTACATCATACTCTCGTACCCATTCAATAGGTGAGTTTGACTAGTTTTTATGATTTTTTTTTTTTCACATTTTATGAAAAATTAATATTTTATTTTAAAAAAAAGTTAGAAAACAAAAATACTAATTTTTTATAAAATATGTAAAAATAATTAAAAAATATTTATTTTTCTTCAAATCTTCATATATATATTTAAAAAATATACTTTTTAAAAAAACCAAAGAGAGAGAGAGAGAGAGAGAGAGAGAGAGAGAGAGAGAGAGAGAGAGCTGTAATGTATGGAGGAATTAATTTATAGTCTCTGTGGGAGTAGTGGTAATGTGGGCCATGCCGGTCGGCACGGCCCATATTTTTTGTGTCGAAACGGGCGAGAAGCCAGATCGGTCCGGTCCAGATTCAAATCCGGATCAGACCGTATTGGACCAGAACTACTAAGCATCCGGCCCAGCATGATCCGGAAGGCACGGGTCGTGCTGGACCGTGCCGTACTTCAGACCGGCCTCTTAAAATTTTTATTTTTATTTTTTTTAAAAAAATATATATAATTTAAAAATATAAATAATAAATTATTATTATTTAATTTTTTATTTGGATAAAAAAAATTAAATTTATAAAAATAATTATAAAATAATAAATTTTTAATTTTTTTAAAAATTATTTATAAATTTATATTTTAAAAAATATATTTGGAAAAAAGTTTGGTCCAATAGAACCAAAACTACATTCCCGGGGAGAACGTCTAAGAGTTCTTCTCCCCCATGAGTTGATCCCAAGGCCCAAGGCAAGTTATCTTGGGCCTTAGGATTTGGGCGGTGTCGGATTGGGCCGACGGGCTTTAAAGGAATGGCCCAGTACAGCCCGAATAGTCAAAACGGGCCGTCTCGACACGATACTACAGGCACGATACTACAGTAACCATCCTATAGAAGATTCTGAATGCTCCCGAATTGCTAATTAAAAAATATTAAAAATATATATCTTTATAAATTCTTAAAAAAATATATGTGAGGATGAGAAAAATTTAATATTAAATTTAATTTTTTTCGTCCATCGATTTAGTGTTGTTGTTCTGCAACTCTCTGTTGTTTCCTTACTTCTATGCGACTGTAAGTCCTGATGCAATTCTGTGATACTTTGTCTTTATGATTTTGTTCTGTAGCCGTTTATTGTTCATCCATCCAAAACAATAGCAGTGTACATTTAATTTTTTCATGCAAGAAGAAAATTACTAGAATTAAATGCTTAACAGGTCAGATAAAATTTTAAAAAACTGATGATTTAAACGAAGAAGCAGCAGCACAATAAAAAACAATTAAAAAATTTGTTAGATAAAAAATAAGTAAAAAAAATATTTTAGTCTTTTTTATGACTTTCTTTCGAGAATAAATTTACTTATATATATATATATATATATATATATATATATATATAATTTTTATTTTTTTTCTTATAAGTATAGTTGGGTTTATATTTTTAAAAGTATATAAGCTGAGAGAGTTGAGCTGGAATGCTATCGATAGCAAACGAACTCCGTTGCCATCCATTTAATTTTTATTATGG
Source organism: Tillandsia fasciculata (assembly GCA_029168755.2). Taxonomy (NCBI): domain Eukaryota; kingdom Viridiplantae; phylum Streptophyta; class Magnoliopsida; order Poales; family Bromeliaceae; genus Tillandsia; species Tillandsia fasciculata. The sequence goes on along the minus strand of CM054945.1, from coordinate 20,475,225 downwards.
AGCTTCCAAAACGATGATCGGTATCGTTAAATATGATCTAAATCATATAAATTATTTTAAAATTATATTTAATACTTTTTTGATATTATTTTTTTGTCCGATACAAAATGAACGATTAAAAATAAATATTCTTTATAAAGTAATGATATGAATCTTGTAATCAAAATCAATAGTAAAACTAGTAAAAAATTCATATCTACTATTAAAATTATAAATTTTATAGTCCTTTGATCAATAGGCCAACGATGTCGAAAAAATTTAAAATTTAATTTTTAGATAGTTTAAATAGTCTAAATTATATTAAACGATACCAATCGACGATTTGAAAACTCGATAATTAAAAATAAATAAATAACAACGAAATATGGAGTACATTCTGTTAGGATTTCCATATATGTGGCCTAATTAATTATATTTAATTTGGATTTACTATAGATAAGGTCAATCCTAAAAGATATAGAATTACTTGATATGGTATATCTTATCCCTTTCCTATCCGTTTAAATTAAATAGAATCCTAACCGACTTTGATGGGAAGTCGATCTGGAATCTATATAAAGGGGTACTGGTCCTGCCACCTACTCATGTGCATTCTGGTAAGATTATCCATTAAATCCACACCATACGGAAGAACGCCTGAGAAAGGAGGAGAAACCAGATTACCTAGTTCGGTCGGTACTGTTTGGTATTACAACCGAATTTTTGCTTCCGCTCTTTACTAAAGAATTTCTTCTCGATGGCGCTCTGTAAGTTATTTTACAGTTTTATTTATGATCCTGGATATTGGTATTTATTGGTTTAATATTTTATGCCATATAAATTCCATCAATTGGTATCAGAGACAGTTAGATAAATTTAATATTGTATGCTTTATTAAATTGAATTGAATAATGATGAATTTATTTTTAAAACGGATTTTAGACTTTGAATCTAATTATATATAGTCAAGATTTTCTTGAAATATTGCCACGTCGTATGATTTGTTCATGGCCATCTTATTGTTGTTGATGTGCTTTATTTTTCTTTTTTTTAATTTGGATATCGTTATTTCTTAGTTTCCCAATTTTGAAAAAGACGTTATAAGGCCACTCGGTGTGACCTTATTGTACGACACCACTACATCATTTTGGTTTGTCGTAATTTTGGGACTCTATGGGTTGTTTGGATAAAATCCAATTAATTGAAGAAAAATAAATTTGTGGTTTGTGCCTCTTTTGGATCCGAGGCAATATAATTCTTACGATTGTGGCTATCTTTCTTTTATTGGACTTTAATCTGTTATTAAAATTTATTTATTTGTTCCGAATTCATAAAAGATTACTTTTAATTATTATGTTTATTAATTCATCTTATTTCGATTCATGAGTTAATAAAGTATTGTGAACATAAAGAATCCGTTCACATAAGGATTTAAATTTTGCATACAATATTAATTTATCATAAATTCATTTATCTGATATTTATGGTGAAATATGGATATACATAAATTTTATGAATGCAATATTATATTTTAAATTATTGCATGTATATTTATGTATATCATAAAGTGTTATTTTGATCAGACATAACATGAAAATTAAATAATCATAATTGTTGTTAGATTATTTAAATCTAGACGCTAAGTTAAATTAATTTATTATTTCGATTAATTAGGTGCAAGCCAAAGCGGCCCTAACTAAAGAATAATAAATTAATTTACTTTAAAGTAGCGTTCTTTTGGATAATTTTCATGTTAATTATACGGCACTAAGTCAAATTAATTTATTATTTCAACTGTTCGGGTGCAAGCCAAAGCGGCCTCGTTCAGAAGAAATAGTGAATTAATCGCTTTAAAGAAGTGCATGTAGAAATTGCACCCTATTGTTTAGTATGATTCTAGACATAAAGGTATATGGGTGGTGTAGGATGGTAATTTTCTTGTAACTCGTTTGGAGAAATTTGCCTGGCCAAAGCTGACAATTTCTTCATATGGGAAACTTGAAATTATCACGATCTACAGAAAGTCTAAATTAATTTCTGATAAAGAAATTGCATATTTATGCTCGTAACTCTGCTCCCAAAGGAGGGGTTATGATGTCATATAAAGTATATGCATAAAGAAAGAAAGAAAAATATTTATGCTCATAATTCTGCTCCCAAAGGAGGTGTTGTGATGTCATATAAATTATATTTTTCTAATTTTGGTGTGGAATATTATGATGTGGTTTCTTATTAATAAAGACATGCATTTTATTTTTCAGCTATGACTTCATCCTTTGTTCCTATTGGTGATTCTGTTCCTATGCTTAATGGTTCTAATTACTCGGAGTGGAAAGAACAGATTATGCTTACATTAGGGTGTATGGATCTCGATTTGGCTCTAAGAGAGGAAAAACCTCTTCCTCTTACAGATCAAAGTACGCCAATCCAAACAGCATTTTTGGAAAAGTGGGAGCGCTCTAATCGACTTAGTTTGATGCTGATGAAGGCGCGTGTCGGTAAAAACATTCGGAACTCTATTCCTGAATGTAAGACAGCCCGCGATTTCTTAAATGCTGTGGAGCAACAGTTTGTAAGCTCCAGTAAAGCTTTGGCAAGTACCCTAATGAATAAACTGTCTTCCATGAAGTACTCCGGAAATGGCTCGATTCGCGAGCACATTATGGAAATGCGAGATATTGCAGCGCAGCTCACTGCACTTGAAGTAACCATATCTGATTCATTCTTAGTGCACTTTATTTTGAACTCCTTACCATCTGAATATGGACCATTTCAGATCTCTTATAACACACATAAGGATAAATGGTCAATCAATGAATTGTTGACTATGTGTGTGCAAGAGGAAGGCAGATTGATACAAGAAAAACAAAATACAGTTGACTTTGTTTCTCACAAGGGACAAATAAAGCGTACTAAGAATGGTAAAGGCAAGAATGGCTCGAAAAAGAAGAACATGGAAGTCATGTCTGGTTCACAAAGCCAATCAAGTAATTGGACTCCCAAGTGCTTCTTTTGCAAGAAAAAGGGTCATATAAAGAAAGACTGTCTAAAGTATCAGAAATGGCTCCAGAAGAAAGGTAAGTTTCTGGTTTTGATGCATGAGTTGCATTTAGTTTCTGTTCCATCTAATACTTGGTGGATTGACTCTGGTGCCACATGCCATGTGGCGAATTCCGTGCAGGATTTCTAAACCGCAGAAAACCAATAAAGATGAAGCCACTATCTATACTGCTGAAGGAAATCCAACTAAAGTTAAATTTGTAGGAACATTTAGATTAGTTCTTTCTGGTGGTTATGTTTTGGATCTAAGTGATACTTTTTATGTTCCAAATTTTTCAAAGAATTTAATTTCTATTTCGAAACTTGTTGGTTTGGGATATAGTTTCAATTTTGATAATAAAGTTTTTTCATTATCCTACAAATCTGAGATAGTTGGCTCTGGTATTTTGGAAAATAATCTATATAAAGTATCTTTAGATCATTCGTATAGTGAAATCCTTCTTACCATGCACGGAAATGTTGGATCAAAACGTGGCATTAATAATGAAAAGTCATCCATGTTATGGCATAGGAGGTTGGGACACATATCGAAACAGAGAATCCAAAGGTTAATTAGAGAAGGAATTTTGGATGATCTTGACTTCTCTGATTTTGGAACGTGTGTGGACTGCATAAAGGGAAAGCAGACCAAAACCTCCTCTAAAGGTGCCAAAAGGTGTGATGGAACATTAGAGCTGATTCATACGGATATATGCGGACCTCTCCCTCTTACGTTTACTGGCCATAAATATTTTATCACATTTACTGATGACTACTCTCGATATGGCTATCTTTACTTGCTTAAAGAGAAATCTGAAGCATTAGATGCCTTTAAGGCATATAAGGCTGAAGTAGAGAATCAACTCGAGAGAAAGATAAAAGTGGTCAGATCAGATAGGGGTGGTGAATATTTTGGTAGACAGACAGATAAAGGCCAAATTCCTGGGCCTTTCGCTAAGTTTCTAGAGCAGTGCGGGATTGTTCCACAGTACACCATGCCAGGCACACCTGAGCAGAATGGTGTTGCTGAAAGAAGGAATCGCACATTAATTGATATGCTCAGGAGTATGATCAGTAATTCTACCCTTCCGATATCATTGTGGGGTGAGGCGCTCAAAACTGCCATATATATTCTTAATCGGGTCCCTACTAAGGCTGTCACTAAGACTCCTTTTGAGCTTTGGACAGGTAGGAAACCCAGTTTAAGACATTTTCATACATGGGGTTGTCAAGCTGAGGCCAAATTGTATGACCCACAAATAAAGAAATTGGATCCTCGAACCATTTCAGGATATTTTATTGGTTATTCAGAAAGGTCCAAAGGGTATAAGTTTTACTGTCCATCACTTCCTATAAAGATTGCAGAAACTAAAACAGCACGGTTTATTGAGGATGAAACAGTTAGTGGGAGCTCTGAACCTCGATTCGTTGAATTTGATGAAATTCAAGAGCATTTAGATTCTGTACAGAATATACCCATTATTGTTCCTAATAATTTGATGGTTCCAGTTCCAATAGAACAACAAGTTATTTTGGAACCACAAAGTGAAGGTGAACCTATCATTGATAATCCACATCAAGATTTACAAGTGGATGATCAGATAGATTTAAGAAGATCCTCAAGACAGAGAAGACCGGCTATGTTTAGCGATTATATTGTCTATCTTTATGAGAATGGTCAGAATTTTGATGATCCTCTTAGTTTTTCCGAAGCCATAAATAGCAGTAATGCAACAGAATGGTACAATGCCATGAAAGATGAGATTGAATCCATGAACCACAATAAAGTATGGGATCTTGTTGAGTTACCTATAGGAGTTAAACCTGTAGGATGCAAATGGGTTTATAAAATCAAATGGGACTCCAAAGGTAACATAGAGAAATACAAGGCCCGTCTTGTGGCGAAAGGGTTTACTCAGAAAGAAGGCATTGATTATAAAGAGACTTTCTCTCCGGTATCGAGAAAGGAATCTTTCCGTGTGATTATGGCTCTGGTTGCTCATTACGATCTAGAGCTATACCAGATGGATGTAAAAACTGCTTTTTTAAATGGAGATCTTCATGAAGAGGTATATATGAGTCAACCTGAAGGATTCTCGCAAAAGGATAAGGAGCACTTGGTATGCAAATTAAAGAAATCAATATATGGACTAAAACAGGCCTCCCGACAATGGTACTTAAAGTTTAAACAAACCGTTTTAACCTTTGGTTTTAAAGAAAACATTGTTGATCAATGTATATATCTGAAGGTTAGTGGGAGTAAAATAATTTTCTTAGTCCTTTATGTTGATGATATTTTGCTTGCCAGTAACGATCTCGGACTATTGTATGACACTAAAGAATTTCTTTTCCAAAAATTTTGAAATGAAAGATTTAGGTGAGGCCTCATATGTTCTTGGTATTGAAATTAAAAGAGATAGACATAAAGGTTTACTCAGTCTATCTCAAAAGGCCTACATAAAGAAAGTTTTGGAAAATTTTGAAATGCATAATTGTAAACCGAGTGTTGGTCCCGTTCAGAAAGGGGATAAGCTTAATGCTTTTCAGTGTCCCAAGAACCAATTAGAAATTGAACAGATGAAAATCATACCATATGCCTCTGCAGTTGGTAGTCTTATGTATGCACAGACGTGCACACGTCCGGATATTGCTTTTGCCGTTGGATTGCTTGGCAGGTATCAAAGTAATCCAGGTATGGAGCATTGGAAGGCTGCTAAGAAAGTTATGAAGTATTTGAAGGGTACTTTGGATCATATGCTGATATACAGGAGATCAGATCATTTGGAGCTGATCGGATATTCAAACTCTGATTTTGCGGGATGCCCGGAAACCAGAAAGTCTACAATTGGGTATATTTTTCTGCTTGCTGGTGGAGCGATTTCATGGAAGAGCAGCAACCAAAGTATTACTGCTCCTTCGACCATGGCTGCAGAGTACATTGCATGTTATGTGACCACATCACAGGCTATTTGGCTTAGGAATTTTATCACAGACTTAAAGATTGTGGACTCCATTGCTCGTCCAATAAAGATTTTCTGTGATAGTTCAGCTGCTGTTTCCTTTGCCAATAACAACAAGATTACGACGGGGTGTAAACACTTGGACACCAAGTATCTTGTGGTGAGAGAGAAGATAAATGAAGGATATGTTAGAATTGAATACATCAGTACCAAGTGTATGATTGCAGACCCAATGACCAAGGGGCTAGCACTTGGGTCATATAAAGATCATGTTTGCAGCATGGGTCTAATGAGTTCTTTTGATGTATAAGATTCTGACATTATTTTTATCTTTTTTCTATAAAGTTACATTTTTGATGCAGCTGTATTGGACCGTTTAATAGACATAAAGCTTTGTCTGTTAACGAATGGACATATAGTTTTTAGTTCATTCATAAAGTTGTGCCATATAAAGTGCTTGGCTAGGAGATGAAGATGATATGGTAATTATGGAAGGAAAATTTCAATATAGAGAGGTGGACCGCCATAGTTCCTATCATTGTAGTCTTTTAGTTTGAGTTAAGGATCAAGTGAGTTCTAAGGTATTTGACCATAAAGTTTCCAATAATGCGCAATAAAGTTTGGAATATAGAAATCCGTTCATGAAATATAATTAATATATGCCAAGTGGGAGATTGTTAGGATTTCCATATATGTGGCCTAATTAATTATATTTAATTTGGATTTACTATAGATAAGGTCAATCCTAAAAGATATAGAATTACTTGATATGGTATATCTTATCCCTTTCCTATCCGTTTAAATTAAATAGAATCCTAACCGACTTTGATGGGAAGTCGATCTGGAATCTATATAAAGGGGTACTGGTCCTGCCACCTACTCATGTGCATTCTGGTAAGATTATCCATTAAATCCACACCATACGGAAGAACGCCTGAGAAAGGAGGAGAAACCAGATTACCTAGTTCGGTCGGTACTGTTTGGTATTACAACCGAATTTTTGCTTCCGCTCTTTACTAAAGAATTTCTTCTCGATGGCGCTCTGTAAGTTATTTTACAGTTTTATTTATGATCCTGGATATTGGTATTTATTGGTTTAATATTTTATGCCATGTAAATTCCATCACATTCTAGCTAGTTTATTTTATATATATATATATATATATATATATATATATATATATATATATATATATATATATATATATATATATCGTCCGGCTAGAATACTATCGATAGCACTAAGCAATTGGTGCTATCAAGTTTTCTGCCGTTGGATGAAAAGATATGCGGTTGGAATTATAGTGGTCCCCTAAGATTTTTACTATTCAACCAACCACCTAGTAAATTCTAGGGGACCACTATCATCTTAACCACATATTTTTTAATCCATCCAAAAGCTAAAAACTTGATAGCACCAATGACTTAGTGCTATCGATAGTATTCTAGCCTAATTCTCTCTCTCTCTCTCTCTCTCTCTCTCTCTCTCTATATATATATATATATATATAGTATCAAAATATTGGTACTATCAAATTTTCTATCCTTAAATCAAATTCTTTGGTTATTTTTTCCTGTTAGATTTTACTATTTCTCCAACCACTTATTAAACTCAAGAGGCAAACTATCATTTCAACCACATATTTTTTTAATTTAAAAATTAAAAATTTAATAGCATAAATAAGTTGGTACTAGTATTAAAGTCTAACTCTCTCTATATATATATAAATATATATAGAATTAGGCTAGAATACGATCGATAGCACCAAGTCATTGGTGCTATCGAGTTTTTAGTCGTTGGATGAAAAAATATGCGATTGGGATTATAGTGGTCCCCTAGAGTTTACTAGGTGGTTGGTTGAATAGTAAAAATCTTAGGGGACCACTATAACTCCATCCGTATATCTTTTTATCCAACTGCTGAAAACTTGATAGTATTCTAGCCGTACTCAAAATATATATATATATATATATATATATATATATATATATATATATATATATATATATATTAGAATACTATTAATAGCACAAAGCAATTAGTGCTATCAAGTTTTCTGCCGTTGGATGAAAAGATATGCGGTTGGGATTATAGTGGTTTCCTAAGATATTTACTATTCAACCAACCACCTAGTAAACCCTAGGGGACCACTATCATCTTAACCACACATTTTTTAATTCAAAGGCTAAAAATTTGATAGCACCAATGACTTGGTGATATGGATAGTATCCTAGCCTAATATATATATATATATATATATATATATATATATATATATATATATATGTGTGTGTGTGTGTGTGTGTGTGTGTGTGTGTGTGTGTGGCAATGAGGCTTTAATGATAGGCGTTCCGTGGGCGAGAGTGGAGTGGACTGGTGACACAAGAAAGAAAATAAAAGGACATGGGAAAGTCACATTGGCTTCGTCACCTATATGTGTGCTATCTTGTGATTGAAAAAATATTTATCTTCACATCATGCCTACAGTAATAAGTACATCTTTCTCCAGTTTTTATCAGGATGACACAGAATAAAAATAATAATAAAAAAAGTTTCTAGTCGATAAGATTCGTAGGATAATTAGATGGTAGAGTTATAAAATTAGGATTAAAAATAATATTTTGTTAAGTCAGATTAAATTTATAGAAATAATATATTTGGTAGTGCTATGCTAGATATATATATTTCAAATAGGGTATATATCTTACACCTCCACTTAATTCAAAAATAGGAACTAATTTATCGATCATTTCGAAATGACCGGTAAAATTTATTCCATCCTTAGATGGATAAGGTATAAGATGTATACCCTATTTAGAGTGTACACTTAATTTTTTTCTATTTGGTATAACTCAGCTGAAATATTGGAATAGAAAATACTAAGTGTACATCCCTTGTGGGATATGCATCACACACCCCACCCATTGGGTGTGGTGAGGGGTCACTTTATAATTTGTAAAATGACTCCCTCACCATTAGATGAGTGGGTATATGATGTATACTTCTTTGGAGTGTATACATAGTATTGCTCTATTGGAATCCACTATAATTATTAAATTAGAAAACAACAAAAGAGTTTATATATAAGAAATCACTAGCTAGTTTTGAGTTTTGACAATTTATTACTAAAGCAGCTAAGTTACTCTAATCCTAGTTAAAAAGGAATCATATTTAATTTGTCAGAAATAAAATTACAAAAAAAAAAATTTATATATTTTTTTTATATTTTGTAGTATTTGGTTTGTAGAAAAAAAAATAAATTTTCATATTTGTTTGGCTTGGTAGTAAATAAAAAAAATTTACTTAGCTGAAGTTTTTATTTCTCGCTGTAAATTATTAAAAAATAAAAATATTATATTTTTTAAAAATCTGTAAAACTATTTTTAAAATTTTTTTTTTTACAGCTAAGCAAACACAAAAAAAAAAGAAAAAAAGAAAATCAAACTTAAAAATAATTTTTAATATATTTTAAGGCCAACCAAACACACCCTAAAGCAACTTAGATTTCCAACATTTATACATTTATATATCTCTTAAGTGTTACTGAGCTATTCAATAAATTAAATTATAATTTTTTAATGATTATTATAGAATGTTATTTGTGCAGTGATTAAGATATATTAATTATGCACCCGCATTAATTTCTCTTAAAATAATAAGATGCACTGTGTGATTATGGATAAAATAATAAGATGCACTGTGTGATTATGGATAAAATACATAAGATACAGTAATAATAATAATAAGACCACTCAATGGAGTTTGGCTATTACATTGATTAAAATATCAAATATTTATTGTTGACAAAATTTTCACCGTAAGTTTTAATATTTTAATTAATTTTATTTTTTTTAGATTATGTCAATTTATCAATCATGCACAAAACTCAAAAAAATTTACTATCATTCAGATCGCCCATCTTTTCATAAAAATATTAAAAATTTAAATTGATCTCCACGGCAGTAAGACTGGTCAATACAGCAGTTATTAAAATAATAATAATAATAATAATTTAAAGCTGCTAAACGAACGGTCTATTTATTATTATCAACTCTCTTTTCGATTTGAAAGTGTTTCAGTGTTATGCTAATTAGAGTAAGAACTGAAAGTGTTTCAGTTTCATGTTAATTATAGTAAGTTCTCCCAACTGCATTCTTTTTTCTTTTTTTTTCTTTTTTTTTTTTTTTTTTCAAACTCTGATCTAGAGCTGCTGCAGCATTTGGCTAAGTAACAACACCTTGACTGCCCCTTTCCCCCACTGACGGACGGACGGCATGGAGAGGAAGCGGGTGGCGATCGTGGGGGCCGGCATCAGCGGGCTGGCGGCGTGCAAGCAGGCGCTGGAGCGGGGGTTCGATCCCGCCGTGTTCGAGTGCGAAGGCGGCGTCGGCGGCGTGTGGGCGCGCACGCTGGACTGCACGCGCCTGCAGTCGCCGCGCACCGCGTACCAGTTCTCCGACTTCCCCTGGCCGGACGCCGTGTCCGAGGAGTTCCCGGACCACCTGCAGGTCATGGACTATCTCCGCGCCTACGCCCACGAGTTCGGCCTCTTCGGCCGCATCAACTTCGGCCACCGCGTCGTCGGGATCGACTACGTCGGCGTCGGCGAGGCCGAGATCGCAGCGTGGGAGATGTGGGCCGGTAACGGCGACCCCTTCGGCGTCAGCGCCGGCGTAGGAAGAGGGGAGTGGCACCTCACGGTCCAACATCATGAGGAAACTCAGGTCAAAATCAATCATTTTTCTTTCTTTCACAATCTGAAATTTAATTTTGTGCACAAAAAAAACAAACAAACAAACAAACAAAAGGGGTAATCGGATATAGAACTTGTACGCTATCCAATTTTTCAATTTTTTCCATTTGAATCAGTCAAGTCAACAGTGCTTTGACTTTCAAATTTAAGCTACGAGAATTGTACAAAATAAAAATAAATTATACATTCAAATTTTGAAGATAAAGTGTCGTTGTCTCACTTAAATCAAATAAATTAAAAGATTGAATAATAAATTTAAAATGAGCCATAGTTCGGAGATAGGGTACAGGTACCTAAAATATTACCCTTATAAATTGTTGACATGCACAAACCAATTGACCTAAGTTCATATTTTTTAGATTGAGATTTATCGACTTTTTGTTTCTTAGAATCAAATAATTTTAGCCAAATAAATTAGAAATTTTACCAAAGAAGCTTCAATGCTACGAAATTGTGATGATAATGATAATTATCCCTTATTCTTAAGTCTTAAGCCTTGCATTAGAACATACATATTGACCCTTTTTATGTGGCTCATTTTGCTCTCTATATCTCTACTTTACTCACATTAATACAACAATAATATTATTTGTGAACATCTCCTGATTCTTTAATTTTAAAGGAAAAAAAAAAAAAGGAGAAAAGAATCAAAGATCACTAAGCTAAGTATTCTCTTTTTTGTAGATTTATCATGCGGATTTTGTGATCCTCTGCATCGGACGGTTCAGCGGCGTCCCGAACATCCCTACATTTCCCGCGAAAAAGGGACCTGAAAATTTTGATGGAAAAATAATCCATTCCATGGACTACTCAAACATGGGCACTGCAAAAGCCTCTGAACTGATCAAAGGCAAGCGCGTAACGGTTGTGGGATATCAAAAATCTGGAATTGATATCGCCGTGGAGTGTGCTGATGTAAATGGTAAGAGATGTATATATTTTTTCACAAAAAAGAAAAAGAAAAAGAAAAAAAGAACCATCGAAAAGTTTGTAATTGATCGAAATCCTTTCAATTTGAGCTCTCGGAGAAAAAGTAGTTATTGGTTATTGCATATGGTATCAGCGGAGAAGATTCTGTGTTTTAATGTTTTTTGGGCCCGTGGCTAGTTCTGTTCAATTGCGTATAGAAAAGCTATTTCTCTTTTGTTAATGGTAATATTTTCTTGCAGAAACTGAGTATCCTTGCACCATGATATGTCGAACAAAGCGGTGGATTGTTCCCGATTATCATGCGTGGGGAGTACCTCTTGGTTACTTTTATCTTAATCGCTTCTCGGAGCTCCTTGTTCACAAACCTGGTGAAGGATTTCTCCTTTGTTTGTTGGCCACCATGTTGTCACCTTTGGTAATGCAACACTGCTCTATCTCTGCTTCATTATAATAACTACTTTTGCATTACCTTCATCATCGAAAGAGAGGGGAAAAAAAAATCATGTTTATTGTAACCATAGAATGCCGCATTGTCACATCAATGGTCCGTGTGGTTTCGTTTGTGTCACTTAGATATGTTTCTTGAAATTGTTGTTTCGGTTTTCGATAAAACAGTCTTGGTGTCAGTCAGGTTTTGGTCCACAATGGCAGTTTTCTGGTAATGCTTGAGTTGGATTTTGATCTAAACTCGACACCAAACATCAATTCAGAGCAAAATTCTAACCAGATTGTAGTCCAGTTCCATACGATGTCTATCCGTAAACACGATTCAAATCCATTGCTGTGGAGCGAATTCAATTCAAATTTAATTTCTGACAGTTGACGAAATCATCCTTACTTTGGGTGATTCGAGCAAAATCACGAAACACTAATAAGAAATAGAGCTCTGTACAGTACAGCATGACCCCTTTTTATTGAAATTTACCCCTAGTTTAAAGCACTATTCTCGTCATGCGGTTTTCAGAAATGGTTGTTATCTAAGTTTACCGAGATCTACTATAAATGGGCGATCCCTATGAAAAAGCACGGGATGGTTCCGGACCACAGCTTCTTCCAGGCCATTACGTCGTGCCTTATCGCAATATTGCCCGAAAAATTCTATGATAGAGTCGACGAAGGGAGCATTGTTCTGAAGAAGGCAAAGGAATTTAGTTTCTGCAAAGACGGGGTGATCGTCGATGGCGAGGATACGCCGATAAAGAGCGATTTGGTGATCTTAGCAACTGGATTCAGGGGAGATCAGAAGCTCAAAGACATCTTTAAATCATCCTTCTTTCGGAATATTGTAGTTGGATCTTCTTCTACTACTGTTCCTCTCTACAGGTACTATTTTCATGCATTTTCTTACAAATTTCCAGCCACATTTAGTTATTGTTTCAGCAAGAATTTTGGAGATATTTACATACATATATACTCCTATGAAATCATGTACAATATATTTAATTTATCTCTTCAAACTCTAAATTCCCTATGTGTTCTTTGAAACCTCAGCTTTTCACATATATGTGCCCTTTCATAGTTGATAAAATGTCTAAACATTTCGCATACATTTTTAAAATATTGGTTTGGTGGTTGAAATAAAAAATCACTAGTTAGATGTAGAGGATTCAACAGAAAAACGCTTTTTGTATAAATATATCTATATTATCACTAATGTCGTGATTTATACTGTACAAATCAATCTGTGTGTGACACATCAGTATGTCAGCATATCAATAGTCTATAAAGACAGTATTTTAGTGTACTTTAATAATATTACTGGTTATTCATCAACGCTTTCTTGTAAGAGCTTTTCAAACTCTGTACGAAGTACTTAATTTTAACTTCTTTTTTTTTTTTCTTATAATTTTGGATGGTTTGTAAATGTTAGTATATGAATATTGTTATAAGAAACTACGTACGCTCTACAATAGGCATACAGCAAAAACTACTATATATATATAAATAGATAATTATATATTTAATGAAATGTTCATGCAAAACTTTCAAATTTTAATTTGTGCTCAAACTTAAAGAGATTTTCTTGATAATCTAAGGTGCAAATTTTTGCAGGGAATGCATACACCCAAGGATACCGCAATTGGCGATCATCGGCTACTCGGAGAGCTTATCGAATCTCTACACATCCGAGCTACGTTCCAAGTGGTTGGTGCACTTCCTTGATGGTGGATTCAAGCTCCCAAGCATCAAAAACATGGAGAAAAATGTCATGGAGTGGGAGAAATTTATGAAGAAATATTCAAAAGATTATTTTAGGAGATCATGTGTGGGAACTCTTCATATATGGTACAATGACCAGTTGTGCCGTGACATGGGTTGCAACCCAAGGAGAAAAAAGGGGCTTTTTGCTGAGTGGTTTGAGCCTTATGGGCCTCAGGATTATGTTGATCTTGTGTCCAAGAAAAATAAATAATTTAACTGGTGTAAATTAGTTGGTGGGGATCTGCGTAAACTCCATCGATTTGAGAGTTCAATAGAATTCTGATGAGATGAATTCGGTTGAATTCGCGCGTTTAGATGTGAAAACTTTTGTATGAAATAAATTGTAGTTCGTTTGAAGTCGATCTGTTTGAGACAGTATTCTATGTAATAGATGTGTTTGTATCTCCCACCAATTTTATTAAACCATATTATATGATAATTTGGTACAAGAAAATTATTGATTGAATATTATATTACAGAATACTCGGGTCACATGATTGCTAATTCCTAAACCTGGATGCTCCACACTTCTGATTTGAAAAGAATAAACATGATTCATGCTTTCTGATTGAAAAAAAGAAAAAGAAAAAGAAAAAGAAAAAGAAAAAGAAAAAGAAAAAAACCTATCTTCTACATAAAGCCCACTTAAAATATGGCTTCAATAGAGCACTAGCATCACATCAGAAATATTTGCTATAATCCCTGATTAATATGGTTTCATTGTGCAACTTTTGATATATCTAACTGGAAAAAACAAATCATGATGCCACTATACTATTCCCTGTAAAGTAAAATCTAATCAATTATGCAAGACTAGTAATCCAATTCCTTACATTGATGCCGCGACAACATGTAAAAGAATTATTAGTGTTTATCCTCCAGAAAATATTGTTAGCTCTGTTCTTAGTGGTTCGCTGCGTCACTCAGTCAAGTGTTTTGCCTAGTCATACTTCCAACTCCTCGTCAGCTCCAACAGGCTAGGAGTAATCCTAACTGTGAACAAGCTGCGCGATAAAGACACAGTGTTAGGGCAAAGGAGATGCTTGAGATCATCATCTGTTGGCTCCTATATTACCCTCCCTAACAAATTTTTAATTTGCCATTGATTAAGAACTTGTGTCTGTAATGAAAGATTATTTTTTCCACAGCTGTGAGATGATCACTTCATGATGTAATGCTATTTCGAAAGACCTACGAAGGTAGATAAAAATCATGCGAAAATATAATAGTTCACAAACCTCAGCTTTTGGTTCTTCCTGGTGCAAAAACCACCATGGGCCTGCTTTCCATTGCAACCTGGAAATTGGATCAAAAGTCAAATGTATGCTATCAGACATATTTCTCAGATGTAATTATCCTTTACAGCATATAATAGCAAGATAAAATTACCCTGTACATCCTGTGCTGACGTGTAGAAACCAAAACACAGAGAACTTAACATACTGACCAACAAACTATTTCCAACAGTGAAAAAATGAGTTACCTCAAAAATCCCGCAGCCATGCGCAAGCTCATGAACAGGGTTAAGCCAGCCCAAACTCCCCCGAGGCCAAAAATGGATGGAGCATATAGCAAAAATAAAGAAGATATTGCCCCAACAACCATCTACACAACCAGTGAAATAATGGAGCATAAATGAGATATTGCGAATAAAAAACCCATTAAAGTAACAAAGTTCCTGAATCGCAAAAGTGCATCATACCATAGAGTAAGCAGAATATGAGAAATCTGAGATACCATAATGAAGACCATCAAAGATAAAAGCAAAAGCATTGATTGGCTGGCTGGCGCTGACAAACTGAGATTACGAGAAACATAAGGGAGGGTCTAAGAGATGACCAAACGTTAATGGAAATATGAGGCCAAAATGCATACCAGTACGCCGGTCTTAACAATCTGAAGTACCCCAGGATCTTTAGTAAACAGTCGTGCTAAATTGCCGAAAGAGGCAGCCAGGCCAACAGCCAAAGCTATACCAGTAAGTAATCCAATCTGAAAAAGGGGGGAGAAAAAGAACGTGTTTCAAATATCCTTTCCAACTAAAGTTCTTCTTACCAGCAACCATGCTGAGTAATAAAACACAAAGACAGGGCAAAGGAATTATTACCTTTAAGACATAATATGTAACCTCCTTCACCTTTATGTAGTCAAATTTGGCCAATGAAGTTGCAACCAATGCCTGATATTAAGCGAGAAAAGCATTTTTAAATTGTAAAACTGAAGAAAATAAGAAGAAAGGGTGCCAACATGAGAGTAAATTAAATAAAAACCCCGAATAAAGAGATTACAGAAAATGAAGGCACCTATCCAGCATAGCTGCTAATCTAACTGAATGTACCTCTGCAATAAGTGTTCTCCAGTAAAGTTCTATTTTTTAGATCATTCAAGGAGTTTGTGTGGTAAATGTCTATAAATCGAGCATGTAAATAGTACACCATTCTGTTGTTAGATCATAGTGCTCTACTAGCCTGAATTAATGTGGTAGGATGGTGAAGTGGGGCACAACAGATGTTGGTGGGTAGCTCAAAATATATGATGATGGATAAAAAAAAAAAAATCATATCGTCATGTTTGATGGAAAAAAAATAGTCATAAATAAATAGGCCATGAATATTACATAAAATAAATAAGCAGCATACCTGGGCAGAAACAGCCAATGCATCTGAAAGCATGGAGACAGCCAGCCAAACTTGCAAACATATTTGATGAGCAGCCATAGCTAGTGGGCCTTGTCGAGCAGCCATTGATGTGCCGAGCGTCGTTGTTATAAGGACTGACATTGTCCTCCCTAACAGCATGCCCCCTAAGAATTTCAAATTTTAATTAGTAACTTGTACGAGCCAAGACATGTAGATGATCAGAGGAAAAAGAGAAAGGAAGAGGGCAACAGTAACTACTAGCATAAACAACCTTCAGGAGGACACAGAGTTTGCTGACTTTGATAGCAGCTAACTCCCAAATGGAACACTTATACAGAAATACTACATTATAGACTGGTAGTGATTTGAGTGTCAGTGCCTCATACGTCAATTAACTACTCACCAGATTTTATATATCCGCCAAATTGTAGATCTTCAATCTTTGGCGGCAGTATGACAGCCCTTTTACTCAGAGACCAAAGAAGTAAAATAGTAGTAATGTACCTGAATATTTAAGGATCTAAAAGGTAAACATCAAATGGTAAAAGAAGTTACAGAATAAATTAGATACTATAGCAAAATAGAAGAAGAAAGTAATTCCACTAAGTCAATAAGTCAAGGAACATCATGGTCCACAAATAAACAATTGATGTGGCATCATGGTCCACAAATAAAAGATTGATGTGGCCTGGCAAATGAAAGCCTCCCCTCAGAGAAAATGAATCAAGATAAAACCACATCGCTAGGAAAATTAGGTCACGAATAGGGCATGACTTAATACTACACTGAAGGCTTTTCTAAGTTCAAAGAAAAGCGCAAGGTATGTACACACACGCGCGTCAAATCTAAAGAGCAAGTAAACTAAAAATTATAAAGTTTCTCTTTGATGGTATACAAATGAAATGGTATTAGAAGGATAGTGTAATGTCAAACTTACTGTGATGTGATGGTTGCAAGAGCAGCTCCAGTCACCCCAAGATGGAAAGAGTAAACAAGTACAGGAAGTAGAACTACAGCTGAAAGATTGCCAACACCTGCAGATCAGAAAATTGAGTTACAATGAGGGGTCTCATGGAGATAAAACGTGCTAATTATTCACGTAACACTTAATGAATCTATGTGGCAAGAAAGACTTCCAATATTGCCTGAAAATAATATAAGATTATTTAAGGCCGAAAATGTAATGCAAGCTAATTAGCCAAAAAAAAAAAGAACCTTAAATTCCACGTAATAACAATTAGAAATATTAGTACCTATAAATTGGTGACTAACACGACCAAACTAAGAACTGTAATTGAATAACAATTTCAACATGCGCCACAAATAAATTAGAGTTGAAAAGAACATGCATGTATTTATCATCAAAAATCTCTTCCAGCACAATCAGTTGTCTATATCTGAACAAAATTTTTGACCGAAAAATCTATAACTGATAGAATCATCTCATAACAACAGATGACCAAATACTGCCTCTCACTGCATTGAACATTGGTGACAAGCAAGTTAACTCCCTCCATTTAAATTCCAAGTCTTGTGAATAATAATAGTAATTTGAGGTATCTAATAGTCCTAAAATACAATTTTTTGATGGTTGTTAACACTTGCCTACATAAAGTACAGGAGTCTTTGTATCCTTGAATCCCCGGAAGACACCTTGAACTGCCAAAGAAACTACAACTGCAGGAGCACCTAATGCTCTCAATGATAGAAACACTTGAGCTGGGTAGCGCATAGGTGAAGTCTGTTCAAGAAAAATAATATGAATATTATCCCTCAATGAATGGAAAACCATGTCTAAGGAAGACAAGACAATATTTATTCCGAAAGCTTCAAAATATGGCTGCCAAAGGAAAACTAACAAATTGGCTTTACACTCATGGTCCAAAGGATAAGACAAATAATACATATTTGAAACTTCTGTTGACAAAAATATTAGACTACAAAATCAAATGCAATCTGCGAACTTACAGATGGTATACCCATTATGTTGAGAAACATTCCAGATCCCAGAAATAAAGCCAAGGCTTCAATCAAACCAATTCCAGCTGCTAGTAGTAAAGCAGATGAGACAGAGGGTAGTCTCATTCTTTCTGCACTCTCACCAGATATTCGCTTATCCTGAAATTTCTCTTTCCAAGAACCGTTATCTGTGAATTCATCAAACCAAAACTAACAATGAAATAAATTCACTCAGATATCAGCAGATGATTTAATTCAGCCATGTCATACCTGAAATAAGTGTCCTGCTATAATTTTTTGAAATGTCTTCTGCCACAAATGAGGTAGTGATGCTCAAAAGTGGAATATTGAAAAGCTTTGATATGATGTTGAAGATTGACACTGCAACAGCAGCTGAAGCCAACTCCACAGAACCTTCAGGCAAATTAAGCCAGGATGAAGTAACAATATATAGAAAAATAAAAAAACATTACAATCTAGTTTGACAAAGAAATGACTCAAATAAGAAGGGATACAATGAAGAGAGTGGCTAGCAGTAGAAACTATCATATTCATGGGGAAATATCTGTTGAAGTTAATTATTTCTTCCAGCACAAGGGATCAATAGCTTGTCGAAGAATAGCTGGTATAGTACCTAATCTACCAATATATGCTGTCTCCATCAGTTGAGCCAAGGGATCAATAGCTTGTCCAAGAAAAGCTGGTAAAGAAAGCGCTACTAGCTCATTTATAACACTCGGTGACTGCTGCCCGGTGATATGATCCCCAACTGAGTTACTGAAAAGAAAATGAACCTCGTCACTTCTTTCTTTCTCTTGCAATTTTTTTCTCCAGACTAAGAAGACAGAAATACGAAGAGAGATGAACAAAGGACCAAATTAATAGATTAGACCGGGGAAATATTAATTTAGCAATTGAGCACTTAATGAATCGGATTACTACTTAATATGGATAGAATTCATTGCTCTCCATCTGTTATTAGACAGCATATGCTATGAGGAAAAATTGATGGCATAATTCGAAATAGATCCTCCTTTAGCAGATACGTTTCAACTAGAAAACAGAAAAGCTATCCACTAAACACATTATAAATGACGAGACCCAATTCATCAAGAGAGAGGCATACATGACCTGATAATGCTCCCAATTTTTTTTTAACTAGAATACTACAACATACATCGGATATGGGGTAAAATACATGCTTTAGGTGTCAAAATGTGAAAATTGTTCTACATTCAATGATTAAAAAAAGCACAAAAACGTAAAGGAACCATGAATTTCATACAAACCATGAATATTAGCATGCTAAAGTAAATGATAGTCATTTGAATTCAACAAAACAAATAGAATTTAAGAGGGAGATTTTGAGATCATACACCACAGCCTCCTTAATGCTATCTGAAGGATGGCCATTAGTCTGGTCAAACTCTTTATCAGTATCATCTGAACTCACATTACATTCAAAAAAGGATCGACTGTTGGCGACAGAGATGGCGCGCTTTCTACACGCCGTCAGAGATAACTGCGTATGATTTGCATAGTGATAGAAATTTTTTGAGATGTTGATATTGTAACTACTACTTGATCGCATCGGTATAGACGAACAACTCGTTCTGTTATTTGCTTTTCCATCACAATATCTTGCCACCAATCCAGGAAGAATCCGGTGCTGCTGCAACGCCTTCATAACAACAAGATTCTAATATCACTACCTGCAGCTGCAATCATATAATTGCGAATAAGGCAATAATAATAAAAACCACTAAAATTCGAGGATCACTACATGATTCCACAAAATGAGCTCTACAACTACGATAAATTTGTTTTAGTCCACAAGATTATTCCATTAGGAGACATAATTACTATATTTAATCACTAAAACATTCACCCTGCTTCTCAGTACCCTAAAATTTCGCAAAAAAATTGTTATAAATCAAAGATGAACATAGCTCAATCAATATCATCACCCGAAGCGCATAAACATAATCAAAACCTCTATCCGATACCAACAAATTCCCCGAACACAAAATTAAAGCAAAAACTCTTGAATTAAACATCGAACAATGATTTTACGGCATCAAACAACAACTCTTTTTGAAAAGGGAAAAAATGGGCGAGAATTTGGCGAGAGATAAACCTCGGTGAATTGTCGAGAGCTCTACCGTGTTCGTCGTTTCTCTTCGCGCACCGAGCGAAGTGAGAAGTGAGAAGCGAGAGAATGTTAAAGAAGTTTCGAGGAGCGGTGTTGGTTACGAGGTGCGGAGATGGTTTTATGTCAGAGTCTGGGAATGGAGAAGAAGCTGGACCGGACATTGCGGTTCGGACCGGGATCCTAGACCGGGCGCGAATCGCTTCTGTAGAATTTTTTTTTTATTATTATTATTATTATTATTATTATTAAGCACCCAGCACAGCACATATGCTTATAAGTTTCTCACCAAATAGATCAATCATTTTAATCAATTTTATTTTTTAAATTATACTATTTATGGATATCTCAATAGTCGATGAAATATAATTGTGATTAGATATACAAAAAAAATATAAACACTAATAATAATAACTAAAATTAAGCATTTTTTGTCAGTGGTTTGGGTTCAACGAACAATTATTACTAATGGATTAAGTCATTATATTTGGTATCAGATCCGATTACTGATCGAAAGTGTGTTACACGTCTCGACTAAGTCTGAGTCTAGATGACAAAACTAGCAAGACAAATCTCACATCACCTAATAATCTTGGGCTATGTGTGTTTGGGCTGATTAGCTGGGTTTAAACATTTTGGACCGTTGATTTGAATCTGACGAATTATTATTATTAATAGGTCGGGCCATTTTAATATTATAAATTTTCATCAAAAAATCAAAAATCTATCGGCACTAATGATTTGGTGCTTTTTAAAATAATATTGTTCAATTTTAATTGACTTATAAAAATAATTTTGTAAAAAAAAAAAATTATAAAATTAGCTCTATCGTTCTTTATTTACCATTAATATTTTTAAAAGTAATAGTGAATAATATACTGCTTAAAAAATTAATTTTATAAATAAAAATTTTAAATACTTATTTTTACAATAGTAAAGTTTTTAAAATCCTGTACCCAATTTTTTTTTTTTGCATTATTATTATATTTTATTTGATAAAACTTACAGTATTTGTCTGAATTATAAATTGTTTTGAGTTTATTATATAATTTTACAATCTAACTTTTTTTAATTTGTTTGATTTGAATTAGTTAATAATATTTTGACCTTAAAATTTAAATGTATCGTTTATTATTACAGATTTAGTTAGTATATTTTATATAATTTTTACAGTTATAAATTTATTAAAGTAAGTAATAATTATAAATTTTAAGGTTAAAGTATTATTGGCTGTTTCAAGTCAAACAAATTAAAAAATTAGATAGTTAAATTTAATTTTTGAATAATTTGATAGCCGACTTAAAATAATTTATAATTTAAGTTTTGTATTTTGTATTATTTTATTTAAAAAATTTAAATAAAATAATACAAAAAAAATTAAACTTCAATTTGCCTCACTTTAGTTTAGGGCATTTTTATTATATCACCATGTAGTTTGGAAAATTATATTTAACTAAATGTATAATTTAGTATATTTTTATTTTATTATTTTGCAGTTTAAAAAATATACTTAACTATCTAGTAATTTTAGATTTATTTTATTGTAAGGGTACATAGTTAAATAGATTATCACTTTGTGATTTTTAAATTATTCTGCTATCCTAATTGCCAGTAAATTTTTTTGATAAAATAATAATAATAAAACTACATAATAATATAATATAATATTTTAAATCATAATATGATAAAGTAAAAACTACGTCAAATTATAGAAGGTAATTTGAAGTTTATCCATAGTACAATTACTCTTCTTATTGAGCAATGAGGATAAAAATGGATAGAGGAATTCAGAATAAATTAATTATAATTATATTTTTCTCCAATTAAGACAAATCAGGCGTAGATCAAAAATAGGAAAGAAATATTTTGCTTTTCGCTCTATTTACTTGTATCGGAATGAATTTAGAATGAATTATATTTTTTTTATATTTTTTGATCACATTTAGTACCCTACTTGGATGGATCCGCCGGGGGATTCACCGACCCGGATCCATTTGCATCTACAGTAACCTCTTTTTCAAAAATACTGTGCTATCCACATACGGAAAAATGGAGGTAAATTCTACATATTACCTATCTGATTTATAGAATTTCTCTATCAGTTAGTTTGATGCGACCAGTAAAAATACTCTACTTATTAGATAAATAGGATGCAAGATAATATATACTCTAAATAGAATGTACAAAATAGTAAATAATATAATTTTTTAAATTACAGGGTGATAAAGTTGTAAGGAAAATTTTAAAACACTTATTTTTTCTTTTAATAAATAGATTCAATTTTTAGTGAAGAGATGTGATCCTAATCAAAGAGTGTGACTATTAGTGAATGAATGTGAAAATATATAATTTTTAGTCTAAAATTATAATTTCTAGTGAAAAGATTAGGTATGAAAAAATATAATTTTATAGTGTGTTCCTTCGTGTGTGATTCTTTCATTCATTGAATTTGATTCATATATATTGAGTGAATAATCAAAAAGGTATTTGAAATCAATTGGTAGCTAAAATCAAATGAAAAGTTACCTCATAAAACATCCCTTCATAGTCTTATTTTATAAAGCATCCCTTCATGATCTAAATAAGATCATAGCATTAATTGCCGAAGAAAAGTTGAAAAAACATTTCAAGTCTCCATTAAAATAATTTTTTTTTATATTTTTTATTCTATTTCATTTTGACAACTTAATTGAGTGAGTGCTCAAAGATCCGACTCCATATGTGCAAAGACAATTGAAATTTATATTTTATTGTATCATAAGAGATTATTCGTTGACTCAGTGCACATTAAATTTGTTTGATCTGTGCAAACAAATTAAATTTTAAGAAGCGTAACTTCGCTATACGCCTTGAAGTCATTTTCATCATTCTTCTTCGTATGCTCTTGTTATATTTTGGTACAACAAGAATAAAATGCACTACACAACATAGGGGCAAATTGAAATTCACCCAATAATTAAATAACAAAAATGTGTTTAGTGGTGGCGTTTAAAATAGCGTGAGGTTAAATTTGATATGAGTTATATTTAAAGTGATGTGGAACTGATTGGATCGAATTATATTCGAGATTCGTAAACGATGTATCTATACGCTCTAAGTAAATTAATTATGTATTTTTAAAAACTCAAACTTTTAAAATTATCAGCTTTAAATAAACAAATTAAATATTTTTAACAATTTAATTTTTTTTGATAATTTAAAATTAATAATTAGCATCCCCAAGTTGATTTGTCAGGTAGCAAAATTATAATTCATGAAAATTACTACATATAAACAAACAGACATAAACGACAAGAATCTTTGAATGCTAAATATAAACAAACAGAGAAAACGACAGGGATCATTGCTCCAACCAACACCAATTTGAAAATAGTTTGTATTTTAGTTTCTAAATTCAAAGTATTTTACATTTTTTATTGTGTTCGTATCTTAAAATAAAATGATAAACAAAATGAAATGTTTGTTTAATATACCCTTCCAAATTTTAAAAATTTTAATATTTTTTTGATTGATCAAAATATTTTTTGTTTATTTTTTTTAAAAAAATAAATGTAATTCAAATCTTAGGGCTTATTAAAGAAATTTAAAATTTTAAAAAATATTTAGAAAATAGAATATTAAATTAAAAAAAAATTAAATAATAAAAAAAAGTATATAAGTAAAGCACTTTCCTTCTTTCCACTTACTAAGGCTGCGTTTGATTCAGATATAAGTTTAGAAATAAATAGAAATAAAACTAATTTTGTATTTGGATAAAAATTAAATTGTTTCTGTGAATAAAAAAAATTGTGTTTAGATAGTTAGATTGGAATAATAAAAATAAGAGTAATTATAATTTTAAAATAATAATATTTTATCTAATTAATTAATATAAAAATATTAATTAAATAATAATTTAATTTATTTAATTAATTATTATTAGATAACCTTAAATATTAATTCATAAAATAATTAATAATGATAATAATTATTGTTAGTAAATAATTTAATTAACTACAAATAATTTAATAAATTAATAAACTAATTAGTTAATTATCTAATAATTAAATAATTATATTAGTTAAAATATTATAAATTAATTAAAGATTTCAAATAATAATTAAAATTATATTTACTTTAATTAATATTATTTTCACAAATTTGTTAATTGAAACAGTAGTTTCAATCTTATATACCAGCTTATTCTAGAAAGACGAAAATGACTGTTTCCCTCCAAAATACAGAAAACTCTCTCAAAAATATTATTTATTTATATTTTCTTTCTAATTTTTAAAAACTTCATCGTGATTTAGTTAATTTTTTATATATATAAAATTATATTTTTTTATTGTAAAATAAATAAAAATAATTCGATCATTTTGTTTTCTCTGTTATTGCAGTAATTAAATATAAATATTTTAGAGCCAAAAAAAAAAGAAAATAATAATAATAATAATAATCATTTGAATGGTCCTTTTCTCTTTCTTCTCGTAGTCTCTTCTCAGTTCCTACTGCTGCACTCTCTATTTTTCCAAAAAATGATGAGCTCCCTCCATCTCCTCCTCCTCCTCCTCCTCCTCCCATTTTCTCCTCCTCCCTCGGCCTCCGCCGCGCGATTCGCGTGCGGCGGCGGCGGCGGCAGGTGCCAGTCGCTCCTCGGCTACGCACCCCCCAACGCCACCACCCTCGCGGAGGTGAAGTCCCTGTTCCAGCTCCGCTCCCTCCGCGGCTCCCTCCTCGGCCCCAACTCCCTCCCCCTCTCCACCCCCTCCTCCCTCCCCCTCCCCGCCTCCTCCCTCCTCCGCCTCCGCCTCCCCTGCTCCTGCTCCCTCTCCCTCCGCTCCGGCTCCTCCTTCCGCCTCCCCCTCTACAAGGTCGTCATTTCTACAAACACTTGCCGCCCTATTAATTACTCTAGCATGTACAACCTTAATCTCATATATATAGACGATAATATTTCGCCAGGTCAAGCCCGGCGACACCCTCGCCGCCGTCGCGCGCGGGCCCTTCGCCGGGTTCGTCACCTCCGAAGAGATTGCGGCGGCGAACAACGTGTCGGACCCGAGCCGCATCGCGGTGGGGCAGCAGCTGTACGTGCCGTTGCCGTGCAGCTGCGACGCCGTCGCCGGCGAGAAGGTGGTCCACTACGCCCACGCCGTGGCTCCCGGGAGCTCCGTCGCGGGGATCGCGGCGGAGTTCGGGACGACGGAGGATACTCTGATGAGGCTGAACGGGATCGAGCATCCCGGCCTCCTTCAGGCCGGCCAGATTCTCGATGTCCCGCTGCGAGGTCCGTGTCCGTTCAGCTATAGGCACATTCATAGTTGAAGATAATTCTGTGTTACTCCGAGATTTTCATAATGATTAAGATTATGGACTAATTTTTCTGCTAAATTTAGTAGAAAACTTTGATGATTGGAGTTGTTCTGCGTGATCTACTAATAATGGTACTGTACACGACACCATGTCGAATTGTTGAGCAATTTCTAAATTAATGAACAGGGATTATTACAAGTTTACAGTTGTTCTAAACCAAAGAAATGAACGAAAACGATTTTACTGTTTTTTTTTACTTAATCTGCTCCATTTAAGGACTAATTGTTGAAACACTGATTGATGACACAGCTTGTTCTTCATCAATAAGCAGCGCTTCTGTCGACCGCAATCTCCGTGTTCCAAATGGTAGCTACATTCTTACTGCCAACAACTGTGTCCTCTGCAGCTGCAGTTCCTCCTCATGGCAGTGAGTATTCTGCTTAAAGAGTCTCCTTCTTATTGATTTTGTTTCATCGAAATGTGACTAACCTTCATCTGCGAATTTCTAGGCTCGATTGTCATCCTACACAGGGGGTAAGCTCGACAACTTGTCCCGCCGCAATGTGCGGAAACATGTACCTCGGAAACACATCATCTAGCTCACCCTGCGAACGCACGACATGCGCATATACGGGCTACACGAATAAGACCTCCTCCTTCGCCATCCTCGCGAATCTGACCATCCAGTCCTTGTGCAATGCTAGTGAGTCTTCTAAATCAAAACGCATCTTATTATTATGTATCTATGGAGAAATAACAAATAAAGCTGTTCAATAGGCTTAACAGGTGCAGCACCGCCGCTGTCGCAGTCTACGAGCGGTGCAACATTAAGGCTGGGATTGCAGGGTGCGAAGTTGATGAAGCTTCTCATTTTCTTTCGCACTGCTTTGCTGTGTCTTGGTTTTCCAAGTTGATGTTAGAAGGAATCGTTTTTTGTCGAAGTAGATCATTTTTCTTGTTTTGTGGCACAAATTGAGCAGACTGATAACTAGTAGTGCTGAAACCAAACACTGCTGTCATGTGAGGACTCTTAAAGCTGTTTATATGAGAAGGTAGTTTTGGATTTGGACTGCAACTCTATGGTTTGATTCAAACTATCAGACCTTTTTTGAAATAGGCCATTCTGATTGCTCTACTCCGCTCTGTTCCGAAACTCTCTCATCCCTCCCTCTCATCACTGCTTTTACGTCGAAAAATGTCGAAATAGTCTCAGTACTTTCGATTGCTTTTCGATATCAATGAGACTAATAAGAAGCTTAGGAAGCAAGAGTTCGGCCGTCGACAGTAGCAATTTGCGTAGCCTCCCTAGTGCTGATCTTTTTCTGCATAGCCTTCCTTTCGGTACCTATATAAATTCACAGCATACGAGAATTAAACTCGTGGTCTCTAGTTTTGATATCATTTGTCATATCGTTGACACTAACTATTAATTCAAAAAATCAAGCAATTAGAAAGGGTCGACTACTGTTGACTCAACGACCTGCTCGGCATTGGCGACCGATCCTGGGTAAGAACGGGTCGACTACTGTGAGCTCAATTCTGAGTCGGCCTTTAAGGCCCAATTGGACACGGCCAATGTAAGGGTCCATGAACGTCAGTTTCTATTCTGCATTGTGTGTGTACCTGCTGGTCAGTTACAAAGTCCTGGTGGTGTCAATGGGGAGCCCAGGCCCACTTAGTGGCGCGAAGAGTCAGGCGTGTCGGCCCGTGTGCATGGGCCCATGTGTGGCCTAAGTGAGCCCGGGGGATTGAGTGGACCAATGGAAGCATAGAGATCTGTGATGCTAGCAGTGTCAGAGATTTTAGAAAAAAAAAAAAAATAGTTGTATACTTCTCGTGGGATGTACATTTTACACCCCATCCATCCAACGGATGGGGTGTGGTGAAAGATCACTTCACAATTTATAAAGTAACCATTTCATCATTAGATGGATGGGTGTAGAATGTATACTTTCTTTTGGAGTGTATATGTAGCATTGTCTTTTTTTTAATTTGTCGATGTTCTAAAAATGAATAAATAAATTAAGAGATATAGTAAGGAGAAGTGGTCTCCCACTGAATCTTGAATCTGAATTTATTTAAATATAAAAAGCTGTAAACATCATTTACAATTTTTATATTACTTTATTATGTTGTTGAACTAATATGATACACATGCAATAGCAACTGGGAATAAGATAATAACAATCAATAGAATTATTAGTCTCCATTCCACCAAATAGATGTTGAAGCTTACTTGTCAATAATATGTAATGCCTTTATAATATGCATATTCGTATACATAAGTTAAGATGTAGGGAGTTCATAAATTTAAATAAAAGAAATGATTAGATGGGTCACATTTATATTTAAAATTTTGGCCTAATTATTAAACATTTCGAATTTGGATTGACACGTAGGAGCTGAAATGCTGTTAATAGCAAACGAATTTAATTGCCATTCATTTGTTTTCGGCAATGGAGCTTCTTAATCGACAGTCGGCATTGCTGAACATAATTTAGACCACTGAAAGTATTTATAAATCAAATTTTAAATATTTTTGACATTATTGATCTGATAATTAAAGAGTTGTAAAATTTATAATTTTAATAGTAGATATAAATTTTTTGCTTGTTTAATAGTGTAAAAAAAATTAATTAATTAACTTTTGAGTAGAAATTTTTTAAAATTATTTAAAATAAGATCTATACTCTCGATATTAATTACAAAACTCTCATCGTTACTTTTGAAGGATAATTATTTTTAGTTGTTTATTTTTATATCAACTTAATAAATAAGAAAAAAATATCGAAAAAGCAAAACTAGTTTCAAATTCGGATAATCCCGAATTCGTTGAAAAATAGCAAACTCGAATCTGAATCCAAAAAATTTCTAACTCAAAATTCAAATCTGCATCCAAATTCGATAGTAAAATCCTAATATATATATATATATATATATATATATATATATATATATATATATATATATATATATATGATAATTTTGGTAAAATCCAATCCATTTCCACCCCAACCCTAATATTTTCGTTTGTGCGGGCCATTTACATCCTGTCGATCTGAATTGCCACATCTGTTTCAAAAATTATTATTATTTTTTTCAATAATATGAAACAATATTTTACATTCAATATTTTTTATATATATGAATTTGAAATTTTTTTACATGCACAAAATATAAAATTTTATAAAACTCGAATTCGAAACCTCATTTTCTGATATAATATTAAATTATATAAAACAATCTTCTTTCTTCATAAAACTTAACCTCCTATAAAAAGTAATTTTATATTTTATATTCGACACTATTACGAGGCTCAAAATTTAGACGTTATTATTTGATTTTTAAAAATCTATATTTTACTCTCTTAAATTTTTTAAAATATTTTAAAAAATTACAACGTTAACGAAGATGACGAAATAACTAAAATACACTTATTTATTCAAAAATTAATTTCTTAATATTTTTTTATTATTTTTAAAAATATTTTCGATATAAATTAAAAGATATGGAGAAAACCGCAACAGAGATTAAATATATCATTTTAAATTTTGAAGGAATAAACTGTAGGTTTCTAAAAATATTTACAATTTTTTTTTCTGTATTTTAACTTTTATTATTATTATTGTTATTATTATTATTATTATTATTATTGAATAAATGAAGGAGGTTTTTGTGTTGTCACGGCAACTGAAGAGAGTGATGTCTGACCTTGTTCGACAGATGCAAACTTGAAGGGCATATTTTCTGGTGGCTCATCAAACCACATGACGTTCCACCAAATGAAAACTGCAGCTTCACTTGTACGCAAGAGATTTTTTTTTTTTTTTTTTTTTTTTTTTTTCTCTTAATTTGTCATCCTCGGAATCTTCTTCGTGAAGTTATTTTCGAACTTAAAAGTTAAAATAGAGTTAGCGAAAAATAATTTTTTTTTTTAAAAAAATCTTGCCCACGAAAAGAACAGACTCGTCAGAAATATTGTATCAAAAAAATATCTTAAAAATAAATATCTTGAAGGCTAAGTTTGAGTCAATCATTTAGACTCTGGTTGGGATTATCTTATAAAAAAAAAAATCAGATTTTTTTTTTATTAATATTAATTTTTTTTATTTTTTAAAAATTATATTTTAGATTTTTAAAATTTTAATTCTAAGTTAGAGTTTCTTCACTATTCCATATATTTTATATAATTTATTCCAAAATAATTTTTAAACCAGCAAATATATATATTAATTTTGTTTTTCTTGGAACTAGTATAAGAATAATTTAAATATTTTGCCCACTCTATTAACGCTTCAATTTTGTAAAAATATTTATAAAATTTTAAGAGGATAAAATTAAGATTTTTGAAAGTCAAGAATGAAAAGTAAAAAAAATAAATATTTATATGAGATTTTTTGAATTTTACTCTGTACATACTTTACAAAATCACGGATTAAATATTATTTTTATTTTTTTTCTAAAATACAAACACGTATATTTTTACATATTTTCACTCCAAATCCTGAGCAAAAAATAATAGATGTTTTCGATCTTCGATATAAAATTATTTTTTTAATATGCATAAAATTATTGTTGTTTTTACAAGTATTTTATGTGATTAGAAATAAAAAATAAATTGTGCGATATTTTTTTTTCTTTGAACAATCTATGTTGAATTGTCACCGAGAAACAGCTACTAGAAATTGAAAAAATCGAGTTAGAAAAATTGAAACAGCTAAAATTATTTTTGAAAATTCTACGGAAAATAATCATGAAAATAACCTCAATTTTAATAAAAAGTATAAGCCAAGTGTTTTAATTTTACTAGTGAAAAAAAAAAAAAAGAAAAAAAAAAAAAGAAAACACTTCACTAATCAAATCTTCAACTAGAGACGCAAATAGATTCGAATTGATAGAACTTTCGTCCATATCTACTTTTCGAATAAAACACTACATAATAATTAAAAATAAAAATAAAAATAAAAATAATATATTCTGATCTGCTGAGAAAAAGACATTAGAGAGAAATTCTCGTTCATCTCTTAATTCGTTCTGATTTGTATAATATCTATTAAAAATTTATTCTTTTTTTAAATTATTCGAACTGAACTGTACGTGGGGACAAAAAAATAAAATAAAATATAACTTGTTTCAAATCCGTTCTAAGTTGGACAAAAATTAGGGAAGGTGGGGACCTTATATGCTTCCAAATTTGTCCAATTTTGAAACTAACTTCTATTGACACTTTGAAAATAAAACCTTTTGATATTTATGTATATAACTCTCACTTGATATTGATTGTTTTTTGTTTCTTTTATCACAAAATTAGATAATCTATATCTATACAATCTATATAAATTCTTTTTTTTTTTTTTTTTCTTTTTTTGTCACATAGCACTTTTTCCTCCACCCTCACCATTTTTTTATTAAAATTTAAAACTCCTATCTTTCTATTTTTTATTTTAATTAAAATTAAAAAATAAAATTAATAATCATATTTTTTTTAGTTAATTAAAATTTAAATTTTTTTGATTTTTTTATTAAATATTAAAATTTAAAACTCACTTGTTTTATTTTCTAAAAATAAAATAAAATATAATTAGTTTCAAATCAGCTCTAATGTTGGACAAGAATTAGGGAAGGTGGGGTACCCATGACCCCAAATTTGTCCAATTTGAAACCAACTTCTAATGACACTTTGAAGGCAAAACCTTTTGATATTTATGTATACAACTCTCACTTGATATTGATTGTTTATTCTTCTTTTATCAAATAATTGAATGTATAAGATAATGAGTTATTTTGTTCCAATAACATCTTCTTAGAATTACTTACATGCTATTTTTTTATTTTTTTAGTTAAAAATAATACATAAGAAGATGAATTAGGTTACAGTAAAAGACAATTAGGCCTCAGGAAAAAAAAAAAAAAAAAAAAAAAAAAAAAAAAAAAAAACTAAATGCAGTGAAGTTTCTACACGTTCCTGAAAGAGCGGATCTCAGTAAGAAGGCAGCCCGAATATTTTTTCAAATTCTAAAAAAAATTTTATTCCGCTCTAGCCAGATGGACCACCATACAGCAGTAATTGACGCTAACTCTCCTCCTCCTTCTGCTCTACCTTTGCGTCTGCTAGTTTTCCAGAGCTGACTAGACGAATAGTTGAGAAGAAAAAATTTGTTGGGAAGAAGTCCTTATAGTACGTCTCTTATAGTTAGGCATCCCAAAAAAAAGATAGTCCATCATCTTAGAATCTGACTTTCCTCTTTCATTTTTTTTCAATCAGCGTATTTTTTAGTGAACACTTTTCGCCCATACTATTTTTTTTTACTAGTAAATAAAATTTTATTGATGCACAAAAGAGAGAGAGAAAAAAAAAAAAATGTAAATAAGATCTAAAATTCACCACATATATTTTTTTCTATTCTGTAATCATATTGCCATAGAATCAAATCTCTAAGCTCTTAAAATGAACACATGAGATATATAACTGCAAAAGATGTTCGAATTAATTAACACGGATTATTATGTCATTATACGACTTTTTCAACAATGACATTCACATACATTTATTTGTAACTTTACGTTGCGTGGTGGTATTTATGAATGAATAAATCAGCACAGGTACTAAAGTTGGCATAAGTTGGGTTATCTTAAAGATAAAGAATACATTCTTATTCCTATTCATATAGATATTTAGAGCGCTATTTTTGTCAACATCAAGTAGGTATCTGCCACGTCATACTATAAGATTGGGACTAAGTATTATTCAAATATATATATATATATATATATATATATATATATATATATATATATATATATATATATATATATATATAAATGTCCTCACCGACCAACGCCTAAAGTTTTATTATCTTCAGTTGTAACACTTTTTTTTTTATTTTTTTATTTTTTTTATTTGAGGTGTGGATGTGAATCTCGCCTTGTCAACCAAAATAATAATAATAATAATAATATTTGTACACTCTGAAAGATAGTGTTGATCTTACACCTCTATTTCAAAATTCATAAATATTTAAATAATTTTTAATAAAAAATTGAATAAAAATAAATATTCAAATTTTTAATAAATTTTGAATGTGAAATATGTGATATTTACCCTCCATTTTGAAATGTGTCAGTAGTTTTGCTAAAAAAAAAAAGGACATCTGTGATGATCCGGACTCCCGCAGGACTGTGCAATATTAAACAGTGACTATGGAGCTTATTCGGTGAAACAGAGCTTGTAGAATCAAAATTGGACATTTAATATAGACTTTGCGCGAAAATCAGAGCAAATGGAATTTTCCGGGAGCTTTCGGCAAAATTTCGGATGAGAATTTGGCGAAACGGACGTCGAAATCGGACTCAGCGCGCGAAAACGATCGAAACGGTATATTTACTTATTTTTTTTGGCACTTGGTTACTGTTCACGCCGGAACAGTAACTCCGGCCGCCGGAATTACTGTTCCGGCGAGCGGCGAGCGGCGGCGGGCGGCGGCGCACGGCGGCGGGCAGCGGCACAGCGGCGGGGCAGCGGCGGAGCGCGGGAGAGAGCGGCGCGGGCAGGCGCGGGCAACGCGGGCAGGCGCGGGCAGGGGGCTCGGGTGCGCGGTCCATGGGCCAGGCGTGCACCGGGTGCACCGAAACTTTCCTTTGCCACGTGGCAGCCCCTGATTGGCTGGCCGGCTTCTAGAAGGCAAGTGGGAATGTGACACGTGGCGTGATCCGATTGGCCAGCATTTTCCGGAAAACCCGGAGCGGAGACCCGGGCATGTGGACCACGTGGACACGTGGCAAATTCCCAGTGGCCCTTGCACCGGCTGTTTCCTGTTTGGGCAACGCGTGGCGCAATCTGATTGGCCCAATCCAGTGTTTCCTGTTCTGTCCGATCCCGTGTGGGAATATTCCCTTGGCCCATTATATATAGGGGTTTTAGGAGCTCATTTTAGAGGTGAAAAATTCCTCTTTTCCCGTGCTGTTTGAAAAACAGCAAATATTGTGCTTTTTGAGATTTGTATTTTTACCGGGAGCGTTGATTTGCAGGATTTGAGGACCGTAGACAACCAGGAGACTACCTGGGGTGTATTTTGAGCTGCTCGAGGTGGGCGGTTGTTGCTTACCTCATTTTTGACAAGCTCACTGGGATTACTAGAAATCCCCTAAAATATGACAATTAATGAGAACCATTGGGACAACTAACAGGACTACTAACAGGACAACTAACATGACTATTAATGAGAACCATTGGGACAAATTAATATGACAAATGACAAGGACCGCTGGGACAAACTCCCCTAAAACTTAATATAACCCCACAAAAGATATGATGACTTATATTGGGACACTGTGATTGAGACAAAGGCTATGATCGCGCATGCAAATGACTTTTATTCAGTAAATCAATTGTTTTAAACCTTTGACACTATTTTACAACTTTTAAAAATAAAGACAGTTGCATGCATGCCCGGACATCAGGTAAGGCCACTATTCATTGCTACACTATCATATTGGGATTTGAACATGTTTCATTGTTGTCCTTTGCATTCATATGTTGTTGCTCAAGTGTAAGCAGGGGTTTGGGATAGTGTAGCCAAGGTTGTGCTAGATTGTGGACTTGTGGGGTATTGCGGTGACCGCGGACAGTAGGCGGTTGACCAGATGTTTATCCTTGCATCAGATTGGGGTTGAGTCTGGTCTATTGCGTCAGTTGGGGATCGGGTTTTCCTAGTGGATGGTTTTCCCACTTTGGTCATAGTCATGATCCAGTCCTGCTGTTTTATGGCACTTCTGATACTTATTACTGAGATATTTTACTCGTGTGGGTCGCTCCCCTCGAGTGCCACTCCGGAGTGTGTTACAGACATGCTTAGAGTCTTTGAGACTCCTATCCCCTATCGGTATTATGCATACCCGATTTGGCAACTATCCCCTATCGGTGATAAGGCATTGGCCAGCACACCCGATTTGGCAAGGCACAACAGGCAGTACCAGTTTTACTAGTGACACTAGACTGAGTTATTTCAGGCAGGCATGTTTGGTAATGTTGCATCCAGTCATTTCGTGCTACATGGCATGTAGATACATAGTGGTGATAGTTCCTTTCTTTACAGCAGCCTTTATAATTTACCACTGTTCTTTCATGTTGCCTCTAGTAGTCCTAGTGGGTGCGTCAGAGTTGAGGTTTTACCCACTAGGGGAGGCTACTGGTTTCATCTGGTAGTTCTCACCCCCATTGTTGTTTCTCTCTTTCTTCTTCTTTATTTGCAGAGTCGTCTGCGGGAGCCGCTAGGCCATCGGCAGCTGATAAAGGTAAGGGGATCGCTGAATAGATAGATCTCCTGTGAGGCTGAGAGCTATTAGACAGATATTTCACCCTCCACTCAGACTGTGATATTCTCTTTTTATTTTGGGTCTGGCTTCCGCCAGCTGGATGTACTATTTTGGTGAGCTGGGAGATTATTGTACTTATTACAGTTGTATTTGTATTTCCAGTCTGAAATACTATGTGGTTCTTCTATTCAGCTCGATATTATGCTCTTTTATTGTTCATATTATATCGGAGCAGGTTACCAGCGCTTCGTGTACGCGGGAAATCCCGTGTGCACGGCGGATCTGTTGGCGAGCCCGGGTTCCGGGGCGTGACAGATTAAAGTTGGTATCAGAGCTTAGGGATAGGTCAGTTGGGACTTAGGAAACCCTAGGCTTTTGGCAGACCCTAGGATAATAGGGTATGAGAGACGTGATGATTTTGCGGAAGTCGTTGGGTTACTTATTTAACTCTTCCAGTAAAGTAAGAAGGATCGACTTAGCCTACTTCTGGTGGACAGTTATGTTGGCTGCAGACAACATAAAGTCACAGAAATAGGAGAATGTCTTTGACTTTCGCTAAGATTGGGTCGTGTGGGGTGATGATACTAAGTATGGTTTCTTGTGGTAGGATGCCTCCGCGACGTAGAATGTTGACGCGTTCTCAGCCTGATTCCCCTGAACCCGATCAGGAGGAGTCCGAGCAGGGCCAGCAGAGTGAGGTGCAAGAGCTGCAGGCTCAGATGGCCCAGATGTCTGAAGCTGTTCGGCGTCAGGAGGAGGCCATGAGCCGGCTGACGCAGATGTTAGAACAGAGGGCGCAGCCTGTTGTAGCACCCTCTGAGAATTCTCCCGTACCTTCTTCCCCTGCCGTGAATCCTCCAGTTGTACCAGTGACCCCGGCATCCCCTGTTGCTCAGGGAGCAATCCGGCCATTGACTCCTGCGGAGGAGCAGGAGTTTGCTGACAAACTTACTCGATTCTGTAAGCGGGGACCGCCCAGGTTTTCAGGGCGGAATACTCAGCCTTGGGAGATCGGGACTTAGCTTTCTTCAATGGAGAAGTTATTTCGGGACTTCTTCATTGACCCGAAGTACAGGGTACATATGGCTGTACACTGCTTAGACGGGGATGCTGATGCATGGTGGCGCCGGGTGGAGCCCCTGGAATTTCAGATCACTCGGCAGCTACCCTGGTCAGAATTCAAGAAAATGATCCTGGATACGTACTTCTCCACGAGTGTGAAGAAAAAGCTGGAAGATGATTTGAAGAATCTTCAGCAAGGCGACCGGACAGCATTAGACTACTCTCAGGAGTTCACGCGGTTGCTCAACTGCGTGCCGTATGTCGCCAGGGACGGACCTCACCAAGTGGATCTCTTTGAGTCGGGCCTGCGCCCAGAGATCTATACGTTGGTGCATGCTCAAAGGCTACAGACCTTGCAGGAGGCAGCAGAGCATGCACAGTGGGTTGAGAGGGGAGACCGCGTCATCGCCAGACGTGGGGGCTTAGTCACTCAGAGTTCTGACAGAAAGCGACCAGCACAAGACGACGGGGGACAGGCCAGTTCTTGGAGGCCGCCACGACCGCCACGGCCTCAGTTTTCCGGCCGCGGGCGTTTTGAGCGGCGAGGGCCTGGTGGATCCCAGAGGTCACCGCAGCAGCAGCAGCAGCAGCAACAGCATTCGCATCAACAGAGATCGCAGTCGCGGCAGCAAGGGCCTCCGCGACAGAGGCAGCAGGCGAGGCAGCCCCAGGCTACGGTTAGGTGCATTTTCTGTCAGGGACAGCATAACTCTGATACATGTGATCTGAGGTTTGGCCGCTGTTATCGATGTGGACAGTCTGGCCACCTCCGAGCTGCCTGCCCATATGCACCATCGACGGCTCCATCTTCAGCATCTGCTCCTTCTTCGTCTCAGCAGTGGTCGACAGCTCAGCGACCATATGCTCCAGCAAGCAGGCCATCTTCTTCCTATCCCACGGAGTATCGCCCTCCAGCTCAGAGTGGGCGAGTGTATGCTGCGCAGGTAGAGGACTCTTCAGCAGCAGAACACGTGGTGGCAGGTATCACCTTACTTTCTGGCATTAGGACTCGTACATTATTTGATACTGGAGCATCGCATTCTTTTATTAGTAAATCATTTGCATCATTACATGGGATAGAGGTAGGACCTTTACCACGTGCACGAGAGGTTCAGATTCCCGATCACACTTTGCACGTGGAGGAGTGCTGTTGGTCCTGCCCGATGCAAATCGAGTCCTGGATTATGCCAGCAGACCTATTGGTCTTAAGACAGTTAAGAGACTTTGATGTAGTCCTCGGAATGGACTGGCTGGCTCGGTACTTTGCGACTATTGATTGTGCCGCAAGAACCGTCACTTTTAGAGAGCCAGGCCAGGAGATGTTGGTATACCGGGGATGTCAGAGTGCTTTCTTTGCCTCTATGGTTTCGACTTCCCGAGCTAGGCAGATGATCCATCATGGATGTGTAGCCTTTTTGGCTAGTGTTGTTGAGGGGCCTACGGCGGCGCCGGAACTCGAGGATATCCCAATTGCCCGCGAGTTTCCGGATGTCTTTCCACCTGAGCTGACTAGTATGCCGCCAGATAGGGAGATTGAGTTCGTGATTGACGTAGTTCCAGGAACTGCGCCAATCTCTAAGGCTCCTTACCGGATGGCACCGGCTGAGTTGCGAGAGCTTAAGGCGCAACTTCAGGATTTGATGGACAAGGGCTTTATTAGGCCGAGTGTGTCGCCTTGGGGAGCGCCGGTGCTATTCGTAAAGAAGAAAGATGGGTCACTTAGACTATGTGTGGACTATAGGGAATTAAATAAAGTGACCATCAAGAACAAGTACCCTTTGCCGCGCATTGATGATCTTTTTGATCAGCTGCAAGGGTCTTGTGTCTTTTCTAAGATAGATCTGCAGTCCGGTTACCACCAGTTGAAGGTGAAGGCCAAGGATATTCCGAAAACGGCGTTTAGATCACGGTACGGGCATTATGAATTTACAGTTATGCCTTTTGGGCTAACTAATGCCCCTGCCGCATTCATGGATTTAATGAACCGGATTTTCCGACCATACTTAGACCGGTTTGTGGTGGTGTTCATCGATGACATCTTGATCTACTCCCGAAGTGATGCCGAGCATGAGGAGCACTTAAGAATTGTGCTGCAACTTCTGCGAGAGAAGAAGTTGTATGCCAAGCTGGCAAAGTGCGAATTTTGGCTTCGGGAGGTGGTCTTCTTGGGCCATGTAATTTCTGCCGCAGGAGTGGCGGTGGACCCGGCAAAGATTGAGGCAGTCCGTGATTGGCCCCGACCGACGACGGTTTCTGAGGTACGTAGCTTTATGGGCTTAGCAGGGTATTACCGTCGGTTTGTGGAAGGCTTTGCGAAGCTCTTCACACCCCTCACTCGCTTAACGCGTAAAGGAGTGAAGTTTGTCTGGAGTGAGGATTGTCAGAAAAGTTTTGAGGAGCTAAAGAGTAGATTGATGACTGCCCCTATCCTTTCCCTCCCTGTTATGGGGAAAGGATATGTGATCTACAGCGACGCATCACACAGTGGACTTGGTTGTGTGTTGATGCAAGAAGGGAGGGTAATTGCTTATGCATCAAGGCAACTCAAGGATTACGAGAAAAATTACCCTACCCATGACTTGGAGCTTGCTGCTGTAGTGTTTGCACTGAAGCTTTGGCGTCATTACCTTTATGGAGAGCACTGTGAAATCTACACCGACCACAAGAGCCTAAAATACCTGTTCACGCAAAAGGAGCTAAATTTAAGGCAACGTAGGTGGTTAGAGCTATTAAAAGACTATGATGTAGATATTCTCTACCACCCAGGCAAAGCTAATGTGGTCGCTGACGCCTTGAGTAGGAGGGCGGTGCAAAGTTTGTCTATGTTGATCACAGACCAGGCACCGCTATTAGAGGAGATGAGACGGCTCGAGATAGAGGTTGTGTCCCCTGGGGTCTCTGCTAGACTGACGTCTTTAGTCGTGCAGCCCACTCTGCTGGACAGGATCAGGGAGAAATAGAGTGAGGACCCCCACTTGACCAGGATTAAAGATCAAATTCCGAGTAATCAGTCTGGGGACTTTACGGTAGATACCTCGGGAGTACTAAGGTACAGGAACCGAGCATGTGTGCCAGTGGATGCGGAGATTAGAGAGCAGATTTTGCGAGAGGCCCATTATACACCTTATACCCTACATCCTGGTGGGACTAAGATGTATAAGGACCTCAAGGCACACTTTTGGTGGAATGGCATGAAAAGGGATATCGGGAGATTTGTGGCTCAGTGCTTAACTTGTCAGCAGGTGAAAGCTGAGCATCGAGTGCCAGCTGGCAAGTTACAGAGTCTCCCAATTCCCCAGTGGAAATGGGACCACATTACGATGGATTTCGTGGTCGGACTTCCTAGGGCACAGGGAGGAGCAGACGCTATCTGGGTAGTCGTAGATCGACTTACCAAGTCAGCACATTTCTTGCCTATGCAGACCACTTGGTCACTAGAGCGACTAGCCCAGCTTTATTTAGATGAGATAGTGAGATTACATGGAGTACCAGCCTCCATTGTATCGGATAGAGACCCGAGGTTTGTTTCGCATTTCTGGAAAAGTTTGCAAACAGCCTTGGGGACTGAACTCAGGTTCAGTACGGCTTTCCATCCGCAGACTGATGGGCAGTCAGAGCGGACGATACAAATCCTGGAGGACATGTTGAGGGCATGTGTCCTGGATTTCGGCGGAGGGTGGATTCGACATTTATCTTTGGCTGAATTCGCGTACAACAATAGCTTTCAAGCGAGCATTCAGATGGCTCCATTTGAAGCGTTGTATGGACGCAAGTGTCGATCACCACTTTATTGGAGTGACGTGGGCGAGAGGCGGACCTTGGGACCAGATGTGTTGTTAGAGGCAGAAGAGAAGGTCCGAGTGATTCAGAAGCATCTTCAGACCGCCCAAAGCCGACAAAGGAGCTATGCCGATGTTCGGCGACGAGACTTAGAATTTCAAGTTGGAGATCATGTATTCCTAAAAGTCTCGCCGTCCAAAGGAATTAGGAGATTCGGCATTCGTGGGAAGCTTAGCCCCCGATACATTGGACCCTTTGAGATATTGGAGCGTATCGGGCCAGTTGCCTACCGACTTGCACTTCCTCCGAAGCTTGCTGGTGTCCATAATGTATTTCATGTCTCTACTTTGAGGAAGTATGTCTTCGACCCATCGCACGTCATCGACTTCACACCGCTCGAGATCAGCGAGGATTTGAGGTATGAGGAGCGCCCACTTCGAATTCTGGATCGAGAGGTGAGAGAATTGCGCAATCGGGCCATTCCCTATGTGAAAATCCAATGGGGCAATCATGACGAGCGCGAGGCTACATGGGAGCTCGAGTCGGAGATGAGGAATGCTCACCCCTACTTATTCGAGACCTCGGACTGAGGATTATTGTTTAGTCTCGTTTCGAGGACGAAACTCTTTTTAGTGGGGGAGGATGTGATGATCCGGACTCCCGCAGGTACTGTGCAACATTAAACAGTGACTATGGAGCTTATTCGGTGAAACAGAGCTTGTAGAATCAAAATTGGACATTTAATATAGACTTTGCGCGAAAATCAGAGCAAATGGAATTTTCCGGGAGCTTTCGGCAAAATTTCGGATGAGAATTTGGCGAAACGGACGTCGAAATCGGACTCAGCGCGCGAAAACGATCGAAACGGTATATTTACTTATTTTTTTTGGCACTTGGTTACTGTTCACGCCGGAACAGTAACTCCGGCCGCCGGAATTACTGTTCCGGCGACCGGCGAGCGGCGGCGGGCGGCGGCGCACGGCGGCGGGCAGCGGCGCAGCGGCGGGGCAGCGGCGGAGCGCGGGGGAGAGCGGCGCGGGCAGGCGCGGGCAGCGCGGGCAGGCGCGGGCAGGCGCGGGCAGGGGGCTCGGGTGCGCGGTCCATGGGCCAGGCGTGCACCGGGTGCACCGAAACTTTCCCTTGCCACGTGGCAGCCCCTGATTGGCTGGCCGGCTT
Organism: Tillandsia fasciculata; assembly: GCA_029168755.2. Classification (NCBI taxonomy): domain Eukaryota; kingdom Viridiplantae; phylum Streptophyta; class Magnoliopsida; order Poales; family Bromeliaceae; genus Tillandsia; species Tillandsia fasciculata. Next base: position 20,433,986 of record CM054945.1, on the reverse strand, counting down.
CTAGAAGGCACGTGGGAATGTGGCACGTGGCGTGATCCTTTTGGCCAGCATTTTCCGGAAAACCCGGAGCGGAGACCCGGGCATGTGGACCACGTGGACACGTGGCAAATTCCCAGTGGCCCTTGCACCGGCTGTTTCCTGTTTGGGCAACGCGTGGCGCAATCTGATTGGCCCAATCCAGTGTTTCCTGTTCTGTCCGATCCCGTGTGGGAATATTCCCTTGGCCCATTATATATAGGGGTCCCCCACCCCTCCTCATTCCCACCTCGTTTTGCGCGCCGAAGAGAGAGAATCAGAGAAAGTGTTCTATACCAAAGTTTTTCCTCTCTCTCTCCTCTCTCTCTCTCTAAAATCTCAGGATTTTAGGAATTACAGATAGCAAGATATCTGCGACGCGGCGCACTGCGACGATTTTCTTTTTAGGCCCATTTCCCGTCGCAGTTCCGTCGAAAATTCACTGCGGGCTAACCAGGTGGAATTTTTGGACGATTTTTGCAGCAGCGCGACCGTAAGAGGTAGGGCTTCGATTCCCGTGTTGATCATTTTGCTCCGTTTCGTACTTTTGGCACAGTTTTCAAGTCCTCTTTGACCCCCCTTTTTACTGTGATGGTTTTTGGACAGTTCCGACTTCTCCGATTTTTATCTTGACGTAGGAGCGTTAGATCGAGGCGTTTTAAGAGTCGATTTTGATCTACTCTTCGCGAGGAACGCAACCGTGATTTTTCTGGGATTTTAGGAGCTCATTTTAGAGGTGAAAAATTCCTCTTTTCCCGTGCTGTTTGAAAAACAGCAAATATTGTGCTTTTTGAGATTTGTATTTTTACCGGGAGCGTTGATTTGCAGGATTTGAGGACCGTAGACAACCAGGAGACTACCTGGGGTGTATTTTGAGCTGCTCGAGGTGGGCGGTTGTTGCTTACCTCATTTTTGACAAGCTCACTGGGATTACTAGAAATCCCCTAAAATATGACAATTAATGAGAACCATTGGGACAACTAACAGGACTACTAACAGGACTACTAACAGGACAACTAACATGACTATTAATGGGAACCATTGGGACAAATTAATATGACAAATGACAAGGACCGCTGGGACAAACTCCCCTAAAACTTAATATAACCCCACAAAAGATATGATGACTTATATTGGGACACTGTGATTGAGACAAAGGCTATGATCTCGCATGCAAATGACTTTTATTCAGTAAATCAATTGTTTTAAACCTTTGACACTATTTTACAACTTTTAAAAATAAAGACAGTTGCATGCATGCCCGGACATCAGGTAAGGCCACTATTCATTGCTACACTATCATATTGGGATTTGAACATGTTTCATTGTTGTCCTTTGCATTCATATGTTGTTGCTCAAGTGTGAGCAGGGGTTTGGGGTAGTGTAGCCAAGGTTGTGCTAGATTGTGGACTTGTGGGGTATTGCGGTGACCGCGGACAGTAGGCGGTTGACCAGATGTTTATCCTTGCATCAGATTGGGGTTGAGTCTGGTTTATTGCGTCAGTTGGGGATCGGGTTTTCCTAGTGGATGGTTTTCCCACTTTGGTCATAGTCATGATCCAGTCCTGCTGTTTTATGGCACTTCTGATACTTATTACTGAGATATTTTACTCGTGTGGGTCGCTCCCCTCGAGTGCCACTCCGGAGTGTGTTACAGACATGCTTAGAGTCTTTGAGACTCCTATCCCCTATCGGTATTATGCATACCCGATTTGGCAACTATCCCCTATCGGTGATAAGGCATTGGCCAGCACACCCGATTTGGCAAGGCACAACAGGCAGTACCAGTTTTACTAGTGACACTAGACTGAGTTATTTCAGGCAGGCATGTTTGGTAATGTTGCATCCAGTCATTTCGTGCTACATGGCATGTAGATACATAGTGGTGATAGTTCCTTTCTTTACAGCAGCCTTTATAATTTACCACTGTTCTTTCATGTTGCCTCTAGTAGTCCTAGTGGGTGCGTCAGAGTTGAGGTTTTACCCACTAGGGGAGGCTACTGGTTTCATCTGGTAGTTCTCACCCCCATTATTGTTTCTCTCTTTCTTCTTCTTTATTTGCAGAGTCGTCTGCGGGAGCCGCTAGGCCATCGGCAGCTGATAAAGGTAAGGGGATCGCTGAATAGATAGATCTCCTGTGAGGCTGAGAGCTATTAGACAGATATTTCACCCTCCACTCAGACTGTGATATTCTCCTTTTATTTTGGGTCTGGCTTCCGCCAGCTGGATGTACTATTTTGGTGAGCTGGGAGATTATTGTACTTATTACAGTTGTATTTGTATTTCCAGTCTGAAATACTATGTGGTTCTTCTATTCAGCTCGATATTATGCTCTTTTATTGTTCATATTATATCGGAGCAGGTTACCAGCGCTTCGTGTACGCGAAAAATTTCGTGTGCACGGCGGATCTTTTGGCGAGCCCGGGTTCCGGGGCGTGACAACATCCCTCAAGTATAGAATTAAAAAAAAAAAAAAAAAAGTATAGTGACTTCTCAACTTTTAAGTTTTTAGAGTTAACTAATTTTATTTTAAAATTTTTAGAAAAAAAATAAATTTATTGATGATTTTACCAAGTTTAATAATTTTAATTAATTTTAGAAAATAAAACTAAATTAAATGGCGGTTAATAACTAATAGAGTCGTTAAATTTGATAAAAATTTAACAAAATTAAGTATTAAAACACAAGCAAGAAAAAAAATTAGAAGGATTCTCAATCCAAAAAATAGTTCTGAGGGGTTCTCCATGCGTTTTTACCTTTTTTTTGTTTTTATTTGAGTTATTTTAGCCAACTAAATTAGAATTTTTAATTTTCAAATTCATGAATAATTCTGCTAAACTTCATGACTTTAACTACTTTTAATGGAAAAAAATGTAAATTTTATTAATAATTAGGTATCTATGACTAAATTAATTAAAATTAAAATAAATAAAAAATGGTGAGGGTGCTAATTCAAAATTTTTTAGTTTGGAGGCCACTTCAAAATGACCTAACCTCACTAAGATAGTGATGCAAACGGGGCGAATCGGAACGGATTTTTTATTAGATCGAAATGAATTCGAAACAAATTAATTTTAATATTATTTTTTATCTTATTTACCGTTTTATTTAGAACTAATCGGGAGTATATTTTTGGCGGCAGTATGACAGCCCTTTTACTCAGAGACCAAAGAAGTAAAATAGTAGTAATGTACCTGAATATTTAAGGATCTAAAAGGTAAACATCAAATGGTAAAAGAAGTTACAGAATAAATTAGATACTATAGCAAAATAGAAGAAGAAAGTAATTCCACTAAGTCAATAAGTCAAGGAACATCATGGTCCACAAATAAACAATTGATGTGGCATCATGGTCCACAAATAAAAGATTGATGTGGCCTGGCAAATGAAAGCCTCCCCTCAGAGAAAATGAACCAAGATAAAACCACATCGCTAGGAAAATTAGGTCACGAATAGGGCATGACTTAATACTACACTGAAGGCTTTTCTAAGTTCAAAGAAAAGCGCAAGGTATGTACACACACACGCGTCAAATCTAAAGAGCAAGTAAACTAAAAATTATAAAGTTTCTCTTTGATGGTATACAAATGAAATGGTATTAGAAGGATAGTGTAATGTCAAACTTACTGTGATGTGACGGTTGCAAGAGCAGCTCCAGTCACCCCAAGATGGAAAGAGTAAACAAGTACAGGAAGTAGAACTACAGCTGAAAGATTGCCAAAACCTGCAGATCAGAAAATTGAGTTACAATGAGGGGTCTCATGGAGATAAAACGTGCTAATTATTCACGTAACACTTAATGAATCTATGTGGCAAGAAAGACTTGCAATATTGCCTGAAAATAATATAAGATTATTTAAGGCCGATAATGTAATGCAAGCTAATTAGCCAAAAAAAAAAAAAGGAACCTTAAATTCCACGTAATAACAATTAGAAATATTAGTACCTATAAATTGGTGACTAACACGACCAAACTAAGAACTGTAATTGAATAACAATTTCAACATGCGCCACAAATAAATTAGAGAGTTGAAAAGAACATGCATGTATTTATCATCAAAAATCTCTTCCAGCACAATCAGTTGTCTATATCTGAACAAAATTTTTGACCGAAAAATCTATAACTGATAGAATCATCTCATAACAACAGATGACCAAATACTGCCTCTCACTGCATTGAACATTGGTGACAAGCAAGTTAACTCCCTCCATTTAAATTCCAAGTCTTGTGAATAATAATAGTAATTTGAGGTATCTAATAGTCCTAAAATACAATTTTTTGATGGTTGTTAACACTTGCCTACATAAAGTACAGGAGTCTTTGTATCCTTGAATCCCCGGAAGACACCTTGAACTGCCAAAGAAACTACAACTGCAGGAGCACCTAATGCTCTCAATGATAGAAACACTTGAGCTGGGTAGCGCATAGGTGAAGTCTGTTCAAGAAAAATAATATGAATATTATCCCTCAATGAATGGAAAACCATGTCTAAGGAAGACAAGACAATATTTATTCCGAAAGCTTCAAAATATGGCTGCCAAAGGAAAACTAACAAATTGGCTTTACACTCATGGTCCAAAGGATAAGACAAATAATACATATTTGAAACTTCTGTTGACAAAAATATTAGACTACAAAATCAAATGCAATCTGCGAACTTACAGATGGTATACCCATTATGTTGAGAAACATTCCAGATCCCAGAAATAAAGCCAAGGCTTCAATCAAACCAATTCCAGCTGCTAGTAGTAAAGCAGATGAGACAGAGGGTAGTCTCATTCTTTCTGCACTCTCACCAGATATTCGCTTATCCTGAAATTTCTCTTTCCAAGAACCGTTATCTGTGAATTCATCAAACCAAAACTAACAATGAAAAAAATTCCCTCAGATATCAGCAGATAATTTAATTCAGCCATGTCATACCTGAAATAAGTGTCCTGCTATAATTTTTTGAAATGTCTTCAGCCACAAATGAGGTAGTGATGCTCAGAAGTGGAATATTGAAAAGCTTTGATATGATGTTGAAGATTGACACTGCAACAGCAGCTGAAGCCAACTCCACAGAACCTTCAGGCAAATTAAGCCAGGATGAAGTAACAATATATAGAAAAATAAAAAAACATTACAATCTAGTTTGACAAAGAAATGACTCAAATAAGAAGGGATACAATGAAGAGAGTGGCTAGCAGTAGAAACTATCATATTCATGGGGAAATATCTGTTGAAGTTAATTATTTCTTCCAGCACAAGGGATCAATAGCTTGTCGAAGAATAGCTGGTATAGTACCTAATCTACCAATATATGCTGTCTCCATCAGTTGAGCCAAGGGATCAATAGCTTGTCCAAGAAAAGCTGGTAAAGAAAGCGCTACTAGCTCATTTATAACACTCGGTGACTGCTGCCCGGTGATATGATCCCCAACTGAGTTACTGAAAAGAAAATGAACCTCGTCACTTCTTTCTTTCTCTTGCAATTTTTTCTTCAGACTAAGAAGACAGAAATATGAAGAGAAATGAACAAAGGACCAAATTAATAGATTAGATCGGGGAAATATTAATTTAGCAATTGAGCACTTAATGAATCGGATTACTACTTAATATGGATAGAATTCATTGCTCTCCATCTGTTATTAGACAGCATATGCTATGAGGAAAAATTGATGGCATAATTCGAAATAGATCCTCCTTTAGCAGATATGTTTCAACTAGAAAACAGAAAAGCTATCCACTAAACACATTATAAATGACGAGACCCAATTCATCAAGAGAGAGGCATACATGACCTGATAATGCTCCCAATTTTTTTTTAACTAGAATACTACAACATACATCGGATATGGGGTAAAATACATGCTTTAGGTGTCAAAATGTGAAAATTGTTCTACATTCAATGATTAAAAAAAGCACAAAAACGTAAAGGAACCATGAATTTCATACAAACCATGAATATTAGCATGCTAAAGTAAATGATAGTCATTTGAATTCAACAAAACAAACTAGAATTTAAGAGGGAGATTTTGAGATCATACACCACAGCCTCCTTAATGCTATCTGAAGGATGGCCATTAGTCTGGTCAAACTCTTTATCAGTATCATCTGAACTCACATTACATTCAAAAAAGGATCGACTGTTGGCGACAGAGATGGCGCGCTTTCTACACGCCGTCAGAGATAACTGCGTATGATTTGCATAGTGATAGAAATTTTTTGAGATGTTGATATTGTAACTACTACTTGATCGCATCGGTATAGACGAACAACTCGTTCTGTTATTTGCTTTTCCATCACAATATCTTGCCACCAATCCAGGAAGAATACGGTGCTGCTGCAACGCCTTCATAACAACAAGATTCTAATATCACTACCTGCAGCTGCAATCATATAATTGCGAATAAGGCAATAATAATAAAAACCTCTAAAATTCGAGGATCACTACATGATTCCACAAAATGAGCTCTACAACTACGATAAATTTGTTTTAGTCCACAAGATTATTCCATTAGGAGACATAATTACTATATTTAATCACTAAAACATTCACCCTGCTTCTCAGTACCCTAAAATTTCGCAAAAAAATTGTTATAAATCAAAGATGAACATAGCTCAATCAATATCATCACCCGAAGCGCATAAACATAATCAAAACCTCTATCCGATACCAACAAATTCCCCGAACACAAAATTAAAGCAAAAACTCTTGAATTAAACATCGAACAATGATTTTACGGCATCAAACAACAACTCTTTTTGAAAAGGGAAAAAATGGGCGAGAATTTGGCGAGAGATAAACCTCGGTGAATTGTCGAGAGCTCTACCGTGTTCGTCGTTTCTCTTCGCGCACCGAGCGAAGTGAGAAGCGAGAGAATGTTAAAGAAGTTTCGAGGAGCGGTGTTAGTTACGAGGTGCGGAGATGGTTTATGTCAGAGTCTGGGAATGGAGAAGAAGCTGGACCGGACATTGCGGTTCGGACCGGGATCCTTGACCGGGCGCGAATCGCTTCTGTAGAATATTATTATTATTATTATTATTAAGCACCCAGCACAGCATATGTGCTTATAAGTTTCTCACCAAATAAATCAAACATTTTAATCAATTTTATTTTTTAAATTGTACTATTTATCGATATCTCAATAGCCGATGAAATATAATTATGAGTAGATATACAAAAAAATATAAACACTAATAATAATAACTGAAATTAAGTATTTTTGGCTAGTGGTTTGGGTTCAACGAATAATTATTGCTAGTGGATTAGATCATTATATTTGGTATCAGATTCGATTACTGATCGAAAGTGTGTTACGCGTCTCGACTAAGTCTGAGTCTAAATGACAGGATTAGCGAGATAAATCTTACATCACCTAGTAATTTTGGGCTATGTGTGTTTGGGCTGACTAGCTGGGTTTAAATATTTTGGACCATTGGTTTGGACCTGACGCGTTTTTATTGTTAATAGGTCGGGCCATTTTAATATTATAAATTTTTATCAAAAAATGAAAAATCTATTGGCACTAATGATTTGGTGTTTTTTAAAATAATATTGTTCAATTTTAATTGACTTATAAAAGTAATTTTGTAAAATAAATATTTATAAAATTAGCTCTATCGTTCTTTATTTACCATTATTAATATTTTTAAAAGTAATAGTGAATAATATACCGCTTAAAAAATTAATTTTATAAATAAAAATTTTAAATACTTATTTTTTTATTTTAAATACTTATTTTTACAATAGTAAAGTTTTTAAAATCCTGTATCCAATTTTTTTTTTGCATTATTATTATTATTATTATTATTATTATTATTATTATATTTTATTTGATAAAACTTACAGTATTTATTTGAATTATAAATTATTTTGAATTTATTATATAATTTTACAATGCAACTTTTTTAATTAGTTTGATTTGAATTAGTTAATAATATTTTGATCTTAAAATTTAAATGTATCATTTATTATTACAGATTTAGTTAGTATATTTTATATAATTTTTACAGTTATAAATTTATTAAAATAAGTAATAATTATAAATTTTAAAGTTAAAGTATTATTAGCTGTTTCAAATCAAATAAATTAAAAAAATTAGATAGTTAAATTTAATTTTTGAATAATTTGATAGGCGACTTAAAATAATTTATAATTTAAGTTTTGTATTTTGTATTATTTTATTTAAAAATTTTAAATAAAATAATACAAAAAAATAAAGAATAATATTTTACCGGACGAGTCGTACCTTGTTGTTCACGGCCCACGGTCATCCTCATTCACCTAATAATTTTCTGGTGATTATTAATTTATAAGTTGATTTGTCGCATATTATAAGGTAAACTTTAATTTGCCTCTCACCGTAGTTTAGGGCATTTTTATTATATCACCATGTAGTTTGGAAAATTATATTTAACTAAATGTATAATTTAATATATTTTTATTTTATCATTTTGCAGTTTAAAAAATATACTTAACTATCTAGTAATTTTAGATTTATTTTATTGTAAGGGTACATAGTTAAATAGATTATCACTTTGTGATTTTTAAATTATTCTGCTATCCTAATTGCCTGTGAATTTTTTTGATAAAATAATAATAATAAAACTACAAAATAATATAGTATAATATTTTAAATTATAATGTGATAAAGTAAAAACAACCGATTTTTCAAAAATAAGAAAGAGATATTTCGCTTTTCGCTCTAATTATTTGGATTGGAATGAATTTAGAATGAATTATATTTTTTTATATTTTTGGATCACATTTAGTACCCTACTTGGGATGGATCCGCCACGGGATTCACAGATCCGGATCCATTTGCATTCACAGTAACAACCTCTTTTTCAAAAATACAGTGCTATTCACAAACCCAAAAATGAATGCAAATTCTATATATTACCTATCTGATTTATAAAATTTCTCTATCAGTTAATTTGATGTGATCAGTAAAAATACTCTACTTATTAGATAAATAGGATGTAAGATAATATATACTCTAAATAGAGTGTACAAAATAGTAAATAATATAATCTTTTAAATTACAGGGTGATAAAGTTGTAAAAAAAATTTTAAAACAGTTATTTTGTCTTTTAATAAATAGATTCAATTCTTAGTGAAGAGATGTGATCCTAATCAAAGAGTGTGACTATTAGCGAATGAATGTAAAAATATATAATTTTTAGTAAAAAATTATAATTTTTAGTGAAAAGATTAAGTATGAAAAAAATATAATTTTATAGTGTGTTCCTTCGTGTGTGTATTGTGACACCTATGAAATTTGGATTAGTCATATATATAAATGATATAATAGGACTAAATCTCTTAACTCGGCTTAAGCATTTTGGGCTGTGGTTTAGGCCCAACGAGTTATTATTACTAGTGGGCCGGGTCGTTATATTTGGTATCAGAGCCAATAACCAGCCGGAAGTGTGCGGCGAGTCTCGGTTGAGTCTTGGTTTAGATGACAGGACTAGCGAGACGAGTCTTACATCGCTTGGTGATTTTGGGCTGCTGTGTGTGTGTTTGGGCTGACGAGGACGTTAGGCCTAAACGGAAAGAGAAAGTGACGCTCCTAATAGTCCCACATCGGATGTGGATGGAATTGTGATTGGGTTTATATGAGACATGGACACTAGTAATAATAACTGGACTTAAATATTTTGGGTTGTAGTTTAGACCCAACAAATTATTATTGCTAGTCGTCATATATATGCGTTAAAATTAATTCTTTCATTCATTGAATTTGATTCATATATATTGAGTGAATAATCAAAAAGGGATTTGAAATCAATTGTAGCTAAAATCAAATGAAAAGTTACCTCATAAAACATTCCTTCATAAAGTCTTATTTTATAAAGCATCCCTTCGTGATCTAAATAAGTTTAGAGCATTGATTGCTGCAGAAAAGTTAAAAAAACAGTTCAAGTCTCCATTAAAATATTTTTTTTTATATTTTTTATTTTATTTTATTTTGGTAATTTAATTGAGTGAGTGCTCAAATGTCTGACTCCATATATGCAAAGACAATTGAAATTTATATTTTATTGTATTATAAGAGATTATTCGTTGACTCGGTGCACATTAAATTTGTTTGATCATTTGCAAACGAATTAAATTTTAAGAAGCGTGACTTCGCTATACGCCTTGAAGTCATTTTCATCATTCTCTGTTGTTATATTTTGGTACAACAAAAATAAAATGCACCACACAACATAGGGGCAAATTGAAATTCACCCAATAATTAAATAACAAAAATGTGTTTAGTGGTGGTGTTTAAAATAGCATGAGGTTAGATTTGATCTGAGTTATATTTAAAGCCATGTAGAATTGGTTGGATCGAACCATATTCGAGATTCGTAAACGATATATCTACACGCTCTAAGTAAATTAATTATGTATTTTTAAAAACTCAAACTTTTAAAATTATCAGCTTTAAATAAACAAATTAAATATTTTTAACAATTCAAATTTTTTTGATAATTTAAAATTAATAATTAGCATCCCCAAGTTGATTTGTCAGGTAGCAAAATTATAATTCATGAAAATTACTACATATAAACAAACAGACATAAACGACAAGAATCTTTGAATGCTAAATATAAACAAACAGAGAAAACGACAGGGATCATTGCTCGAACCAACACCAATTTGAAAATAGTTTGTATTTTAGTTTCTAAATTCAAAGTATTTTACATTTTTTATTGTGTTCGTATCTTAAAATAAAAAGATAAACAAAATGAAATGTTTGTTTAATATACCCTTCCAAATTTTAAAAATTTTAATATTTTTTTGATTGATCAAAATATTTTTTACTTATTTTTTTTTAAAAAATAAATGTAATTCAAATCTTAGGGCTTATTAAAGAAATTTAAAATTTTAAAAAATATTTAGAAAATAGAACATTAAAAAATTAAATAATAAAAAAAAGGTATGTAAGTAAAGCCCTTTCCTTCTTTCCACTCACTAAGGCTGCGTTTGATTCAGATATAAGTTTAGAAACAAATAGAAATAAAATTAATTTTGTATTTGGATAAAAATTAAATAGTTTCTGTGAATAAAAAAAATTATGTTTGAATAGTTAGATTGGAATAATAAAAATAAAAGTAATTATAATTTTAAAATAATAATATTTTATCTAATTAATTATTATAAAAATATTAATTAAATAATAATTTAACTTATTTAATTAACTATTACTAGATAATCTTAAATATTAATTCATAAAATAATTAATAATAATAATTATTGTTAATAAATAATTTAATTAACTACAAATAATTTAATAAATTAATAAAATAATTAGTTAATTATCTAATAATTAAATAATTATATTAGTTAAAATATTACAGATTAATTAAAAATTTAATACAATAATTAAAATTATATTTACTTTAATTATCTTATTCTCACAAATTTGTTTCAGAAAAATAATTGAAACAGTAATTTCAATCTTATACCAGCTTATTATAGAAAAACGGAAATTACTGTTTCCCTCCAAAATACAGAAAACTCTCTCAAAAATATTATTTATTTATATTTTCTTTCTAATTTTTAAAAACTTCATTGTGATTTAGTTAATTTTTTATATATATAATTTATATTAAAGTAATATTAAAAATATATTCTTTATTGTAAAATAAATAAAAATAATTTGATTATTTTATTTTCTCTGTTATTGCAGTAATTTAATATAAATATTTTAGAGCCAAAAAAAAAAGAAAATAATAATAATAATAATAATAATAATAATAATAATAATAATAATCATCATTTGAATGTTCCCTTTCTCTTTCTTTCTCGTACTCTCTTCTCAGTTCCTACTGCTGCACTCTCTATTTTTCCAAAAAATGATGAGCTCCCTCCATCTCCTCCTTCTCCTCCTCGTCGTCCCATTTTCTCCTCCTCCCTCGGCCTCCGCCGCGCGATTCGCGTGCGGCGGCGGCGGCAGGTGCCAGTCACTCCTCGGCTACGCTCCCCCCAACGCCACCACCCTCGCGGAGGTGAAGTCCCTGTTCCAGCTCCGCTCCCTCCGCGGCTCCCTCCTCGGCCCCAACTCCCTCCCCCTCTCCACCCCCTCCTCCCTCCCCCTCCCCGCCTCCTCCCTCCTCCGCCTCCGCCTCCCCTGCTCCTGCTCCCTCTCCCTCCGCTCCGGCTCCTCCTTCCGCCTCCCCCTCTACAAGGTCGTCATTTCTACAAACACTTGCCGCCCTATTAATTACTCTAGCATGTACAACCTTAATCTCATATATATAGACGATAATATTTCGCCAGGTCAAGCCCGGCGACACCCTCGCCGCCGTCGCGCGCGGGCCCTTCGCCGGATTCGTCACCTCCGACGAGATTGCGGCGGCGAACAACGTGTCCGACCCGAGCCACATCGCGGTGGGGCAGCAGCTGTACGTGCCGTTGCCGTGCAGCTGCGACGCCGTCGCCGGCGAGAAGGTGGTCCACTACGCCCACGCCGTGGCGCCGGGGAGCTCCGTCGCGGGGATCGCGGCGGAGTTCGGGACGACGGAGGATACTCTGATGAGGCTGAACGGGATCGAGCATCCCGGCCTCCTTCAGGCCGGCCAGATTCTCGATGTCCCGCTGCGAGGTCCGTGTCCGTTCAGCTATAGGCACATTCATAGTTCATAGTTGAAGATAATTCTGCGTTACTCCGAGATTTTCATAATGATTAAGATTATGGACTAATTTTTCTGCTAAATTTAGTAGAAAACTTTGATGATTGGAGTTGTTCAGCGTGATCTACTAATAATGGTACTGTACACGACACCATGTCGAATTGTTGAGCAATTTCTAAATTAATGAACAGGGATTATTACAAGTTTCCAGTTGTTCTAAACCAAAGAAATGAACGAAAACGATTTTACTGTTTTACTGTTTTACTGTTTTTTTTTTTCTTTTCTTTACTTAATCTGCTGCTCCATTTAAGGACTAATTGTTGAAACACTGATTGATGACACAGCTTGTTCTTCATCAATAAGCAGCGCTTCTGTCGACCGCAATCTCCGTGTTCCAAATGGTAGCTACATTCTTACTGCCAACAACTGTGTCCTCTGCAGCTGCAGTTCCTCCTCATGGCAGTGAGTATTCTGCTTAAAGAGTCTCCTTCTTATTGATTTTGTTTCATCGAAATGTGACTAACCTTCATCTGCGAATTTCTAGGCTCGATTGTCATCCTACACAGGGGGTAAGCTCGACAACTTGTCCCGCCGCAATGTGCGGAAACATGTACCTCGGAAACACATCATCTAGCTCACCCTGCGAACGCACGACATGCGCATATACGGGCTACACGAATAAGACCTCCTCCTTCGCCATCCTCGCGAATCTGACCATCCAGTCCTTGTGCAATGCTAGTGAGTCTTCTAAATGAAAACGCATCTTATTATTATGTATCTATGGAGAAATAACAAATAAAGTTGTTCAATAGGCTTAACAGGTGCAGCACCGCCGCTGTCGCAGTCTACGAGCGGTGCAACATTAAGGCTGGAATTGCAGGGTGCGAAGTTGATGAAGCTTCTCATTTTCTTTCGCACTGCTTTGCTGTGTCTTGGTTTTCGAAGTTGATGTTAGAAGGAATCGTTCATTTTTCTTGTTTTGTGGCACAAATTGAGCAGACTGATAACTAGTAGTGCTGAAACCAAACACTGCTGTCATGTGAGGACTCTTAAAGCTGTTTATATGAGAAGGTAGTTTTGGATTTGGACTGCAGCTCTATGGTTTGATTCAACTATCAGACCTTTTTTGAAATAGGCCATTCTGATTGCTCTACTCCGCTCTGTTCCGAAACTCTCTCATCCCTCCCTCTCATCACTGCTTTTACGCCGAAAAATGTCGAAATAGTCTCAGTACTTTCGATTGCTTTTTGATATCAATGAGACTAATAAGAAGCTTAGGAAGCAAGAGTTCGGCCGTCATCGACGGTAGCTGCGTAGCCTCCCTAGTGCTGATCTTTTTCTGCATAGCCTTCCTTTCGGTACCTATATAAATTCACAGCATATGAGAATTGAACTCGTGATTTCTAGTTTTGATACCACTTGTCATATCGTTGGCACTAACTATTAATTCAAAAACTCGAGCGATTAGAAATACGTAACTAATTCATTTAAAACGTATACATATAGCGCACACGAATTTCAATTGTGATTCGATTCAACCAGCTTCACATCATTTCAAACATAATTCGGCCCAACTCAGCCTACATCATTTCAAAAATGACTTGATCTAACCTGGCCTATCGCTGTACGACAGAATACTGGCGTTCTTACACCTTAAAACTTTACCTACAACATCCAGATTTGTATCCAGGTTAATTTGTCTCTCTTTTTATCTAACACTCCAAATTGCATTGCAATCTGAACCAGACCAAGTCGGCGGATACTGGTCCGGCCCACTCGGACCAGACGCATTCGAGCTCGGGTCGACCTACTTGGCCCCGCATGGCTAGTGATACTGCGGACTCAACGACCTGCTCGGCATTGGCGACCGATCCCGGGTAAGAACAGGTCGACTACTGTGAGCTCAATTCTGAGTCGGCCTTTAAGGCCCAATTAGACACGGCCCATATAAGGGCCCATGAACGTCGGTTTCAATAAGTGGTGTGTGTACCTGCTGGTAAGTTACAAAATCCTGGTGGTGTCAATGGGGAGCCCAGGCCCACTTAGTGGCGCGAAGAGTCAGGCGTGTCGGCCCGTGTGCATGGGCCCATGTGTGGCCTAAGTGAGCCCGGGGGATTGAGTGGACCAATGGAAGCATAGAGATCTGTGATGCTAGCAGAGTGTCAGAGATTTTAGAAAAAGAAAATGCCAGTTGTACACTTTTTTGGGATGTACATCATACACTTCACTCATTCAACGGATGGGGTATGGTGAAAGGTCACTTCGCAATTTGTAAAGTGATCCTTTCATTATTAGATGGATGGGTGTAGAATGTATACTTTTTTTGGAGTGTACATGTAGCATTGCCTTTTTTTTTTTAAATTTGTCGATGTTCTAAAAATGAATAAATAAATTAAGAGATATAGCAAGGAGAAGTGGTCTCCCACTGAATCTTGAATCTGGATTTATTTAAATATAAAATGCTGTAAACATCATTTACAATTTTTATATTACTGTATTATGTTGTTGAACTAATATGATACACATGCAATAGCAACTGGGAATAAGATAATAACAATCAATAGAATTATTAGTCTCCATTCCACCAAATAGATGTTGAAGCTTACTTGTCGATAATATGTAATGCCTTTATAATATGCATATTCGTATACATAAGTTAAGATGTAGGGAGTTCATAAATTTAAATAAAAGAAATGATTAGATAGGTCACATTTATATTTAAAATTTTGGCCTAATTATTAAACAGTTCGAATTTGGATTGACACGTAGAGTTGAGCTGAAATGCTGTTAATAGCAAACGAATTTAATTGCCATTCATTTATTTTCGACGATGGAGTTTCTTAATCGACAGTCGGCATTGCTGAACATAATTTAGACCACTGAAAGTATTTATGAATCAAATTTTAAATATTTTTGACATTATTGATCTAATAATTAAAGAGTTGTAAAATTTATAATTTTAATAGTAGATATAATTTTTTTGCTCGTTTAATAGTGTAAAAGAAAATAAATTAATTAACTTTTTGAGTAGAAATTTTTTAAAATTATTTAAAATAAGATCTATACTCTCGATATTAATTACAAAATTCTCACCGTTACTTTTGAAGAATAATTATTTTTAGTTGTTTATTTTTATATCAACTTAATAAATAAGAAAAAAATATCAAAAAGTAAAACTAGTTTCAAATTCGGATAATCCCGAATTCATTGAAAAATAGCAAACTCGAATCTGAATCCAAAAAATTTCTAACTCAAAATTCAAATCTGCATCCAAATTCGATAGTAAAATCCTAAAATCCAATCCATATATATATATATATATATATATATATATATATATATATATATATATATATATATATATGATAATTTTGGTAAAATCCAATCCATTTCCACCCCACCCCTAATATTTTCGTTTGTGCGGGCCATTTACATCCTGTCGATCTGAATTGCCACATCTGTTTCAAAAATTATTATGTTTTTTTCAATAATATGAAACAATATTTTACATTCAACATTTTTCTTTTATATCTGAATTTGAAATTTTTTTACATGCACAAAATATAAAATTTTATAGAACTCGAATTCGAAACCTCATTTTCTGATATAATATTAAATTATATAAAATAATCGTCTTTCTTCATAAAACTTAACCTCCTATAAAAAATATTTTTATATTTTATATTCGACACTACGAGGCTCAAAATTTAGATGGTACTATTTGATTTTTAAAAATATATATTTTACTCTCTTAAATTTTTTAAAATATTTTAAAAAATTACAATGTTAACAAAGATGACGAAATAACTAAAATACACTTATTTATTCAAAAATTAATTTCTTAATATTTTTTTATTATTTTTAAAAATATTTTCGATATAAATTAAAAGATATGGAGGAAACCGCAACAGAGATTAAATGTATCATTTTAAATTTTGAAGGAATAAACTGTAGGTTCCTAAAAATATTTACAATTTTTTTTTTTTCTGTATTTTAACTTTTATTATTATTATTATTATTATTATTATTGAAATAAATGAAGGAGATTTTTGTGTTGTCACGGCAACTGAAGAGAGTGATGTCTGACCTTGTTCGACAGATGCAAACTTGAAGGGCATATTTTCTGGTGGCTCATCAAACCACAAGACGTTCCACCAAATGAAAACTGCAGCTTCTCTTGTACGCAAGATTTTTTTTTTTTTTTTTTTTTTTTTTTTTTTTTTTAATCTGTCACCTCCCTCGGAACCTTCTTCGTAAAGTCATTTTCAAAATTTAAAATTAAAATATAGTTAGCGAAAAATAATTTATATTTTTTTTAAATCTTGCCCACTAAAAAAACAGATTCATCAGAAATATTGTAATCGCTATACAATATCAAAATCATCGATCTCTTGCATATAATCCCAAAAAAAAAAAAAAATCAGAATTTCTTTTATTAATATTAATTTTTTTTTATTTTTTAAAAATTATATTTTAATTTTTTAAAATTTTAATTCTAAATTAGAGTTTCGTCACTATTCCATATATTTTATATAATTTATACCAAAATATCTTTTAAACCAGCAAATATATATATATATATATATATATTCTTGGAACTAGTATAAGAATAATTTAAATATTTTGCCCACTCTATTAATGCTTCAATTTTGTAAAAATATTTATAAAATTTTAAAAGAGGATAAAATCAAAATTTTGAAAGACAAGAATGAAAAGTAAAAAAATAAATATTTATATGAGATTTTTTTAATTTTACTCCGTACATACTTTACAAAATCACGGATTAAATATTATTTTTATTATTTTTTTAAAAATACAAACACGTATATTTTTATATACTTTTCACTCCAAATCCTGAGCAAAAAAAAAAAAAAATGTTTTCGGTCTTAGCTGTTAGTTTGAAAATAAAAAATGAATAATTTTTTTAATATACATAAAATTATTGTTTTTTTTTGCAAATATTTTATGTGATTAGAAATAAAAAATAAAAGTGCGATACTTTTTTTTTTTTTGTTTGAACAATCTATGTAGAATTGTCACCGAGAAACAGCTACTAGAAATTGAAAAAATCGAGTTAGAAAAATTGAGACAGCTACAATTATTTTTGAAAATTCTACGGAAAATAATCATGAAAATAACCTCAATTTTAATAAAAAGTATCTCAATTTTAATAAAAAGTATACGCCAAGAGTTTTAATTTTACTAGTGAAAAAAAAAAAAAGAAAAGAAAAGAAAAGAAAACACTTCACTAATCAAATCTTCAACTAGAGACGCAAATAGATTCGAATTGATAGAACTTTCGTCCATATCCACTTTTCGAATAAAACACTACATAATAATTAAAAATAAAAATAAAAATAAAAATAATATATTCTGATCTGCTGAGAAAAAGACATTAGAGAGAAATTCTCGTTCATCTCTTAATTCGTTCTGATTTGTATAATATCTATTAAAAATTTATTCTTTTTTTAAATTATTCGAACTGAACTGTACGTGGGGACAAAAAAATAAAATAAAATATAACTTGTTTCAAATCCGTTCTAAGTTGGACAAAAATTAGGGAAGGTGGGGACCTTATATGCTTCCAAATTTGTCCAATTTTGAAACTAACTTCTATTGACACTTTGAAAATAAAACCTTTTGATATTTATGTATATAACTCTCACTTGATATTGATTGTTTTTTGTTTCTTTTATCACAAAATTAGATAATCTATATCTATACAATCTATATAAATTCTTTTTTTTTTTTTTTTTCTTTTTTTGTCACATAGCACTTTTTCCTCCACCCTCACCATTTTTTTATTAAAATTTAAAACTCCTATCTTTCTATTTTTTATTTTAATTAAAATTAAAAAATAAAATTAATAATCATATTTTTTTTAGTTAATTAAAATTTAAATTTTTTTGATTTTTTTATTAAATATTAAAATTTAAAACTCACTTGTTTTATTTTCTAAAAATAAAATAAAATATAATTAGTTTCAAATCCGCTCTAATGTTGGACAAAAATTAGGGAAGGTGGGGACCTTATATGCTTCCAAATTTGTCCAATTTTGAAACTAACTTCTATTGACACTTTGAAAATAAAACCTTTTGATATTTATGTATAGAACTCTCACTTGATATTGATTGTTTATTCTTCTTTTATCAAATAATTAAATGTATAAGATAATGAGTTATTTTGTTCCAATAACATCTTCTTAGAATTACTTACATGCTATTTTTTTATTTTTTTAGTTAAAAATAATACATAAGAAGATGAATTAGGTTACAGTAAGAGACAATTAGGCCTCAGGAAAAAAAAAAAAAAAAAAAAAAAACTAAATGCAGTGAAGTTCCTACACGTTCCTGAAAGAGCGGATCTCAGTAAGAAGGCAGCCCGAAGATTTTTTCAAATTCTAAAAAAAATTTTATTCCGCTCTAGCCAGATGGACCACCATACAGCAGTAATTGACGCTAACTCTCCTCCTCCTTCTGCTCTACCTTTGCGTCTGCTAGTTTTCCAGAGCTGACTAGACGAATAATTGAGAAGAAAAAATTTGTTGGGAAGAAGTCCTTATAGTACGTCTCTTATAGTTAGGCATCCCAAAAAAAAGATAGTCCATCATCTTAGAATCTGACTTTCCTCTTTCATTTTTTTTCAATCAGCGTATTTTTTAGTGAACACTTTTCGCCCATACTATTTTTTTTTACTAGTAAATAAAATTTTATTGATGCACAAAAGAGAGAGAGAGAAAAAAAAAAATGTAAATAAGATCTAAAATTCACCACATATATTTTTTTCTATTCTGTAATCATATTGCCATAGAATCAAATCTCTAAGCTCTTAAAATGAACACATGAGATATATAACTGCAAAAGATGTTCGAATTAATTAACACGGATTATTATGTCATTATACGACTTTTTCAACAATGACATTCACATACATTTATTTGTAACTTTACGTTGCGTGGTGGTATTTATGAATGAATAAATCATCACAGGTACTAAAGTAGGAACAAGTTGGGTTATCTTATTAAAGATAAAGAATACATTCTTATTCCTATTCATATAGATATTTAGAGCGCTATTTTTGTCAACATCAAGTAGGTATCTGCCACGTCATACTATAAGATTGGGACTAAGTATTATTCAAATATATATATATATATATATATATATATATATATATATATATATATATATATATATATATATATATAAATGTCCTCACCGACCAACGCCTAAAGTTTTATTATCTTCAGTTGTAACACTTTTTTTTTTATTTTTTTATTTTTTTTATTTGAGGTGTGGATGTGAATCTCGCCTTGTCAACCAAAATAATAATAATAATAATAATATTTGTACACTCTGAAAGATAGTGTTGATCTTACACCTCTATTTCAAAATTCACAAATATTTAAATAATTTTTAATAAAAAATTGAATAAAAATAAATATTCAAATTTTTAATAAATTTTGAATGTGAAATATGTGATATTTACCCTCCATTTTGAAATGTGTCAGTAGTTTTGCTAAAAAAAAAAAGGACATCTGTGATGATCCGGACTCCCGCAGGTACTGTGCAACATTAAACAGTGACTATGGAGCTTATTCGGTGAAACAGAGCTTGTAGAATCAAAATTGGACATTTAATATAGACTTTGCGCGAAAATCAGAGCAAATGGAATTTTCCGGGAGCTTTCGGCAAAATTTCGGATGAGAATTTGGCGAAACGGACGTCGAAATCGGACTCAGCGCGCGAAAACGATCGAAACGGTATATTTACTTATTTTTTTTGGCACTTGGTTACTGTTCACGCCGGAACAGTAACTCCGGCCGCCGGAATTACTGTTCCGGCGAGCGGCGAGCGGCGGCGGGCGGCGGCGCACGGCGGCGGGCAGCGGCACAGCGGCGGGGCAGCGGCGGAGCGCGGGGGAGAGCGGCGCGGGCAGGCGCGGGCAGCGCGGGCAGGCGCGGGCAGGGGGCTCGGGTGCGCGGTCCATGGGCCAGGCGTGCACCGGGTGCACCGAAACTTTCCCTTGCCACGTGGCAGCCCCTGATTGGCTGGCCGGCTTCTAGAAGGCAAGTGGGAATGTGACACGTGGCGTGATCCGATTGGCCAGCATTTTCCGGAAAACCCGGAGCGGAGACCCGGGCATGTGGACCACGTGGACACGTGGCAAATTCCCAGTGGCCCTTGCACCGGCTGTTTCCTGTTTGGGCAACGCGTGGCGCAATCTGATTGGCCCAATCCAGTGTTTCCTGTTCTGTCCGATCCCGTGTGGGAATATTCCCTTGGCCCATTATATATAGGGGTTTTAGGAGCTCATTTTAGAGGTGAAAAATTCCTCTTTTCCCGTGCTGTTTGAAAAACAGCAAATATTGTGCTTTTTGAGATTTGTATTTTTACCGGGAGCGTTGATTTGCAGGATTTGAGGACCGTAGACAACCAGGAGACTACCTGGGGTGTATTTTGAGCTGCTCGAGGTGGGCGGTTGTTGCTTACCTCATTTTTGACAAGCTCACTGGGATTACTAGAAATCCCCTAAAATATGACAATTAATGAGAACCATTGGGACAACTAACAGGACTACTAACAGGACAACTAACATGACTATTAATGAGAACCATTGGGACAAATTAATATGACAAATGACAAGGACCGCTGGGACAAACTCCCCTAAAACTTAATATAACCCCACAAAAGATATGATGACTTATATTGGGACACTGTGATTGAGACAAAGGCTATGATCTCGCATGCAAATGACTTTTATTCAGTAAATCAATTGTTTTAAACCTTTGACACTATTTTACAACTTTTAAAAATAAAGACAGTTGCATGCATGCCCGGACATCAGGTAAGGCCACTATTCATTGCTACACTATCATATTGGGATTTGAACATGTTTCATTGTTGTCCTTTGCATTCATATGTTGTTGCTCAAGTGTGAGCAGGGGTTTGGGGTAGAGTAGCCAAGGTTGTGCTAGATTGTGGACTTGTGGGGTATTGCGGTGACCGCGGACAGTAGGCGGTTGACCAGATGTTTATCCTTGCATCAGATTGGGGTTGAGTCTGGTCTATTGCGTCAGTTGGGGATCGGGTTTTCCTAGTGGATGGTTTTCCCACTTTGGTCATAGTCATGATCCAGTCCTGCTGTTTTATGGCACTTCTGATACTTATTACTGAGATATTTTACTCGTGTGGGTCGCTCCCCTCGAGTGCCACTCCGGAGTGTGTTACAGACATGCTTAGAGTCTTTGAGACTCCTATCCCCTATCGGTATTATGCATACCCGATTTGGCAACTATCCCCTATCGGTGATAAGGCATTGGCCAGCACACCCGATTTGGCAAGGCACAACAGGCAGTACCAGTTTTACTAGTGACACTAGACTGAGTTATTTCAGGCAGGCATGTTTGGTAATGTTGCATCCAGTCATTTCGTGCTACATGGCATGTAGATACATAGTGGTGATAGTTCCTTTCTTTACAGCAGCCTTTATAATTTACCACTGTTCTTTCATGTTGCCTCTAGTAGTCCTAGTGGGTGCGTCAGAGTTGAGGTTTTACCCACTAGGGGAGGCTACTGGTTTCATCTGGTAGTTCTCACCCCCATTGTTGTTTCTCTCTTTCTTCTTCTTTATTTGCAGAGTCGTCTGCGGGAGCCGCTAGGCCATCGGCAGCTGATAAAGGTAAGGGGATCGCTGAATAGATAGATCTCCTGTGAGGCTGAGAGCTATTAGACAGATATTTCACCCTCCACTCAGACTGTGATATTCTCTTTTTATTTTGGGTCTGGCTTCCGCCAGCTGGATGTACTATTTTGGTGAGCTGGGAGATTATTGTACTTATTACAGTTGTATTTGTATTTCCAGTCTGAAATACTATGTGGTTCTTCTATTCAGCTCGATATTATGCTCTTTTATTGTTCATATTATATCGGAGCAGGTTACCAGCGCTTCGTGTACGCGGGAAATCCCGTGTGCACGGCGGATCTGTTGGCGAGCCCGGGTTCCGGGGCGTGACAGATTAAAGTTGGTATCAGAGCTTAGGGATAGGTCAGTTGGGACTTAGGAAACCCTAGGCTTTTGGCAGACCCTAGGATAATAGGGTATGAGAGACGTGATGATTTTGCGGAAGTCGTTGGGTTACTTATTTAACTCTTCCAGTAAAGTAAGAAGGATCGACTTAGCCTACTTCTGGTGGACAGTTATGTTGGCTGCAGACAACATAAAGTCACAGAAATAGGAGAATGTCTTTGACTTTCGCTAAGATTGGGTCGTGTGGGGTGATGATACTGAGTATGGTTTCTTGTGGTAGGATGCCTCCGCGACGTAGAATGTTGACGCGTTCTCAGCCTGATTCCCCTGAACCCGATCAGGAGGAGTCCGAGCAGGGCCAGCAGAGTGAGGTGCAAGAGCTGCAGGCTCAGATGGCCCAGATGTCTGAAGCTGTTCGGCGTCAGGAGGAGGCCATGAGCCGGCTGACGCAGATGTTAGAACAGAGGGCGCAGCCTGTTGTAGCACCCTCTGAGAATTCTCCCGTACCTTCTTCCCCTGCCGTGAATCCCCCAGTTGTACCAGTGACCCCGGCATCCCCTGTTGCTCAGGGAGCAATCCGGCCATTGACTCCTGCGGAGGAGCAGGAGTTTGCTGACAAACTTACTCGATTCTGTAAGCGGGGACCGCCCAGGTTTTCAGGGCGGAATACTCAGCCTTGGGAGATCGGGACTTGGCTTTCTTCAATGGAGAAGTTATTTCGGGACTTCTTCATTGACCCGAAGTACAGGGTACATATGGCTGTACACTGCTTAGACGGGGATGCTGATGCATGGTGGCGCCGGGTGGAGCCCCTGGAATTTCAGATCACTCGGCAGCTACCCTGGTCAGAATTCAAGAAAATGATCCTGGATACGTACTTCTCCACGAGTGTGAAGAAAAAGCTGGAAGATGATTTGAAGAATCTTCAGCAAGGCGACCGGACAGCATTAGACTACTCTCAGGAGTTCACGCGGTTGCTCAACTGCGTGCCGTATGTCGCCAGGGACGGACCTCACCAAGTGGAGCTCTTTGAGTCGGGCCTGCGCCCAGAGATCTATACGTTGGTGCATGCTCAAAGGCTACAGACCTTGCAGGAGGCAGCAGAGCATGCACAGTGGGTTGAGAGGGGAGACCGCGTCATCGCCAGACGTGGGGGCTTAGTCACTCAGAGTTCTGACAGAAAGCGACCAGCACAAGACGACGGGGGACAGGCCAGTTCTTGGAGGCCGCCACGACCGCCACGGCCTCAGTTTTCCGGCCGCGGGCGTTTTGAGCGGCGAGGGCCTGGTGGATCCCAGAGGTCACCGCAGCAGCAGCAGCAGCAGCAACAGCATTCGCATCAACAGAGATCGCAGTCGCGGCAGCAAGGGCCTCCGCGACAGAGGCAGCAGGCGAGGCAGCCCCAGGCTACGGTTAGGTGCATTTTCTGTCAGGGACAGCATAACTCTGATACATGTGATCTGAGGTTTGGCCGCTGTTATCGATGTGGACAGTCTGGCCACCTCCGAGCTGCCTGCCCATATGCACCATCGACGGCTCCTTCTTCAGCATCTGCTCCTTCTTCGTCTCAGCAGTGGTCGACAGCTCAGCGACCATATGCTCCAGCAAGCAGGCCATCTTCTTCCTATCCCACGGAGTATCGCCCTCCAGCTCAGAGTGGGCGAGTGTATGCTGCGCAGGTAGAGGACTCTTCAGCAGCAGAACACGTGGTGGCAGGTATCACCTTACTTTCTGGCATTAGGACTCGTACATTATTTGATACTGGAGCATCGCATTCTTTTATTAGTAAATCATTTGCATCATTACATGGGATAGAGGTAGGACCTTTACCACGTGCACGAGAGGTTCAGATTCCCGATCACACTTTGCACGTGGAGGAGTGCTGTTGGTCCTGCCCGATGCAAATCGAGTCCTGGATTATGCCAGCAGACCTATTGGTCTTAAGACAGTTAAGAGACTTTGATGTAGTCCTCGGAATGGACTGGCTGGCTCGGTACTTTGCGACTATTGATTGTGCCGCAAGAACCGTCACTTTTAGAGAGCCAGGCCAGGAGATGTTGGTATACCGGGGATGTCAGAGTGCTTTCTTTGCCTCTATGGTTTCGACTTCCCGAGCGAGGCAGATGATCCATCATGGATGTGTAGCCTTTTTGGCTAGTGTTGTTGAGGGGCCTACGGCGGCGCCGGAACTCGAGGATATCCCTATTGCCCGCGAGTTTCCGGATGTCTTTCCACCTGAGCTGACTAGTATGCCGCCAGATAGGGAGATTGAGTTCGTGATTGACGTAGTTCCAGGAACTGCGCCAATCTCTAAGGCTCCTTACCGGATGGCACCGGCTGAGTTGCGAGAGCTTAAGGCGCAACTTCAGGATTTGTTGGACAAGGGCTTTATTAGGCCGAGTGTGTCGCCTTGGGGAGCGCCGGTGCTATTCGTAAAGAAGAAAGATGGGTCACTTAGACTATGTGTGGACTATAGGGAATTAAATAAAGTGACCATCAAGAACAAGTATCCTTTGCCGCGCATTGATGATCTTTTTGATCAGCTGCAAGGGTCTTGTGTCTTTTCTAAGATAGATCTGCAGTCCGGTTACCACCAGTTGAAGGTGAAGGCCAAGGATATTCCGAAAACGGCGTTTAGATCACGGTACGGGCATTATGAATTTACAGTTATGCCTTTTGGGCTAACTAATGCCCCTGCCGCATTCATGGATTTAATGAACCGGATTTTTCGACCATACTTAGACCGGTTTGTGGTGGTGTTCATCGATGACATCTTGATCTACTCCCGAAGTGATGCCGAGCATGAGGAGCACTTAAGAATTGTGCTGCAACTTCTGCGAGAGAAGAAGTTGTATGCCAAGCTGGCAAAGTGCGAATTTTGGCTTCGGGAGGTGGTCTTCTTGGGCCATGTAATTTCTGCCGCAGGAGTGGCGGTGGACCCGGCAAAGATTGAGGCAGTCCGTGATTGGCCCCGACCGACGACGGTTTCTGAGGTACGTAGCTTTATGGGCTTAGCTGGGTATTACCGTCGGTTTGTGGAAGGCTTTGCGAAGCTCTTCACACCCCTCACTCGCTTGACGCGTAAAGGAGTGAAGTTTATCTGGAGTGAGGATTGTCAGAAAAGTTTTGAGGAGCTAAAAAGTAGATTGATGACCGCCCCTATCCTTTCCCTCCCTGTTATGGGGAAAGGATATGTGATCTACAGCGACGCATCACACAGTGGACTTGGTTGTGTGTTGATGCAAGAAGGGAGGGTAATTGCTTATGCATCAAGGCAACTCAAGGATTACGAGAAAAATTACCCTACCCATGACTTGGAGCTTGCTGCTGTAGTGTTTGCACTGAAGCTTTGGCGTCATTACCTTTATGGAGAGCACTGTGAAATCTACACCGACCACAAGAGCCTAAAATACCTGTTCACGCAAAAGGAGCTAAATTTAAGGCAACGTAGGTGGTTAGAGCTATTAAAAGATTATGATGTAGATATTCTCTACCACCCAGGCAAAGCTAATGTGGTCGCTGACGCCTTGAGTAGGAGGGCGGTGCAAAGTTTGTCTATGTTGATCACAGACCAGGCACCGCTATTAGAGGAGATGAGACGGCTCGAGATAGAGGTTGTGTCCCCTGGGGTCTCTGCTAGACTGACGTCTTTAGTCGTGCAGCCCACTCTGCTGGACAGGATCAAGGAGAAACAGAGTGAGGACCCCCACTTGACCAGGATTAAAGATCAAATTCCGAGTAATCAGTCTGGGGACTTTACGGTAGATGCCTCGGGAGTACTAAGGTACAGGAACCGAGCATGTGTGCCAGTGGATGCGGAGATTAGAGAGCAGATTTTGCGAGAGGCCCATTATACACCTTATACCCTACATCCTGGTGGGACTAAGATGTATAAGGACCTCAAGGCACACTTTTGGTGGAATGGCATGAAAAGGGATATCGGGAGATTTGTGGCTCAGTGTTTAACTTGCCAGCAGGTGAAAGCTGAGCATCGAGTGCCAGCTGGCAAGTTACAGAGTCTCCCAATTCCCCAGTGGAAATGGGACCACATTACGATGGATTTCGTGGTCGGACTTCCTAGGGCACAGGGAGGAGCAGACGCTATCTGGGTAGTCGTAGATCGACTTACCAAGTCAGCACATTTCTTGCCTATGCAGACTACTTGGTCACTAGAACGACTAGCCCAGCTTTATTTAGATGAGATAGTGAGATTACATGGAGTACCAGCCTCCATAGTATCAGACAGAGACCCGAGATTTGTTTCGCATTTCTGGAAAAGTTTGCAAACGGCCTTGGGGACTGAACTCAGGTTCAGTACAGCTTTTCATCCGCAGACTGATGGGCAGTCAGAGCGGACGATACAGATCCTGGAGGACATGCTAAGGGCTTGCGTCCTGGATTTCGGCGGAGGGTGGATTCGACATTTATCTTTAGCTGAGTTTGCGTACAACAATAGCTTTCAAGCGAGCATTCAGATGGCTCCGTTTGAAGCGTTGTATGGACGCAAGTGTCGATCACCACTTTATTGGAGTGATGTGGGCGAGAGGCGGACCTTGGGACCAGATGTGTTGTTAGAGGCAGAAGAGAAGGTCCGAGTGATTCAGAAGCATCTTCAGACCGCCCAAAGCCGACAAAGGAGCTATGCCGATGTTCGGCGACGAGACTTAGAATTTCAAGTTGGAGATCATGTATTCCTAAAAGTCTCGCCGTCCAAAGGAATTAGGAGATTCGGCATTCGTGGGAAGCTTAGCCCCCGATACATTGGACCCTTTGAGATATTGGAGCGTATCGGGCCAGTTGCCTACCGACTTGCACTTCCTCCGAAGCTTGCTGGTGTCCATAATGTATTTCATGTCTCTACTTTGAGGAAGTATGTCTTCGACCCATCGCACGTCATCGACTTCACACCGCTCGAGATCAGCGAGGATTTGAGGTATGAGGAGCGCCCACTGCGAATTCTGGATCGAGAGGTGAGAGAATTGCGCAATCGGGCCATTCCCTATGTGAAAATCCAATGGGGCAATCATGACGAGCGCGAGGCTACATGGGAGCTCGAGTCGGAGATGAGGAATGCTCACCCCTACTTATTCGAGACCTCGGACTGAGGATTATTGTTTAGTCTCGTTTCGAGGACGAAACTCTTTTTAGTGGGGGAGGATGTGATGATCCGGACTCCCGCAGGAACTGTGCAACATTAAACAGTGACTATGGAGCTTATTCGGTGAAACAGAGCTTGTAGAATCGAAATTGGACATTTAATATAGACTCTGCGCGAAAATCGGAGCAAATGGAATTTTCCGGGAGCTTTCGGCAAAATTTCGGATGAGAATTTGGCAAAACGGACGTCGAATTCGGACTCAGCGCGCGAAAACGATCGAAACGGTATATTTACTTATTTTTTTTGGCACTTGGTTACTGTTCACGCCGGAACAGTAACTCCGGCCGCCGGAATTACTGTTCCGGCGACCGGCGAGCGGCGGCGGGCGGCGGCGCACGGCGGCGGGGCAGCGGCGGAGCGCGGGGGAGAGCGGCGCGGGCAGGCGCGGGCAGCGCGGGCAGGCGCGGGCAGGCGCGGGCAGGGGGCTCGGGTGCGCGGTCCATGGGCCAGGCGTGCACCGGGTGCACCGAAACTTTCCCTTGCCACGTGGCAGCCCCTGATTGGCTGGCCGGCTTCTAGAAGGCACGTGGGAATGTGACACGTGGCGTGATCCGATTGGCCAGCATTTTCCGGAAAACCCGGAGCGGAGACCCGGGCATGTGGACCACGTGGACACGTGGCAAATTCCCAGTGGCCCTTGCACCGGCTGTTTCCTGTTTGGGCAACGCGTGGCGCAATCTGATTGGCCCAATCCAGTGTTTCCTGTTCTGTCCGATCCCGTGTGGGAATATTCCCTTGGCCCATTATATATAGGGGTCCCCCACCCCTCCTCATTCCCACCTCGTTTTGCGCGCCGAAGAGAGAGAATCAGAGAAAGTGTTCTATACCAAAGTTTTTCCTCTCTCTCTCCTCTCTCTCTCTCTCTAAAATCTCAGGATTTTAGGAATTACAGATAGCAAGATATCTGCGACGCGGCGCACTGCGACGATTTTCTTTTTAGGCCCATTTCCCGTCGCAGTTCCGTCGAAAATTCACTGCGGGCTAACCAGGTGGAATTTTTGGACGATTTTTGCGGCAGCGCGACCGTAAGAGGTAGGGCTTCGATTTCCGTGTTGATCATTTTGCTCCGTTTCGTACTTTTGGCACAGTTTTCAAGTCCTCTTTGACCCCCCTTTTTACTGTGATGGTTTTTGGACAGCACCGACTTCTCCGATTTTTATCTTGACGTAGGAGCGTCAGATCGAGGCGTTTTAAGAGTCGATTTTGATCTACTCTTCGCGAGGAACGCAACCGTGATTTTTCTGGGGTTTTAGGAGCTCATTTTAGAGGTGAAAAATTCCTCTTTTCCCGTGCTGTTTGAAAAACAGCAAATATTGTGCTTTTTGAGATTTGTATTTATACCGGGAGCGTTGATTTGCAGGATTTGAGGACTGTGGACAACCAGGAGACTACCTGGGGTGTATTTTGAGCTGCTCGAGGTGGGCGGTTGTTGCTTACCTCATTTTTGACAAGCTCACTGGGATTACTAGAAATCCCCTAAAATATGACAATTAATGAGAACCATTGGGACAACTAACAGGACTACTAACAGGACTACTAACAGGACAACTAACAGGACAATTAATGAGAACCATTGGGACAAATTAATATGACAAATGACAAGGACCGCTGGGACAAACTCCCCTAAAACTTAATATAACCCCACAAAAGATATGATGACTTATATTGGGACACTGTGATTGAGACAAAGGCTATGATCTCGCATGCAAATGACTTTTATTCAGTAAATCAATTGTTTTAAACCTTTGACACTATTTTACAACTTTTAAAAATAAAGACAGTTGCATGCATGCCCGGACATCAGGTAAGGCCACTATTCATTGCTACACTATCATATTGGGATTTGAACATGTTTCATTGTTGTCCTTTGCATTCATATGTTGTTGCTCAAGTGTAAGCAGGGGTTTGGGATAGTGTAGCCAAGGTTGTGCTAGATTGTGGACTTGTGGGGTATTGCGGTGACCGCGGACAGTAGGCGGTTGACCAGATGTTTATCCTTGCATCAGATTGGGGTTGAGTCTGGTCTATTGCGTCAGTTGGGGATCGGGTTTTCCTAGTGGATGGTTTTCCCACTTTGGTCATAGTCATGATCCAGTCCTGCTGTTTTATGGCACTTCTGATACTTATTACTGAGATATTTTATTCGTGTGGGTCGCTCCCCTCGAGTGCCACTCCGGAGTGTGTTACAGACATACTTAGAGTCTTTGAGACTCCTATCCCCTATCGGTATTATGCATACCCGATTTGGCAACTATCCCCTATCGGTGATAAGGCATTGGCCAGCACACCCGATTTGGCAAGGCACAACAGGCAGTACCAGTTTTACTAGTGACACTAGACTGAGTTATTTCAGGCAGGCATGTTTGGTAATGTTGCATCCAGTCATTTCGTGCTACATGGCATGTAGATACATAGTGGTGATAGTTCCTTTCTTTACAGCAGCCTTTATAATTTACCATTGTTCTTTCATGTTGCCTCTAGTAGTCCTAGTGGGTGCGTCAGAGTTGAGGTTTTACCCACTAGGGGAGGCTACTGGTTTCATCTGGTAGTTCTCACCCCCATTATTGTTTCTCTCTTTCTTCTTCTTTATTTGCAGAGTCGTCTGCGGGAGCCGCTAGGCCATCGGCAGCTGATAAAGGTAAGGGGATCGCTTAATAGATAGATCTCCTGTGAGGCTGAGAGCTATTAGACAGATATTTCACCCTCCACTCAGACTGTGATATTCTCCTTTTATTTTGGGTCTGGCTTCCGCCAGCTGGATGTACTATTTTGGTGAGCTGGGAGATTATTGTACTTATTACAGTTGTATTTGTATTTCCAGTCTGAAATACTATGTGGTTCTTCTATTCAGCTCGATATTATGCTCTTTTATTGTTCATATTATATCGGAGCAGGTTACCAGCGCTTCGTGTACGCGGAAAATCCCGTGTGCACGGCGGATCTGTTGGCGAGCCCGGGTTCCGGGGCGTGACAACATCCCTCAAGTATAGAATTAAAAAAAAAAAAAAAAAAGTATAGTGACTTCTCAACTTTTAAGTTTTTAGAGTTAACTAATTTTATTTTAAAATTTTTAGAAAAAAAATAAATTTATTGATGATTTTACCAAGTTTAATAATTTTAATTAATTTTAGAAAATAAAACTAAATTAAATGGCGGTTAATAACTAATAGAGTCGTTAAATTTGATAAAAATTTAACAAAATTAAGTATTAAAACACAAGCAAGAAAAAAAATTAGAAGGATTCTCAATCCAAAAAATAGTTCTGAGGGGTTCTCCATGCGTTTTTACCTTTTTTTTGTTTTTATTTGAGTTATTTTAGCCAACTAAATTAGAATTTTTAATTTTCAAATTCATGAATAATTCTGCTAAACTTCATGACTTTAACTACTTTTAATGGAAAAAAATGTAAATTTTATTAATAATTAGGTATCTATGACTAAATTAATTAAAATTAAAATAAATAAAAAATGGTGAGGGTGCTAATTCAAAATTTTTTAGTTTGGAGGCCACTTCAAAATGACCTAACCTCACTAAGATAGTGATGCAAACGGGGCGAATCGGAACGGATTTTTTATTAGATCGAAATGAATTCGAAACAAATTAATTTTAATATTATTTTTTATCTTATTTACCGTTTTATTTAGAACTAATCGGGAGTATATTTTTGGCGAATCGAAGCTGATCGAAAAAAAAAAAAAAAAAAAGTGATCTTCAACCTCTTACTTTATTAACTTGGCGGATCAGGACAGATTCGAAACTAATTATATATTTTTACTTATCGTACAATTAGAAACGAATGGGGACGAAAACTCGATCCACCTGAATCAATTTGCATTATAAAAATTCACCAAATTTTTATAAATAAAAAATAATAAAAATATAATAAAAATATTTCTTAACAACTTAAAAATTTATGTTATTTATATAAAAAACGGCAGGTAAAACAGTCACATATTAAAATCGTCGCATGAGTCGTGGAGTGCCACCTCATTCAACATTTTTTTTCTATTTTTTAAATTTAACTTATAAATTGATTGATGGGCAAATTGCTTCAGAATCCCTGATCTTTAAGAGAGATCTTAGTTTGGTCCTGAGTTTTCAAATCTAAAAATTTGAATCTTTACCCACATTAATTTGCATGCTAGTATCCGCACAATCATTACATAAAATGTTTAGAAGTTTATTTACAGGATATTTGACTAATTTTATTTTACAAAAATATAAATCGAGCGAGAAATTTTTTTTTTTTGGTTATGGACTAATAGATAAATTAAATTTTGAATATTAAATGCATCTCAAAATTATTATTTCTAACCAATTTAATTTTAATATTTTTTTTCTTTACTTTTCTCTTGTGTCTCAATCTCTCTTTTTTTTTTTTTAACAAAAAAAAAAAAAAATAGAACCTAGAGTTTATGGTTGAAGGGTTATATCGGGTTTGTTGTTGCCCAATTATATGGTGTAGGTTTACCTTAAAAAAGTCCTGTTTAATGCCACCACATTAAAAATTAAATTAGATATGAGATTATAAAAATACGATAAAATATATATATATATATATATATATATATATATATATATATATATATGTTTGTCATATATTTGTTAATCAAAGTATATATAAAGTAGAAAAATAAACAGAGCTTCAAGATGTATTACAAAATCACTCTTCTTAAGACTTAATTCGTTTTTATTATTTGATCAATTTAGTGTGCACTAAATCAACGAAAAACTCAAACTGTATTTTATATACAAAGTTGAGCTTTTGAGTATCCATTCGATTAAATTGTGTTATTATGAATGGAGATTTGAACTCTTTTCTAATTAACCTTCAATAGTCAAGGCTAAGAGATAGATCACGAACGAATGCTTCGTGAAGTAACAATTGATAAACACGTATTTCATGAATTGACTTTTCAAGTTGTTCATAACTACCAATTAAGTTACAAATTGCTTGTTAATTATTTGAACAATGCATATATATGAATCAAATTCATTAATAAATATATAATAATTAATTTTAATGGATATATGCACAAATGGAGATATTGTGTTTTTCATATCTAATTCTTTAACTAAAAATAAGTTACACCCTTTGATTATTAGAGTTACGAATCAAATTCTTTGAACACATCTCTTTACTAGGAGATATATTTACTAAAAATTATATCTATTTACTAAAAGGTTAAATTCAAATCAAATAATATTATTTTAAAATTTTTCTCACAATATTTTAAATTGATCACGATATATTTTTTATAATTTTACTAAAAAATAAAATAATATATTTTTATACATTTTCTCCTTATCTCTACATTAGGAATCCATTAAAATATAATTATGTAAGTTTGAATTTTCAAATTTCAAATATTATAATTAAGTTTGAAAAATTATGATGTACATATAAAATTAGGATAATTTCATTAAGCTTCATGTAAATAATATCGAATAGCAAATATATCTCTATAAAATTTAAATTTTTATATTTATTCTTTCAAAAATAATAATAATTTTAAATATATTTTTATCGATGATTTTTATTAAAAAAATATAATTAGTTAGTAAGATAAATTTATTTTTTATTTATTTAATATTATAATTTTATTAAAATAAGTGAAAAATTAAAATATTAAATAAATAAAATAAAAAAAAAAAGAGAAAAAAGATATAAATTATTTTTTTTTTCTGTTATAGAAAATGACTACCATTTTGTTTGACCGAATATTTTTACATGATTTTAACCATTTTGACATTTGAAGAGGCATATATGTGATGATAAAATTAATAATTTTTTTTATTTTTGTTAAAAAATAAATAGTAAAGTAATAGTAATAATAAATATAAACATCACTGAATATTTTTTTTTTTTTTTAAAAAAACTTAAATTTTATAGTAATATATTCATAATTTGTTTTTTTTTTAAAAAAATTGTATAAAATTATTTCTATAAAATTTGTAAGATATTTTTATTGCGCTGAGTCATCAAACGTTTATTCCGTAACGCCACATATCCCGGAGGGCGCAGCCATGCCATGCAACAAAAGCCAACTACCCTCACATGAATTGACTAAAATGCCCACACTCTTCCTTCCTCGCCGCGAATCCCGAGGCCCCACGATTAGAGGGGCAAAACCGTCCTAAGAATCCGCGTACCCGTTTCAACCCCCACCACCTCTCCTCCACCACGTACTCAAAAATTTGCGAGGTAACGTTTCGTCTTTTTAAGCTCATTAATAATTAATTAGTTAATTACTATTTATAACCATATTAGTTGAATTAAAGTCGTATTAGGAAATAAGTTAATGAGAAGATATTATATTAAATTAGGGGCAAAAAAACATGGAACACCCCTCAACTACAGTCTAATTTGGAAAATGTCCTCTCTCTGTTTAAGTTTTTTTTTTTTTTGTTTAAGGCCTACGGAATCTTTGATTTTTTTTTTTTTTTCGGACTTGAGGGATTTTAAACAAATAAATTATAAATTTTATAAAATTTATTGATGAAATTTTTTTTAGCAAATAAAATTGAATCTGATTATTAAATTCTTTTTAAAAAAAAAAAAACTGAATATAATAACTTAAATAAAAAAAAATAAAAATTAAGAAAATGCCATTTGAAAAAAAGTTAAATAAAATAAAGGACCTATCTCAAAGTAACTCATAGTTGAGGGGGTGTTCATACATTTTCTTCAAAGTTAATAGTCCAAAGTTAATAACCTCCTTCGCATTCGATGCTTCCGTTCTCTCTCTCTCTCTCTCTCTCTCTCTCTCTCTCTCGTATCCTTCTCCTCCCTCCGCTCCAAACCCTAATTCCTTTTCTCATCCCCGTTTATCCCCTCAAAACCCTAATTGCGTGATGCGATGACTCTCTCCGACCAACACCACCAGAAGATCGCCGTCGCCATCGGCGGAGCCGTCGCATCGGCGGCGGCGCCGGCGCCTGCGCATTCGAAGAGGTGGACGGAGTGGAGGTTCTACGCTATTCTCCTAACCCCTCTCCTCTTCTTCTTATCCCTCGCAATAGCTTATTCCAGCGTTAGCACCACCTCCGCACTCGTCTCTCTCCACCCCCTCCTCCTATTCCGCCCCCCCTCTTATCATTCCCGATCATCAATCCCGAGCAGCGGCGGAATTACAAGTAATAGCGACGACGACGACGACGACGCCGAAGGCGGCGGCGGCGGCGGCGGCGGCGAAGGATCGAATCGGGCGAGGATCGCGGTTTGCCTCGTCGGCGGCGCGCGGAGGTTCGAGCTCACGGGGCCATCGATCGTGAGGCACGTGCTGAGGCAGCTACCGGAAGCCGACTTGTTCGTCAACGCGCCGCTCGACGAGAACGCGTACAAGTTCGGGTTGCTCCGGGAGGCGCCGCGGATCGCCGCCGTGCGCGTCGCGGCGCAGAGGCCGATCGCCGAGGGCGAGTCGCATTCGCGGGTCCTCACTGCCAGTAACTCCCCCAATGGCATCCAGGTTGATCATCATCCTCTCTATCTCTCTCTCTATATATATACTACAACCCCAACATGCATACACTTACATACATACATACATACAAACCATGCACACACTTATATTTTGTAGGTATTGGTATCTGTATAGTATTAGCATCTACTTTCGCGCTTGTGTTTGTGTTAGAGTTCTTCGTATTATAAGTTATTTTTAACCATGATGCATATCATTAAATATAATTTAAAATATTTAAATTTTTAAAAAATAAATTTTATTATTTTTAAAAATTATAATAAAATTTATCGAGTGAAAAATAGATGATCGAATTTTTAATTTAAGATTAAAGTTATTAATCTTTATTTAGATAGTGTATAGAATTTTCTATCCGAAATTTAATCAATTTTGATTCGTTTACACCTTTAAACTAACAAGTATCATATATTATTCGTTAAAAATTATTAATTTTTAGATTTTTCGATTGCAAGATAATAAATAATATTGAAAAATTATAAACTTTAATTTCTAAAATTTTAAAATATTTTAAATTATTTTTAATAATATAGATCGTCGATTTGAAAGTTTTATCATCAAAAATAATTTATCAGTACGAATATGATCGTACTCATAAAAGTTTAGCAGTATATATATATATATATATATATATATATATATATATATATATATATATATATATATATATATATATATATATATATATATATATATATATATATATATATATATATATATATATATATATATCGTTCGATTATAGTACTTTTAAAAGATCATGTTATTTCATCAATCTAAATAAATTTTAAGGAACCATATTATTTTAGTTATACAAATCTTCATTCAAAAATAAAAAAAAATTTACAAACACTAATAACTTAATATTTATAAAAATAATGAAGCTCAATTCTCTCTTCCTATGAATAGCCATCACATGCATTTTACTTATATTGGCAACGTAACAAAGTGTCTTTTGACTTTTTAGGAGAGATGGACCTAGCAATTCCATTGCGTGGTTAGTGTTACTTTCCAAATGGTCATGTACATGTGATATAAGCAATTAAGTTTTGAAAATTGACATATTGTTGCCTCTTGCTGCCTAATACAAGTTTTCTTTTTGGAAAAATGCTTTATAAGTTTAATTTGTTCTTCAAAATAGTCGAAGAGAATTTTGAGTGGGTAAATGTGTTTTATTGTTCTAGTTAGAAATTAAGTAGAAGGGATGGAGAGTGATAAGATGGAGAGTAATAAGGGCGCATTTTGATCGCCTTAAATAGTGTTATAGATTATTTTGACACAATTAAATATTTGAAAATTTTAAATCAGATTATCATTACTATAGATCCTATAGTACTGTCACTATAAGAAAATTAATATTTAAGGATACTTATTTGTATATTTAATGATATTTAAAAGCGTCTTAATATAGTCTAGTGTCGTGTTTGAAAGCATCAGATAAAATGTTGGCAAATGAATAATCATCACGTATGTACTGATGCTTATGCCAAGCGTCGGTAAAATATGTGTTGACGCTTTCAAGTATTAGAATTTTCGGTAAAATATGTGTTAATGTTTTAAAACGTCAGAAATTTTTAAAATTCTTACGCTTTAGAACATTAAAAATTTAAAAATAATAATAAAATTTATTATTTAATTAATTAGTTTAATATAATAAATGATTCATATGACGACTCTTTTTGAAGGGTCGGTATTTTTAATATTGTAGAAATATTTGAAGACACTTATCTCAAGCGATGAATAAAAAGTGTCCTTATATTAACTTTTTTTTTTTTTTTTTTTTTTTTTTTTAGTGTATATTTGGTTTAATACTGTGATATAATATTAGATTAACAATATATATAAAACTACTATATTTGATTTATTTTATAAAATTTAGATTTTATAAAATTTAGCAATTCTGACAATAAAGTATAATTTATTTTTGGTCAAACTTAATATTATTTTTTACTAAATTATAACTTAATATAATTTACCTTTGAATTTAAAATTAAAATTTGAATTAAAATTTTAAATTTTAATCTAAACAAAAATATAAAATTTAATAATTTAATTTAAAATATAAATTTAAAAATTTATTTAAAATTTAAAATATAAATATATATTTAAATTTAAATTTTATATTTTAAATTTATATTTATAAATGTAAAATTTATAATTTAAAATTTAGAAAATAAAAAATAAAAATAAAAATTTGAAATTTAAGTTTTAATAACTCAAAATTATAAATTAAAATTTTAAAAATAATGTATTGAAAAAATTTGGAGGTTGAAAGGGTAAAATTTGTAGATTTACATAACATAAAAAATAACTCGTTACGAATAATCTGAGATACTCACCCTCCACTTACTTTTGAAAGTCGTTACCTTCACGTAAAGAGTAGGTTGGATGTTTATATGGATTACCATTATTAGTTTAATATAGTCAACTGATGATTTTGAAGAAAGAAAAACGTGCCTTTTTTAAAATTTTGTTAGCGAAATGCTAACATCAGTTTCAAACGAATAAATATATAATAAGCCCCCTTTGCAAGAATATATCTATCATTATTATACCTTTTGAGATGTATAATATATATTTTATTCATTCAAAAAATAAAATATTTTTATTAGTCAAATTAAATGACTAATAAAAATATAATTTTTATTAAATTGATAGAATGTAAAATGTACATAATTTTAGAAATAATTTTTTTTTTTTTTTTAAGCGTAGGTTGTGAAAATGTCCAATAGGATGAGAATGACCAAAGCAGGCAAATAATAATATATAATATAGTAACATTACAAAAATGGCGGGATTTAATAATATTTTATAAAATAATGATACCGTATTAGTACGGGAAAAACATTTTTTTTTTTTTTTTTTTTTTTTATTTTGTGCGCAAACTCATTTATTTCTTAATCTATGTCTCCCATATGTGTTAATTTCTTTTTCACATATTACCTTTTTGGTCCACTATATTATCTCTTTCTAATTACTATAAATGATTTCACCTCATCTTTCACTCATCTGCAATCTTTTGATGATACTTTTGTCGTTCTTTCCATTCATGTCTAATTTATTCATGTAGCTTTAGTTTCCAAAACTGAAGATATATTTTTGAGCTGTATTTTACTAATTTAGTCAAGTTTATAACTTCTCTACAGGGTCTACTTCAGTACTTTAATCTAGTGGAAGGTTGTCTAGACATGATCAGGTCCCACGAATTGCGAACAAATATCACGTATGATTGGATCATCCGGACCCGGGCGGATGGATTCTGGTCCGGCCCGCTTGACCCAACTGCATTCGTACCGGGCTCGTACGTCGTCCCCGAGGGATCGGGGTTTGGCGGTCTCAACGACCGGTTGGGCATCGGCGACCCTACCACCTCGGCGGTGGCTCTCTCGCGGCTCTCCCTCGTCCCACGGTTGGCCCTGGCGGGCTACCACAACCTCAATTCGGAGTCCGCATTCAAGGCCCAGTTGGACACGGCCCACGTGGAGGCCCGTGCGCGCCGGTTCCCGTTTTGTATCGTGAGCGACCGGCAATACGGGTTCCCCCCGGGCCGGTACGGCGTGCCGGTGGCCTCGATCGGGAGCCGGGGCCCGCTAAGTGGGGCCAAGTGCCGGCCGTGTAAGCCCGTGTGCGTTGGCCTGTGCGTGGCCCAAGTAGGAAATGGGCTGGACAGGTGGTGGAGCTGGACCGAGTGGCGGAACGAGAGTTTACAATTGTGCGACGCAAGCGGCGAGTGGGGTAAGGATTGGGAGGTTACATTTGACGAAGTGGCCGGGACGGAGGCGGCCAGGGTGAGGCGGAGAGTCGGGGAGATGGGCTTGGCAGGGTGTGTAGAAGAGTTGGAGGCCGTAAAGGGGCGGTCGGCCCAGTGGGACGGGCCGGATCCGAAGGAGATTTGTAGCATGGGCCTCGGCTTGGGCCGCTCAAACTCCGTGTCCAAGAAGCAGTTCTCATCCTAACCCTCTGATTTTATTCTTTTTTTTCCGAATTATTATTATTTTAAATTTTTTTTTGCAAAATTTAATTTTTCTCTGTATAGATAAATGTATCATGCTCGTGATTATACACATGATGCATGATGATAGACATGAAAAGAGAGAAAGAGAATTAGAATTAGCTTTTTCCGGTCAAAGAAGAGAGATGCCGACCTGGAGCTTCAGCTTCTAGAAAAAGCTGGATAGGCAACGATTTGGTAGGAAAAAAAAAAAAACAAACAAACGTACTTGTACGCCACTGCACAGTTAATAAATCAGAACATAGAACAATGATCTGATTGGTGACGCATGATTTTCGTACTATACTGGAATAGGCATATATATATATGCATATCCATATTTATTTAACTGTTAATATTTAATATTCAATATTATATTAAACTAATACGAAACAAATATTTTATTCTTCAGATGCTTAAATTGTCAAAAAATAATGTCTAATATTTTATATTTAAAAATTTCTCCTCATTCGCAGTTCAATATATAGCATTTAACAAGAAGCAAATTATATAATAACATGCTAAACTTACAACAATATGTACTTTATTGATTTTAAAGTTAGATAAATCATCTTACAAAATAAAATATATTCTGCTAAAAAGTTAAGGTTGGTATGTATGGCCTTGTTAAAGACAATTTGTATAATTATTATCCTCATAATTTTTTTTTTGAATACTGTATAATTAGAAGCACCAAATTATCCATTTCAACTGTTGCTTATCGGATAACCTTTGTAACTAAATAACAACGTAATGGGTGTGCCCAATCCTTACCTAGTTACTCTGGAATTGAAATTACGAAAAAATTATATTAACTATAAAGTATGATAAAACATTCTCTTCATTATAAAACATTCTGTTGGTAGGTTGTGAAAGTACCCTAACTCAACTCATTATTACCTTATGCATCCTCTGCAATGCTCAGCAACTCACACTACAACAAAATTAGGTTATAGAGATATTTGTTTGTGATATTTTTTTTACAAGTGTTCTATTTATAGTTATCTATATCCAAAATTAGATTATAGAGACACATTTTTAGGACACATTATAGTAATGTGTCGCTATACACCCTAGCGACGACATATATAGCGACACTAATGACAAGTGTCGATATTTTTTTTCAGTATCATTTTTATTTTAGTTTTTAGCAATACTGAAAAGAGTCGCTATAATATAGTTTTGTTGTAGTGCCATTGGACCTGGCCTGATGCGCAGATCCACGGCGGCCTATCACTCATGATCTGGGCTTTATATTAAAAAATGGGCCTTTCCAGGAATTAGCCCGTTAACTATTTTTTTCCATTTTGTTTTTTATTTTTTATTTTTTATTTTTTGTT
Organism: Tillandsia fasciculata; assembly: GCA_029168755.2. Taxonomy (NCBI): domain Eukaryota; kingdom Viridiplantae; phylum Streptophyta; class Magnoliopsida; order Poales; family Bromeliaceae; genus Tillandsia; species Tillandsia fasciculata. The sequence continues at coordinate 20,393,362 of CM054945.1, read as the reverse complement.
TTTTTGTTGTTTTTTTAAAATTTTTTAGGGGTGGAATTGACACTCTCTCGGCTCTTTTTTTTTTTAGCTTTTAAGTTTTCCCACTGTCAAATAGTCTCGAGAATATATACAGTATTTTTTGTGTATATAACTATATAAAGTTTTGTGATATTAAATACTCCTGGAGTCATCTAGATTGATTGAGGAGTTACTATTAGATGTAAGTGGCAATTTATGCTATTAACAACTAGATATGTTTCATAGTTGTCAATAGCAGAAATTGCCACTTATATTGCACTACAAGTATTCCTGCATGGCTTCACGAAACTTATTTTGAAATTATGTTGATAATTTTTTGTTTCGTGATAATAGATTCAGAAGACTAATAAATTGAATGAGAATGCGGTCCATAATAAGATACGGTCCATAATAGGACAATATGTTAGTATGTTTTAAGTAAATTATTTACGTATTTTTAATAATCGAAGCTTTTGAAATTAATAATTAGCGTCAACGATTCGATAATACTTGCACGCTTTCCGAATTGAGTGAAAGCTTGCACTTTGCTTTCAGTAGCGGCATTGGCATTGTCTCCTCTTCTAAGCTCTGTCGAACATCTTGAACATGCTCGTTCATTGCAGCCAAGTTGTCCCTCACTGCACCGCAAATGTCCAAATAGTTAATGCATGAATCATATGATGAGGGTTGCCTAGTTGCGAAGTTCATTTTCGTCATGAATGAAGCGGTAGCATGCTGCCTTTCTCTCTCTCTCTCAAAAAAAAAAAAAAAAAAAAAAAAAATCATATGATGAGGGTTTTGTTTGTTCTCATTGAAAAATCATACATGACTACATAAAAAAAAAAGAGCCTGGGAGACAAGGAGAATCTGGGAGTCTATATAGTTCTTGGTGCCATTAAAACAAGCACCACGTGCTCGTTGTTAAATACTTAATGCATCCCAATAATATTGGGGTAAGCTATAATTTTGGTCTTCAAGCTATAAAAATCCCTAATATTATATGGATTTTTGCATGCGTACCCCTGCAAATATGTAAAAATTGTGTGTGGTTGTCTTGTAAAACATCGTGGACCAGATGATCCAACAAGTGCGTGCAGCGTGATTCTTGTAGCCATTTCCACGAACACCTCACGTTCATGGACCATTATTTATCCTCATACTGTTTTCCTTTATGTTTTTTTTTTTTTTTCTTTTTTTTTCCTTTCATTATTGAGTCGTTATGAATTATGACGGTCGATCACGAAGAAAAAAACGATGCGTACCACCTGTTTGTGATAATGTCTACAAGAAACACATTGCGCACCACACTTAGTTTGTTGCCAATAATTGAAACATGTAGTGTCAGGAATCTTGTTTGAGCACATCATTAAAGAAGAAAGAAATGCGCACAACCTGTTTGTCGTAATGGCTACAAGAACCACTTTGCCCATGAGTGCGAGAAGGAAGGAAATGAGTATTGCCTTTTAATAATTTGTGTTAGTTATGAAACCATTATAGCTGTTTCTTGGATCTGATGCTGCCATATGTCGTGCTCGTGCGGCGGTCCTTGCTTCTATTATTTGAAACACGACAGCCGCGCACTGAAGGAAGGAAAAATAAAGGAAGCAATAATTGCTGCAAGGTCCATGCTTGAGATGAAGAGCTTCATTGGCAGCACATGGCAGCACATGGCAGCTTAAATTATTGAGATTTTCGGCGCCTGCCCATGTAATTATGCCAGTAAGTTTCAGGCTCTTATAAGTAGAGAAGCTTGAGAATCGATTCCATCACAACATCTTCCTATCACTCTCCTTTGGAGCTACTTGTCTGGAAAGAGAATTCAAGCACTACGAATGCAGATGGCGTGCCATTTTCGATCGATTAGCTTGCCCACTAGACACCATTCCCTTGTTCTCAAGGTCGAAGAGCAGCTGCAGACGGTGCGAGATTGCGTGGCTTCTCCCTCCGTAACGGCCGAAATGATTGGCCGTGCTTTCGAAGGGATTAGAAATCTGTATGACTGCATTGAGGAGCTCTTCTGTTTGCCGAGCAACCGAAATGGTCTCTCCCACCCACAACAGAAGAAACTGGTGGAGGAAGAACTGGACAGATCTGTCAAGTTGCTAGACATGTGCGACAAAATGCGGGATAACTTGGATACGATGAAAACGAATGTTCAAGACCTCCGATCAGCTCTTCGCAGAGGAGGATATGCGGCTATGGAGAGCAAACTTCAATCTTACAACCGCTCGGTAAAGAAAGGGAAGAATGATATCAAGAAGATTATGGCTAGCAAGCGTGCTCCTCTTTCTTCCAGCAAAGAGGATTGCGATCTTTTCATTGCCGTTAGGCTGTTGACAGAAGCAAGAGAAATCACCATCGCTCTCCTTCAATCGGTTTTGTCATTCTTGTGCAATCAAATTATCAAGCAAAGGTCTAGCAAGTGGACTCTTGTCTGAAAGGCATTTAACAAGAGGAAAGTATCATGCGAGGAGGCGCAAAAGGATGGTCCCTTTGCCTTTGCCTTTGCCTCTGCCTCTTATTCTTGCAAGGATTTGGATGATGGAAGTGCTTCAGGAGTACAAAAGCAATTGCCAACACTAGAGGCCAACATTGATAGTCTAGAGAATGGAGTGTATTGCTTATTTAGGCGGTTGATTCGAACAAGAGTCTCCCTACTAAATATTCTTAGCTCATAAAGAATCTCCTCAGGCCTTCATTTTATAGGATTTGCTGATTATCACAATCCTCGTAAATTTTGTATACGAGTAAAAATGTATAGTGTGTTGTTGGAATGAAAATCTTGTACATAAGTTTTTTGCAAAGACAATTCTTGCTTCGACCTTTGTTTTTAGCTTTGTAAATTGTGCTGTCTCTTTTGCTCATCAATCCTTTTGTTCAAATGAACATTCCAAAAAGACTTCAATTCGGCAGCTTTTTGTTCAATTTCTCGTGGAGTAAAATTCTCATCAGTACGAGTCAAGGGAATGGCCCCTTGACCTCTGATTTCCATATAAAGGACACGACGAGGATAAAGACCCTCTTTAACCTCAATTCTGATTGATTGGATATCTCTCATAAGGAAGCGAAGGAAGATGCGACGATTTATTCCAGGAAATCCCCAACAAAAAATGCACACAATTCCTTCATTTCTATCGAATCGGTCATAACCACTACCTACATTCCACAAAATTGTGCACCACAAATAGGAAGTTACATCATCAGCTCTTGGAACCTTCTCAAACAACATCCCTTTTTTCAATTGTGTACATCATGATATGCCAGGTTTGTTTACATCATTCTTTTTACTTTCATGTGAATAATATCTTGCTTGTTGATTCTTTTTTTTTTTTTTCTTTGTGTTCTCTCCTTATTAATAGTAATTCTCTGTTCCCTAAATAAATTTCCTTCATTTTCTGTTCTAGGAGTCAGCAGATTTTATATAACATGCTGTTATCATAATTTAGTACCGAAAAGACAATTTTGTAGCTGATCTGTTAGGCATTATAGATGGCACTGATTTTAGTAGAAATGCCTTTTAACTTTGTCAAAATTATTTTACTGAACATGGAAAATAAAGAACAGAAGCATGTACAGCTATATATATATATATATTTTACATAGATCTGTTCTTGAGATTTTTCGTGAATGTCGAACAGCAAGGCTCTTCGACAGCAAGTATGAAATCATTTACAAGTTACAGTTCTAGGAGACATCTTGAGAAACAAGCCTCAAAATTCATTTAGCTCCACCTCCCTGGCTATATTATTACTACCTACAGGGCTGAGCAGATATACTAACAAGAAGTGGCAGACCATTTTTTCGTCTTGATTTGGTATTGGATCCATTTTGTAGACCATGTTAATATTTCTTTGAGAAAACGACTAACCTCAATCTTCTATTAGAACAGCTCATTGTTAAGTTGTAATTTGTTTGGTATCTAGAAATTGGCTTTATATGTCAGCAAATCATCTATCTACAAGCCACTACAAGTTTACAGCAAAAGATGATGCATAAATCTTTTGTATGATTAAATGATTTTAATTTGAATGGCACACTATACACTGTAACATTTATACAAGGGTGAATAAATCGAAGCTGATCAACCGATCCTTTACAAAGCGGATGGTTATCATTTGATAAGAACTACCAAGTTACTAAGAAGCGAAACTCTACTTTGGATCAGTTGCCTGAACAAGCATTCTAATCCTCTTTCTAGACCTTCAATTGTGACCTCCAATGTCTGCAGTTGATTCTGCGCCTTTGCTAGCTTCTATGTTCTTCTTCGCACGCAACTTTTCTCTGGTGCAATGTCCTGGAAACAAGAGACCACTTGCCGGTCTACGATTTTATCATTCTTGCAGACAAAAGCGATAAAACAGATTGTAGGAGGCAGACAGTGATCTGTCTTGCTTCTTTCAGTAGCCTAAATGCATTTGACCGTTCTTGATCCTCTTTGTTAGCTGAAAGAGCTCCACACATGTTGGCTACTTGCTTCTTCATATCCTTGCTTGCCTTCTGACTCGTATCGAATGAACTCTTGCACTTTGCTTTCAATAGCTGCATCATGTCCTCTTCCAAGGGCCGATCGAATGTCTTGAACATGTTCTTTCAATGCAGCCAAATTATCCGTTGTTGCAAAGCCAAGCAAGCTGTAAGCTTGTCGAGCTCTTCTTCGCACTTGAGCTCGACGGATCAGAGATGGCACTTGAGCTGACGGATCAGACGTCGAAGGTTTTTGTTTGTGTTGGTTTGAATCTTGATCAACCAAGCACCTCATGTGCACACAATGTGATATTCGGTTGCAACACGCACCTTGTAGCCATTTCTACAAACACCTCGTGTCCCTTCTTGGTTTATTAATGGACATGCATTGTCATGTTTCTACTGCTAGATGATTCATATAATTGCAGGGGAAACCATGCACGTTTGGCGAGTAAATATATTGGAAGATTTTTTTTTTTAAAAAAAAAGTAAACGAATTTGTTGTCATTAGCAAATGTATATAGGTAGACACCAACACCAAGAATCTGGATTAGCTATGAAGCTCTTATTTGCTGTGAATATGATTCTTGTAGACATTTCCACAAACACCTCGTCCTCAAATTTGGATAACTAATGTTTGGTGCATTCATCCTTGACGCCCCAACTTTCCAAGATGGTCATTGTTCTAGAATTACTCTAGTTCTAGCACACTTAACTCTTTTAACATTTTTGATCTAACTAGAGATTTAGTTCTATTTATATCTTATATAGAGGACTAATCTAAATTTGGGAGTGTCTCAATGTAACATGTCATCCGCTTTGTCCATATTTTAAAAGGCATCTAGTGTATTTACACTAATTTTTCCTTCTTATATTCTCGCCCTATTGAATTAATAACAATTGAATTAATAAACACATAGTGTACGTATTCACACATACGATTTATTTGGTATCGAAATTTATCTAGCGGTATCAAGGTAAAATAGAGTTGGGATAAAAGTACATAAAAATATACTTCTTCATTATTTAGAAAAATTACAAAAATTATATCGTAATTGAAACATAAAATTCCAGGAGGAGAAGAAATGCTTATATTGTGAGAAAAGCAAGGGAAGTTAGAACACCTGATGCTGTAGGAAAATGTTGCTAAATTTGATATGGAATTTCATAGTAAATTTATATTGATCAACTAATTCTTTACAAAATTGATTGTTGAGAATCTATGAGCTGAGGATATTTAGAAGTTGCACTCTACTTTGGATCAATCTCCTGAACAAGCATTCTAATCCTCTTTCTAGACCTTCAACTGTGGCCTCCAATGTTCGCAATTGATTTCGCACATTCGCACTCTTCTGTTCATTAAAATCCTTGAAAAGAACAAGAAGAAAAGAACGAGCAATCCATATCGCGCTCCTCTTCGCATGCTACTCTCCTCTTGTGCAGTGTTTTCAGCAGATTTACTAACTATGTTACTGAATCAGAAAAAGTTAGAAGATAAAATTATCGACATGATTGCCTTCCTAGCTCAATTGCAAGTTCATCGCATTGGAACCGGACTGCAGAAGCTACTCACCAGGCAGTTAAAGGGTTTACATAAACTACGATAACGAGACGAAGTTGACAATGAAAATGAAAGATCCTTCCAATATCTGATTTTCATTTGAACAGCATACTATACATTTTAACTTGCATACAAAATTTGAGAGTATTGTCGTTGATCGACAAATCCTATAAAATGCAGAAGCTGATCATTGGGTATAGAACCTGGACAGATCTCTACAGTTCTTCCTCCACCAATTTCTTCTGTTGTGGGTGCAAATAGACCATTTCGGTTGCTCGGCAAACAAAAGAGCACCTCAATGCAGTCATGCAGATTTCTATTCTGAAACTACTCTACTTATAAGAGCCTGACACTTCTGGCACAGTTACATGGAGAGACAACAAGAATTTCAATAATTTAAGCTCCCATGTGCTGCCAATTAAGCTCTTCATCGCAAGCACGGCCCTTGCAGCAATTGTTGCTCTCTTTATTTTCTTTCCTCAAAACTGCAAGGGTGTCATGTTTCACATAATAGCAGCATGTTCCGCCGCATGAGCGCGCGACATATGTTAGCGTCGGATCCAAGAAAGAGCCATAAATGATTTCATAACTAAATCAAATTTTTAGAGCTGTGTTAATCATTTGCTTTTATTAAGAACATCTAGGCCTTGTTGCCACAGTGCAGTTCTTGTAGGCATTTCAACAAACAGGTCGTACGCATTTCTTTCTTCTTTAACGCTCTACATCATTGAGATTCGCGGACCAGGTCTCATATTTATTACCGCACGAGCATCTAACCATTTTATTTTTTTCTGAATAATCAATGGCCATTACCTGGAACACCATTGTGAACCAAGCTCACACACGTGCGCGCCCCGTGGGCCTCTATGTGCAGCGTGATTCTCGTAGCCATTACCACAAACAGGTGGTGATCATCTTCTTTATTGCTCTTGGTCAATGAGATGCCTCGCTCTTATTAAAAAAGTAAAATTGAACTGAGACCCCCTCAACCATAGGCCATTGTGAAATAGTCACATTAACTTCACATTTTTTTTATTGACTATTTCTTAAATGTTAATTTTTGTTTCATATAACTAGAAATTTATTAAATCTAATGATTCGTGTGCGAGAACTTTGTCTCTAGCAGTTGAAACATGACATTATTGCATGCGCATAAATAAATGGAAAACGCACACAAAGTGTTTGTGGAAATAGCTACAAGAACCACATTGCCGCATCGGCGCCACATGAGAGCTCAGCTGGGCAAGATTCTTGGTGTCTCCTCATGTGGAAAATTGTTGGGCTCTATTTATAAGTAGAGAAGAAGTGCCCATGAATCAAACCAACACAACACAAAGAAACTATTGCTTTTGTAATCTGATCTTCTTGCATTTGGCGAACAACAAGATTAGTGTTACGCGAAATGGCTTGCCATCTCAGTTCCATTAGCTTGCCCTCGAGATCGCATTCTGTCGAGCTCAGTTGCGAAGAAGAGCTCGAAAAGCTGAAGGCTTGTGTGGTCACATTGTCGGCAACTGCCGAGACGATGCTCGGTGGATTGAGCAGTGGTTTCGGAGATTTTATGGATGTATCAAGGAGGCTCTTCGCTTACCGAGCAACCAAAATGCTCTAGCCCGTCCACGCCGAAAGGAATCGGTCGAAGCGGAGCTCGAATTCTCTATCAGATTGTTGGACCTTTGCGGTGCGATGAGGGACAATTTGGGTGCAATGAAAGAGCATGTTCAAGATGTCCGATCGGCCCTTCGAAGAGGAGATGATGCAGCTATTATTGAAAGCAAAATGCAGTCTTTTATTCACTTTGAGTCAGAAGGGAAACAAGGATATCAAGAAGCAAATCAGCAAAATTCGCAGAGCTACTTCTCATAGTAAAGAGGATCAAGATCTACCGACAACGGTTAAACTACTGAAAGAATCAAGAGAGATAACCATCTCCCTCATCGAATCTGTTTTATCATTTTTGTTGACAAAAACGGCGAAGCCAAAGACTAGCATGTTGTTAGGGACATAGAAAATTTTAGTCTAGGCGAAAAGCTTAAGTCCGTGACAATGTGGTCACTTGTCTCAATGACATTGAACAAGAGGAAAGTGGCGTGTGGAGAAGAGCACGAGGGCGGCGATGCCTCGGTCTTTTCTTCTTATTCCTTCAAGAAAAACAAAGAGAAGAGAATGAAGGCGCAAAATCGATTGCGAACATTGGAGGCCTCCATCGAAGGTCTTGAAACAGGATTAGAATGCTTGTTTAGGCGACTAATCCAATGTAGAGTTTCACTCCTGAATGTCCTCAGCTTGTGAATTCCCTTCGATCTCGGCGCCCTAAACCGAATGACAACCATCCATTTTGTAAAGGATTGGTTGATCTACTTCAATTTTTCCCCATTTGTATACATTTCAAAGTGTATAGTATGTTGTTCAAAGTTGAATCATATATATGATTTATACTAATGCATGGTTCTATTGATATAATTTGTTTGTTTTATCATCATCACTATAAGGTAATGTAGGAGAACTACTTCTCATCTACTGTTGAAATAATGATAATTGAGTAATGAGCTATTCTGATAGAGGACTAGGACTAATGCTCGGATTAATGGCATGTGCTGTTTTATCAAACTACTGTAAAATTTTTTGCTGGGCCTATCACCAATTCACGCTACTGACGATTTCAGAATGAAATCCTTGGACAATGAGGAAGTGCCAGGCTGCCAATTCATCTCCAGCACTAAAAAATACAAATTATAAGCATTGCTTGTTTGCAAAGAATAGGCAGAAGTTCTACGCTGCTCATAATTCAGAAGCAGAGAAATATTTTGAAGAACATGTTGAATACTCATTACAATTTCGATATGAGTAATACCTTCAATTTATTGTTTTCCTTCTCAGTTGCTCAGAAAAATATTTGTTTTCTTTCTTCCACGAATAATTTCGTGCTTCACTTGAAACCTGTCTATTTGACAAATTTCTACCTTGGAGCGTAGCACTTGGCCTGTACCGGGATATCTGAAAAAATGGTAACAAAGCTTGATTATTTTATTTTATTTTATTTTATTTTTTCTGTAACAGATCTAAACTGATATAAACGAATTTCTACATTTTGCAATAGGAATGACATCTTACAAGAATGATCAGAAAGGAATGCACAGTTGGGGAGCAAAATTTCTAAAAGTATATGCTGAGATAATAGAAGACTCTAGCATTTAGTAAACAAACGGTAATATTTCCGTGCAAAATGAAGCATGTAAGTAGATGTGTTAAGTGGTTATTTAATTAGAAACTAGATTAAGAGAAACTTAAAAAGTGAACACACTGATTTGATATTACTCAACTCATTCTTGGTTAAAGCAGCTCATGATGCATAGTATTTTGCTTTAGAAGCATGTTTCAGCACTAGGACTAGTAAATCCATTCTAAGATGATCTTCTCCACCATACTCAGGTGTCAGGACATCATCCAACAACACTCCAGAAGCCACTTGAAGCATATGGAAACTGGAATTTGTTTACTGTGATTAAAAAAAAAAAAAAATTTAAAGAAGAAACGTTTCCCCAGCAAAGTCAGGCGGAAAAAAGAAGTTCAAAAAAATCATGATAAGCCGATAAGGGCAAAACAATAACATTGCACATGTGAAAAACTAGTTGTCTTTCAATTGGAACAAGTAGCTATACATTTAAGTTGTACAAAGATCAGTGAATCCTTTAAAAGGCGGATTCCAACTCATCGGCACTAGAAGTACAATGTCTTAAAGACTTTTTATGAGCTACAGATATTCAGAAGAGAAACTCTATTTTGGATCAGTTGCCTAAATAAGCACTCTAATTCATTCTCAAGACCTTCGACGAAGGCCTCCAATGTATGCAATTGCTTTCGCGCCTTGAAAGTCCTGTGGTCATCCAAATTCTTGATAGAACAAGAAAAGCATCATCCTCTTGCTCCTTTTCGCATGACACTCGCGTCTTGTGAAATGTCTTCGAGATAATAGACCACTTGCTATTCTTGGGCTTGACCATTTGTTTCGACAGCAACGACAAAGCACGTTGGAGGAAAGAGATTGTGACCTCTCTCGCTTCGACCAATAGCCTGATTGTCTTTGATTGATCTTGATCCTCTTTGATACGAGAAATAGCTCTGCGCTGCTTCTTCATATCCTTATTTGCCTTCTTTGCCGAACGAACATAAGCTTGCACTTTGCTGTCAATAGCTGCATCTTTTCCTCTTCGAAGCGCCGATTGGAGTTCCTGAATATGCACTTTCAATGCAGCCAAGTTTTCCCGCGCTGTGCGGCAGATGTCGAGCAATTGAACAGACTGTTCTAGTTCTCTCTCCACCCATTTCTTTTGTAGAGAGTGGGAGAGACCATTTTGGTTGCATGGCAATAAAAGAAGCTCCTCGACGGATTCATACAATCTAATATGCGCTGTTAAAGAGGATGAAGCCGCAGAAGCTCTTAGCTTTAGCAGCTCTTCTTCGACCCTGAGCACGACGGAATGGGGAGCTGTAGGCATGCTGATCGATCGGAGATGGCAAGCCATTTTAGCACCTAAATTACAATGGCCTCTTTTCGCGGTAATTTGAAGAAGGGGAAAAGAGAAAGTTCTGGATGTGATGAGACTGATCATTCAACTCCCCCTACTTATAAACCAAAGCAAATAAAGCATCATGTAGTTCAATGAGAAGACACCGAGAATCTTACAGAAACAATACCCCATGTGCTGTCACTCTAAATCATCTTCTATGATAACTAATTCGTACAAGAGACAAAGCATTCCAAGGCTGTCATGTTTCGATTATCGGCAGCAAGATCCACTGCACGAGCATCACAATTCAGTGTCAAACGGTTCGGTAAGAAGTTTATATTATCAATAAACCAATTGCGATATGTAGACCTATTTAAAAACTTCCTCGATTGCTTGGCATAGAATCGGCAATCGATCGGTATCTCCAGAAAGCTGAAATTTGGTCGACAGCGAGTTCGCAGAATCGCAGCAACCGAAACCTGCCGTGTGCTGTCAATGTAGTAGGTCTGGCTTGCTGCATGATTCTTTTAGGCATTACCACAAACAGGCTGAGCTCAATTTGTTTTTTTCCCCTGTTGTTATTTAATTATATCTAAATAATTGGACACACGAGCTCTTCATCATTCAGAGACACCATGTTTCGATCAGTGGGAGCAAGATTCACCTAATGAGCATTTATCGAGGGTGCGGTGTACAAAATGTTATCATACACCAGACTCAGGCAATAGTTTTCATAACAGTGTCCGGCATAAAAAATTAAAAAACGAACATCATTTGTTTGTGGAAATGTCTACAAGAGTCACCTTGAGAGCACATGAGCGTTTTACCCCCCGAGATTCCCCGTGTCCCCCCATCAAACAAATTCATCAGCTGCGGAACGAATCGATAATGTATCGCTTGGCTCTACAACAATCATTTGATACGTGCGCTCTGGTCTTTGCTAATAAGTAAAGGATCGACGAGCACAAGGTGTTTGCGGAAATGGCTACAAGAACCACGAGAGCTCACCTGGCCCAGATTCTTGGTGTCTCATTCACCTGGTTTATAAGTAGAGAGGTGACCATGGATCAAACCAATTCAAACAAAGTAATTTTCTCTCCTTGCATTGACATACAACGAACAATGGCCTGTCAGCTTGCCGTCGAGATCTCATTCTGCTGAGCTCAACTGCGAAGAAGAGCTCGATAAGCTTGGAGCTTGCATGGCCTCATCGGTTGCGACTGCGTCGATGATGTGCTATGGATTGCATGGGCTTGGAGGTTTGTATGAATGCATTGTCAAGGTCTTTCTCTCCGGTGCCCGACAAAAGAAATTGGTAGAATCAGAGCAGAAGAGCTCAATTATATTACCGGACATTTGCGGTGCAATGAGGGATAACTTGGCTGCAATGAAAGGGTTAGCAACGAGCACACAAAATTAACAAAACCAAAAGGCATGACAAAGATAGATTTCAAATACATGACACAAAAATAAACATACAGATTTACATAAAAAATTATTTCCAATGCATATTAAGTCAATATGGGTTGTAACCACATAAAAACACTGTAATATATACACACTACAATAGAATCAAAAGTAATAAATTAGTGCTTATATATTGTACGCTCAAAATCTCATTTCTGGTTTCGGCTATAGTAGAAATTCTAAATACTAATCAAATGTTCTACTAAAACTTTTTTCTTCTAGAAGCAAAAGCAGGTTCAAACATGCCCTAGAAATTCTGATTACTTATTAAAGTTGCATCATTAAACTACTAATTAACTAACTGGTCTAGAAGTTGACAATTATAAAAGCCTATATGAGATGTTTCCTCTTTTAATATCGAATTATTTAAATTTTTTTAACATTCTAAATCACACAATCTATAACTCTGATTTCAAATTTAAAAACTTTATTATCTATTTGTAAAAAAATTTCAGATTTCGATCGTTCATTTTGTGGTCGGATAATGAAATAAAAAAAAAATATCAAGGATGCAGCTATCAATCAAAAAAAAAAAAAAAAAAAAAAAAAAAAAAAAAAAAAAAAAAAAAAAATCCAGTAGGCTATATGAGAATACGCGGTAATATGTTGTTCGTTTTATTTATTTTGTTTAGAAATAAATTTAGCTAAAAATATCATATAACTTTTATTTTATTTTTTCAAAATGAAATCAAAATGTTGAGAAATTCTGCATAATTTTACCCATAAAATTAAGTCAACATATTCTTGTCGCACGAGCAGTGCGGTAGATCTGTATATCCTTGTATGCTGAGTTGTGTGGTCTCCAATTACGAGCACAAGCTGTTTGTGGTAATGTCTACAAGCATCAAAACCCACACTAATGGCACATGATAACCTTACTAACCGAGATTCTTGGTGTCTCCCCCATCAGACCAATCCCCAGATTCAGGTTTATTATTCGTGTAGCGAACGTAATGAACTAATGATCAACCGCCGTTATATAATTCACACGGTGGGTGTGTGCAGTTGGAGATTGAAGCATGACATAGCTGGCATATGCATTAGGAAGACGAGCATCCGATGTCGCACGAGCGACAAATAATAAAGAAAAATGTGCATCAAATGTTTGTGGAAATGACTACACGAACTATATTGAATATAAGCATCCACATTGGCAGCACATGAGCACTCGGGTTGCCGAGATTCGCAGTCTCTCCTTGAGAAAATTTAGGGTTGTGGTATATAAGTAGAGGCCAGGCCAAGGATCAAGCCAAGCAAACACTTTCTTTTATAGAGAATTAGAAGTCTTCTACAACATACATAAAAAGAATGGCTTGCCATCTTAGGTCCATCAGCTTGCCTTCAAAATCTCATTCTGTGGAGATCAAGTGCGAAGAAGAGCTCGATAAGCTTCGGGCTTGTGCGGCTTCTTCCTCCGCAACTGCGCAGATGATGTGCAATGGCTTGAACGGTCTCGGAGATTTGTACGAGCGCATCGAGGAGGTTTTTCGCTTACCAGGCAACCAAAAGGCTCTCTCCCATCCTAACCGGAAGGAATTGGTAGAAGCGGAGCTGGAAGGCTCTGTCAGACTTTTGGACCTTTGCTCTGCATTGAGGGACAACTTGGCTGCCATGAAAGAGCATGTTCAAGGTGTTCGATCCGCTATTCGAAGAGGAGATGATGCGGCTATCGAAAGCAAAGTGCGATCTTTCGTTCGCTTGAGTAAGAACGCAAACAAGGATATCAAGAAGCAGACGGGCAAGAAATGTGTAGTTGCAGCTGCCAAAGAGGATCAAGATCTATTGCATGCAATGCGGATATCGACGGAGGCGAGGGAGATCACCTTCGCTTTCCTCCAATCTGTTTTCTCATTCTTATCTACAAGAATGGTGAAACCGAAGACGAGCAAGTGGTCTCTCATCGCGAGGACGTTGCACAAGAAGAAAGTGGAATGCGAAGAAGAGAACGACGGTGTACTGCTCTTTTCTTCATATACCTGCAAAGATAATCAGGAGAAGATTGTGAAGATACAAAGACAATTGCAGATGTTGGCACTCACCATTGAAGGTCTAGAAAGCAGACTAGAAAGCTTGTTCAGGCGATTGATTCAAAGTCGAGTTTCGCTTCTAAATATCCTCAGCTCATAAATTCTCAACCTTCATGATAACGATCCATTTTCTATTGTATACAGTCTACATAGCATCATGTACCAATCATCCAACAAATTGTATATTTGATTCGACAATACAAGGACAACAATTATCTAAATTTATCGTCTTTTAACAACTATTAGGTGTCTTAAATGGTTGCATAATGAGACTGAAGGTTGTTTCACTCACTGATATCTTTCTGCTTGTTTATTTACAAACTTTACATGTTTCTTTCTTGCTTACCTGAGGCACTCATTTCGACAAACCTGTAGGACGGATTGTGGCAGTTTCATATGCAGATCTTAGCAAGTGAAGCAACTCTTGGAGTGTAAAGTGTTAGGATCTTTAGAGGTCTCCAAAGAACACATAGATGGGTGTATTGTGCCCAATAAACTGCAATCATTTTTTGGTTCTTAAATTGCTAAGTTTAACTTTTTTTCCTTTCCACTCTACCTTACACACACACTTGGCAAATTCCCAGCATAGAGTAGTAGCTTGACAGCTAGATCATAAATTCAAATTGTCTCTTAACTCTACATTCAATCTCATTTAATGGTTGCAAAGTAGAAAAGCATTTGGAGAAATGGTGAAAGATGCTTCATTCTTTTGTCATCACTCTTTTATGTGCCTTGAGCATAATCAGACGTAGAGAAATGCTATTTCTGATTTGAAGAATTTGGTAGTTAGTACAGGAATAACCCAGGAGTCAGAAAAAAGAAATCTCAGTTGAGGATCAGAGAGTACTAAGCACTAACAATCTTACCTGCATATCGAATCTTCAAGTCAAACTTCTGTTTCTGGTAAAAGTATTGACTGATGCATAGGAAATTACCCTGTCCAGATGCACTAAGCCTAGTTAATCAAAATTCACAATTATGTCCTATTTCACCCAGATGTATATAAATGTCCTTAGTAGCTGAAACATATTTACACATCATGCAAATCTTCTGAGAAAGAAGAAACAAAGTTGTTCAAAACCAGTACAAGCAAAAGATTATGCACACATGCACAGTAAGAGCTAAAACTTTAGCAAAAGCATAGATCTTGTGCTAAAAAAAGAATAGATACGTAATCTCAATTTGCAACTGCATGCTATACATTTGAGTCGTATACTCGTATACAAGGAGGAAAGAATGCCGATTAGCGAATCCTTTAAAAGGCGGATGCCAATTATGAGGTACTAGAGGTTCAAGATACATAGAAATCTTTAATAAGCTACAAATATTAAGAAGTGAAACCCTACAATGGACCAGTTGCCTAAATAGACATTCTAGACCTTCAATGATGGTCTCCAATGTCTGCAATTGCTTTTGCACCTTCAAAGCATTCTGTTCATTGAAATCCTTGCTAGAAAAATAAGCAAAGAATATGGCTTCATCCTCTGGCTCCTCATTTTGTACTATTGAAGTGTTTTAAAGGTTGTCATGCTGCAATTATAGGCAACAAGATCCACCACACGAGGGTCTCACAAGTTGGTAGTGCATTGAGAGCAGAGACATTATAATAACTTCTAATTATGGTTTGGTGAGAGTATTATATTACCAATAATCCATTGATGAGGCCTAGAGCTCTTTAAAAAATTGTTGGGTGCTTGGTGTAACAATGGTGTTGAAGCTGCAATGGATCAGATCTTGATTTGGCATCTTCCTTGAGTTGATGCCTCACTTAGATTACAAATCATCACCAATGGATTAGTTAACAACAAATACTAAACTAGTTTTATTTTCCCCAAAAAACCCCAAAAAAGTGAAATTAGCAACTAACTTTGCAACATACAAACTTTTGATTTTTAAATTAAAATATAAAGAAAAGGATTAAAAATTCATTTAACTAATTTATTAGGTTTATTTTTTTTGGATTGGCTCACTATATCAAGTGATAGCTTAGATTACATATTTTGGGGCAATTTCAAACCTACCCCTTAAAAACTTCAAAACAAATGTATGCTTATGCATAACCATATATATATATATATATATATATATATATATATATATATACCTGCATACATACACATATCATTAATAATTAATACATGCATGTATAGATATACATTATATGAATGTACATCCTTTCATCCTCACTATGGTTACAAAGACAACAATAGTGTAGGTTACAACAACGTGAAAAAAGAAATTGAAAATAAAACATTAATGTAGGTTACAAATACAAACATTAGTATTCTTACATGAACAGCAGAAGATACAAATTTTCTTTTTTGGCAGAATAATTCATTTTTTCTTACAAAGAATTGTTCGCTTTAACAAATCAACAAATTATTCAGCTGCTCAACTTCAGTACAAAATTTGCCATTATTTTTGAAGGTTCAATTGGTAAGAGCATGTTGAGGCTGCTATGTGTGACTTCGCCATTATTTTTGAAAGTTCAATTGGTGAGAGCATGTTGAGGCTGCTATATGTGCAGCTGCCCCAGAACTGCTTGAGAACATGCTGCGCATATGACCATGGCCATAATCCATTAATAACCTGCTGTTACAATTAATCACATGTGTTTGTGCACAGAATACTTGATAACTAATAAGCTATTCTGCAAAGAAATTCATCAGTAATCTCTCTAACAAATTTTTTTTTCTAAAAAAAAAACTTCAGTAATAGCTCATTACCAGTTTGATGACTATGCATGAAAATGATTCTGCCCACCTTTAGGCTGGTTTCCCGCCTCCACCTTGTCATTCGACTACCATAGAAAAAGGAAAAAGGAAAAAGGAAAAAGGAATATCACATTTAACACATCTTTCAAAATAACATCTCAACGATTATAGCAGTTAATTCATAATACATACAGCCTTATTTCAGATACAAAAATTGTCCGGCTTCAACATAAAATGGTTTACACCACAAACTAACAAGTCAGAGAATGAAGCCTCTTTCTTCGTAGAGCCATGTTGACAATTATATTTTGGATCTCAAAGAGGGGAATGAACGAAAGAAATTTCAGCATATAAGAAGAATCTACATGCTGTTGATTTTCTGAAAAAGCCCTCAGTGCATAAATGCTTGCAAAGCAGCAATACAAAGATGCAAAACAATCCAGAAGAGGCCCTGACAATCAGAATCCTTTACAGACAGAAACTAAATAAGCTAAATAAGGTTTACGTTGCACAGAACACCTTCATTTGAGAAAAGCATGCAGGAAAAAACCGTGTTATTTAAAGAATTCTTGAACTAGATTTTAGATGATTTAGTACATCTTCATCGTCCTTTCTATTTACTTGCTTCCGTCCTGATACGGTATTTGAACCAGTTGTTTGAATTCGTTATTATTTCTCCCGAGTTGAAAGTAAATAATGGAAATCTATCTTTTCATAGTTAGTCCTAACGAATTATCCATCAACTACAAACGAAACTAACTATCAATTTCGAATCAAGCTATTCAATTAGGCAATGGAAAAGACAGCAGAAATAAATAGTAAAAATAGGAAAGTCAACTCATCAAGTAAGCTCACCAGTTATTCTAATGTTGCTTCAGGAGAGATCTGACGGAATATCTTGATTTGAATACCACAAGATCAATAAAAGAACAATTCATGACCTAATGATATAAATGGTCGCGGCCTTCCACCAAAGTTCATTTTAGCAACCTTAAGAGTGGCGATCAACAGATGGTAAACAATTACTTTCTCGCACATGCAATCTCATGCATGCAATCCCGCATTGAAGTTTCAAAAGCGAATACACATTTCCCTTTCTTCCCCCTAAACTAGGGGTCACTTTGCCTATATCCGTGTTCACTAATTTCCTCCTAAGTTCCACTAGATTTTTGCAACCTGAAAGAATTTCTGCAATAGGTAATATACTTGCACAAAACTTTTCTCTTTCCCTTATCCACACAACATCTAGGCTCAATTTCATACTTGAGTTCTTATGGAAAAACTAGCAAAAAAGTAACATTCAACATAAATCCAGGGGCTTATAGATGCCAACCTTGCCAACAAATAGATTATACCTTCCCCTTTCTCAGCCATTTGAGCGAATTCTCCAAAGCCATATAAGCAGTCACGTCCATCAAGCTCTTGCTGCCCACTGCATAATCAAACACCTCATAAGCCTCCGCAACCCGGTTCGCCCGGCAGAGCGCCCTCACAAATGTCGCATAAGCCGGCGAATCCACTTTCATACCCCCAGCTGTTATTGTCCCATACAGCTCCACCGCTTTATCCAAACACTTGGCCTTGCACAGCCCCATCAGCAACGTATTATATGTGCACTCATTAGGCTCGCACCCCTTCTGCTCCATCTCCCCCAGCAACCCTACCGCCCCCAACGCATCACCCTTCCTGCACATCCCGCTCATCATCGTCGTGTACGTGACAGCATCGGGGAAATGCCCCATCTCGGCCATCACGTTAAAGAACTTCCTCGCTTGGCTGATCATCCCAGCCTTGGAAAGCCCATACACAAGAGTATTATACGTTACCTGGTGAGCACAAACAATTAAAACAAGGTTCTTTGGCAGCTCGAACTTCTATCGAATGGTTCACATAGTTTCGGAATTCCTACACTCATATTGGAGTTGTAATCGAAATCATATGTTCAAATTTTTAAGGAAAAGGAGATTTTTGTATTTACCAGGTCGGGCTCCACGCCCTCGTCCCGCATCCGGTTATACACCTCCATGACACCGCCGCACTCGTCCATCATGCAATACCCCTTCATGATAGTGTTGTAAAGGTAGCAGTCGGGCTTGAACCCGGCGTCCGTGAGGACCCCGAGGAGCCTCACCGCCTCGCGGAGGTTGCCGCCGCGGCACACCGCATCAATGAGGATGGTGTAAGTGACGAGGTCGGGGCGGAGCCCCGCATCGCGACGGAGCTCCTCGATGAGTGCGTAGACGGCGGAGACGGGGCGGGAGCGGGCGAGGCGGCGGACGAGGAAGTTGTACGTGTAGGCGTCGGGCGGAACGGGGCGGGGCTCGAGTCGGAGCGCCGCGTGGCGGACGAGGCCGCAGGCATCGTCGAGGCGGCCGGCGGAGCAGAGCGCGCGGACGGCGAGGTCGACGGCGGCGGCGTCTGGAGCGTGCCCGGCGCTGGCCATGAGGTCGAGGACGCGCACGACGTGGCTCAGCGCGGAGTCGTCTGCGTCGTCGTCTCGGGCGGCGGCGGCGGCGGCGGGGTGGGAGAGGAGGAGGAGGAAGGTGGAGCGGTCGGGGGAGAAGGAGGGGGAGAGGTGGAGGAAGAAGGCGATGGCGTCGGAGGGGGAGGCCCCGGCGACGCAGAAGGAGTGGAGGAGGGAGTTGGGGGAGGGAGGGGAGGGGGAGGAGAGGAGGGAGGAGGAGGCGGAGATGGCGTCGGAGAGGACGGGGGAGAGGAGGAACGGAGGGGGAGGGGTTTGGGGGCTTGGGGTTAGGGTTTGCTTCTTCTTCTCCTTCTTGCTCTTGGTCTTGGTAGGGGTTTTGGAGGCGAAGAAGGGGTAGGGTTTGGAGGGCGGAGGAGGAGGAGGAGAAGGAGAAGGTGATGAAGAAGAAGAAGGGGGGGAGGGTTTGAGAAGGGCGAGGGGGAATTTGGCGGAGCGCATTGAAGGAGGGAGCTTCCCCATGGCGGAGCGATTTTTCAAGGGTTTCTCCTTCTTCTTCTTCTTGTTCTTCTTCTTCTCCGCTCTCCTCCTTCCTCAAATACTTGCTGGAAATCGGGAGAGGAGAAGATGAGTAGGGTTTTAGATTCGAAAAAGGGCGTGGGATTGTGCGGGGAAACAATTTTGGGCTCCGCTGTTAATGGGCCGAGATAGATAATGGGGTTGAATTAATTGTTTAGTAGGCTTAGACTCGACTCTTAATAGGCTGGCCTGAAAATAAATAAGTTGGGCAAGAACCGGACCGGGCCGTTGTGGATTCTAGTTTTGATTTGTCTAAATTTTCATACATATAACAGTTTACAACTTGGCTCTTAATTTTTTAAATTTTTTAAATTATTATTGTATTTAAGTTTTATAGGTTAATTTAGCTAACTATGAGCTCAAAAATGTATACTCAAGCTAAATATATGGAATATATGGATTCAGATCTAAATTCTATGCTCTGTACATAACAACTTGGTTTTTGGATCCCATTCATAACTCTTTCTCAGCATGCACAAGTAGCATGAAAATATATCTATCTGCAATCACATAATATTCGAACCTATTGTGCATGTATCGATATATCCTCAGAAATCAACAAAAAAGTAATCCCCGTGACACAAGTACTAGCTATGATCATCTGATAACTTTATTTCCACATCAGAAAATATTATTAATTAAGGACGAAGAACATTAAATCAAGATTCATTTACAAAATTTAGGCCATGTAACATATAGATGGTAACCAAGTCAAGAGATCACAGAATTATAGAGAACCAAAAAAAAGTCGGTAAATGTTAATTAAAGTCGGAGTAGTTTTGTCTTACACAATAAGGACTTGCTTATTTTCTAGTGGAAAGACTTCAGTATGGTCCAGCATCTTGAGGTTGACTTCACTAGTCAAGGTCTGCAGCTTAGAAATTCAGCAAAGGAGACAAATCCAGCATTGGCCGCTGGCCAAACAAACAAAGAAAGAAAGCACAGAAGTTGTTCTGAGCTGGTGGAAATAGCCAAAGACTTGGCCAACTGATCAAAAAGGACCACAAATCAACTCAGGAAACAAACTCTTTTCTGGGCTCAACTTTGAAAACAAGGTGATCAAAGTCAATCCAGATTAATATCTTAGAAAAATTCTGAAAAATTCAAAAATATTCTGCTTTACATGCCTATAAAATTGTGATTTGAACGGTCTTCGGAGAAGCAACGGCTCTCCTACCATCGTTATAAAAAACCACTGTTCATTAAAATCGGTGTAGAAGGTTCTAAATTTGAATACCGTCAAGAGTCCTAACATTATTTAGTACTACAACAAAATTATACTATAGCTACACTTTTAAGTATTTTTAAAATCTAAAAAAAACGTCGCTGGTAAAAATACTGACACTTATTATTAGTGTTGCTATATGTGTCGTCGCTAGGGTGTATAGCGATACATTTTTATAATGTATCATAAAAATATGTTCCTATAACCTAATTTTGAATATAGATAAAATATAAATAGGACACTTATATAAAAATGTCATAACAATATGTTTCTATAATCTAATTTTATTGTAGTATAGTTTATTGTCGTTTAATTTCAAACCAAATTAAATACGATTTGATGGCTCACACTCCTATTTGGTAGTGGGGAAGTTTTTCCCCTGGGCCTATCATTAAGTTTTGAGTCCACAATTATAATGTTTTTTAAAAAATATCATTCTAAAACATCCTAGGCTTTTAAAGTGATCGATTGTTTTACAGTCATTTATAGTCCTAACTGCAAAGCAAAGCGCGCGCTTCCAAATTTCTGAACCGTCCAGAACATCAAAGTATGTGTTAGCAACAAGCGCACAAATCAAACAAATCTCAATGCGATAATCACACAAATATAAATTTCAAAAGTACGATAAAAAATAAAACACATAAATTTACGTAAAAAATTTTTTACAGAAAAAAAATTACGGACGAAAGAAAAGAGTTTCACTATATTAAAAAAGAGGAAATATAAAAGTTCTTGATCGTATAATTAATTTGCTCGATCTCTCTCTCTAGGACAAACAAAAAAAAAAGCGGATACTTAAACTTAACTAGTTTTTTCTTAGCGGATTCGATCCGTACCGCAGGATCCGCTTCACAAAAAACATTCATTTTTTTTTAAAATTTTTTTTATTAAATTTATCGTTGCACCGCAAGACTATCGGGAAACCGAAAATCTAAAATCGAAATGATTCTGATTTTAAAGTCACATCTAACAGCGTGCATGTTTGATCGCTAAGTTCACAGTTAGTGGAGTTGAACCATTCTACCGTCAGAGATTATGAATAATTACCACTAGCTTCCTTTGGTCACTATTACTCCAATTGTAGTCCTTGAGGATGGAGGTACGATCATATTAATAGAATACGAAATTATGGCAAGTGGGTTTGAATTCCTGCAGTTCCTAGGTTGGGGTCATCATTTAGGCAATAGATGTGTGACCACTAGAGTGGTAATTCAGATCGCTGTAATGAGTCCGAGATTGATCGACTCATTTAATAAACAAGCCGAACACATGTTGAATTTTTCAGCTCGAAATCTTAACAAGTCGAATACGAGAATTCAAATTAGCTCGCTCGTGTTTGACTTGATATAGCTTGAATATATATATATATATATATATATATATATATATATATATAGAGAGAGAGAGAGAGAGAGAGAGAGAGAGAGAGAGTATGGCTTATATATTTTCAAAAACACAATTCCAACTATATTTTTATACCTTAGAGGACCACTATCATTCTAACCATACATTTTTTAAATCAATGGCTAAAAATTTGATAGTACGAATGACTTGGTGCTATCGATAGTAATTAAGCGTGCGAGCGCGCGCGCGCGCACACACACACACACATATATATATATATATATATATATATATATATATATATATATATATTAAAGCTAGAATACTATTTGATAGTATAAAAATAATATTCAGGATTTAGTAAAATTTGGTAGACTAGTAATAGTTCAAGTATAAAAAAATTGATAGTAAATACTATTTATATATTATCAATTTTATACTAACTCAACTCTCTCTCTCTCTCTCTCTCTCTCTCTCTCTCTCTCTCTATATATATATATATATATATATATATATATATATATATATATATATATATATATATATATATATAAGCTACTATGCTTGTAAAGGCACCAAATTATTTGTGCTTGTGAATTTTTTACCTTTGGATGTAGGAATGTACGGTTAGGATGATGGTGGGCCCCTTAGGTTTAGTGGATGGTTGGTGGAATAGTATGATTTAAGATGTAAAATTAATCAAAAGGTTAGATCTAATGGTAGAAAATTTACAAGCACCAATTTTTTGGTGCTTGTACAAGCACAGTAGCCGGACTATATATATATATATATATATATATATATCGCAAACGGACTCCATAATCATCCATTTGTTTTCAATAATAAAGCTTTCAAAACGATGATCGGTACCGTTAAATATGATCTAAATTATTTATATTTGAAAATTAAATTTCATATTTTTTTTATATATTTTATTTATCCATCAAGTGAACACGAAAATGAACGGTAAAAAATAAATATTTTTCAAAGAATGATGATAAAAGTCTTGTAATTAAGATTGAGAGTATAAATCTTATTTTAAATAATTTTAAAAAATTTATAACTAAAATTTAATTAATTTAGATTTTTTTACACTGTTAAACGAGTAAAATACTCATATGTATCATTAAAATTATAAATTTTGTAACCCTTTAATCATTAGGTTAACGATGGGGAAAAAGACTTGAAAATTAATATTTAGATATTTTCAGTTATTTAGATCATATTCAATAGTGTCAATAATCAATTTGAAAAATTCATCATTGAAAACAAATGTATGGTAACAACTCATTTGCTATTGATAGCAATCCAGCTCAACACACACACACACTCTCTCTCTCTCTACTTATACACACACTATTTGGATTTTAGATCAACTCAAATGTAAAAAAATTTATATTTTATAAATTTTATAAATTAAAATTCTATTTTTTTAATTTTTTTTTTTAACTTTTCACCTAGTAATAGTACTGATAATTTAATTTATTATTTGGAAGCCAACTCGTGTTCGATCAGATCGTTTCAAACATGAACCGAATATTTCAACTCGATATTTTAACGAACCAACTCGTGTTTGATTTATTTATTAAACGAGTCGAACATTAGCCGCCCTAGCTTGCTCATGTTTGGCTCGTTGACACCTCTAGTGATCACCACATGTACTCGTGTTTTTATTTTATTTTTTTCTTCTAGATTCCTTGTTCCGAACATTAGGTAGGGTGACATAGAGATATTAGAATAATTAAACAGCCACAGTTATTCATGACTCAATTCAGTTTGATTTCTTTTTGGTTTTTCTTTTAGAACTCTCTAATCTTTCTCTCTTATATAGGATTGACTTTGACTAGAATTTATTATCAAACTGGCCCATTGTATCATCCTACACCTCCCAGCCAATTTATCTTTCATCCCTGAAGTTATTAAAATTATCAGCACCTAACAAAGTTTACTAATTTTGATATTATTTGCTTATAAAGTTATAAAAAAAAAAAAAAAATGAAATGAAGGAGATTATTGTTCTCATCTAAGAAACAATTTCTTTTTTAACTAGGCCCTATTCATAATCTCATCCTTTTTTCCATCTCATTGTATTCATCTACGAATTACCGAATTTTTTACGAAATATTACCCACCAAATTGATTTGATTAGCAATGGTTAAAAAACAGTCTCATATCCCTGCATGGTGGATATATATATAATGTAAACTTTTTTTTTTTTTTTTTGAGAGAAAGGCAGCATGCTGCCGTTTCATTCATGGCAGAGTTGAATTTAGCAAGTGGGCAGCCGATTCATGCAGTATAGCAGTCGGGCACCAAAAAAAAAAAAAAAAAAAAAAAAAAAAACTATGCTAAGCACAGAAACTGGACCAGTTGGATCGGCAAATCCTAACATCCGCCTGAAGAGCCCCGGGGCAACGGCTCTTGTTGTCGAAGGATCTTCTGTTTCTTTCCAACCAGATGTTCCACTAGGTGGTCGCGATGGTGATTAGTGTCCTATTACCCAAAGCCCCATTCTGGAGACCGGTCGCAGCCCATAGCCTGTCTATCGTACCACCGCTACGAACCTCCTGGTTTTTAGGCAGCAAGGCTATGAGCATCGATTTTGCGGAGGTATAGGTAACGAAAAGGTGGTCCGCGGTTTCTTCAGAGTTTGAGCAGTAGACACAACAGCTAGGTCCATTCCAGTTCCTTTTTAGAAGAATATCCCTCGTCTGGACCCGCCTTCTGAGAACTAGCCAAACAAAAATTTTTACTTTCAGTGGGATCTTGATGCTCCAGAGTTTGTCGAAGCGGCTGTCTACTTCTCCGCTATCTTGTAGAAAGTCGTACATCGATTTGACTGAGAAAGTATTATGTTTGGACCAGCGTCAGAGGAAGGTGTCTTTGCTAATAGTGATTGGTAGGCTGGGGGCGGTGTCCTTCAGGTTTTGGATTGGGCCCTCGAGACCACTGTGGTCAGTTCCAATGCCCTCCAAAATTTTGCCCCAATTCCAACCGTTTCGACCTAGGCTGTCCCTCACCCTAAGATTCTTGTTGCGAACTAAGTCGAAGATTTTTGAAAATTGGGTCGAGAGAGGTGAAGTCCATATCCAGATATCCGACCAGAAGTCTGTCAGATCTCCATCTCCCACCGAATAGGATGTGCCGCATTTGAATAGCCCCCTCGTTCCTAGCACACTCCTCTACCATTGCGAAAAGGGCTTGAATGAATTCCCTTCTCGCAGGGGTCTTCTGCGCAGATAATAGAGACCATTGAGAAGAGATCTCCAGGGGGTCGCTTCTGTTGAGAAGTATCGCCACCACCATTTCACCAGCAGAGCAGTGTTCATCCTCTCCAAGTTCATGACTCCTAATCCCCCATCCCTTTTTTTTCTGCAGACCTTTTTCCAGCTGACCAGGCAGTTGCCCCCTGATACGGAGTTACATCCTTTCCAGAAGAATGCTCTCCGGAGCGAATCGATTCTTCGAAGGGTCCAAACCGGGGCTCTGAAGACGGAGAAGTAGTATAGGGGGAGATTCGAGAGCACAGAGTTTACGAGAGTTAACCTCCCACCTTGTGATAGCAGCTTTGCTTGCCACCCTGCGATTCTGTGCTCGATCTTGGCGATGATGCGGTACCAGTCTTCGTTCAGGATTTTGCCTTTCTTCAGTGGAAGTCCCAGATATTTGATCGGAAGCGCGCCCCGTTTACAATCCAAAATAGCCTGACAACTAAAAGGAGAAGAGCTTGACAAACAAAATTTTTTGATATTTTCTGGCAAATGTGAGAATTAAATTTGAGATCTTCTGGAATTAAGAGGGCCTATTAGGGGGTGGCAATTCAAGTTCATGATCACTTTGTAATTTGTTGGAATTAGAGGGCAGCGAAAACTTACAAACTGGATAGCCAACGTATCCAGGAACAAAAAGTCGGATCGGATAGCTTGTTTTACTAGCCTTCTTGGATCGTCCTTATCTTGATAATTCTTGACTCTCCACGAATCTCCTGGTTGACTCTCCATGAATCTCCTGGTTGCAGATCGGATCGGATGCGAACTTATAATTCTTGGTTGCAGATCGGATCGGATGCGAACTTATAATTCTTGACTCTCCACGTAAAGAGAGAATGAGGAAGAAGAAAATCCTTTTTCTTTTTGTGTATCGTCTGTTATGTATACCGTATAGGAAAAGAAATTCTATTTATAGGTTATTAGGGCTCCTTAGAATATTCTCTTTCTCATATAGAGATAAGAGAATATCGGTTAGGATATGAATTAAGATATGTTTCGTAATTGATAACAAACATATCGTTATCTTTGACCCATAATCTTATCCTTAACATATAAGAATAAATCCGATCTTATTCTTAACATAGAAGGATAAATCATAATCCATATCAGATATGGATTGAACCAAATTAGAATCAGCTGATGTGGACACACCACATGGCAGCATAATTCATGTTTGATAATCATATTAGTTGAATTACTTTTGGATATTGTTGAAAATATTTACAATAAGTCCTTAAAAGGGTCAAAGTAACTAACTTTTTATTTGCATCGTCATTTTTATATTAAACAAGTTCATATTATACTATGTCAATTTTCAACTTCAAACTAACTAAAGTTAGCTCTGATATTATATTACTCAACAAATCGTAAATTGATCCAAAAATGGACTCAGCACTAAACACACTGTTGGAATTAGAGGGCATCGAAAATTTATAAACTGAATATATAGCCAATGTATTCAGAAATCGAATCAGATTGCTTGTTTTTTGGATCGTACTTATCTTAATGGTTCTGGATCTTCCATGTATTTCGCCTTGTGGGTCGGTGATCAGATGCTTACCTTACAGATCGGTGATCAAATTCGATGTGAGGATCGGTGTTGCAAATCGAATATAAAGAGGGCTAGAAGAGGACAATGTGGGCTATCGAAGTTCTCTTTTATATCCACATTCCAAAATCGTCCTTATTTTGGTGGTTTTGGATCTTCCACGTATCTCGTCTTGCGGTTCGATGATCTAATGCTCGTCTTATGGATTGGTGATCGGATCAGATGCGTGGATCGGTGTTACAAATCAGATGTAAAGAGGGCTAGAAAAGGGCAAAGTGGCTACCAAGTCCTCTTTTATATCTACACTCTTGAATCGTCCTTATTTTGATGGTTCTAGATCTTCCACGTATTTTGCCTTGCGGATTGGTGATTGGATGCTCACCTTGCAGATCGGTGATCAGATTAGGTACGTGGATCGGTGATCGAATTGGATGTGAGGATCAGTGTTGTAGATCGGAAACAAAGAGAAATAGAAGAGGACAAAGGGAGCTATTAGAGTTCTCTTTTATGTTCACGTTTCAAAGTTCTCTTCTATGTCCCATGTAGGTGGAAATCCAAAAAAACCTTAAAGAGAATGTAGAGAAAGAAAAGATGAAAAAGAAAATTTTTTTCTTTTCCTTACTTTTCTTATGTACTTTTTTTTTTTTCCTTAAAGTAGAGAGATAGAGATTCCTTTTTATAGATCATCAAACTATTTAAAATATCATGATTCTCAGAATAAGAATATCTGTTAAAATGAAAATGTATGTCTAGATACGAGTTAAGACATATTTTATAACTAATAAAAAATATAAAACTTGTCGTAATTTTAATTCATATTTCATGTGTATTGAATTGAATTAGAATTGGCCAATGTGAGAACTAATTACATGGCAGCA
Source organism: Tillandsia fasciculata (assembly GCA_029168755.2). Classification (NCBI taxonomy): domain Eukaryota; kingdom Viridiplantae; phylum Streptophyta; class Magnoliopsida; order Poales; family Bromeliaceae; genus Tillandsia; species Tillandsia fasciculata. Next base: position 20,365,355 of record CM054945.1, on the reverse strand, counting down.
CACAAATATAATATATGTTAAAAACTTAAAATATAAGTTAAAATATGTCTTTTAACTAATAAAGAATATATAACTTTTCATAATCTTAATTTACATTTGATATGTATTGAATTAAATTAGAACCGTCCAATACGAAACACACAAATAGTCCCTTACAAGAAAACATCAGGTTGGAACATTTCAACACATCTAGCACAGGAATTAAAGTGAGCATATATATATATATATATATGACTCGTTCAACAGCGTTCTCGGATACAGTGGCTAAAGGCGGGAGATTCAAATACTAAATTCTTCCACCTTAGAGCCAACTTACGCAAGAGCAAAAACCACATTTCTCGTCTTGTTGACGGCGCCTCCTCCTTCACCTCCCCGACGGAGATTGCGAACCACCTCTTCTCTTTCTACAACAATCAGCTTGGTGTGGAACATCCCTCCCCTCCCTCGTTAGATCTTCAGCTTCTTTATGGGTCGGAACCCATCAACCTCAACGGGCTCACGGATCCTTTCTCTGTGGAAGAAGTGAAGGAAGCTGTTTTCTCCTGCGCTCCGGAAAAGGCCCCGGGACCCGACGGTCTGCCAATGCTGTTCTATCAACGTTTTTGGAACACCCTGAAGGATGATATTCTGGGGATTTTCGACTGCTTCTTCTCTGGATCAGCAAACCTTTCAACCCTAAATGATAGCTGGATTTGCCCAATTCCGAAAAAGAGCGACGTGATGTCCGCACGAGACCTTCGTCCAATCACCCTGGTACATAGCCTGCCCAAACTCATCTCCAAAGTCTTGGCCACGAGACTGCAGAGATGCCTGAAGCTGTTAATCAACCCGTTCCAGACGGCCTTCATCAAGGGGCGACACATCCTGGACAATTTCCTTTGTGCCCATTTCCTAATCCATCACCTACACTCTTCGAAATCGTCGGCAGCTGTGCTCAAGATCGACTTCGAACGGGCTTTCGATCACATCAGTTGGAAATTCCTGCTCGAACTCCTTGCAGCGAGGGGGTTTGGAGACAGGTGGATCAACTGGGTCTCCTCCTTGCTGGAGTCGGCGTCAACGGCTGTCCTGTTGAATGGGGTTCCGGGCTCGTCCTTCCGCTGCAAAAGGGGCCTCCGCCAAGGTGACCCGTTATCCCCCCTTCTCTTCATCTTCTGCGTGGATGTGCTTTTCAGGATGATACAATCGGCAGCGGACGCTGGGCTACTGCCGGTGGTGGGCGTAGGGGAGCTACAAATACACTCGCTTCAATTCGCCGACGATTTGCTCATTTTCTTCGATGGAACCACCAGGTCGGCAGCAATCTTAAAGCTGATTCTTGACGCTTTCTCGGCCAACTCGGGACTCCAGATCAACTTCAGCAAAAGCTCCCTTATCCCCATAAATTTACCGCCGACGCAGGCCTCCATTCTAGCTTCCCTCTTCGGATGTGCACCTCAATCCTTCCCCTTCGTCTACCTGGGTCTTCCTCTATCACCCAAAAGATTGCGGAGAGCCGACTACCTCCCTCTGATTGAGAAAATCGATAATCGCTTATCTGGGTGGAAAGGTCGGTTGCTATCTAGGGGCGGCCGTCAAGTGCTGGTCAACTCGGTGATTTCAAGCATCCCATCCTACTTTTGCTCCGTTTTCAAACTTCCAAGCTGGGTCTTACAGTCCATCGACAAAATTCGCCGCGATTTCTTCTGGCGGGGAAGGAAACTTGGGAATGGCTTCCACTGCCTCGTCAAATGGGGCAACGTCTGTCGCCCTAAGAGACTCGGGGGTGTTGGCATCCGCAATTTGCAGTCCCAAAATTCGGCCCTCCTGATGAAAGGGCTGTGGAATTTATTCAACTCTCCGACGACTCCTTGGGCCATGGCTCTACGGCTGAAGCACTATAGGCGTAAGCCGCCCTCCCTAACTGGATCCATACCCTCGGGCTGCTCCCCCATCTGGAAGGGCTTCCTCAATTCGGCCCCACCTTTCGCTACATCTGTCGGGTTTACTCTGGGTAATGGCCGGTTAACCTCCTTCTGGAACGCACGATGGTGCGGAGACAGTAGCCTGCGCAACCTGTTCCCCAACCTGTTTGCGGCCGCGCTCAACAAGCATCTCTCGGTCGCTAGCTGGTACCGCAGGTTCCCAACCGACCTTGGCAGAGCTTTCATGCAACCGCTCAACGCGCCGAATGTGGACGAGCTGCACCAACTGGGAGCTATGCTAAGGAATTACTCCCTGTCCAGTTCACAAGACATCCTTCGTTGGCGCTGGAGCAACGATGGGAGGTTCTCGGTTCGGAGCGCCTACTTCTTTCTCATCAACTCTGGGGTCAATGACTGCAAAATCTCTTTTCTTTGGAAAATCTGGGCACCCCCCAAGGTCAAGTTGTTTTTATGGCTTGCGGCAAGGAATAGAATTCTGACTGCCGACACTCTCGTCAAGAGGGGTTGGCAAGGGCCCTCAATATGTGTGCTCTGTCGGAGGAGTGAAGAAAACCTCGAGCACCTACTCTTTTCTTGCAGCTTTGTAAGAGACGTCTGGAATCATCTCCATGCTGGCCGGCAGAATAACTGGAGACAGCAACACAGGCATCAACTGTCGAATAGATGGAAACACTTCAGGGCGGCGGGGCCGGACTCATCAAGGGCTGTTAAGGATGTCTACTTCGCTGCGGCTTGCTGGGAAATATGGAAAGAGCGGAACGCGAGGCTATTCGAAGGGCGTCAATCAACGAGCGCTGAGCTGGGATTGAATGTTGCAAATACTGCCAGGCTGTGGGTTTTGTCTTTAGGGGCTCGGGGGCAACACTAGGTTTAGTCCTGGGGCAGGGATGGATGCGATACCATCGAGCCTCCTATCTTTTTCCTCTCCTTCTGTCTGTATGCATCCCAAATAGGGTATACCCTGTTTAATCAAAAAAAAACAAACATATACATGGCCAAACAATTAAATCTTGGAACTATGAAGGAGAACCCTGTCCTTGATATGATAATCCTTGTACATATACATATGACTCGGTAAATGAAGAATAATAGATGGTGAATATCTCCTTTATTTGTATTATCTGGTCCCACCAATTGTTTTATTCAACGGTCTTATTCCCCTTATTCCTTCCTTATTCTCTCTTTAATTATTCCAATCAATTACCTCGTTTTAGGTCAAAGTCAACATCACCATTTAACAATTTTCTTACACTTGTTTCAACTTTCAATGAGTTAATTAATTAACTTAGCTAGGAAAGTGGTGTTAATGGAAAAAAAAAAAAGTATTTTTGTTGGAACACCAAAAAGATTTAAGTATTAAATATTTGACTTAATTTCTTTATTACTTCGATTAAGTTTATAATATTTCAAAATATCAAAATTATAAATAATAAACATGATTATAGTATAGTTTATACATATCATTATGTGATTGTGGTATTACTAAACAATATTTCTCCTAATAATTATGGAGAATTTCTAGCTATATCTTAACTTTCTCTCTACAATTAGCAAAGTAAATAATCCTAAATCACAATATATATGTACTTAAAATTCAACAACAATAGGAATTAAATATGAGATAATTAATCGATCCATTTAGTAAAGAATCTAATCAAAATCCTACAATTTGATTGGAAGACCTAACCTAGCTTCTTTCTTTTGTATGCGTATGGAGTGTTTGGTTTCTGAGAAAATTTAATTTCATAAATTTTTATTTTTCAGACAAAAAAAAATTTGCAAATTGAAAATTAAAACCTTTCTATAAAACCTAAATTTTTTCTTTTCACTTTTTCTCATAACAAAAGAGGCTGAAAATATTTTTCCAGCGAAAAATTATTTTTTGAAATATTTTTTCGGACAGGAAACACCTCCTCCTTGATTAAAAGTCTACATAACTAAACATAGATTAATTAACACAATAAATAATAAAAGAGATGAAAAAGAAAAAATTGTAATTAATCCAAGATACAGTGTTTGAGGTAATTAACAACATTCTTAAAAGACCAATGATCGACTTGTAGGTTTAAGACTCCTACAAATCTAGAAAACTTAATTATTAATAATCTCTTTTATATGGGTCAAAAATGGTTAGTTACTTAACAAGTTAATTAATTAATTAATTACAGTTAAAACAAATATTAATTTATAAGATAATCCCATCCATTTGGTGATACGGATTTTCTAATGAAGGGTTAATTGCATACGACTTCCTGTAAACATATCGAATAACATATATATTTCTATAAAGTTCAACTTTTCATATTTATCCCTTCAAAAGTCCAACGTTATTCATATATATCCCTACCGTCTATCTCTGTTAGAAAAATATAATTAACCATAGGTTAAATACTTAATTTTGGTTAGTTAGTGAGATAAATTTATTTTTTTATCCTTTCAGATATTTCTGTATTATTTTTTGGAGAAACATTTTTGAAAGGACAAAACTGTTATTTCATATATAATATGTTAAAAAATAAACAGTGAACTAACGAAAATAAACTGGAGGGATATATATGAATAACGTTGGACTTTTGAAGGAATAAATATAAAAAGTTAAACTTTATAGGAATATATCTGCTATTCGATATGTTTACAGAAAATCATATACAATTAACCCTTTAAAATTAAATTATATATCTAATCATAATGATTAATATTCATATAGAAAATTAATTAATTACCTAATGACATTAACGCAGAGGCACACATAATAATGAGAGGTGGCGTACGTATTAAACTAAGTTTAAGGAAACTAACTTGTAACAAACCCGTGATTAATTAGTGCTAATTAATTCAATGATGATCATACGTCTCCTTCTACATGCCTTTTTCTCGTTCGGTATAAGTTTTAGTCCATCGTTTTAGTCCAAGAAAATATAAATTAAATTAAATGAATAAAATAAAAGGATCAACCTGATTGCTAAGAGATATAAGTACCTGCACCCGGTGTATCCGCACATGTCATACACTGATGTAAATATCTTTCAACATGCATCCGATTACATTTTTCACGAGAGATTACAATATGTTATCTATGCTATAAATTTTTTTTTAATATAAAAACGTATTTTAGACGTCGTTTGGAGAAAACGTTTTAAAGTATTTTTACAGTATAGAAAATACTGACGCTTCAAAAGTCTTCAAAAACATCCTTATATAAACATTTTATTATATTAAACTAATTTATTAAATAATAAATTTTATTATTATTTTAAATTTTTGAATGTTTTAAAATATCAGAATTTCATAAATAATTGGAAACGAACGGAGAGAGTTACTTATATATGGATACATAAGGTGCACCAAAATAGCCTCTCGATAAAAGTGGAATTGGAATGCTGTGGTGGGGCCCAGAATTTCTCGTTTATTTATATAAACCACCTCCCATTTTGCTCCCCCCGAACCAGTATAGCCCCAGAAAGAAGGTGTAAACAGCTAAAAGCTACAACATATATACAAGGAGAAGCAAGAAAAGGCAACTTAACCCCACTCCCCCCCCCCCAAAAAAAAAACTTAAAATGGAGATGCAGCGAACAGCAGAAGTGGAGTTCCCGGGATTCAGATTCCATCCGACGGAGGAGGAACTCCTGGATTTCTATCTCCGCCGCGCCGTCAACGGGAAGAAGCTCCACTTCGACGTCATCGTCACCGTCCATCTCTACCGCTACGACCCCTGGGACCTCCCAAGTAACTCGATCTTCCTCCTCCAAATCTCTTATTCCAATTATTATTCTCCGAAAACTTATTATTATACCAAAGTGTGATAGGTGCAGAATTTTAAATAATATGTAATACAACTTATTATTAAAAAAAGCTATCAATTTTTTGAAAAAGTTTATTGGGAATTATTGTTATTAATTTTATATTATTATATAAAGTTTTTGTTAAAATGTAGAGATTATGTGCAGGTCTAGCGAGGATAGGCGAGAGAGAGTGGTACTTCTATGTGCCGAGGGACCGGCGGCAGGCGAACGGGGGGCGGCCGAGCCGGACGACGGAGCGGGGGTTCTGGAAGGCCACCGGCTCCGACCGGCCCATCCGCAGCGCCGCCGACCCCAAGCGCCTCATCGGCCTCAAGAAGACCCTCGTCTACTACCAGGGCCGCGCGCCCCGCGGCACCAAGACCGACTGGGTCATGAACGAGTACCGCCTCCCCGACGGTAGCAACAGCGCTACCGCGTCTGCAACAGCCGCTCCTCAGGTAATTATTATTATGTAACATTTCAATAGTCTCATATTAAATAATAAATTAAAAATTTTAACTAACGAAAATAATATATTATTTATTTTTTTAAATATAAATTTAATTAAAAATATAAAATAATTAAATTTCAAACTAAGTAAACTTTAATATCACGTGAATCGGTATATATTTTGAGATGCATCATCTCTCCTCTACGATCTGATTGCACTCTTTGGATGCTTTAAGATTCGTGCAGAGTAGAATCTGATGACAGAAGAAATGCTCCGATCTTTTAGTTTATATAATATAGAGTTCACTTTCGACTTTCGAGGGGAAAAAAAAAAAAAAAAAAAAAAATTCAAATGAATCGCATTCGAAGATGCTTTAAAAGTCGCGCGAGAGTGAAATTTGACAGCAAAAGCTACGCCCAAAAAAAAAGACTAATTTGAGCCCCTTCACACTGATGAGAGTTCAAGAGTATAATTATTATCTGTTTCACGACACATTTTATATGTTAAGACTAATTCTGCCCAGTTTTTTATAACACCAATATTTTGAATCAGTAATTCAATTGCTAATTTTTTTTTTTTTTATATATATTTTTTCACTGAAAAGAGGTGATTGATCTACCTGCAGGCAGATATAGTGCTGTGCAAGATATACCGGAAGGCGACATCGCTGAAGGAGCTGGAGCAGAGGGCGGCGATAACGCCGGAGGCACAGCAGATCTCCGCGTCGCCTGTGATGGACTCCGTTTCCTGGTCCGACCAGGAGAGTTCCCAGAAATGGACACCGCCACCGCCGCCGCCGCCCATGGATGACACCGTGAGCCCCCTCGAGGCGGAAACGAAGGAGGCGGCATCCGATGTCTACCGCGAAGAGATAGAGGCGGAGCCGACGCCGACGACTGAACCTGCCGCTCAACCGGAACGGCTGGTTCGACCGACCGGCCTCGCCGAGATCGAGGTTCCCAAGTATAGCGGATTGGAGTGGATACAGGATCCGTTCCTAACGCAGCTACGTAGCCCATGGATGGAGCAGTGGTCTCCTTACTACGCTCAGCTACGTAGCCCATGGATGGAACAGTTGTCTCCTTACTACGCTAGTGGTGTGCTCAATTTTTGAGATTTTGATATGGAAATTAAGCGAGGGGAATTAATAAAGAGCCATTCATTTTTGGATCATAATTGGATCACATCCGTGGTGGAGATCATGGTAAAAATTAAACAATTTGATTTCATGCATACGCTTGTATTCATCTTTTTGTATGCGTCACTTTATTTGTACCAATTTGTTTTATGTACAGTTGCAGTTGCTAAACCCCTCTACTGTAATGCATTCCATTTCCTGTAAATTTTTTAATTTCGCTGAACTTATGAAGAGCATATTTCAAATTAATTAGAGCTCAGTTGATATTATTCTCCTTTTATTTTAACTTTTTTTATTTTAACTTTTTCTATATAAATTTCACGCGATGTAGTGCGAGAATAAATGATGAAATGCTTGCGTTATATATTTCTTTGGCAATAAAAAAATTTAGCAGCATTTATTTTTAATCATTTATTAATTTTGAATTTTATAAAAATAAATAATTATTTTAGATTTTGAATATTTGTTATGAATTTTTAGTTAAGTGATCAAAATAGCTTTAATTTTTATCTTCTCTTTGTTTTTTTCTCTTCCTTTTTCTCCTCCGCTCTCTTATATATCTTGCCATACCTTCGCTCTCGGATACGACACAAATTGTAAAAATGAAATTACAGCAAAGCGCATGGCCACTGATGATAACAGCAGTGAAAGTGTCGTAGGATTTAAAAACAGCAAAAAAAGAGCACGGTGGGCAGGCGCAGCAGCTGCGGCAGAGGGCAATGGAAGGGGCACGATAATGAAAAAAAAAAAATAGCGGGTGAAAAAAAAAAAAATTAAATATGTATATTTTTTTTTTTTTGGAATATAATTATGTATCATAACTGCTATAGAAAAAACTAAAAAAAAGAAAAAGAAAAAAAAAAGAAAAAGAAAAAGAAAAAGAAAAAGAAGAAGAAGTAGTTGCACTGATTGAAACAAAAATGCAACTCTTTTCGATAAAAGTTATACTATTTAAAATTATTTGAAATTAAGTTGAACTATATAAAACAGAAGTTATATTATTTAAAATTATATTCTACAACTTAATCTTAAATAGTTTTAAATATTGCAACCACTACAAGAAAATTAATATTTAAGAATATTTTTTTTATATTTAATGATACCTAAAAGTATTTTAATATAGTCCAACGTTATATTTATGAGCGTCGGCAAATACAAAGTCGCCACGTATATACTAACACTTATACCAAGCGCCGGCAAAATATATTATGATGTTTTAAAGGGTTAAAATTTTTTAAATTCTTTTAAAATTCTGATACTTTAAAGTGTCGAAAAATTAAAATAATAATAAAATTTATTAATTAATAAATTAGTTTTATATAAAAGAGGATTTATATGATGAAGTTTTTTAAAGTGTCAGTATTTGCTATATTGTAGAAACACTTAGAGATACATCCTCTAAGCATCGTCTAAAACGTATTCTTATATTGAAATTTTCGTGTTAAGTCTCTAACTGTGCAATTTCTATTTTATGTGATACAATTTGATCTCAAATAATTTAAAATTATATAATTTTTGTATTAAAGAGTACAACTTTTATTTCAAACAGTGTAATTTCGTCTTTTTTTTTTTTTTTTTCTTCTTCTTGATTTTTTTTTTATAATGATGATGATACCTGATGACTTTATATATTATTATTATTATTATTATTATTATTATTATTATTTCAGTTTCTTTTATCTTTTACATTCGTTTTTACTATCGTGACCTCTTCCTTACCCTCTCTTGTAGCCGCTACCCCGCCTCAACGCACTCTCCCTTTTCGCCGTCTTCAAATTTTACGACGCTCATGGTGTCGTCACCGTCACCTTCACTGTCACCGTCCGTAGCCATGCACTCTGTCACAGTCCCACCTTTATGATTTGTATTATATTTGAACTGACGTCGGTGGAGGAGTGAGTAAGATAAGAGAGTGAAGCATGATACCAATGTGGGGATGGTGGAGAAGGAGAAATGAGAGGAAATGAGAGAAGAATGAAGAAAAGAAACAACGGGAAAGAGAAAGATGAACAGGGAGCGGAGGAGGAAGCCGAGAGAAAAAAAAAAAAGAGAGTAAAAGATATTAGAATATTTTGGTTAGTTTAGTAAAAATTTAAGTCGAATCTACAAAATTCAAAATGATAGCTTATTTTTATAAAAATATCAAACTAGTAATTTTTTTATGCAAATCGATCTTTATTTCGTCCTCTACTTTTTTAAAAGAGAGGATATCGTACTGGAACTTAGTCGATCACTAGATTATTAGTAGCTAAATAAAAATAAATTTTATTAAAAATATAAAATAATTAAATTTTAAATTTAAAATCTCAAATATCATCAAATACCAAAAGCACTCAGCCAACTACCCTATATATGGTCAATAAAATTCATATCATTCTCCATCTCCTTAATTTTCCAGTACTGGACTACTTTTGGAAGTCTCAAATTGATCAGTTTGACCGGACCCATTTGATCTGACCCATGCACAATTGCGCGTTCGTAAACATTCGGGTCAACATCAGTTGACCATGTTAACGCGTTGGATTTGGGTTCAGGTCCAGGATCCTGACCCAAAATGTCTTACTTACTAGTTCTTTTTTGTTTCTCCTTTTTCTTTTTTCTTTTTTTTTTTCCTTTTTCATTTACATAAACTTAAGTTAGGCCTTCTCAAATTTAGGATTTGTTTGTATCTTCGAATCACCGTGCAAAAATTTCTCACCTCGTCAAACTTTGAGGGTAGGCGTTTAGAGGAGAGCGACGAAGTAAAAAATAAAAAATCAGACGCGGAGAGCAGCTGAGAGTGTATGATCTATGAGCAACGATTCCAACAAAATATATGGTGTGGAAGTGCGACTTTATTCTCTGCTGCATCCATGCGGTGAAGTCGTGATCTTGTGTATGACCAGAATTTGTAACCTTCGGCCCCTTCCGGTCCGAGCGAAATAAAATCACTTTTAGTTTATTTTTATTTTGCTATTCTACAATTTTAGCTAAGTTTTTAGTGGCTCAAGTGGCAAAAGAGTTTGGTGATTGATATTCGAGATTCGAGTTCAAAGCTTAGTTGGCAAAAAAGTTTGGTGGTTGATATTCGAGACTCGAATTCAAAGCTTAGGTGTTTCACATTTTCAACTAAGTTTATTTAAAAAATAAACGAAGCGGGTAGCATGCTACCTCTCTCTCTCTCTCTCTCAAAAAAAAAAAAATATATCATGATCCATCATTCTTAGCGCAAAGCTTGATATTTTTATTTAAATTTATTTTTTAAAAAATAAGCATAACAAATAACATGTTTTTTTTTCTTTAAAAATAAAAAAATATGAAAAAAATTAGCCTGAGACCCCTTAATGATAGATTTTTAATTTGAAACGGACCTCCGCATTAATTTTTTTGATTTAGACTTTTTTAGCTTCTAATTTGTTTGCAACAAAAATTATATCTTAACTACAGTCGAAACACTTTTTTTTTAAGTTGGGTGATTTTGGAAGGGGGGATACTAGGTGTACACCCCATAAGAGGTGTGTACATCCTACACCCCATTCCATTTTAGGGTGGAACATTTTTTACTGGTCACTTCGATGTGATCAGTAAAATTTATCCCATTTCAGAATAAAGTGGGATGTAGGATATACACCCCTTATGGGGTGTACACTTATATTTACCCTTTTGGAACACCCTTGCCCAATAACCACTACAAGAAAACTAACATCTAATTTTTTATTTTTTTTTATGTATCTTTAATGGTATTTAAAAATATTTTAATATAGTCTAATATTACAGATAAAAGAGTCGGTTAAAACGTTTACAAATGAAGAGTCGTAACGTATATATCAATTTTTATGCCAAGTGTCAGTAAAATATATTTTAATACTTCAAAACATCAGAATTTTAAAGCGTCTAAAAATTAAAAATAATAGTAAAATTTATTATTTAATAAATTGATTTGATACAATAGTGAATTTATATGATGATATTTTTTGAAGCGTTCATATTTACTATATTATAGAGATATTTAGAGACGTTTTTTCCGAACATCGTCTAAAAAGCAACTTTATACTGAGATTTTTTTTAGGGTTAAATACATACGGCTCTCCGTAAACACATCGAATAGCAGATATATTACTACAAAGTTCAACTTTTCATATTTATCTTTTCAAAAATCGTAAATTATTCATATATATATCCCTACGGTTTATTACCGTTAGTTCATTGTTTATTTTTTAACTAACTATATGTGAAATGACGATTTTGTCCTTTCAAAAATATAATTCAAAAAAATTCAACTGTTAAAATAATACAAAAATGTCTTGAAGGATAAAAAGATAAATTTATCTTACTAACTAACTAAGATTAAGTATTTAAACTATTGTTAACTAGATTTTTCTAAACGGTAGAGATATATATAAATAACGTTAGATTTATGAAGAGATAAATATGAAAAGTTAAACTTTATAATAATATATCTGTTATTCGATATGTTTATAGAAAGCTGTATGTAATTAACTTTTTTTTTTTTTTTTTTTTTTTTTTTTTTTTTTTTTTTTTTTTTTTTTTTTTTTCTCTGCTGTAGTGAACCCAACTTGAGAAAGATACGTGTGATAGAATTAGGGCTGACAATGGGTTGGAAATGGAATAAGGCCTGCTGGGCTACAACTAAAACTGAAATGGCCTTTCAAATCAACAGATTAAGCCAACTCAGGTCCGACTTTTCTATAAGAAATAACTGCTTAAATAATACAAAATCTTACTTGCTAGAAAATAGTATTTTTGTCATTTTATATTCAAGCACAATTTTGTTGAGGAGCAACTTAACGAGTTTTCGATGAGACAATTTGGTAAGACAGTAAGACGTATTATTCATCCGGCATTTGAATTTTAAAAATTCATTCCAACCAAAAATATTTTCGTCCAAATCTTAACACAATATTGAGCGATCAATAGCCTGAGAGGAGGACTAAACAAGATTGAATAAGGAGCTATATTAATTTTTTTTCTCAAAATAAAAAAAAAAAAGATTGATCAGTTCGTATTTTTGTATTGATTGGATCTTCTGCGCATTCCATTTGTGAACACTTCTAATATCACGGTATGTGAATATAAAGTTTGAAGGTTTGATTTCAATTTATGTTTGAAGGTTTCATCTGTTATATCGATCAACCTCCATTTTAAAATTAAGAAATTGTTTTGGTCCATTAAGGAAATCTAACTTTGAAGAGAAATGTTTTGTATATTTTATAGTATTATTGATCCATGTGTTGGCTAACACATGTGGAGAGGTTAGAATTTAATGTTTAAAGTATAATAATGATGCTTACAACTTAATAATAATATATGGTGTTTAGTAATTAATATTTAAAATATAATATTATTATTATTATTATTATGTCATCAATTGTATTGTAAGGTATCTTTTAGCTATCTGTAGTGGCACTCACCTTTAAACTAAGTTAGGGATTGTGTAACAAGTGTTACATCTGTAGAAGGAGGAGGATAGTGCAGTAGAGAGGAGAAGGAGGGGTAACGCATAGTAGAGAGGAGAAGGAGGAGGAGGAGCTCTGGAGAGAAGAGCGATGAAAGGAACTAACCAGGCTGAAGCTGAAGGGTGGAGTTAGGGCATAGTACCAGAGTAAGTGAGAAGCGACAGCGCGTCAGAAGCTCTGGAGGCTTCGTCGGATCGGGCAGCGCGTAGCGGAGGGAACCCGACTCTGGAGGCTTCTAGCGGATCGGGCGGTGCAGAGCGGAGGAAGATCCGACAAGCAAGTATAGCATAGTAATACTGTAGCCGAGCACGGCCTGGCCCAGAGGCCCAATAATGCAGAGGATTAAGCCCAACTGAGGCTCGTATACATATTACAATTCATTACTAATAGCTACCATTACTATTAGTTAATTACAGTTTAGTCCTTTAAGCAGAGTATTATAAATAGAGAACTGTACGACAAAGGAGTTATGAAATGGAATATTAAACTCTCTTCTCTTTCCCACCAATTTCTTCTACCTTTCTCTCTCCTCTCCCAAATCCCTCCAAACCCTTCACAAATCCCCAATTCTGCGACAATCTCATTCCTAGATCCAAATCCAGCATTGGTTTGATCAACTAGATCAAACTAAACCAATCATCATCCTCTCCGCCAACCGATCTCAGAGCGATCTCATCCTCGATCGGTGACGGATCGTCCGGAATCGATCATCATCCTCCCCGCCAAGCCTAATCATAGCTCGAGGCATTCATCGATTGGCTGCGGTTCGTCAAATTGTTACAGATTGCAAGTCCCCCTAGCATATATAGTGGACATATTTTGCTTAGGAGCCTTTTGGTTCCACATAAAATTTTTAAAAAAATAATTTTGGATGGCAAAGAATTTCCAAAGGAAATTTTTTTTTACAATCTATTTAGTGTTTGGTTTGTTGAAAAAAATATATATAGATAAAATCTTATGTTATAATGACTTGACTTTTAAAAGTATCAAGTCATTGATATATATAGATTTTTAATCCTTGGATGAAAAGATATGTGATTAGAATAATAATGAGCCTCTTGGTTTAAGTGGGTGGCCGATGAAATAGAATGATTTAAGAGATAAAAAATTAGTCAAAAAAATAAATCTAAGGATAGAAAACTTACAAGCACTAATTACTTAGTGCTTATACGAGTATAGTAGCCGGACTCTCTCTCTCTCTCTCTCTCTGTATATATATATATATATATATATATATATGACTAAAGTTTATATATTTTTAAAAATAAAAGCCTAACTAAAAGTAGAAGTCCAACTATACTTGTAAATTTTTTATTATTGGATGCGTATTTGATGAACAAGATAGACAAGATGAATAAAAAAAAAATATCAAAAAAATATATAATTTAATTTCTAAATAGTTTAAATAGCGTTGATTATATTTAACAATACCGATCGTCTGTTTTGAAAATTTTATCACCAAAGTGATAAAATTTGATGGTACTAAATACTTAGCACTTTCGGTGCGCAAGGTTCACTTCACCTCGTGGGCCACATGTGGCCCTAGCAGTGAGTCGCGGGGGTAACACCACACCTCGTGGGCGAAGTTGCTTTGACCCGAGGATTTTCCTTTTTCGCCCAGAACTACGTACAGGAAAAACGAAAATCAACATTTTTCTTAAAATTTATAAAATATTTTTTTACGAGAAAGCAATTAATTCTACGTAGAACTAAATGATCGGAAAATTATTTTCCGAATCAAAAATACTTTCGGAGCTAGTCTTACAGAAAACAAGTATATTTTTACTGTGTGCGCGAAGTATATACGTATATCTTTCTTATCTTAAAAAGAAAAGAAAATTACACTTTTGTCCTCAGTTTATGAGATCTATGCCATGTTGATTTTAAAAAATATAATTTGTTCTATGTTTTTGTTTACATTTTATAAATTATTACAATCAAGTTTTACAATTTAATTTAATTGTCTAAATATTGATACATTATTGACGTAAGAAATTATCAATATTTAGTAAATTAAATTAGATTGTAAAATTTTATTGTAACAATTTAAATAATTCGAACTAAAAATTATAATAATTTAAAAATTTTGAGTGAGAAAATATAATAAAATAAAATTTGAGGATGCCACGCTTCTTATAATAGATTGAAAATGAAATATATAATTTATTAATAAAAAAATAAAAGAAAAAATAAAGAGGGCACTCCAAATTAAGATACTGCTTCGTTTATTGGGTAAGGGTAATAGCAATGTAATTACCATCACATTGCCCCATTAATTACATTATTTTATTCAACAGAGGTGATTATTTATTATAATAAAGTGGCCTCATGATTAACGTCTGATCTTAATTATTCCACGGCTCTAGCTGAAAGTTGAGCCGAATAACTAAAGGGACTCTGATTGTAGCAGTCCAAGTTATCCCCAACGCTGACTCCCAGAATGTCACAATATCTCTTGTAGAATCCGATCCGATCCGCGACGCGGCCGTCGGGCCCGTGCCCGCACTCGAGCCCGCCGTTGATGATGTTGGTGATGGCTCCGTACCCCGGAAGCCGACCGGCGGATTGGTCGTCGGCGGAGGGGGTCCAGTTATCGGTGATCACGTCGTGGCAGGACGGCTTGGGCGATTGAGGGGTCATCCAGAACCAGAGTGCGGTCTGGAACGAGATAGTCCCGTTCGTCGCTACCAAGTCCGGGTTGCCGAGCAGGTCCAATCCAAGGTATTTTCCCGCTTGGCCGTAGTTGTAGTTGCTGCAATATATAATTCGAATCAAAACGTACGTCCAGTTAGAAATTGACTAAATTTAAATGAAGTTAAAATATCGCCTTGTTCGATCTTTTGGAAACTGATCAATCCAGGGCACACGTACGTATACGTTATTAATGAAAGTTCAAAAGTATTACTGTACATACTAGGTGAGTTGAATAGGGCCACGGCCGTAGTACTTCTTCCCAGGTACGCATGGCCACTCCACGCTCGGAACGCAGTAGGATTCGAAGGCGTCCGTCTCCTCCAGATAACAGTAACCCCATGCGTACGGTCCATCCGGTGCGATCGCCCATCCGCCTGTATTATTATTTCGAGAGCGTTTACGAATTTCGACCGAATTATATTTATCTGAACGTTATGTCTATTGTTGAGTCTCTTGCCGTTTAGATTTATAATAAATTATAGTCTTAACTACTCAACTTATTGAGTTCATACAACTCAATTTATTAGTCTTGTAGGCCTATGGATTACGGTGCAAAAAATTTAACCGGTGGTCTCGTGCGACGTCTGCGCCAAGAACGCTGCGATCTCCCGCTTCCGAGTGTCGAGGTCCTCCGTCGTCCCAAAGCCGGGGATTGTGTCGGCGGCTGCGATGAAGTCTTCGTAGCGGTAGAATCCGTGGGCGGGGCAGGTGAAGTCACTGCGGTGCTTCAGCATCTGGTCGAATTGCGCGGCGGAGATGATCGATGCTACTCCGCCGCCGCTTGGCGAGGGCGGGGAATTCCCGCTGCCGGGGCATAGGGCGCCTCCGGCCTGGCCGCCGCACTGCTCGGCATGTGCGCCATACAGCGAGCCGGTAATTGAGACAAGTAAGATGGTGAAGACTGAGAGCTTCATTTTTTTTTTTTTTTTTTTTGATGCGGCGAATGAGAGGAGGGGAGAAATTGCTACTTAAATAGTGGAAAGAAGCTTTGAATGTTAATAAGATTCGTTGGACGTCATCCTTTTCCGATCATTTGCAATAATTGCAGGTTAACCAATTCTGATACCAATTTGGTTCGAGGATTAATTCAAAGTTATTTTTACTATTCCGCTCAAATAAAATACGTTTTGATTCGAAATAAAATGTTTTGATCAAATTTAATTATTTTTTATCATTTTAGAATTGTTTGTAATAAATTATTTTACTATTGTGATAAAATAGCATTATTATAAAATTTAGGGATAATTACCTGTGTATCCCTGAAATCTGAAGAAATATCTGATTTATCCCTTTTATTTTTTTCTTTCCAATATACCCCTCATACGTTCCACCGTTATTAAAAATACCCCTACCGTTTCCCTTTGTTAAGTTAACTAGGGTTAAACTAGAGTTAAATAATAATCGGAGTTGAAAACTATCAGATATACCTATTTTGCTCCTATCTACCAAAACATTGGTTTAGGGTTTAGGGTTTTATTTAGGGTTTAGGGTTTTAGGGTTTAGGGTTTAGGGTTTTTTAGGGTTTAGGGTTTAGGATTTTTTAGGGTTTAGGGTTTAGGGTTTAGGGTATATTTGAAAGGGCAAAATCTTAATTTCATACAGATAACGGCAGCTCCAAACGGTACACTAACAGAGTTTAACTTCAGGGATATTTTGGAAAGAAGTTGGAACGTAAGAAGGATAGTTTTAATATTAGCCTTCTAAGAGGGGTAAATCTGAAAACAGAAAATTTTTTAGAAATATATAGAAAATTGTCCCTAAAATTTAATTTTAATTTCATAAGTACGAAATGTTACGTATTATACTAAATTATTTATATTATATAAATTATTAATTATACTACTACATTATTTTTACTTAAATATTATAATAAATTATTATAATAAATAATAATTATTTTTATTAAATTTAAGTTTGAGTAGAATTTGAAAATAAAATTTAATTATTTTTAAAATAAATTATTTTAACAATTAAATACTATATTAAATTAAACTATTAAATTTTATTATTATTCTCTATTATTTTATAAAATTAATCAAATATAATTTAAATAATTTTAAAAAATAACAATATTATAAATCAAATATAATTTTAATTTTACTTCGGACTATTACAAAATAATAAACTAATATTTTAGATTTAAAAAATTAATTTAATATTCGTTATTTTCGAACCAAATAGTTAATCTTTAGCTGCTACGATCAACTTCAATAATTTGAATGGTGCGTTGGAATGTTCCATCAAAATTAAATTCCTGCTCAGGCAAAAAGTATTTGGATGCAAAAGAGTGAATTAATGCCATTTGTAGTCTTGTTGTCTTATTTATATAGATTAGAAAAAAAATATAATTTAATAATATTTATGTGTTAATTAAAAAAAATATAAAAAAAATCTCTAATTCACCCCTCTTAACAAAATATAATTTAAACAACCTTTTAAAAATTACAAATCAAATATAATTTTAATTTTACTTCACTGCTACCAAATAATAAACTAATATTTTGGGTCTAAAAAAATTAATTCCTTACTTATTATTTTCGAACCAAAGGGATAAGCTTTAATTGCTTTTAAAATATTCTATCACCGAAATTAACTTCCTACTAGTGCAAAAAGTATTTGGATGCAAAATAGTGAATTAATGCTATTTGTAGCCTAATTGAAAAAAAAAAAAATTCAATCTTATCTTCTTTTGTTTCGAAAAATATTCTAACCTATCCCTAGTTTTATTTATATAGATTTTAAAAAATAATAATTTAAAAGAGACAACCCTCTTTCCCTCTCTCTTTCTCTCTCTCTCTCTCTCTCTCTCTCTCTCTCTCTCTCTCTCTCTCTCCTCCCTACCCAGCCACTCACTCTCTCTCTCTACCCTCCCCACCAGCACACACTCTCTCTTCTCCTCACCTGCTAATATTTAACAATAATTAATTTTTATAATAATAATAAAAAATTAATATTTAATAATAATAATAATAATAATAATAATAATAATAATAATAATTACTTAATTGACTATCCAGATCTATTAATTATTATTATTTAAAAATTTTATAAATCAAATAATATTATGTTAGATCTAAATCAACATGCGGCAATATAGAGTTAAACAGTATTTCACCTCGTACAATTTTAAAATATTTTAATAATTCAAATAAATATTATTTAATTTATAGAATTTTTAAATAACTATAATTAGTTTACTATATTGACTTGTATAGTCAAATTACGTAATAATAATAGTAATAATAAAAAAATATAATTTAATAATAATACTAATATTTTTTATCATTCTCATTAAATATTAATTTTTAATTATTATTATTACTATAAAAATTAATTATTATTAAACGTTAGCACGTGGAGAGGAGAGAGAATGTCTGTGCGCGGGTGGGGAGGGTCGAAGTAGAGAGAGAGTGTGTGTGTGTCAGTGATTGTGTGTGAGCGAGTGGATGGAGAGGAGAGAGAAAAAAAATCCCTTTTCTAAATAAATAAATATTATTAAGTATTTTTTTTTTTTGATTCTTTCAAATAAGATTAAGTTAAAAAATATTTTTGAAAACAAAAGTTAGATTGAAAAAAAAAAAAATCAATGAGATTAGATATGGCTTTAGCTTCAATAAAAAAAAATAAAAAATAAAAATCATGATGGATCACACAGTATGTCTCTATTGATATTATCTAAACTAGTACAATTTAAAAGTAGGGTTAATTGCATACGGCTCCCGATAAACATATCGAATAGCAGATATATTCCTACAAAGTTCAACTTTTCATATTTATTCCTTCAAAAATCCAACGTTATTCATATATATCCCTCCGGTTTATTATCGTTAGTTCACTGTTTATTTTTTAACAGATTATATGTGAAATGACAGTTTTGCCCTTTCAAAAATATCCCTCCAAAAAATAATACAGAAATATCTGAAAAGATAAAAAAGTAAATTTACCTCACTAACTAATCAAGATTAAGTATTTAACCTATGGTTAACTGAATTTTTCTAACAGAGATAGACGGTAGGGATATATATGAATAACGTTAGACTTTTGAAGGGATAAATATGAAAAGTTGAACTTTGTAGGGATATATCTGCTATTCGATATATTTACAGGGAGCCGTATACAATTAACCCTTAAAAGTATGGTTGGTGCACATTTTAAGCGCGCGCATGTATCATGATCGCATGCATCATGGCTAAATTATTTGTGCGCTCCTCATTAAATGACAAAGGATTTTTTCATCTCCACCGTATCTGTTTGATAATAATTTAAAATAAAATAAATTATTATTTTATAATATATTTTATATTTTTTTTAAAAAAAAATTATTTTATTTTTTACTGTTTAAATTGTATTCTAAAAAAACTATTTTATTTTAATTCCTATAAAAAATAAATTAAAAAAAATTGTATTAATTAAAATTTTATTTTTTATCGTTATCGCCTCTTGTATTCCTCTCCTCCTACTATTATTTCTCATGCTCTCATGTTCGTTAGTGGGAGCGAGTTGTCATCGTCGTTGCGTTGACAGTATCGGTGTCGACAGCGGCAGCGGCATCGTCATCGGTGGCAACGTCGACGTCGGTGGCGTCAGCATCAAACATCAGCGCCGACGGCAATAATGGTGGGTCCGTCTTGAGGTACCGGAGTCGCCGGCTGTACTGAAGGTGGTGGCGGTCCACAATGGCCAGCTTGTTGTTGAAGTGGTCCCTACGAAGGGACCTGCCCGCCGATCCTGCCTCCAGCTTAAGGTTGTTCGAACGACGGTGGGGGAGGCAGATGAACCCCTTAGGAGTTTTCTGGTTGATGGGTGATGTTCTGTTCCATTAGCCCCGCTCCCGTCTGATACAGGATTTTCTGCGGCTGTATCATCCCTAGTGGTCGTGTCATCTAGGGCGATGTAATTCGCTGTGTTGCTATTATTTCTGACGCTGCTTGACCTGGTGGTATCAAGTTCGCCAGTGATGGCTCTAGTTGGCCATTCTAATTCTGGGCAAGTCTCTGATTCGAGACCTCCCCGTCGTCCTCGCTGCCCCTAGCCTGGAGCTGGGAAACCGACTGGGCAGACGGAGTGGGTGCACCCCAAAGGGTTTCCTGCTGACGGCCAATGTTTGAATTCATCGGCCTATACCCCTCCTGGTACGAAGCTGTCCGCGGCTGACATGCCTCCAATGGGCGAGCCACCTGGGAAGGTGCCGTTGGCTGCATAGCTCCCTGTGGTTGCGCTGACGAAGGTAACGGCCCGCAATAGCCGGTCTGATACTAAACCGGCTCGTAAAGACCGGTCTGGTATTGAAGCGGTTCCTGTGGAGGGACCAGTCCGCCATACCCGCCTCCAACTATTTCGGTGAGTACTTCTTGAGGTAGTGGGCCTGCCGGTTGCGCCGGTGGAGGCAGCGACACGTAATGGCCGACCTGATGGCCCTGATGCGGAACAGGCCCGTGCAAAGAGACATGTCCGCCGTTCAGCAGGACAAACCGCGGTGGGGAAGGTAGAGTAATCCCCCAGTAGGTATCCGCTTGTTGGCCGATGTAATTTTGCCACATCGGCCATACTCCCGTTTGGTACGGGGTCCGCATTGGTTGTACTGCCTCCAGCGGCTGCGTCGCTTGATAAGTATCCACCGACGGTACAACTTGTGGTTGCACTGTCGGCATTACCGACGCCATCATAAATGAATGCGTCGGCAATTGTTGGGGTGGTGTGGCAGTAAGTCCTCCACTATATGACTCGTTTTGGGCAAAAAAAAGCCCCAGCCGACAGCCTACCTGTCTGCTTTTTTCACGGCGTAATTGCGCCTCCTCAAAGGAGTCTAGCGCTCGAGTTATTTGCCAAAGTACCTTAGCTAGGCACGACTCCTTTTGAGCCGACCGTCCACAGATACCACTGTTTGCGGACATTTTTCGATAGGAGAGGTAAGAATTACCTGAGGGTCCCACCGGACGTGCCACTAAAGTTATTGGGGCTGAAAGTAGCGATCGATGATCGGCCCCGAGGGTGTCGGTTGACCCTTTTGATGTGAATGCGCCGTGCGCCAGGGATCGAGCGATCGGGTCAAGGAGGGATCTATTCGGCCGGGTTTTTCTCCGATAACTCTCGCGTTTGGCCTAGAATAGCCGAAAACGGGGTGTGGAAGTAGAGAGAGGTCGGGTTCGACTTACAGTAGTCGAATCAGATAAAAAGAGACTAGAATAGGGCACGGCTAAGGAGCTGATTAGGATTTGTATTACATAGAGAAAGGGGATATAAAGAGGAGCAAAGGGATAGAAATTACAAGTAATCCATTCTTAAGAAAAGCGGTAAAGGAAAGCAGTAAAAGGTTAAGTTAACCTACTCCTACAAAAGCAGTAAAGATATGAAATGCGGGGGGTGGTATCGGGCTTACGAGGTTGCCGGACCCCTTTTCCTGTGATGGTTCGGGTATTTATACAAGTCCCGAACCGTATTATCAGGCGCCGACTTAAAATATCGACGTAACTTGGGGGAAGTCATCAGATATTTAACAACTACTTTATTTTTGAATCAAATATCCTCAAGTAGGATAGTAGCTGTTTTTCCGTCCAGATTCATTCCCTAATTATTGCGCCATAATGTGATCCTCGGCGCTTTCCAATACTGGGCGCTGCTTGCCGTTCTGGACTAGTTGCTGGATTCGCGCCCAAATCGCGCACTTCTTCTTTTTCAGAGTCTTCCCCTCTTTGGCTCAAGCAGCCGAACGTTGACTCTGACTCCGCTTTCTACGTCATTTGATCGGGATAGTTTGATGTCCTTTCTTGTCCGGAGTTGATCTTGGATGAGGCGCGACTCTCCTCGTTGGCTGCTTCTCTTGTCGGATGATACCTTCAACCGATGGCATGCGTCGCGTGTCGCGTCATCGCGTGACTGAGATCGGTCCTGATCGGGACGCTGTTCCTTCTTCCTTCATCGGTCGATGTCTTTGGCCGATGGCATGTGTCGTGAGCTACTTTCTTGTGCGATTGAGACTGGTCTTAATCGAGACACAAGTCCCCCTTTGTTAGCTCGTTTCTCCCTTGGCTGATGTCTTTAGCCAACGGTATTCGCCACGTGTCACTTCCTTGAGTGGCGAAAATTCTGGTCTGAACAAGTAGTTGATAGATCATCTCACCACCTTGATTGGTCAAGTTCAACAGTTAATTCAGCAGCAAGCCTTTACTATAACCACACCGGTCCCACCACATTCCCATGTCCTCGGAGGAGATGTTGATCCTTCTGTTGTCCTCGCGCCACCTGAGATGATGGCTACTGCCACAGCCAAGCCTACTGGAACTACACCGGTGGCTACTGTTATTACCAACACTCCGATTACAACCTTCGGGACAATCGCTAGATCAGCGATTCCCGTCGCCACAAATGAAACGAATCCGACGAATTTTAACTAGATCAAGCCACCAGATGCTAACAAAGATAATGATGACCAATGGAAGGTAGAGAAGTGGGTTGTACACCTTGAGAGGAAGCATCCTTTTTCTGAAAGTAAAAGTGGATCCTCAAGCAAACAGAAATCAACTAAGGGGCCCCGATCCCGGAACCAGGCCAAAAATGTTTCAGAAGGTAGCATGTGACAAAATGTGCGATCCTGTGTGTTATGTGGTAAACAACATCGACCTATTACCTGTCCCAACCGCCGCGGCTGCTGTTATGGATGCGGCCAGTCCGATCATTTCTAGGCTAACTGCCCTAAAAGATCCGCATTGGTACAACCTACTATCTTCGCTTCAATGATTCCACACCCGCACCAAGTCAATGCACCTACTATTGCTTATTTTGGGCTCCTCTTATATTCACAACAGTCAGAGGGGAAACGCCAGACGACAGGAGAACGGGAAACACCAGGATCTAACTGGATAGCAGGTACATTTACCATTGTGTTTACGTTGTAGATAGGAAATCTCTTTTGGTACTGTAGCGTCGCCTAGTACTTTAAGGGGGTATCATGATTGAGATATTGTGTTCATCGGTTTGTCAACCTTTGTGAATGACTTATAAAGACTAGTAATGTAGATGATAGACTTGTTCAGCTACCTGATGTTAGAAGATTAATTAGCTGCATCTTTCGTTGAGAATTGCAATGTGAGTCACGTCTCCAATTAATTGCTAGCGGCAGATCGATAGGTATTTCTCCATTCTTTTGATAAGCACGTTAGCTGCAGACAACGTACTGTCGAAAAGGCAGATGAAATACTCAACCCCATTAGGAGAATATTATGATTGGGTCTATATGTGTACCTTTCTATAAGTTAGCTTCTGAAGTTGCCGTCTGAGTACGGTGTTGTTGTCTCGTATTGTTGTACCGGTCTGTGAGGGGACTTGAGTAGTTCCCAGATCAGTTTTACGCACAGTGGATTGATTGTCACTGTGATTATTATAGACTCGCATCCTAGCTTAGTGGCCTACCAGACATATTGTTAAGATCCTGAGTATTCGAATAAGTTCGATGTCGTCAACGTCTTAGTTAAGCTGTAGAATTGAACAACATGGTCCAAACCTGGTTAATAAGTTGATGCTAATGGTAACCTTGGTTGCCAAGTGCTGTAGTGCCAAAGATAGATGAGAGTGATCAATTATCTGGCTCAATTGTTGGAGGCAACAGTGTACCTTTTGGCAAGCAGAATTTCGGGCCCTAGAGTTGTGGCCGAATATAGTTTATCAACTGCAAGTGTGAGACATCGTTTTTATACTTAAGTTTCGGGAACAAATCTTCTTATAAGAAGTGGGTAATGTAATACTTGAGAAATTCAAATTTGAAATTCAATCAAAGTCTTAATTCATATATATATATATATATATGAATAGTGCCCTGACTTAAGTTGTGAATAGTAATTTGTAGAATTTTTAAGCTTTTCCAAAGAAGTTGGCTAACTTGACCTATCTGAATTCAAAATCGATGATATAAATACTCGATTTGAACGATTTCATCGATCTGAGCGCAATGGCGCAGTCCCAATTTATATTTGATGAGTCTAGGTCATCAAAAAGTGTGTCAAACTATAAATGCCGCTATATAAGATGGAATTATAACTTATCGGGACTTAAACTCAACGAACCAAAATCGCTACTTGATAGGCCTTGTCGAGCCGAACGTTGTAGCGAAGTTTGTTTTTCCGTATGACGACTCTAATGCTTCGAGAAACATGAAAAATCATGGAAAAACATCATAATTGCACAAAATAGCATATACTTTATGCACCGAAATACGTGCAACTTCTTGGAGAGGAGCTTCTCTGTGTTTTTTACCTATAGTGAGGGACCCAAGTCAAAATATGGGCTGCAGGAGGACTAGTTAGCATTTTGTAGCAACTAATACAAAAAGGTCTCTTGGGTTCCAAGAAGAAACCCTAGCCGCACCCAGTTGGAAACCGCAGCCTCCACTCACGACTCCTCCTTTCCCTCCTCTATCCTTCCCTCACCGAAAAAGCAGGACCCCACCTTGATCTCGGTTTGTGAATGAGAGGAGTGTCCCTAGCCGCAACCAAACGCCTTTAGAGCTTGGTGGGGTGTTTCTCGTCGATAGAGAGACCCAAACTTGGAAGCCCGCTGTCGGCCTTGGCCGCGCGACGCCGGAGAAGAACCTCGATATGCTTCTTCTTCCTCAATTCCGGCCAAGGTAAGCTCTCACCTATGGCTAGTTTTCTTGCTACCTGGACATCTAGAGTTCCTTTCTCACCTCTTGGTGAACCTCCCAACCGAACCCCTGCGTCGGGGAAGCTCCGGGTTGCCGACGGGAGCATTGCACCCGCCGGAACCCTAGTTGGCTCCGCCCTTTGCAAACTCGGCAACCGACGGTTTAGGATCGGATCTAAGTTGATAGGATCCTCCCTCTGGTCCTGTAGATGCCCTCCACAAAGTTTGGTGGAGTTTGGTTGAGCGTAGAGATGGCAGCGGCAAACCCTAGATTCGGGTTGCATTATTTTGGCCAGACTTGGCCGTACGCCGTCGCCGCTACTCCCTGCCACCGGCCAAGGGCATGGTTGGCTTCTTCTCATCAAGACAGCCTTAGGGGTGCCCTTTCTTGGCCCTGGAACCCTTTGGTTCAGGTTTGCTCGAGCTTGCTGCTCCTACAAGTCGCATGGCTTTGCTCTGGCCATCCGCCGCCACCACTCGTCGGCGTTGAACCCTGAGGTGCGCATGGCACTTTCCTCTGCACTCTCCTACTGCTGCTTGCCTTAGTTGGCCATTAAAACCTAAGTTACTGCATGTCCTACAAACCGAGCTAGGTTAGTTGTACCTTAGACCACCTTGTCTTTGTCACGGTTCCAGTGGCATTTTAGCCACCCAATGATATTATTATAAAATTTCATCATAGTATTATTATAAAATTTAATTCTAATTTTAATTATAGGTATGATATATTTCGTATTATAATAAATTATTTGTATTATATAAATTATTAATTATACTATATTAATACATATTATTTTTTTTAAAATATTATAATAAATTATTATAATAAATAACAATTATTTTTATTAAATTTAAGTTGAAGTAGAATTTTAAAAAATAAATTATTTTTAAAATAAATTATTTCATTAAATTATATTTTATATTAATTAAATTCAACTATTATTTTGTATCATTATTTTTTAATATTTATAAAATTAACCAAATATTATTTAAATAATTTTAAAAATAGCAGTATTATAAACCAAATATAATTTTAATTTTACTTCGGACTATTTAAAAATAATAAATTATTATTTTGGGTCTAAAAAGATTAATTCAATATTTGTTATTTTCGAGCCAAACGGATAAGCTTTAATTGGTTCACACGATCAACTTCAATGACTTGGATGGAGGGATGGAGCGTTGGAACATTCCATCAACGAAATTAACTTCCTAATCGGGCATTAATTATTTGGATGCAAAAGAGTGAATTAATGCCATTTGTAGCCTCATCGAAAAAAAAAAAAAAAAGAAAAAAAACAAAAGAAAAAAAAGAAAAAAAAGATCAATCTTATTCTTTATTTCAAAGAAAAAATTTCTAGTCTACTCTTAGTCTTATTTATATACACTACAGTTATGCTATAGCGACACTTTTAAATACTTCTAAAATTTTGAAAAAATATTGCTGATAAAAATACTGACACTTATTATTAGTGTTGCTATATGTGGCATCAATAGGATGTATAGCAACATATTTTTATAATGTGTTCTAAAAATATGTCCCTATAACCTAATTTTGAATATAGATGGAATATAAATAGGACACTTATATAAAAATGGCACAAACATGTGCCCCTATAATATAATTTTGTTGTAGTGATAAATTAGAAAAAATAATAATTTATTAGTATTTATATGTTAATTAAAAAAAATAAAAAAAAATTCTCACTCTTTCCCATTCTTAACCAAATATAATTTAAATAACTCTTAAAAATTGTAGCAATATAAATTAAATGTAATTTTAATTTTATTTTAAATTATTACAAAATAATAAATTAATATTTTTTTCGTCTAAAAAAAATTAATTCAGTATTCGTTGTTTTAGAACCAAACGAATAAACTTTAATTACTTCACACGATAAACTTCAATAACTTTAATGGAGCTCTGGAATGTTCCATCAATGAAATTAATTTTCTACTGCAAAAAAATATTTAAATGCAAAAGAGTGAATTAATGCCATTTGTATCCTCATCGATTTTTTTTTTTTTTTTTTTTCAATCTTATATTTTTTTTCAAAAATTTTCTAGCCTACTCCTAGTCTTATTTATGTAGATTAAAAAATAATTTAATAATATTTATATATTAATTAAAAGAGATAAAAAAAATTTATCCCACCCTCTCTCTCTACGTACCCTCCCCACCAGGCACCAGCACACACTCTCTCCTCCTCACCTGCTAATATTTAACAATAATTAATTTTTATAACAAAAATAATAAATTAATATTTAATAATAATAATAATAAATATTATTATTATTATTATTATTATTATTTAATTGACTATCCAAGTTAATATGATCAATTAATTACAGTTATTTAAAAATTTTATAAATCAAATAATATTATGTTCAATCTAAATTAATATGCATCTTGCTAATTTTCTCAATATATAGTTAGACGATATCTCAGCACGCATATTTTTAAAATATTTTGATAAATTCAAATAAATATTATTTAATTTATAAAATTTTCAAATAATTATAATTAATTTATTATATTGACTTATATAGTCAAATTAAATACTAGTAATAGTAATAGTAAGCAATAATAAAAAATATAATTTAATAATAATAATAACAATAATATTTATTATTATTATGATTAAATATTAATTTTTAATAATTATTATTATTATAAAAATTAATTATAATTAAATATTAGCACGTGGAGTAGGTATGCGCTCGGGTAGGGAGGGAAGTAGAGAGAGAGAGAAGGTGGGTCGGGAGGAGAGAGAATTTTTTTTTTTCTAAATAAATAAATAAATATTATTAAGTAAAATTTTTTTAGAATTCATTCCCATAAGATTGTGTTAGAAACGTTTTTTGAAAACAAAAGTTAGATTGAAAAAAAAAAAAATCAATGAGATTAGATATGGCTTTAGCTTCAATTTTTTTAAAAAAATTCTGATTTATCAAACAAGACGCCTCAATTGATAGAGTAATACTATTTATATATTTATTTTTAGACGTATATTTTATATCCATTCATTTAAGGACAGAAACTTCTCCCACCATCATATATCATGCGCATGAATTATTGCTAAATTATTTATGCACATTATTGCT
The DNA here is from genome assembly GCA_029168755.2 of Tillandsia fasciculata. Classification (NCBI taxonomy): domain Eukaryota; kingdom Viridiplantae; phylum Streptophyta; class Magnoliopsida; order Poales; family Bromeliaceae; genus Tillandsia; species Tillandsia fasciculata. The sequence continues at coordinate 20,337,165 of CM054945.1, read as the reverse complement.
AAATTATTTATGTACAGCTCATTGAAGTGACAGAGAAAAAATTTATTTCTCGTCTCCATCATATCTGTTTGATAATAACTAAAAAATAAAATAAATTATTATTTTATAATATATTATATAATTTTAAAAATTTATATTTTATATAAAAAAATTATTTTATTTTTTACTATTTATTTTATAAAAAAATATATTTAATTTTAATTCTTATGAAAAAAATAAAAAAAAAATTGTATTAATCAATATTTTGTTTTTTACCGTCATCCCCGTTTGCATCTTTTTTTTCTATTGTTGTTCCTCCGGCCACCATGAGAGAGAGACGATGTCATCTTTGTTGCCAGCTAGCAGTGGTGTCGTTGATAGTATCGATATCGGTGGCGACAGCGGCAGCTAAGGGTGTCAACGAGCCGAACACGAGCGAGCTAAGGTCGGCTCGTGTTCGTCTCGTTTAATAAACGAGCCGGACACGAGCTGACTCGTTTAAATATCGAGCTGAAAAATTCGACTCGTGTTTGTCTCGTTTATTAAACGAGCCGAACACGAGCTGGCTCGCGAACAACAAGTTTAATTTTCATTCCTACTATTAGGTATAAAGTTGAAAAAAAATTAAAAAATTAAAATTAAAAAAAATTGATAGCCTAAAATCTAAATAGTACGTAATATATATATATATATATATATATATATATATATATATATATATATATAGCGAGCTGACCCAGTTCGTATTCGGCTCGTTTATTAAACTAGCTGAAAAATTCGGCTCGTTTACTAAATGAGCGATTCGATCTCGAGCTCATTTCGAGCTGAATACGAGCTGGATCGCGAACAGCGAGCTGGATTGCCACCCCTAGCGGCAGCTGCAGCGACAGCGGCATCGGCGGTAACGTCGACGTCGGTGGCATTGGCATCAACATCGGCGTCGACGGCAGTGATGGTGTCGGCGGCGTCGACCACGGCGGGAGTAGAAAGAGGGTGAAGGGGAAAGGATGGTAAGGAACGAACGATGAAGTCGAAAAAAAGAAATAGAAAAATTAAATAAAGTATTTTCTCAATGAGGTCGAATTAAAGTTTTTTTATCCAAAATTATTTTATAAAATTAATATTACAAGATAGTTTCTTTATTTTGTTGGTTGTTCTAAATAGGTCAGCTAAAAAAAAAAAAAATTAAAACATAAAATAATTAATTTTATTACTCTATATTAGCACGTTGTCTAATTATAAAGCTTACTTCCGGCAAATTATAAGTTCCAATGTTTTTCTTATTGTGGTATTTAGAAAAAAATTAACTATATTTTATTTAGAAATAATTTTATATAACTCTTTGTAAATATATAGAATATATATATATATATATATATATATATATATATATATATATATATATATATATATATATATATATATATATATATATAGTCCTATAAAATTTAACTTTTTTATATTTATCTGTTCAAAATTTCAGTTATATTTATATTTGTTCCTAATTTATTAGCGTAGTTCATTATTTATTTTTTAACAGAATATAAATAAAATATCAATTTTGTCATCACAAATATGTTGCTTCGAAAGTTTAATCGGCTAGAATGTAAAAAAATATCTTATAATATTCAAAATTAGCACGAGGAGAGAGAAAGAGAAAGAATAAGAGAATAAAAAATTTTCATTGTTAAAATTTTAATCGAAAAGGTGAAAGCGGACGGACTATTTCACTCATTAATTAAGATTAAATATTTTATTCATGATTAAATATATTTTTCTAACGGTCACCAAAGGTAGGAGTATATTTGAAACCGTTATGATTTTTTAAAAGATAAATATGAAAACTTACACTGAATAACGATATATTTATTATTTTTTAAGAGATAAATATGAAAACATAAAGTGAATAACGATATATATCTACTATTCGATATATTTATAGAAAATTATATAAAATTATCCAATTTAGTTAATAAACTCGTGAAAATTGTTTTATTACAACTAATAATTATCAATAACAACAACATTTATTGTTGAAAAATAAAGAATTTTTAGTAGTGTTATTTTTCATAAATTTTATAATTCTTTTTAATTATGTTCTTATATTATTATTATTATTATTATTATTATTATTATTATTGTTATTATTATTATAAATATTGTCCAATATGGTATATGTATGGTATGTCCTTCATATTTTCAATCCACTTACACTAATTGGTGTGTGTTGGTTTCCCTTTTAACACCCACAAATGGAAATAGTAATGAACGTATTATTTGTTGGTATTTGATATGCCAAGTTTATACCGAGTTTGATTTCTGGGTGAATGCAAATCGCTTAATCACCCCTTATTCAAATCAGATTTAGAATGCCGGATTGGAAGTGAAATCCAATCGAAAAAAAAAATTATTTTACAAAAATATCTCAATTATATTTTATATATTATATTTTAATTTTAATTTATTTTTTGATTTTTATTTTTAATTAAAATATAAATATAAATTTAGAAATTAATTTTTTAATTATATATTTTAATTTAGAAATTAAATTAAGATATAAATGTGATCTATACATCTAAATTGAAATTTAATTGTAAATTTGAATGTGAATCAAATTAAAAATAATTTTGTATTTTGAATTGCCCGCTCAAATTTAAATTTTATATTTTTAAAAAATTTACTTTTAAAATTTTTGCTTATCATTTTAATATTTTGATATAATTTCACTACAACAAAATTAAATTATAGGGACACATTTTTATAATACTATTTTACAAATGTTTCATTTATATTCCTTCTATATTCAAAATTAGGTTATAGAGACATGTTTAGAACACAATTCAAAATTAGGTTATAGAGACATGTTTAGAACACAATACAGTAATGTGTCGCTATACACCCTAACGACTACACATATAGCGACACTAATAAAAGTGTCGATATTTTTTCCAGCAGTATTTTTTTTAGTTTTTAGGGACACTTAAAAGTGTCGTTATAGCACAATTTTATTGTAGTATTTTTTAATATTTATATTTTAGTTTGAATTTAAATTATAAATTTAATTTTATATTTTAAGATGCAAACTCTTTTAAAATTATTTTTATATTTTATTTCTTAATTTTAATTTTAATTATTTTCTAATAATAAATTATTTAAAAAATATTAAAAATAAAATACAATCATACCAATTTAAATTATTATTCCTAACGAAATACTATATATATATATATATATATATATATATATATATTAGAAGATTTTATCATCTTATTTCAAATTCTTATCTATTTCGATTCTATTTTCGTTTTTGAGCCAAACGTGCTCTTGTTATCCATTTACTTGCTTACATAAACAGTGTGGACACTGCATAATCAAAAAAAAAAAAAAAAAAAAAAAAAAAAAAAAAAAAAAAAATCCAAAAGTAACCGAAAAAATAAAAAAAGAAAAGCACAATTTAGTCTTTCTTTATTGTTATATGTTAAATTGAATAACTCAGAATCTTAACTTAATATTAGGATGTTTTCATGAAAATGTCTTCTAAGTAATCCTACCTTGTCAACTATAGATAGCTTCACTAGTGTAAAAGTTCGCACACATGTAAAATTATAATAAAAATGTATAAAATAAATAAATAAATAAATAAATTAAAAAAAGTAAAAGTTAATTATATTTTATTGGTTAATATATACTGGATCACAAAAGTCAGACAACATTAAATACAAGTAAAATTATAATTTTCTAAACAAAAATAAAGCGCTAATCGAAGTAGAAAATTACACATGCTAAAATTTAGACTGCATTTGATTCGGATATAAGGCAGAATTGATTATTACATGGATAGGCATAAGACAGAACTGATTATTACAGGGATAGGCATAAGTTCAAAACTAAATAAGAGCAAAATAAATTTTGCATTTAGATAAAAATTGAGTTATTTTTGAGAATAAGAAAAATAGTGTTTGGATAATTAGATTGGAAGAATAAGAATAAGAGTAATTATAATTTTAAAATAATAATATTTTATCTAATTAATTAATATAAAAATGTTAATTAAATAGTAATTTACTTATTTAATTAATTATTGCTAGATAACATTAAATATTAATTGATAAAATAATTAGTAATAATGAGTATTGTTAATAAATAATTTAATTAACTATAAATAATTTAGTAAATTAATTAGTTAATTATGTAATAGTTAGATAATTAATTAATAAAATAATTAGATTAATTAAAATATTAGATTTATTAAAAAGTTAATATAATAATTAAAATTATATTTACTTTAATTAAACTTGTTCTCAAGTGGAAACAAGTTTGTTTAAAAAAAAAAAAAAGGTGAAATAATAGTTTCAACCTTATATCAATTTGTTTCAGAAAGATGAGAATTATTATTCACATTCATAATTAAATATTTTTGAAAAATAAAACTGAAACAAGATTTTATTTCAAATATTTTTCCCAACCAAATAAGGTCTTAGAATTTTGACAAGAAGGTTAAAGAGGGATAATTAGTATAAAATATATAAATATTATTGTCAAGAAAGAATTAGTGTAACCGATATATATAAGAGAAAAAAAATATAAATATTTATATAGAAATAAAAAGGGAAATGTAAGGAAAGACGAAATAACGAAAAAAAGGATGGTGAAGGATACTTTGATTCGACGAAAATTTAAAACGGTTGAAAAGAAAGTAAAAAGATTTCGATCCATGAAAGAAAAAAAGACACTTTAATTCGATAATAAATTAGAACAACTGAAGAAGACGAAATATTTTCAAGTGTATTTACTTTAATTATCAGGAAAATGCACATAATATTTGTGACCATCCACATAAGAAAATTGGAGCTGGCTCAAACATCATAAACCGGTGATCGGTCCGGTTCCTTAAAAGGAAAAAAAAAAAAAAAAAAAGTATTAAGAAGGAAAAAAATTAGGTTCAACACAAAAGATAGTGTAAGATTGGACAGCTAGTTTGGATCATAGAAGAAAATTTGAAAGAGAATAAAAATTAAGCTGGTTCGGTCTAAAGAAAAAATTGATTAAAAAATCGGTATAACAAAAAGAAGAATCGATTTAACATATTTATACTTCTAAATTATAAAATAATTCAATTTAGTTCAAAAATAATAATAATAATAATAATAAAATAATCGAGTCAGATAAGAAAGAGGAGAGAAGTGGTTCGGATTAGAGAAAAAATGGTGGGTCAGTTCGCGACGATTCACTTTAAAGACGTTCAAAAAGAAATAGATAGAAAAGAAGAGAAATGATTCAGCTAAGACGATTTGATTCAAATAAGAGATTGATGAGAATGAAAGATAGTTTGCCACATGATTCATATATTTTTATAATAGAGTGTACTTCCACCGTAACTACACCAAAATGTGCTTGTAGAGGCGGTTCTTAGTTATTGTAGCGGCGGTTTAAACCGCCTCTACAAGATCTAGAGGCGGTTCTAATGACCGCCTCTGGGCCGCCGGCGTAGACGCCGCCTCTACATTGTAGAGGCGGTTTGTCGGACCGCCGGGGAATACTAGAGACGGTTCTCTAGAGGCGGTTTGAACCACCGCATCAAATTTTTTATTTATATATATATATATATAATTTCGTAATAACATAAAGGCGGTTTAAACCGCCGCTACGTAGAGGCGGTTCAAACCGTCTTTACTGATATTATTTTATAGAGGTGGTTTAAACCGCCTCTACGTAAAAAATAAAATAAAAAAAATATATTTAATAATTATTTTAAACCGTATTTATACATATAACATTTCAGATTCGATGACAATCATACAAAATTTATCATTTAATTTCAAACATACACTAACAATACAAGAAACAAAACAATTCTCAACAAACAGTAAAAAATATCATCAAGACTTCATAATTTAAGAAAACATACCAACCAAAACACATATCATATCGTTCAATAAGTATCATAGAGAGTAGAAATTCGTAATAAAAAAAGTATCATAGTTTGTCAACATTTGAGTTGCCAATCATTCACAAAATTTAAATTGCATTTCAATGTCCTTCATTTGTGGCATCGGGCTCGTGACTTGCATTCGATGAAAAAATATTTGGAGAAAATGCTCCAGCCATATTTGTTTTGTCCCCAGCAACCTAAAAAAAAATCAAACATTATAAAAATTATTAGTTATATGACAACCCAATTATATATTATTATATATATATAATAACTTGCGATTAATTTAACATACCTGTAATAAATTTATTTTTAGCTGAGCCATTTCCTCTCGCATCTCGCGCATTTCTTCTTTGAGCTTTTTTACTTCCTCTGATTGACTTTCTCTTGATTCATCTATTGTAGGTAAATTTATATGTTTTACGCCATAATATGATCTTAGCATAAGTCCCAACCTTAAACCTTTCACACGTCCATTATGCTCAGGACCCATGACATCTAAAAAGGCTTCATCCATCAGTTTGTTCGTATCAGATTCGGAACTTTGTGAAAGTGTAATGAATTTTGCACGCGCATCATCCTATTAGAGATTTGAAAAAAATATTAATATTTCACAAATTATATGAATGTTAAATATGACTATATGATAGAAAATTATACTTACCAAATTTTTCTTCGCATCTTCATTCACAAAATCTCCATTCTTTTTCTTATGAGTTTCCTCCCAAAAAGTAAGCCGATCAGGTTCTTTACCAAGAACAATTTCCTATAATTATAAATAATAATTTCTAAATTATAAAACACATGGCATATTACTTAAAATAAAATAAATTTAAATGTCGAGCTATTACCATTTCCTTTCGCTTCCTTGCATAACTTTTCCTTCCCGAAGTATGGGCCATCTTCACCATCTTTGCAGAAGTTGAATTAACTTGACAACGTTTCTACAATAAATAAATATGTTAAAAAATGAATAATGCACTATCAATAACATTGCTATAAAAATAAAACTTTTATACCTTACTTTCCTCGGTGGACCAATATGCTACTAGACTAGTCCATTGGTCTCTAATCACACCTGTTGGTACATTGTCAACTAATTCTTGAATCGGTTTGTCTTCTGAGAAGAATTCACATTTTAATTCACTTTTATAATCTCTCCATTTTTTGTTCAATGATGCCAACACCCAATGTCTCGTTCCCTCCGGATATCTAAACTTTGCCTATTCATAAAATAAAAAGTTTACTGTTAAAAATGTAATATAATAAAAGTATATAAATATGCAATAAAAAAAATAATGAGCAAAAATGAAAGAACCTCAATATGTTTTAGCATTTTTTTCTTGAATGGATTAAAATTTTGATTATCCCATCGTGGAATATTTAAAGGAGCAAATATTCCATTTTTCGCGATTACTCCTAAAAATGATCCAAGGACAGATCCTGCATAGGTACACGGAACCCCATATTTATCAACTTCGACATCAATCCTCTCTCCTTCAAGTAGGTTCCACACATCTGCTAATGTTGTTCTTCCTCGTTTCTTACGTCGATTTTTATCAGTACCTGAAAATAAACTTAAATCTATTAACTTTAATAGAAAATCAAGCTTATATACTATATAATTAATAAATAATATTGCTTACCAATGATCCAAAGAAATAAATCATTTTGATTATTATTTTCAATCTCAGTGGTACTTGCATTTGTAGGAGTTTCTGGGGAAAATAGCAAATGCTCATCTCCTACTGGTCCTTGAACTTCCAAGTCATCTTCAGGGGTAGATCTAACAATATTGCAACTACGCAATCTTCTAGAACTGGAGGACATGTTTCAATTTCCTACAAATGATAAATAAATGATATAAATCAAGCAAATCTAAAATAATAGAACTTAATCAACCAAATATAGAGTAAGAGCATATTCATCAAACTAACCTGAGATAAAAATATCACATGCATGAGAAGTATTATTTCAATACTTTTTTAAAAAAAATTATGCTTCATCATTGTCATCTTCATTTACATTAACTCGAATCCAATTTGGATGTTCAGTCTCATCTAAAATTTGTAGAGACGGAGGGATTACAAAAGTCTCATCCGTTGAATCTTCACCCATATCAAATAAATCTCTCGGTTTGATTCTCACAACTGAAAACCAATTCTCATCTTTCGGTATTTGCACATAAAATACTTGTTGGACTTGTGATGAAAATACATAAGGATCATCTTTCAACTCTGCACCTGTATGTATTAAGCGAGAAAAGTTTACAAGAGTGAACCCAAATTCATCATGCTTAATGCCCATACTGTGGTGAACATCAACCCAATCACATTTGAATAAGACAACCTTGAAACGTCCATAATAATTTAATTCAATGATATCTTTCAATCGGCCATAATAGTTTATGTCGCCTATTTCTGAAGTATTAACAACACCACTATTTTGAGTCTTTCTATTTTCTTCACGAGCTTGTGTATGAAATCTGAAACCGTTGATAATAAATCCACTAAATCTCCTTGCAAATTTGTTAGGGCCTCTACCAAGAACTTGAATTTCTTCTGAAATAGTTGAATCATCCATCCTCATAACCTATATTGTAAGAAATATTATTATATATTTTATTACTTTAAATTGTGTAAATTATTTTTTGTCATAAATAATATGTACCTTACTTTGTAACCATTCATGAAATCTCTCATTTACCAGTTTTTCTATATCGTGATCAGTGAGGCGCGTATGACGGCGTCGTTTCCTTTTCTCTGAATCAATGAATTGCCTATATTTATATAAAGTTAGTTTTTTCAATTTATATATAAATTTCAAATATCAATAGAGTAAATAAGGTAACTGTTTGACTTACTGGCGAAGTGGCTCAAGGTCATCGTAATGGCGAAGTACATAACGATGTGCTTGAATCAATGATTTTTCATCCAGTATAATATTTTCAATCTTTCCAATAGAACTACCAGCACTTGAAAATAAATATAATCCTTCTGTTTCATTTTTAGGTGGATCAGGATTCCGTACAGGCCGATTAAATCTTGTTTCAACTCCATCTAAATATCTCGAACAAAATGTCAAACATTCTTCGGCTATATATCCTTCAGCTATTGACCCTTCAGGATGAGATTTATTACGAACATTTGATTTCATTCGTACAAAGTTCCTATAATAATAGAGAATAAGAGTGCTAGGATAGCATATACTTGTAAAATTTGTAGTTAAGTTAAGAAGAAATAAGTAATTAATTTTTATTTACCTCTCCGAAGAATACATCCATCGATATTGTACCGGACCATCCAGTTTTGCCTCTTCGACTAAATGAACCATTAAGTGAATCATTATGGTAAAAAATGATGGTAGAAAGATTCTTTCCATGTGGCAAAGAGTAAGTGTAATGCGGTTTTGTAATTTGTCCAGCTCATTAACATCCAACACCTTTGAGCATAACGATTTATAAAAATAAGCCAATTCAATTGCGATTGAAATCACTTCCTTTGATGGACTAGATGCTCGTAATGTCAATGGCAGTATATCCTCAATCAAAATATGACAATCATGACTTTTAAGGCCACTGATCTTACACTCGTTAACATTCACACATCTTGAAATATTGGATGCATAACCATCGGGCGTTTTAAGATTTTTGAGAACTTGACAAAGAATTTTTTTTTCCTTTTTAGATATTGTGAAGCAAGCTGGAGGTAATCTTGTCTTACCATTTGCAAGTAACTTGGGATGGAGTTCAGATCTTATGCCCATTTCTACTAAATCCTGTCGTGCCTTTGGATTGTCTTTTGTTTTTGTATCAAGATTCAATAGAGTGCCAGCAAAATTATCAAACACGTTTTTCTGTATATGCATCACATCTAAATTATGGCGCAACAAATTAAATTGCCAATATGGTAATTCAAAAAAAATGCTTTTCTTTTTCCACCACCTCAATGCGCCAATGGGTTCTGTATTATCGTTTCTCATTCGTCTCTTCCTTTTGGATCTCTTACTATTTGCTCCTTGATTATTTACTATTGGTGGTTTGCCTAATTTGAATTGCATGTCTTGTATTTGGTTTAAAATATCAACTCCAGCTATTCGAATAGGTGCAGTTCTTATCTCTTCCGTGCCGTCAAAAAAATCTTTCTGATAACGAAATATATGCCCCTCTGGTAACCAACGACGATGGCCCAAATAACAAAACTTCCCTCCATGACGTAACCACTTAGAATGAGTTTGCTCTGCACAACAAGGACATGCAAACTGGCCTTTAGTGCTCCAACCAGACAAAATTCCATATGCAGGAAAGTCATTTATGGTCCATAACAATGCAGCCCACATATGAAACGTATTTTTGCTTGAAGCGTCATACGTTTCAACGCCTTCCCACAGTTTTTTCAATTCCTCAATTAAAGGTTGTAGAAAAACATCAATATCATTTCCCGGACCTTTTTCACCTGGAATAATCATTGATAATATAAAAGAAGATTGCTTCATACAAATCCAGGGTGGTAAATTATATGTAACCAATACAACTGGCCATGTACTATAAGCAGTACTCATTGTTCGAAATGGGTTGAAACCATCACTACAAAGAGCAAGTCTCACATTGCGAGAATCAGAGGAGAAATCTGCATATCGTTCATCGAATGCCTTCCACGCTTCACCATCTGCAGGATGTCTCAGTAGCCCATCCTTCTTACGACCCTCGGTGTGCCATCTCATATCATTTGATGTTTTGGTTGAGGCAAAAAGCCTTTGCAGCCTTGGTATAAGTGGAAAATATCGTAAAATTTTTGCTGGAATCTTTCTCTTTTGTTTTGGTATTGCATGTGTGTTATAAGTATTTTCTTCACTGTTTGAAACATGATCTTTTTCCATATTAGTATGTTTCCAACGGGAGGTCCCACAAACATCGCAGACTTCTTGATTTAGTTTATCACCTCGAAATAACATGCAATCATTTGGACAACAATGAATCTTCTCATAACTTAGACCTAAGGTTTTAATAATTTTTTTTGCTTCATAAGAAGAATGAGGTAATGTAGTACCTTCAGGAAATGCATCAGCCAATATCTCCAGTAACATGCTAAATGACTTTCCCGACCAACCATTTAGGCATTTCAAATGAAACAAATGGAGTATAAAAGATAGTTTTGAAAATGTCTTGCATCCTGGATATAATTCTTCATTTGTATCTTCTAATAGTTTGTGAAAATCATGATTTTCATTAGTATCTTGACTAGATTGTTCGGGGTTCGGCCTTCCATCAATTTCATTAATTGGTATATCTGTTTCATTGGTTGGTACACTGGTTAAGCCAATGGCATCATGTAAAAGTGCATGTATGTCATCTGATCTTCTAAAATTTTGGGTCATAGGGATGCACTCTTCCACTTGTAAGATTTCTTGAACATGTAAAGACTGAGAAGTTGAAGAAGAGCTGGCAACATTAATTGAGGAAGGCTCTTCTCCATGGCAAACCCATCTAGTATATCCACTTAGAAATCCATCACATATCAAGTGTATCTTCGCATCCTCATATGTTTGTAATGAACAATTAACACAGCGTACACATGGGCACATTATTTTGCCACTATAGGATGCATTACAGAATGCAAAATTCAAAAATTATAAGATTCCATTTTTATATGCATCACTATTTCTAGGTTTGGTCATCCAACTTTTATCCATTATACAAAACAACTGAAATAACAACAAATATTTTATTCAATATCAATTTGTACTTATGAAGCTAAAAATTAACTTACTAGTAATTTTATATCAATAATTTATTACATTTAATATAGTGCAGTATAAAAATAATCAAATCAAGATAATAAAAAAAGTATGGATTGCCAAGAGACTTACTCTTAAAGAGTGATTTTCTAATCGTCCTTTTAACACGAACTTGTAGATCCTTGATCCTCGTAGCAATATCCCAACAAGGGTTTGACTAGGTTTGAGCAAAAAAAAAAACATATATCTATAAGTTCTTATACTTATTCAGCAATTAAAAATAAAAAAAAAAAATTACTTTTATAGAAAACAGAACAATGAAACAAAAAAATAATAATTAAAGTCATATGCTCGTACTTGGACAAGATGAACCTCGAAGAAGTTGCCAAGGCTACAGTGGGCATGGAAAATACAAAAGTAAGGATCGACCTATATATGTCATGGCATTTCCTCTTTTTTCTCATTTCTATTTTCGTTCTTACTTCTCATTACCATTTAATCATGTAATGGCAGTGAAATCTCCGCCAAAGAAAGTAGTACTAATAACTATATTGGTGAAAAACATGCAATTGACACAAAAAGGGTAATACAATTAAGAAGAAAGTGGCATAATATCTTTGGATTGCATCTTGTATTATTTGATAATTGTTCAATTATCAAGTTCCTTGTACGATCTCTCATGCTTGCTGCAAGAGATCTAGTTACCTCTGCTGCTCAGGAGCCACAATAGTGAGTCGAGTCGAATGCTAAACAGAAACTGTTGGTTTTCTAATTTTCATTACATTTTAATCCCTTCGTAGGAGTTAAAATTTTCTAAGGTTTTCACTGTGTCCAAAGACTCAAATGAACGACTACATAATAATAGATCTTCAATTTGAGGAGAATGATTCAGTGTGATTACTGGAATGTAATGGCTTAATTGCTGTGTGCAGGATAAGCCAGTTAAAGATAATGAAGCCCGAATGAAAGTCCCATTGAGAGGAAACATGCCGCATCGTACTGAATCTAATGGCAACCTTCAAAAATCACAGAGTAGAGGGATTTAAATGGAATCTAATGGCAACCTTCAAATTTTTGGCTCTTTTTTCTACCTTACATTAACAAGAGAGAGAGAGAGAGAGAGAGAGAGAGAGAGAGAGAGAGAGAGAGGAACCTGTTAGAGAAGAGGGATTTATGGGAAGGGAAGGAGGAGAGGGGAGGGAAGATGCCGCGGGCCGGGGGGGCGGGGCGATGTCGCAGGCCGCGGGAGGCGCGCAATGCCGCGGCCGGTGGGGGCGATGGTGCAGGCTGCGGCTGGTGGGGGCGATGGTGCAGGTTGCGTGCTGTGGAAGGGGCGCGGCAATGCCGCGGCCGCCGACTGGGAGGGGAGGTGCCGGCGATGCTGCTCCTAGCTAGAAGAGGAAGCGTCGGATAGAGATGGGAAGGAACACGATTTTTTTAGATGGAAGTTTTTTTTTTTTTTTTTTTTTTTTTGTTTTGGAAATAGGGTTTTTTACTTTTGGAGGGAATTTTTTTTTTTATTTTGAGGGAAATAGAAAAAAATTATCTTTTAAAAAACAATTATTTAAAAAAAAAATTATAAATTTTTTTCTTCATTGATATAGAGGCGGGTCTTTAAAATCGTCTCAAAACCGCCTCTACGATTATATAGTAGAAGTGGTTGAAAGAACCGCCTCTTTACAACCGCCTCTATGGTCGTTTTTTTCTGTAGTATAGTGACCTACCTAATGCAGCAAATAAATATTATTATATATAAATTTATATTTAATTTATTATAATAATATAAATAAATTATTTTAAAATTTCGAATCGATCAATTCAAAATCAAATCACGAAAAAGGGATCATCCTACAACGGATTTAGAGCACTCTCCAGGGCCTCGCTATTTTGGAAGAGGTTGCAGATTAGCATCGAAAGTTCGAAGGGTCTCTTGGAGTGTGAAGAATTTGTAGGCGAAATACCAAAACACTAGCATGCGCACAATCTTCGCCACGGTTTGCCTCAAGCCGCCCTACGCCGCCCTCCCCGGCCTCCCCGCCCTCAGCGGTGATGATCGTGGCCTCCACTGTCGCCTATGGCTCCACAGCCGTGCTCCTCGCCCTCTTCTACGAAAATTTATAGAAAAACAAAGCCCACCTATATTTCGGAGATTCGAATTCATCGATTTCTATGAGAAATTAAATCTCTTGAGCGGGGTATAAAAGACTTGTCTGTGGGAGAGAGAGATAGAAAGAAAGGTGGAGGGATGGAGGGATGCGTATGGGGCAGACTCGAGAAAAAAAGAACGGAAAAAAAATGAATGAATATTAAGTGAGAAAGTAAAAAAACACCGTCAGCTAAAAAATTAAAAAGACAAAAAATAAAAAAAAATTTAAAAATTTTAAAAATAAAATTTTTTATCACGCTATCATATGTATTGAAAATTAGCATAAAATTAATAGATAGATATAATATAATAATAATACTAGTTATAGTTTCTTATAAGGAAATTAAAGAAGAGTGCAATTACTAGTTAAAAAAGAAGCATGTAATTATATATATATTACTGAGCTGAGTAGAAATTAACTCGTGAACAAGAAATTCAATTGTTAGCCATGCTGCTGGACGAAAAGTTGAAAGAAATTAAAAATTATAATTTTAATTTAAAAATTAAAATTCATAAAATATAGATCTATTTACATTTAGATTGACGTAAAATTTAAAAAATAAAAATTTATAATATATATATATATATATATATATATATATATATATATATATATATATATATATATAGAGAGAGAGAGAGAGAGAGAGAGAGAGAGAGAGAGAGAGAGAGAGAGAGAGAGAGTTCGGTTACTATATTATCGATAGCACTAAGCATTTGGTGCTATCAAGTTTTTTACCCTTAGATCAAATTCTTTGATTATTTTCATCCGTTAGATTTTACTATTTTTCCAATCATCCATTAAACCCAAGAGGCGCACTATCATCTCAATCATACATCTTTTAAACTAAGGGTTAAAAATTTAATAGCACCAATAACTTGGTGCTAATAATAGCATTCCTGCCTAGCTATATATATATATATATATATATATATATATATATATATATATATATATATATATATATATATATATATATATATGGGTATATATAAGTATACATCCCTTTAAGGGTGTATATCTTACACCCCACCCCATCCTGGGGTGGGGTGAATTCCACTCGTCACTCGATGTGACGAGTGGAATAATACCCAACCCAGGATGGGGTGGGGTGTAGGATGTACACCCCTAAAGGGGTGTACACCTAGCATCCCTCTATATATATATAGGTTAATTGTATACGGCTCCCTGTAAACATATCGAATAGCAAATTTATCCCTACAAAGTTCAACTTTTCATATTTATTCCTTCAAAAGTCCAATATTATTCATATATATCCCTCCGGTTTATTATCGTTAGTTCATTATTTATTTTTTAACAGATTATATGTGAAATGATAGTTTTGCCCTTTCAAAAATATCCTTCTAAAAAATAATACAGAAATATATAAAAGGGTAAAAAGTTAAATTTATCTCACTAACTAATCAAGAATAAGTATTTAACCTATGGTTAACTAGATTTTTCTAACCGAGAAAGACGGTAGAGATATATATAAATAACGTTGGACTTTTGAAGGAATAAATATGAAAAGTTGAACTTTGTAGGGATATATCTGATATTCGATATGTTTACAGGGAGCCGTATTGAATTAACCCTATATATATATATAGTCCGGTTACTATGTTTGTAAAAGTACAAAATAATTAATGCTTATAAATTTTCTATTATTAGATCAATCTCCTTGACTAATTTGATCTCTTAGATAATGCTATTTTACTAAATACCAATTAAACTCAAGTGGCTCACTATTATCCTAATCATATATTCTTTAATCTAAAAGCAAAAAATCTACTATTACTAATGACTTCTACTTATAAAATATTAAAGCTCAATTATATATATATATATATATATATATATATATATATATATATATATATATATATATGGGTTCGGCTACTATGTACTCTTATGAGTAAAATCCTTTCGTACTCATAAGATTTTATTCCTTGGATGAAAGAATGTGCGGTTAGGATAGTAGTTTCTAGGATTTATATTATTTCACAAATAATCTAGTAAATCTTAGGGGGACCACTATCATCCTAACCGTATATTTCTTTATTCAAGGGTGAAAAAATTATAAGTATAAAAGTGTTTATACTCATAAAAGCACAGTAGGCATACGATATATATATATATATATATATATATAGAGAGAGAGAGAGAGAGAGAGAGAGAGAGAGAGAGAGAGAGAGAGAGGGGAAAACAAATATATTTTTACTGTATGTGCAAAGTATTTCTGCTGTTTTTATCTTTTAAAAAAGATAAATTACACTTTTGTCCTCAATTTATTATATTTTTTAAGTTTGAATTTATAAATTATTGCAATCGAATTTAATGATTTAATTTTATTGGCTAAATATTAATAAATTATTAGCATAAAAATTTATTAATATTTAACCAAGTAAATTAAATTAAAAAATTTAATCATAACAATTTAAAAAATTCAGAATAAAAATTATAATAATTTATAAAATTTGAAACAAAAAATTATAATAAAATAAAATTTAAGAATGTCATGCAGTTCACGCTGGTCATAGTTTAAAAATTAAAAATATAATTTACCCATAAAAAATTAAAGGAAAATAAAAAAGGGCACTTCAAAGATATATATTGCTTCTTTTATTGGGTAACATGAGCGCTACGATAACCATCACATTGCCGGCCATTACATTATTTTCTTCAACAGAGGTGATTATTTATTATAATAAAGTGGCCTCATGATTAACGTCTAATCTTAATTATTCCACGGCTCTAGCTGAAAGTTGAGCCCAATAATCAAAGGGCCTCTGATTGTAGCAGTCCAAGTTATCTCCAACGCTGACTCCGAGAATGTCACAATATCTCTTGGAGAACCCGATCCGATCCGCAACACGACTGTCGGATCCGATCCGGGTTATTGAGCAGGTCCACTCTGAGGGCTTCTCCCGCTTGGCCGTAGTTGTAGTTGCTGCAATAATTAATTCCAATCAAAATATTTGTTATAATTTGGCTAAAATCAAATGAAGGTCATGAAAAATAGTCTCATTATCTTGGTGTCTGCACGATATATATCTTTCTATCAACTAACTAAATATTTAAAACTGATCATCAATCCCACATATTATAAAAAGTTGAAAAGCATTATTATATATATATGCATACTAGGTGAGTTGAATAGTCCCACGGCCGTGGTAATTCTTCCCCGGTGCGCATGGCCACTGCGCGCTCGGAACGCAGTAGACTGACATGGCATCCACCTCCTCCAGAAAGCAGTAACCCCATGCGTACGGTCCATCCGGTGCAGTCTCCCATCCGCCTGCATTAATTATATCAACATACCAATCATTTCGATCATCTTTCGTGTGTATAAAATCGTGTGAATCGATCGTACTAGTTCAATTCAATCCACATAAAGAACACACCAGTGGTCTCGTGCGACGTCGCGATCTCCCGCTTCCGAGTGTCGAGGTCCCCCGTCCTCCCGAAGCCGACGAATGCATCGGCGGCCGCGACGAAGTTTTCATACCGGTAGAACCCTTTGGCCGGGCAGGCGGCGTCAGTTCGGTGCATCAACAGCATGTCAAACAGCGCGGAGGAGATGATCGATGCGACTCCGCCCCAAAAAGTACTCGTGTCCAAACTTCACCGCCAGGTTCAAGTTTTGTTTCGGGATTCCAAATTCGCATCTTCACTCCACTGTTGAAATGCCAACCTAACAATTATTTATTTTTATTTTATTTAATTAATATACTTTTCGAGAAAGGGTGTATTTGGTTTCGCATAAAAATCACCTTTTGGAGCCTGAAAATAAATTTCCTAGTATTTACTTTGACTACGGGTTTAGAGAAGAAATTAATTTTCCATTTTTCGCCTTATCTTGGTGAATATTAAATACGGAGAGAATATAGATCACTGCGCTAGCTGATGTCATGTGAGAGATACGTTAATTTTTTATGATTTAAAAGTAGATAGTTGAAATTATATAATTTAACAGATAAAATAAATTTAATAATATTAAATATTTAATATTATTTATATATATATATATATATATATATATATATATATATATATATATATATATATATATATAGTCCGGTTATTATACTATCAAGTTTTCTATCTGTTGGAAAAATTTATCTTTTCAAATTAATTTTTTTAAATAATTTAAACTTAATTTAAACTCAAAATATTATAAAACAAAATTTAGATGAAGCTTGTGAATGTCGAGGCGTGCGTGAGCACTGTCCTAGAAGCGAGATTGCCCTCCACGTGCGAGGCTCTGGCAATCACCCCTAGCGATACAACGACCACTGTCGTTCCAGTAAAAAGGAAAAAACTCAAAGAGAATAGTAAATCTCAATATACTTTATTGTAAATTAGAGGAGAGAAATTGTAGGTCAAGTAGTCAACAAAGCTCACTATTGCTCTTCATTTAAAGAGCCCAAAACCCACAGGAGACAAGCTCCAACGGGTCCTTTTTCGGGCAGCCTACAAATGCCCTTCCCAAGGAAGGCCTTTGGGAAGCCCGAGAAACAAGTTCCCAATGTAGGCTTTAAATGCAAAAAGCAAAAGTCAAATAGATCAAGTCAAAATCGCACAAGCCTGGCCCGTGTGTGTGTATAATTGGAAGAGCATTGCTCTCACTTCCTAACCTATACATGCACAAGAGAGGGAGTAAATAAACTCACTCTACATGTGATGAATTTTCGATGTGGGATTAAACATCACATGTAGAGAGGAAATGAGTTTGGGCTCTCAGGCAAAGCCCATTGATATTGGGCTGCCCAGAAAAGCCCAAAGGCCAAAATACAAGTTTTAAATCACAAAAAACTAATTAAAACCCAACACTATCCTTAGATCAATCTCTTTAATTATTTTCACCGGTTAGATTTTACTATTTTCCCAATCACCCATTAAACCCAAGGGACCCACTATCATCTCAACCACACATTTTTTAATTCAACGGTTAAAAACTTAATAGTACCAATGACTTAGTACTATTAATAGTATTCCAGCCTTGCTATATATATATATATATATATATATATATATATATATATATATATATATAATTGAGCTCCTATGTTTTTAAAAGCACCAAGTTATTTGTGCTTGTGAGTTTTTTACCTTTGGATGTAGCAATGTGCGGTTAGTATGATAGTGGCCCCCTTGGGTTTAGTAGGTGGTTGGTGGAATAATATGATCTAAGGGATAAAATTAATCAAAGGATTAGATCTAACGGTAGAAAACTTACAAGCACTAATTGCTTGATGCTTGTACAATCACAGTAACCGAATTATATATATATATATATATATATATATATATATATATATATTTGATGTTTTTAAAATCATCAAATATTTAATGTTTATAAGTTTTTTACTATTATACTGTAATCATAACCACGCATCCCTTCATTCAAAGGGTGAAACTTATAAGTACTAATGATTTGGTACTTTTAAATTATTCAATTATCGCAATTAATTATTTAACTTAAAATTTTAAAAAATTTATCAAACTCATAATTAATTTTACCAAATTTGATTATTTAAATTATATTTTAAAATAAAAATAAACCAATCAATAGTTAATAACTGATAGTATTATTAAATTTTATAAAATTTTAACTTAACTAATAGTTAACTTAACTAATATTTAAAAATATAAATTTTTTAAAAATACAAGTTGAGATGATCTCACTCAAAAAAATAAAATAATTTATTATAAAATAGATTTATGAGTTGTATTTTTTATCTTTCAAATTCATATAATTTTTTCAACACTACTTTTTATGCGTAGTATATACATACAAATATATTATACAATGAAAGGTTAATTTTTTTTTTTATATATATTTTTTAAATTTTATAATCAAAGCAAAACTAAATCCAAACTACACAGGTCTAAATTCAGCCCAAACAGGCCCAAGTTCAATCCAAAAGCGAAACATAAATCCAACTTAGTCCTGCATCTAATCCGGATTAGCCCAAGTTGAGCATTAGCCTTGATTCCAATTACAACATAAATTTGAGATTGAATCACATAAATCTAACCCAACCCTAACCATATTTAAACAATATGTGTCTCATCTAGCTTAAACCATAATCCAAATATAATCCAAACTATATGAATCATGACTCGAACGTTTTAATATATATAGAACCTAATCAAATCAAATTGAATTCTAATACATATAATTAGAGTTCAATCAATACAAATTAGACTCCATTACATATAATTAGAGTTAAATTTAAATTATATCTACCTTAGTCCTAACAAATATACTTAGAACTTAATCATCTTCGATCTTAAGGTGAATTTAAACTAAATCAACTTGGAATCTAGTACATGTATTTATAGTTCAATCAAACTAAATTAGACTTAATACATATAATTAGAGTTTAATAAATATTAAGTTTGACTAATCCTGACACATGTATGTAGAATTTAGCCATCTTTCATTTTAGAGTGAAATCAAATCAAGTGTAATTGGACTCTAATTCATATACATAGAATTCAAATAAATCAAACCAAATTCGACTCTAATATATATAATTAGAGTTTAATTTAAATTAAATTCGACTAATCCTAATACATATAATTAGCGTTTGGTGGATACTTCACCTTAGAGTGAATCCAAATTAAATGTAATTGGATTCTAATATATATATATTTAGAGTTCAATCAAACCGAATTAATTAGACTCTAATACATATAATTAGAATTTTATTTAAATCCATTTTGATTAATTCTAGTGCATATATTAGAATCTAATCTATTCAAATCCAACAAAATTATAACACATATATTTAAGATTTAGTTAATTTTACATCTTAGGGTGGACACAATGGGCTCTAAAATATAAACTTAGAGCCCAATCAAACCTAATTTGATTAATCCTAATATATATATTTAGAATTTAATCAATTTTAGCATTTTAGAACATATAACGAATATATAATTTAAATCATATTGAGCACAAATTTATTATATATATATATATATATATATATATATATATATATATATATATATATATATATATATATATATATATATATATATATTCTATTCATGTATACTCGGGGTATGCTCTTAGTTAAGTCATGTAATTGTACAACAACTCACATAATAAAATTTATATTTTATTTAATTTTAGTCTATTCTATATATTATTTGAATTGATACAATTAAATAAAATTCAATTTAGAGGTTACGCTTATGCTTTTGAAAGTATATAAGCTCTACTATATATATATATATATATATATATATATATATATATAGAGAGAGAGAGAGAGAGAGAGAGAGAGAGAGAGAGAGAGAGAGTATGGCTTATATATTTTCAAAAGCATAAGCTCAAATATGGTTGTGAATTTTTTATCATTTGATTTGCATTGAGATTTGTGCTATTTACTTTTTTTTTCTTCTCTCTTTAGTTGACTATATAATCGCACAAATCTCAATACAAATCTAATAATAAAAAATTCACAGGCATAGTTTGGCTTGTAATTTTGAAAATATATAAGTTTTATTTTATATATATATATATATATATATATATATATATATATATATATATATATATATATATATATAATTAAGCCTTTATATTTTTAAAAGTACCAAGTCATTGGTGCTTATAGATTTTTAGCCATTGGATGAAAATATGTGTGATTAGGATGATGGTGGGTCCCTTGTGTTAAGTGAGTGGTTGGTGGAATAGAATAATTTAAGAGATGAAATTAGTCAAATGGATAGATCTAATGATAGAAAATTTACAAGCATCAATTGATTGATACTTGTACAAACATATTTATATATATATATATATATATATATATATATATATATATATATATATATATATATAGGCTGGAATACTATCGATAGCACCAAGTCATTTGTGCTATCAAGTTTTCAGCCTTTGGATGAAAGGATGTGTAGTTAAGATGATAGTGGTCCCTTAGAGTTTACTTGGTGGTTGGTTGAATAGTAAAAATCTTAGGGAACCACTATAGTCCCAACCGCATATATTTTTATCCAACGGCTGAAAACTTGATAGCACTAATTACTTGGTGCTATCGATAGTATTCTAGCTGGATATAAATATATATAGTATTCTAGTCGGATTGTTATGCTATCGATAGCATGCGCACTAAGCATTTGGTACTATCAAGTTTTCTACTGTTAGATCAATCTCTTTGATGTTTCCACCCGTTAGATCTTATTATTTCTCCAACCACCCATTAAATCTAAAAGACACACTATCATCTCATCCACACATCCTTTAATCTAAAAGTTAAAAATTTAATAGCATCAATAACTTAGTGCTATTAATAGTATATTTGCCTATTAATAATTTAATTTCACTAAATTTGATCATTTAAATTACATAAAAAATAAAAATAAATCAATCAATAGTTAATAACTGATAACGTTATTAAATTTCATAAAATTTTAACTTAACTAATTAATAGTTAACTTAGCTAATATTTAAAAATACAAAAACAAAATAGAAGTTGAGGTAATTTATAAGTGCAGAGGCATTTATGTTTATAAGTTATTTTTGATGTTGCGATTTTTGAATCGACGATCGGTTCCGTTAGATAAAGTATTTGAAGTAGAGTTTCTAGACGATCAGCGACGCGCAATTCCATAAATTGAGGTCCAATGTGGTAATCGTGAAGATCGTGAGTTATCTAGAAAATTGGGTGCTCAGAGAAGGAGCGATACCCTCGTTTGTTCGACAATTTGAGCTAAGATATGAGTCTAAGTTTTGCGGACGAAACTTTCTTAAGGGGGGAAGTATCTGACACCTCCGGAATTTGAATTAGTCCTATGTATAAATGACATGATATAATAGAACTAAATCTCTTAACCCGGCTATAGCATTTTGGATGGTAATAAGACCCAAGAGGTTAAGAGAGTTAAGCGTGTTAGAGCTAGAGTAGTTCTAAGATGGGTGACCCTCTGGAAAGTTGGGGCGTCACAGTTGGTATTAGAGCCATTCATCAGCCGAAAATGTGAGATGAGTCTCGGCTGAGTCAGAATTTTTTAGCGGGTAGAGCAAGACTCCTCGGCTAATGACCGTTGTGGGTGGAGTGTAGCTTCCCAAAAGGTAGGTTAAGGCTAGCGAGACGAGTCTCACATCGCCTGATGCTTGTGAGTGTCTAGCTATGAGCCTGACAAGGACGTTAGGGCTTAAAGGGAAGAAGTATGTCACACCCTCGGAATTTGGATTAGTCCTATATATAAATGATATAATATGACTAAATCTCTTAACCCGTCTATAGCATTTTGGCTGTCAGCAAGACCCAAGAGGTTAAGAGAGTTAAGCGTGTTAGAGTTAGGGTAGTTCTAGGATGGGTGACCTCCTGGGAAGTTGGGGCTTCACACGATCGGTTCCGTTAGACTTGATGGAGAGTACCTAGAAAATAAATTTTATAATTTTTTGATATCATTTGCTTGGTGATCGAAAATTGCTCAAAATCAACGATTGAAAATAAAATCTCACATAATATGATGATATAACATTAAAATTTTACATCAAAAATATTGATTTTATTTTATATAGTATAAAAAATTATCTATCAAAATTTTACATGATTTGGACATATCTATACCGTTAAACTTACAAATGGTTTACCACAACTATTCAAATTATTGATTTTGAGCTAATTAATTTGATCATTAGGTAAATGATATCGAAAAATTATAAAATTTATTTTCTATATATTTTAAATATTCTAGATCAAGTCTAACGGAACTGATCGTTGATTCGAAAGTCTCAATATCGAAAACAACTTATAAGTATGGAAGGTTCCGTATTTCCATAAGCATATCAGCCTAAGTATTTTAAATATTTAAGTTAAAATGAACGGCTTTAATCTTGAATATATCATATATATATTTAGAGGCATGTTTTAAACGGGACCATTCATTTTGGGATTGGTTGATGAATTATAAATTTTTTTAAAAAGTTATGAAATGCAAATCTTATAGGCACTAGTTAGTTCGGTGGGATATGAACTTTTTGACCAGAATAAAATTTTTCTGTCAAATCTCGCTATTCCCAATTATTTCAAAATAATTAGGAATAAATTATTCTACTATTTTGATGGAATAGTGATATTTCAAAATTTAATTCTAAATTTTATTAATATTATAAATAAAGTAAATAAATTATATAGAAATAATATGCTATGTATTATAATAAATTATTTTTATTATAAAATTATTAATTATATAAATTCATACATATTATTCATACTTAAATATTATAATAAATTAAACAAATATCGTAATACTTTGTTTTTATTAAATTTAAGTTAAAGCAAATTTTTAAAAAATTATTTTACAATAAATTATTTTTATTAAATTATATTCTATATTAAATTCAACCCTCACATTTTTTTTTCACTACTTTTACCATTACACAAAATTAACAAAGTATAACTTAAACTATTTTTAAAAATAATACCAATACAAATCAAACATAATTTTAGTTTTACTTTTCATTAAAACTAAAATAATTTATTTCAACATTGGGTATATCTAAACCAAATGGATAAGGTTCAATTGCTTCTCATCGACTTAACTCACGTGGAAAGTGTTCGGGTGCAAAGGTCTATTGTACGTTATGTTACGGACTTAAGTTATTTATCTAGCAAAAATTCGTGCGGAATTCAAATTAAAATTTTTTGAGTTTCTAACACTTAGGTCCTATTGATTGTTATCTTTGCTAGTACAATTTGAAAAGTACGATCGGTACGCACACATGTTAAGCGTGCATGTAATCAAAAGTGCATGCATTAATTATGGCTAAATTATTTGCGTACTCCTCGTCAAAGTAACAGAGAAAAAATTAATGCGTACATATATAAGTTTACTTTTGTCAAATTATAAGTTTCTTTGTTTTCTCTATTGTGGTATTTATAAAACTTTTAACTATATATGTTTAATTTAATAAATTCGAAAAAAAAAATTATAATTAATTATTATCAATTAATAGCAACAACATTTATTGTTGGAAAAGAATAAATTTTCAGTAGTATTATTTTTTATAAATTTTATATTTAGTTTTAATTGTGTTCTTATGTTATTATTATTATTATTACAAATATCCAGTACAGTATATATGGTATGCCATTTATATTTTCATTTAAGTAGTATTCACTTACTCTTAGTATTCGTTTACTTGCTTGCATGGGCAGTGTAGAAACTATATAACCCATTAAAAAAAAAAAAAAAAAAAAAAAAAAAAAAAAAAAAAAAAGAGGAACCGAAAAAGCAAAAAAAAAAAAGAAAGCACAATTTGGGCTTTCTTTATTGTTATCTGTTAAAGAAGAGTGCAATTACTTGTTAAAAACGAAGCTATGTAATTACCACATTTTTGGGGAGTAAAGTGGAGGCACCCAATGAGCTAAACACGAGAAAGTGGGGCAAAATCGTGTTTTTGCTCGTCTATTAAATGGTCGAACACAAGCGGGTTTGTTAAAATATATATCGGCTGAAAAAATTATCTCGTATTTCGCTAGTTTATTAACGAGACAAATAAGAACTGACTTACGAACAATAAATTTAATTGTCAGTCAAACTACCGGATGAAAAATTGAAAAAAAATTAGAAAGTAAGAATCATAATTCAAATATTGAAATTCACAGTATATAGATCTCCTTACATTATCCAAATGGAGAGAGTATATATATATAGGGTCCGGCTACTATACTCTTATGAGTAAAATTTTTTTGTACTCATAAATTTTAATTCCTTGGATGAAAAAATGTGCGGTTAGGATTATAGTAGTTCCTTGAATTTATACTATTTTTCCAACAATCTAGTAACCCTAGGGGGACCACTATCATCCTAACCGCACATTACTTCATCCAAGGATAAAAAAGTTATGAGTATAAAGGAGTTTATACTCATAAGAGTATAGAGAGAGTAGAGCTTATATACTTTCAAAAGCACAAGTCGAGTCATGCTTGTAAATTTTTTGTCATTGAATTTACATTAAAATTTGTGCTATTATAAAGTCAACTAAATAGAGAGAAAGAAAAAATAAATAGCACAAATTTCAATACAAATCCAATAGTAAAAAATTTATAAGCATATTTAGACTTGTGCTTTTGAAAGTATATAAATCTTACTATATATATATATATATATATATATATATATATATATATATATATTTATATAGTCCAGCTACTATACTATCGATATAGCACCAAACATTTGGTGCTATCTAGTTTTCTACCCTCAGATCAACCCTTTTGATCATTTATATCCGTTAGATTTTACTATTTTTTCAACCATCTATTAAATCCAAGAGGCCCACTATCTTCTCAACCATACAATTTTTAATCCAAAAATTAAAAATTTAATAGTATTTAGAGAGAGAGAGAGAGAGAGAGAGAGAGAGAGAGAGAGGATATACCAAGAGTAAGTGATCTCGGTGGTGCTCAAAGTTCACATGCATTCTGAGGCGTGTGAGCAGGTGATTAAGAAGAAAATACTCAAGATGAAAGGTAAATTTTTTTAATCTCTTTTTTCATTAAAAAAAAAAAAATTATTATTTTTTTTAATCTGGTTTTATTAGAATGTTCCAGTTATAACAAGTAGAGATTTTTCTAAGTGGTATATTACCTTGGTTTTCAATTAGATTTAGTCGTGCTTTTTTAGCAAGATTGAGTCGCACAATGTCAAATTGATTTTGGATGCTACAAAATAAATAGATGTCCATGAATTTTGGTTTATAATACTTTCGAACACTTCTTTCATCTATTATATTGGTAGAATTTTGTGTTCATTATCTAACTCTATATGAATTTTCAGGTGCTGAATCAAATTGTTTATGAGCTGCAGCAAAAGAAGCAGGGCAAAGAATTCATACCTCATTACATGTGTCTTGTATTTACGTTAATTGATTAATAGTAATTTAACCGTTATTAATATGCTAATTTTATAACCGGAGAGGACTCATCTTCTAAATTTTTTTTGAATTTTTTTTTCCTGTCACTTGTGAATAGAGAATGGAATGTATTCACCGCAACAAGAAGTTATTGTTTATGGTGAATAGACTTGTATAAATTCCTCTCAATTGCTTAGTTGTTCTATATCAACCAACTATTCCTAAGTTTATTCTGATTGATTTATTTATTAAAATATAAAAGAGTCGTAGCTAATGATGAAGTACGTCTACAAGCAGAGAAGCAAATGCACAAGTAGTAATTAGAACATTTGATTTGTAATAATTACTATAACATTTGAGCGAATATTATTATTGTAATGTATGAATATTACTTTTTAGATTTATTATTTTAATGAGAATTTAAATAACTTTGCTGATTATATTTTTGGTCTTATTGATTTAATGTAAATGCGATTAGATTAACTAAAGTTTAACACTAGATATTTAAATAAAATATTATTTTTTAACGATAATAGGATATTTATAAAGTGTCATTATATTAAAAAAATATTATTATTTTTTAAAAAATTATGGAGACATAAAGTGTCACTAAAAATAAAAAAAGTGTTGCTAAATTGCGATGCCTTTTTTGGAATATAGCAGCACTTAGTAATGTGTCGTTATATATCATAGCGACTGCACATATAGCGACACTATAATAATTGTCTGTATTTTTGCTAGTAACACTTTTTTTAGATTTTAGAGATACTTAAAAGTGTCGCTATAGTATAATTTTGTTGTAGTAAAATAACACTATTCCACCAAAATGGTGGAATAGTTTCTCCCAAGTTATCACGGAATAACCGGGAATAGTAAGATTTGACCGAGATAAAATATTACGGTCAAAAAAATATATCGTTTGATAGAATAGCAGGAATAATTTTCATTATCTCCTCTTTGTCCCGGAACCAAACAGAACCTTTGGTTTAGTAGATGGTTGGTAGAATAGTATGATTTAAGAGATGATATTAGTAAAAAAAATAGATTTAACGATTTAAAACTTATAAGCACTAATTATTTAGTACTTTTAAAAAATATAGTAGATGAACTATATATATATATATATATATATATATATATATATATATATATATATATATATATATATATAATTGAGCTCATATATTTTTAAAAGTATAAGTCATTGGTGTTTGTAATAGTGGGCCTCTTGGGTTTAGTGAGTGGTTGGTAGAATAAAATGATTTAAGGGATAAAATTAATCAAAGAGATAATCTAATGATAGAAAACTTAAAAGTACCAATTGTTTGGTACTTATACAAATATAGCAGCCGGACTATATATATGGACTATATAGTGGACTATATATATATATATATATATATGCGCAAAGTTTATTACACCAATCTTATCTTAAAAAAAAGAGAGGATAAATTACAGTTTTGTTCTCAATTTATGAGGCATGTGCCAACATGATTTGCAAACTTTAATTTCTCTTTTTTTTTTTTTATTTAATAAGTTATTAACGTAGAAATTTATTTTGATTTAGTCAATTAAATTGAATTGAGAAAATTAATTATAAGAATTCAAATAATTCGAAATAAAAATTATAATAAAATAAATTTTGATGTTGTGACACAGTTACGTTCATGCTCCTCATAGTTTAAAAATTAAAAATATAATTTACCCATAAAAAATAAAAGGAAAAAGAAAAATAAGGAGGGGACTCCAAATTAAGATACTGCTTCTTTTAATAGGTAACATGAGCGCTACGATAACCATCACATTGCCCCATTAATTACATTATTTTCTTCAACAGAGATGATTATTTATTATAATAAAGTGGCCTCATGATTAACGTCTAATCTTAATTATTCCTCGGCTCTAGCTGAAAGTCGAGGCCAATTAAAGGGCATCTGATTGAAGCAGTCCAAGTAATCCCCAACGCTGACTCCGAGAATGTCACAATATCTCTTGTAGAATCCGATTCGAATCAGGACGTTTCTGTTGTGCCCGCGCCAGCACTCGAGCCTGCCGTTGATGATGTTGGTGATGACTCCGTACCCCGGAAGCCGACCAAATAGTTGGTCCAAGTCGGAGGGGATCCAGTTATCGGTGATCACGTCGTGGCACGACGGCGTGGGCGTTTGAGGGGTCATCCAGAACCAGAGTGCGGTCTCGAACGAGATTGTCCGGTTCGTCGCTACCAAGTCCGGGTCGCGGAGCAGGTCCAGTCCAAGGTATTTTCCCGCTTGGGCGTAGTCGTAGTTGCTGCAATATATAATTCGAATCAAAACGTACGTCCAGTTAAAAATTGACTAAATTTAAATGAAGTTAAAATATAATTGCTTTGTTCTTTTGAAACTGATCAATCCAGGCCACACGTACGTTATTAATAAAAGTTGAAAAGCATCACTATACATACGAGGTGAGTTGAA
This sequence comes from Tillandsia fasciculata, assembly GCA_029168755.2. Taxonomy (NCBI): domain Eukaryota; kingdom Viridiplantae; phylum Streptophyta; class Magnoliopsida; order Poales; family Bromeliaceae; genus Tillandsia; species Tillandsia fasciculata. The sequence goes on along the minus strand of CM054945.1, from coordinate 20,308,011 downwards.
TAGGGCCACGGCCGTAGTACTTCCTCCCAGGTACGCATGGCAACTCGACGCTCGGAACGCAGTAGTCCGAGGTGGGAGCCACCTCCTCCACAATGCAGTAACCCCATGTATACCGTCCATCCGGGGCTCTCACCCACTGCTTGCCTGCATTAATTATATCCACATATATATATGCCAATCATTTCGGTCATGTATAAAACCGTGCGAAATCGTGATCGTACTACATATAGTTCAATTCAAACCGCATAAAGAACTCACCCCTGGTCTGGTGCGACGTCTGCGCCAAGAACGCAGCGATCTCCCGCTTCCGAGTGATGAGGTCCCCCGTCGTACCGAAGCCGACGAATTTGTTGGCAGCAACGATGAAGTCTTCGTACCGGTAGAACCCGCGGGCCGGGCAGGTGGGATCATTGCGGTGCATCAGCAGCTGGTCGAACACCGCGGAGGAGATGATCGATGCGACTCCGCCGCCGCTCGGCGAGGGCGGGGAAGGCGGCAGCGGCGGGGGCGGGGGCGGGGATGGAGAGGGTGGTGGCGGAGATGGTGGGGGCGGGGGCGGGGATGGAGAGGGTGGTGGCGGAGATGGTGGGGGCGGAGATGGCGGGGATGGGCACTGGCTCTGACAGCCGTCGTCGCAGTAGGGGGCAGTGTTTCCGCAGAAGCCCCACTTACTGCAGCAAAGGTTGTTGTGGCACAGGGCGCCGCCGGCCTGGATGCCGCACTGCTCGGCTCCGGCCTGGATGCCGGACTGCTCGGCAAGGGCGCCGTGCAGCAGCAAGGCGGAAATCGAGAGAAATAAGATAGTGAAGATAGAGTGCTTCATATCTTTTTGATGTGGCGAATGGGAGGAGCGGATGATTGGTATTTATAGTGGAAATTATTAAGCTTCGAATATAAGGTAGATTAGGTGGACGTGGTACTTTTCTAGTCAATTGTAATAATTGGTCGATTACTGACTTAATGTCGGTTTATTTTTACAAAGTTATTTTTGAAAGCCACAATGAGTTTGGCTGAGTTTAAATATAAAATATTTTTTAAAAAAATAATTTTGTAAAGCTAATATGTTTTTTTTTTTTTTACTATTTATAAATAATAATATTTTTTTTATTAAAATTTATTTTAAAATAATTTATAATTTAAATTTTAAAATTTTAAATCTAAACGTAAATTTAAAATTTAATATTTGAATTTAAAATTTAAATTTAAAATATAAATTTTAAATCAAAATTAGAATTAGATTTTAAAAAGCAGATAATAACTGCTTCTCATTTTGAGTCCCTCAAATAAGAGTAGATTTTGAAAAATAAAACTAGATTAAAAAAATTACAAAACTTCCCATTAATAAAAAAAAAAAAAGTCTTTCGCATAAAAAATTTCTTTGGTTTTGCGCTTTGAAAAAGTGGACTATATTTTTTATTTTTGCCGATTCGATTTTTTAAAAAATTAATCAAAAGTGAGAGAAATAGAAATAAAAATATTTTGATTAATTTTTTAAAAATTGAGATCAAAACAGAAACAAAAAAGATCACAAACTTTTATAAGGTACAATTTTTTTTTTCTCTTTTTAATGCAAATTAGCCTTATTTTATTAAGGTACTCTTTTCATATTTAAATTTAAATTAATTTATATAAATAATTTATCGACTTTATAATTTTATAAAAATAAATTATTATTTTAAGTTAAATTAGTAAAAAATAATATTTTTATATTTTATATTTGGCAAATCGTATTCAAAATTCTTTATCGTATTATCATAATATTGAACACCTCTTTTGCATGAATTAAGTAATGTGTTTCTTTTAGAGCTGATTTTGATAGCACACAATATCCAGATAATAGGTTTCAAAATCATATGTTTTTTATTTACAACACATCCGTATATGTGAAGAAAAAAAGCAAATACCATTTAAGATATATAGTAGATATATAGTAAGATTTTTCTGAATAATAATAAAAGATCTTTCAACTATTTAGATAAAAAAGAACAGCTGTAATCTTGAATGTAAAATCCTATATACAATCTATATTTAGAGGTTTGTTTAATTTGAATCATTCATTTTGTGACTCGTCGGTAAAAAAAAAAATAATTTAAAAAATTATGAAACAAAAATTATAGTGACATCATTTTTATACATAAATAAAATAAAAAAATATATATTTTTTTTATAAATATTTTTTTGATGAGAATAAAATATTCTGAACAAAATTAGGCCAATGACTTTCTATTTGCTCCAAAAAGTAAGAAAAATGCTACTTGCATATTCCAAATGGATTGTATATCTTACATCCAATCTATTTTAAAATGAGATAAATTTTATTAGTCAATTCGAAATGATTAGTAAAAAAATTTTCATCCTTTAATAAATAAGATGTGTATCATACATTCCATTTGAAATTTATGAGTGGCATTGCTCCAAAAAGTAATTGGGTGTGCAAAAGAGTACAAATATTCTGATTGGTCCACATGCAGTTAGAACTATTGAAATTATTTATGTCGATATAATTAACTTGAAATGCATGGTCGGTGCACATTTTAAGCGTGTATTCTGTGCACATGCTTTTAACTCTATTAAGAAATTCTAATATAAAAAAAAATATTTTTTTTTATGATACTTAAGAGAAGTATCTTCAAACGTGGCATTCTTTTCTTTACATATGTTTTAAAAAATATTAACTATATTAAATTATTTTTAAATATTATTAAATATAAATAAAATATTTTTAATTATTAATTTTTTTTATAGTAATTATGACTAATTTAATTTTGTACTTTCCATTGAAGTGAGAAAGAAAGAATAATGGATTTCTCATCTCCATTTGCATGTTTATTGTATGCATAATTACAAAGCTGAATTTTGGCAAGAAAAATGCTAGATGCATATTTTGAAATGGATATACATTTTACATTCTATTTATTTTAGAATGGAATGAATTTTATTTAGCACTTTAAAGTGACTAGTAAACTACACTCTACTCTTGGATGGATGGAGATATACATTCAAAAATGAATGTATAGATAACATAGCTCTTTCGGCAAATTATTAATTCCTTTATTTTTTCTATTATGTATTTAGAAAAGCTTTACCATATTTTATTTAATAAACTCTTGGATGGATGGAACGTAAGATATACATTCAAAAATAAATGTATAGGTAGCATAGCTTTTTTGGCAAATTATTAATTCCTTTATTTTCTCTATTATGTATTTAGAAAAGCTTTACCATATTTTATTTAATAAACTCTGAAATTTTTTTAATTATAACTAATAATTACCAATAGCAACATTATTTTCATAATTTTTATATTTATATTGACTCGTTGTAACTAACTTTTAGCATGCTCTATTTTTTTTTGCAGATTCAACACAAATAAAAATGTATTTGAAATTTAAAAAGCATAAATAATATTTATGCATTTTTTGTTATGATGACATACTATTTATGCAATCTGATCATTTTTGTATTCATATGTTGAATGTACTAATTATTATTTTATATCATGTTATCATATTTTGTTACTTATTAATATTTATATGTTTAGAAAATTTGGTAGTATTTTAACTTGTTATTTTTTTTAGATAATGAATGTTCTAAAAAGTTTGAACTTATTTATTTGTTAAAGTTTGAACTTATTTGTTTGTTGAATTGAAAATGAGTTTATTAAATTATTTGTATTGTTTTATTATGAATGACAGATATTATTTATTACATAAAAATTTTAAAATCAAATATTATTTAATTTAATAAAATTGCATAGATCATAAATATTATGGTAAAATTTAGTTATTATATCATCATGCAAATTAGTATTTATATTATTTTTATATACTTAAAGTTATAATTTAAATTGTATTTATATTTGCAAAATAATTTAAAATTATCGATATTTACTAGCATTTATATAATATTGCAAATTATTTAATAATTATCGATATTTACTAGTGCCAGAAATAATTTAAAAATACAAATATTTAAGAAATATTAGTAATAACTATCCAGTATTTGTTTAATATTATTAATTACTTGTGACACCCAATAGTCCCACATCGGATGCGAATATAAGTGTGTTTGGGCATATAAGAGGACATGGACACTATTAGTAATAATAATTGAGTTTAAGCTGAGCCCAACGAGTTATTATTGCAAATGGACCGGATCATTATATTACTTAATATTAATGACAATCTATATTACTCAAAAAAAAATATTAATGACAATTTATTTAAATACCGGTATAAAATTAAATATCGTTAAATCACAATTTTTTCTATTGTGTTACTTCTAATTGGGTTATTTTATTATTTTTATTATTACAAATGTGGAACGCAGTTTTATATATTAATAATACTAATTATAGTTGTTAAAAGGAAATTAAGGAAGCTAATGCAATTACCTGTTAAAAAAAGAAGCATGTAATTATCACATTCCTCAGGAGTAAAGTGGAGGCACCTCGAGTAGGGCCGAGCGAAGCAAGAACAAGTATGACCGATTCGTGTTAACTTATTTATTAAATAAATTATATATAAAAAAAAAAATTATTAAATATTAAATTAAAAAATTTAACTTATTATTTATTTATTTATTAACAAATTAAATATAAGCTGCGTAAGAAATAAATGAAATTTTATTTATAATCATACAGACATTCACCAATTAGGCATGCAACGACAAAATTAGCAAATGTGTTCGAGAAGAGAAATTTGAGAACCACTAATTAAGTTGTATAGTAGCAAATCCGGCGAATAATTATTAGCAACATAATGAGACCAAAAACAAAAAGAAAAGAAATCCAACTGAATGCGACAACCACGCAATATGGACATGCCATTAATTGGTGGAGATTCCGTTGTAATCACAAGGTGCAAATCAGGAAACATCCTGATATTACCTACTGCAAATGAACAGGAGTAGTTCTTCAATCCTTTGTGACTCGCCTAGTAACAGAAAGAACAATAATACATGGACATCGACCAGTCCGATTGGGATAGCCTAATATCAGCTAGCAGAACTCCAAGGCAACGTTTTTTGTTTCCGAAGGTTCTTCCGTTCCGTTCCAACCAAATATTCCACCAAGTGGCCGCAATAGTGGTAAGAACCCATTTTCCTAAGGCATCCTTCTTGAGGGTGCTCGCTTCCCAAAGCCAATCGACAGTTGCACAGTTGCGGACCTCCTGTTTATTTGGCAGAAAAACCTCCAACAGTATTTTTGCTGAGATACAGGATACAAAAAGATGATCCGCCGTTTCCTCTGGACCTAAGCAGAAGACACAACTACTAAGCCCACTCCAGCCTCTTTTCAGTAAGATGTCCCTTGTCAGAACCCTCCGTCTAAGGACCAACCAAACAAAGATTTTGACTTTCAGCGGTATGTTAATGCTCCAAAGTTTAGCGAAGCGAGAGTATACTTCCCCACTACTATCTTGTAGAAAGCAGTACATGGACTTGACGGAGAAAACTCTAGAATTGGTTCAACGCCAATGAAATTCATCTGTTTGTAAGGAGCAGGCTTGAGATGATAGCTTTCAAACTTAGAATTAATCCCTCGAAACCCATAGGGCCAGTACCTAAACCCGTCAGAATTAACCTCCATCTCCAGCCGTTCCGTCCGTAACAATCTTTCACACGACAGGTTTTGTTGCGTACCAAGTCGAAGATGCTAGGAAATTGGGTCGATAGGGGGGAAGTCCCTATCCACATATCTGACCAGAAGCCTGTTAGTTCGCCATCTCCCACCGAGTCGGTGGTGCCGCATTTGAAAAGCTCCCTTGTGCCTAACACACTCCTCCACCATTGAGAGTAGGGTTTGAACGAGGTCCCTTCATTCAGGGGTCTCCTACGTAGGTAGTAGAGTCCGTTAAGAAGTGGTCCCACCACTTCACAAGCAGGGCGGTGTTCATGCTTTCCAAATTCATGACTCCTAGTCCCCCGTCCCTCTTGTCTCTGCAAACCACTTTCCAGCTAACCAGGCAGTTACCCCCCGAGATGGAACTTCTTCTTTTCCAGAAGAAAGCTCTCCGAAGCGAGTCAATGCGTCGAAGAGCCCAGACAGGGGCTCTAAAGACGGAGAAGAAATAGAGGGGGAGATTCGAGAGAACCGCGTTGACTAAGGTGAACCTCCCACCTTGTGAGAGCAGTTTTGCCTGCCACCCTTCAATTCTTTTCTCTATCTTGGTAATGATGCGCCACCAATCCTCTCTCCGAATATTGCCCTTCTTCAATGGAATCCCTAGATACTTGATCGGGAGCGAGCCTAGATTGCAATGTAAAGCAGCCGCGAGCCTCTCTCCTTTGTTACGTCTGTTGCCCAGGTAAAAAAGTTCCGACTTGTTCCTGTTGATCTTGAGGCCAGAAGCCCACTCAAAAACCTGCCACATAAAGCGAAGATTGCGTACTTGCCTTGCTTTTGCCTCGCAGAAGAAAATGGTGTCGTCCGCAAATTGGATGAGCGAAGTTTTAGCCGCCTCTGTGGGGCCTACACCTGTAATCAGGTTGTTCTGGACAGCTCTATTAGTCATCCTAGCCAAACCTTCTGCTACCAACAGGTACAAGAATGGTGATAAGGGATCCCCTTGACGAAGACCCCTCTTTAATTTAAGCCATTTTGTGGGGGTTCCATTAACAAGAATGGCGACCTTCCTATTGCAAATACACTGATCAATCCATCCACACCATTTTTGGTTCGTTCCAAGGCAACACAGAATATGTCTAAGAAACCCCCAGTTCACTTTATCAAAGGCTTTTTCGAAATCGGCCTTAATGCCAACACAGTCGATGTGTTTGCTCTCACCCCAGCTGATAAGCTCGCTAGCTGTGACGAAAGAATCTAAAATAAATCTACCTTTTAAGAAGGTCGTTTGCGTGGGGGAAATAATCTTATGCATCTCTTTGACTAGCCTATTCGCGAGAACTTTGGAAATAATTTTCTGAACACAGTTGATAAGACAGATAGGCCGGAAGTCGTTAGCAGATTTGGCACCTTCTGATTTGGGAATCAGGCAGATATGCGAGTAATCAATGGGGCCAGTGTTCAAAGAACCCTCGAATAAATCGTCAAAGATTTTAACTAGGTCATCTTTGATCACCTCCCAGAACTTGTGGTAGAAGAGCATACTGAAGTCATCGGGTCCGAGGGCCTTGTCCCCGCTCAACTGGAAGGTTGCTCTCTTTATCTCCTCCAACGAGAAGGGAGCAGTGAGATTGTCCTGACTCAACGAGGAACTGTCATGGAAAAGATCGCTCCAATCTCCGAAAGAAGAGGAAGGCAGATTTCCAGGCACAAATCTGTCCTTGAACTTGTGGAAGAAATAGTCGCTCGTCCTTCTCCCTATCAAGTGTAATGCCCTCATCCTCGATAACCCCGATACGGTTAGCTCTGTGTCTCCCATTAGCCATAGCATGAAAAAATTTGGTGTTCCCATCCCCTTCTTTAAGCCAATGTTGTTTGGCTCTGGTCTTCCAAAGTAACTCCTCTTCGCCTATTAAACCCTTCAGCTTTGTCTTGAGTCTTAGCCTCGACTCTTGCTCGCAAGAGGTCAAGCAGCGTCGCTCCTCCAGCTAATCAAGCCTTTGAATCTCCTCCGCCGTCGCCCTCTTCGATCTTAAAATGCTATGAAAGTTAGAAGAACACCACTCTTTAATCCTCCTACGACAGTGTCGTAGTTTGGCAGCAAAAGTGAGCACGCTCTCGTGCCTGTCCCCAATTTCCTTCCACCACACCGGAACCGGCGCATTGAAGTCATCCCGGGTGAGCCAGACCTTTTCAAATCTGAACAATTTGGGGGCCTGACACCTCTTCGTTTCAAGTAAAAGGGGGGAGTGATCCGAGGTAATTTTGGGGAGCGCCGTGACCGAGAAGAAGGGAAAGGAGAGATCCCAGTCGGTCGAGATCAGAAAGCGGTCAAGCTTGGCTAAAGTGGGGGTGCTTTGCATATTTGACCACGTAAAGCTTTGGTTAGCGAGCGGTAAGTCCACCAATTCCAGCTCGTTAATCAAATTGGAAAACATGCTCATTAGTTGGCTACTCCAACAGCGACCGCTTCTCTCGTTCTGAAAACGCGTTAGATTGAAGTCCCCACACATCACCAATGGGCCAAAGCAAACCGCTTTCAGCTCAACCAGCTCGCGGCATAAGTCCCCCTTGCCTTCCCAAGCAGGAGGCCCATACACATTCGTTAAGAAAAAAGAAAGGCCACTGTAGAAGTGCTTCAGGCGTAGCGTAAGTGAGTGATCACGCACTAATACTTCAGAGCAACAGAAGTTCCTAGAGTTCCAACAGGTAACTATACCGCCCGAAGCCCCAATCGAAGGGATAAAAAGACATTTGTCGAAGCTCGATCCGGCAAATGAGTTAAGAAAAGAACGAGAACGAGCTCACCTTGGTTTCTTGAAAGCATAAAATCGACTCTCTAAGCCCACCTACAACCGATTTAACAAGCCCGCGCTTGGTTAAATCGTTCAACCCTCTCACATTCCAAGAGCAGATTTGCAACATAGAAAAAAAAAGAGAACAACCTAAGGCCCGTTAACTATCCAGAAGACCTGACCACTCAGGTCGCAGAACTGACAAAATCCAGGAACAGGGAGGCGTCAGCGTCGCTCATCTTGATGGCGAATTTAGCGCTCTTGTACTTGATCTTCCTCCGCGCAGAAAAAACGCCACAGTCCTTGCTTCTACCAGAGCCAATGATCGAAGAATCAGAATCATCGCCGCCGCTCCTAAGAGCAACTTTACGCGCCATCACAAGATCCAGCACTAGTTTGCCCACCTTCCTCGCGAGTCTCGGACTTTTTCTGATTATTCGTGCATGGCGAGCAGGTCCGTCCGGCGACTCGAACGATGGCCCTTCGGAACCTTCGCAGGGAGAACCCCCCACCAGAGCTGCGCACTCGAACGCTGCAGGAAAAATAGCACTTGGAGGATCCCCCGCCAGATCCCCAATCCCAGCCGCTCGCCAAGGAATAGAGCATTCGCGGGATCGAGGAGGAGAGAGACGGTCGCGGTCCGGTGGGAGCACGATGATTCTGCATTGGGTGCCGCGCACTTCCTGAGCGAAGCTTGAGCAGGGGCCAGCAGACCAACAGTAACCCAGAAAGCGGATCAAGGTGGGCTCACCCGTAGAATCAGAAAGAATAGAAAACATGGGCCCATCATTAGGCAAAGCCTGCCAAGGCCACCTCGAAGAGAAGGCCCAGCCCTGAAGAAAGGAGCCCGTAAAAACCAACAAGGGCCCTTCCAGGGCCAAAACCCAACCCGAAGTAGGTGAAAAAGCGTCAACAGGACCCAATGCACGCAGATTAGTAAGAAACTTATCGCCATCCAAGGTCGGCGCAAAAAACGAGAGGCACTCGGAACGAGGACCTACTCTCTGCAACGTGGGGCACATAGAGCCCCCGTCCACCGCCATCAGAGCCGGTGCAACCTCGCTATTCTCGTCTTCAAACCCAGCTGAACAGGCCATTTTCCAAACCCACAAATTAAGGCAACAATTTGAAAAAGAACCGGAGTAGAGCAACGGGAGATTCCCGAGAGCTCTCAGCCGCCTTGACCGATCTTCATACTCCAATCCGGTGAAGACCCGTGACAGTGCGTCGTCAGCACGAGGTGAACCCACAGGACAAAGGAAAGAACTCGCTCATGAAGCGTCTAGCGGTCCTTTGTGGGCACCCTCGCCGGAATCTGCCATCTCTCTCCTCGGCGGTTGAAAAAGAGCCATGCGTTGCTGCCTCCCCTCAAGCTCCTCAACTCTGCGTCTTCTGTCTCTGATCTCCGAGGAGTTCCAAGATTCGCTTTGTCCGGCACGAGTAGCGTCCCTGGTGTCGCTGTTGTCGCCGCCCAGCGCGACCAAAGACACCCTTTTGGCTAGTCGCATTCCATGAGGGTCCGTTTGATCCCCCCCTCGTTGGGATCCCTCCCCCCCCCCCTCCCCCCCCCCCACGAACGGAGTGCCGTGGTCATCCCCGCCGAAAGGTGAAGTGTCACGCCCCGGGGTCGAAACTGCGACCCGGGCTCGCTAACAGATCCGCCATCTGTACGGAAACTGCCGTACAGACGAAGCGTCTAACCTGCAGAAAGAAACATCTACAGTATACAGATATCAGAGAGCTGAAAGTAAACTACTAAAAACTGAAAATAATACAATATCCATCTCCCAAATACAATCATATAAAAAGTCCTCTGATACAAAATATCCTCACTACAACAGTCTCTCAAACTATAAAAGAAGTAAACTAATCAACTGGAGCTCTCCTCTGAAGGGGTACAGCTACACTCCAACGACGGGTAGGGAACTAGCTCGCGACTCCCTCGCCTCGGTCAGAAGGATCAGCAACAGGAGCACAGGAACAGAAGAAGAAGTCCCTGGGGAAAAGACACCACGACGGGTGTGAGAACTACTTCCCACAGTAGTTCTCAGTGGGTGCCGTCAACAAGCCCAACGGTCTGCCCACTAAGTCTACTAGAGGCAAAAGATAATAATGCAATGAAATCTGAACAAGAAAAGCTGGAACTACTCTACAGCTACCATGCCAAAGACACCACGACGGGTGTGAGAACTACTTCCCACAGTAGTTCTCAGTGGGTGCCGTCAACAAGCCCAACGGTCTGCCCACTAAGTCTACTAGAGGCAAAAGATAATAATGCAATGAAATCTGAACAAGAAAAGCTGGAACTACTCTACAGCTACCATGCCTCTATCTAGATACTCAAAAAGTGGAACAGAGGAAAGTAAATGAAACCACTCGCACACAAGGTGCTCAAACGACCCAATCGAACTGACTGCCTCATAGGGTCCAGTCAAACCTGCGCCTGACGACTAGGAGCGCACCTGCCCACTACCACGCATCCACATGAGGACGGGATTTACGTGGGGCGCCCTGTCCGCCTAACTCACCCCTCGCGCAAAACTGCCTCAACAGGCCAACCACCGCATCCACTGCGGCATCTCAGGGGGCGCGACACCAACTGAGAAAAACGGCGCGGCATAGAGTATCAAACATTGGCATATGCAGGCTATAGTCAAAACCACGCTCACTCTCAGAACGGTAGGACTCAAGACCCCCAAATATCTCGCACAACAGTCGGAGCACTCTCGACGACTCAGCTGATCGGCCAACACGAAACACGAGACACTAGCCTCTCCAACAGCTCGCAGCACAAGCACACTGGCTGGATGTGAGGACCCGGATCCCCACGGCAGTGTTTACTGTTGGTTTGGAGGCTTCTAGGGGTGCGTGTGTGCGTGCCGGGCCCCAGAATTAAGTTCTTGGTTAATTTAGAGCTTGTTTTCTTTTCTGGAAGCCCATTTTGGGTGTGTGAGGTGTTTGCGCGCTTTTTGGAGCCAAGAATGTGACCCGGAACGGAAATTGGATCAAGTCTACTCTTCCGGGAATTTTTAGGAAATTTATTTTCAGGTGAAATTCGCGTGTGAACAGTAACCTTGTTTGCAGATTTTTGGAATAGTAATTGTGTGTATGAATTGTGTATAATTGAGAGGTGTTGTTGTACCCAGGATTGTAAGAGCACTTTTTCTGTGCTCTTTGCACTGTGGATCTGGGCAGTTGTCGGTTTCTGGGCTTTTCATCTGTGCGACCCCGGACAGTTAGCGCGTTCAGGTGGGTGATCCTGCTTGCAATATCTATGGACTGCACTCTAATTCTACAAGTATGATAGCATGCATGATAGTATATGAGTTAAATAATTTGTGCAAAACTGTATGTTGAAACCACTGTAGCTAGCTGCTATATCTGATGACTTCTTGGTAAGTTTTGCAATATGGAAACCCAACTTAGCTTAATTGTTTGTTAACTAACTATTTCATGCACAGTTAAATTACAGTAAATGTGAACATGTATGCAGAATTATTCATCACCTTAGCTTTCCCACAGTAGTAGTACTCTCGTCATTCTGGACTTGTACTCTCGTCATTTTGGACATAGTGATTCTCCCCGAGTCGTGGACTGGGAGGTTTATTAGCTGGGGATTGCATTTGCACTCGCGTCTGGGGACCGAGTGGTGTCTGTAGCAGTCTGTAGACCAGTTTGCATAGTGATAGTGGATCTGGGATCCTTGGGACATGGTCATAGTGACAGTGTGGATTTTTAGCCAGTGAGTGAGATAGTGATTGGATCATAACCTGCGTGTGCCACATTTGTGCTTGACAGTGTTGTGCAGTTATTTGACTCGAGCGGGTCGCTCCCCTCGAGTGCCACTCCGGAGTAGGCGAGACCGGGTTGTAGTACCGGCTTGGAGATTGAGCTAGATACCGGGTTGGAGTACCGGACATACCTACAGCGGTAGGTAGGCGCAGGTTTGCCTGGGCCCGTTGTGGCAGTCTGTTTGGATTGGGTATTCTGAGATGAGTGTCAGTAGTGGCATATCGTCCTCCTGTTCTTTTCCCTTGGGCATTGTAGATAGAGGCATAGTAGCAGTAGATGTTTATTTTCCAGCTTTTCATACTGCATTTCTTTTGTTACTTTTTGTCTCTAGTAGACTTAGTGGGCAGGCCGTCGGGCTTGTTGGCGGCACCCACTGAGAACTACTGTGGGAGGTAGTTCTCACACCCGTCGTGGTGTCTTTTCCTCAGGGACTTCAGCTCCAGTTCCTGCGGTGCTAGTTGCTGATCCTGCTCTTCCAGACCGAGGTAAGGGAGTCGCGAGATAGATTCCTTCCCCCTTCAGCTTCAGTGTGTATAGAGGTACCCTTATATTTTGGTTGTGTCATGTTTGAGAGATTATGTAGTGAGGTATCGAGTTGTACTTTTCTTGTTTCTTTAGAGAGACTGCTGTATTCTGGTGAGGATATGTTGTATATTGGGAGAGACTGTACTATTTTCTGCTCATAATTAGTTTTCTTTACTGCTCTGATATCTGTTAGTATAGCTAATCCATTTTTTGCAGGTTTGACGCTACGCCTCTACAGGGCTTCCTGTAGGGACGGCGGATCTGTTGGCGAGCCCAGGGTACAGTCTTGACCCCGGGGCGTGACACTGGAGGTACTCAACAGCCAGGTACGACCCGCAACTCAGGCTAACAATACTGGTCGGACAACACTCAACGACCTGGGATCACCGTCAACCCCAACGGTTCCCAACTATACGGACCGGAAGATACTCGACGGCCCGGGACTACCGTCTACTCAACGGCTCCTTCCCACGACAGCGTAAAAGGGAAACAAGACCTCTCGGGACTACCGTTTATCCAAACGGCTCCCCGCACAGATAAGCAACCCGCTACAACTACCAGACTCCACTCTGCTCCCAAGCAAGAGTGCAAAAGCATCCCACACTAAAAGTAAGTCCCGACCTCTCGGCCCACTACCCGGGCGAGAATAACACTATGTCCAGGAATGAAAGAACAGTGTGGATGTCTAAGCATAAATAACCCTAGCCCAAGTGAGGGTTTTCTACTGGTCTGATTACACATGCAACATATGACGGGGGTGCTAGGTCAAGTTCAAAGATAACTATTTTAACAGATACTAAAAGGAATAACAATTCCTACAATCTAGCATGCTACACAATGAAATAAACTATCATGCATAGTCCTACATCAGTAGAAATACTGTACAGTCCATAAAACTTAGAGATAAGGCCACCCACCTCGATTTGCCACCAATTGCTCGTAGACACTTGCAATTGGCCTCCACGGAGTCCGCACGCAAAACGGGGCACGGTGCGGGAGTCTGCACGCAAAACGGTGCACGGTGCCGGAATCCGCACGCCAAATGGAGTCCGCACGCAAAACGGTGCACTGTGCCGGAATCTGCACGCCAAACGGGGTCCGCACGCAAAACGATGCACGGTGCCGGAGTCCGCACGTAAAACGGTGCACGGTGCCAAGATCCGCACGCAAAACGGAGTCCGCACGCAAAACGGTGCACGGTGCCGGAGTCCGCACGCAAAACGGTGCACGGTGCCAGGATCCGCACGCAAAACGGTACACGGTGCCGGAGTCCGCACGCAAAACGGTGCACGGTGCTGGAGTCCGCACGCAAAATGGTGCACGGTGTCAGGATCCGCACGCAAAACGGAGTCTGCACGCAAAACGGTGCACGGTGCCCAACACAGAAAAGACCAAGAGGGTCAATAACAGTCTAAAAGAACGCTCCAAAAACTGTACAAAAAAATAGAAAAACCAACACACGGGACCCACCCGATTGCGCCGCCGCCGAAACGCTTCGCCGGGCGACCTCGCACGCAAAACGAGGTCCACGACGCACCGCCGCACCTCACGCAACCTCCTCCCTCACTCCCTCTCGCTCTCAGGTGCAGAAGAAAGAAAAGGAAGGGAGAAAATGGCGGTGCGGGGAGGAAGAAGAAGAAGAAAAAGAAAAGGGGAGGAGAAGGGGCGGTCCACGGTGCCGGTCCACGGAGCCGGTCCACGGCGCGGGCAAATGGGGAAGCCCCATCCGCGGTCCACGGCCCATGGGCGCGCGCGCCTGGTCCACGCGCGCGCCCACAGGGCCACGTGGCGCGCGGTAACGCACCCGCCACACGGGCGCGTTACACCACGCCCACGCCAGGCGCGGGACACGCGCCCGCCACACCGGGCGCGCGTGCCCCCGCGCCCGCGCGGGCGCGAGTGGGAGCCCGCCACATGGCGGGCTCTGCGCGTTCCGCGCCGGAGCGCGGTTCCCAGCGCGCGCCTGTTGCGCGCCTCGGGAAGCGTGCCGCCGCGCCACCTCAGGATCCGCGCCATGCCTCGCCTCGTTTTGCGTGCCACGTCGCCTCGAAAAACACGCACGCCTACCGGACTCTAAAACAAACAAGTAAATAGTCCATTCTTAGCGATTTCGCGCGCTGAATCCAAAAACGATATCCGTTTTTCCAAATTCTCACCCAAAAATTTGCCGAATGCCCATTCGATCCGATTTTCGCGCCGGGTCCATTTTTAAAGTCTGATTTGCCAAATTCCAACTCTAAAAATTCCCGAAGGCGACCGGAGAGGTAAACTTTTATCCAAACTTCGCCCGGAGTCCAATTTGACATCCGAATCGCGCGAAACCACCTCTAAACACCCGACGGGTCATCCAAATTTCCACGGGGTCTCCTTTTAAGCACAAAGTCCAACACTTGTGTCCAAATTGCGCGCAAACACCACCGACACATCACGCAGGCCTCCAGTGATGCAACTAAATCCTAAATTGCATCACAAATCCATTTCTTGGGCCCGACACGCGCACAAACACTCCCAACGGCCACTAAAAGCTGCCCAACAATCGGCAACTTCTACGCGGGGAATTCCGGGACCTCACATGAAGTGCTTTCAATTCTCACCGGAACAGTTATGACAACATCTCCCATCGAGATCGACAAATGCTCGGGTATGTCGGCGAGATCGTCCACCGCTACCAAGCATCTGAACCCGGTCATATCCACAATGTTGATGCTATTTTCGTCACCACGGAGGAAACGTCCGAATCCACTAACGATGGCGCTCACTCGATTTGCCGACCAACATTCAAACGGCAAATTGATGATCTTGGTCCAGGCTTTGTGGGTGAGTCTGGAGTATTCGACGTTGTGAGTGAGTCTCGATATTTATTTATTTATTTATTTATTTATTTTTATTTTTTTGGCCCGGTTGCTCCACTGAGGTAGCCGGTTGCCCCTGTGCTAAGTTTATTTGCGCTATGAATGAAGCGGCAGCATGCTGTCTTTCTCTCAAAAAAAAAAAATAATACATGGACATTTCAAAATAAACATATTTTTTATATTTTAGTTATTTAAGAATAAAATATTTTTTAATGATTATTTCACAATTTTTAAAGTAATCATATTTTTATTTATTAGATAAGTGGAGTTTGAGATATACACACTCTAAAAAAAATTATACAAGCATTAAAAGAAAAATGTAATATGATTAGATAAAATAGAAAAGACTTTCAATATATATATATATATATATATATATATATATATATATATATATATATATATATATTGCAGGTATTAGTCAATCTGAGATGCATTACGAGATAGTGATGAGCCTGTGCTACTGTTTCAGTCATATTTAGGCCCGTTGAAGTGCTTGGGGGTTGAAGGAACCTCATTAGTAGGTGCATATTGGGTTCATTTTGTTAGTTATTTATTTATGAATTAAAATAAATTTAAATTTTTGGTTCGTGATAATATATTTAAAAATTAATAAGTTGAGTTGGATGAGTCCAATAAATTAAGTGGGGCTACGGTCGATAATAAATATAACGGCAATAAGCCCAACAATAGACCTAAAGTCCATATGGGTTGAGTCCGGTCGATACCCGTTGGCGCTGTGTCTATACGCTTTAAGTGAATTGATTGCGTATTTCTAACAGCTCAAGCTTTTGGTATTAATGGTTAGTGTCAACGATCCGACAAGTAGTATCAGAGCAAGTGGCACGGATTTGATTCCCACGGAAGGAATGTTGGCTATTTATTTATGAATTAAAATAGGTTCAATTTTCTGTCCGTGACAAGCTTAAATCGATCCGACACATTTGCTCAGAACATCTCACCAATGAGAAGTTGATAGATGGTAACTTTAATTTGTAATGAATTTAATTTTTTAATAAATTATTAATTTTGAAATTTTAAAATTTATATAGATTTTTTATATAATTTTTTTTAAGCTTTTTATAATTTTTTTAAAATTTATAAAAATTTAACAATTAAAATTTTTGCACCTTCTTTTATACATTTTTTTGAGTCATTTTAAATTTTTAAAATTTTTAAAATTTTAAATTTTATAAATGTTTAAGTTTTTTAATTTTAATTTTTAATAAATTTAAAAATTATAAATATTTAAAATTTATTAATTCTTAAATTTATAGAAATTATTATATACACATTTTAAAATTTTTAAAAATTTATAAATTTTCAAAAATTTTTAATAAATTAAATTTTTTATTTACAAAAGCTTTAAATAATATAAATTATAATTAGATTTTTTTAAATAAATTTTTTAAAGTGTAATTTTTTCTATAAAAAATATTTATTTTTTCTTTTTTTTTCTTATTTTTTTTATCAAATTAAATAAAAAAAAATTATCTCGTATAAATCTAATACTCATACAAATATAAAATTATATTATTTTTACTTATTTAAAAACTTATATATATTTTTAAAATAAATAATTACCGCTTATATCCGAATTAAACACAACCTTTTTGTTTATCATTATGAGTACAATTTGAAAAGTATCGTCGGTGCACATTTTACGCGTGCATGTATCTTGAGCGCATGCATTATGGCTAAATTATTTGTGTACTCCACGGTAACAGCACAAAATTTGATTTCCCGTGGCCATTTGCAATGTTTACTGAATGCATAATTACAAGTTACTTTGTGTACTTCGAAAAGTTTTAACCATATATTATTTAATAAATATGTGAGTAATTTTTTATTATAATTAATAATTATCATTAGCAACAAACCCTTTGGCCTATATTATGAAAAAATAATTTTTACAGTATTAATTTTGAATTAAAAAATTAATTTTTGTTAAAAGTTATAGCGTGGCTAAGTTTAGGTAGAAAATATTTTTTTTGAAATAAATTTGTAAAACTGTTTAAAAAAAAAAAAATACTAACTGCAAATAAAAAAAATTTACTAAATTTTATAAAATAATAAAAAAATATAATTTTAATTTAAATTTGTAATAAAATTTAAAATTGATATTTTAATTTAAATTTTAAAATTTAAATTTTTAAATATAAATATAAATTTTAAATTTTTAATTTAAAATCTAAATTTGGAATTGAAAATTAAAAGTTAAAAATTTGAATATTTTAATTTGAAAAGTTGAAATTTAAAATTTAAAATTCAAAATTCAAATGTAAAAATTTAAAATATGAATTTTAAAGATTTGAAATTTGTAAATTAAAACTTAAAATTTAAAATTTTGTTTTTTTTTATCTTAATTTTTATTTTTGAAATTTAAAATTTAAAATTTAAAGTTTAAAGTTTAAAATTTAATATACAAATTTTAAATTATGAAATTTTTAATGTAAAAGTAAAATTTAAAAATTTAAATATAAAATTTAAAATTAATATTTAAATTTAAAATAAAAATAAAATTTTAAATTTGAGTTCAAAATCAAAATTAAATATTGAGAAGCAGATTTTACTTGATTTTAATTTTGGGTTTTAAAAATTAGAAAACTAATTCTAAAAATCAGAACTAATTTTCGAGAACGATGTTATCAAACTTTTTATTGAGCCAAAATTTTTTTTTTTTTTTTGACAGAAAATCACTTTTGAGAAGTTAGGCGAATTTTCAACAATATTATTTTTTATAAATTTTATATTACTTTTAATTGTTTTCTTATATTATTTTTATTATTCATATTACAAATGACAGGATGGTATATATGGTATGTCCTTTATATTTTCATTAAGTAGTATCCACTTACTCTTGGTATCCATTTACTTGCTTGCATAGACATTGTAGACACTGCATAATTCAATCCGTTGACGTCTCTATCCCTTCTCTTAGACCATGCTATTTTATCAACTATTCACTAAATTCAAAAAATACACTATTATTTTAACTGTACATCTTTTTATTCAAGGATAAAAACTTATAAACATCAATTACTTGATACTTTTAAAATCATATGAGCCCAATTATATATATATATATATATATATATATATATATATATATATATATATATATATATAGTCCGGCTAGAATATTATCGATAGCACCAAACAATTGGTGCTATCAAGTTTTCAGCCGTTGGATGAAAAAAATATGCGGTTGGAATTATAGTGGCCCCCTAAGATTTTTACTATTCAACCAACCACCTAGTAAACCCTAGGGGACCACTATAATCCCAACCGCATATTTTTTCATCCAACGGCTAAAAACTTGATAGCACCAATGGCTTGGTGCTATCGATAGTATTATAGCCTAATTATATATATATATATATATAGTAGAGCTTATATACTTTCAAAAGTGCAAGGCCAAATATGTTTATAAATTTTTTACTATAGAATTAGTATTAAGATTTGTGCTATTATAAAAAAATTAAAAAGACAAAAAAAAAATACAATTTTACGAATCTCCATATAAATTTAATAGCAACAAAATCACAAGCATATTTGAACTTGTGCTTTTAAAAACATATAAACTCTTCTCAGTTGATCATGTCCATCCTTTTGATTATACTTTTTTTTCTAACCATCCACTAAATTTTATGGGCTTACTATCATCCTAACTGCACATTTTTTTCATCCAAGGGCCAAAAACCTAATAGCACAAATAATTTGCTGTTATTAATAGTATAATAGTCTAGTTTTATATATGAATCCAGCTACTATGCTATCGATATATTTTGTGCTATCAAATTTTTCGCCGTTAGATCTATATCTTTGACCTTTTCTACTCTTTAAATTATATTATATTTCCAACCACCTGCTAATCTCTAGGGGCCTACTATCATCTTGACTGTATATCTTTTTATCCAAGAATTAAAAATCTAATAGCACTAATAACTTGGTGCTATTAATAGTATTATAGTATAAATCTATACATGAGTTCAACTACTATGCACTTAGTGCAAAGTGCTTATATTGTTCTTATCTTAAAAAAAACTAAATTACATTTTTGTGCTCAATTTATGGGGTCCTTGCCATCTTGATTTTCAAATTTTAATTTATTATATTTTTTTAGTTTGAATTTTATGAATTATTATAATTAATCAAGTTTAATGATCTAATTTAATTGGCTAAAATTTAATGAATTATTAATATAGAAATTTATTTATATTTAGCTAACTAAATGAAATTGAAAAATTCAATTATAACAATTCAAACTTATAATAATTTAAAAAATTTAAATCAGAAATTATAATAAAATAAATTTTGATGATGTCAAACAGTTCATGCATGCTACTCATAGTTTGAAAATTAAAGTATAATTTATCCATAAAAAATAAAAAGTAAATGAAAGTGGGCACTCCAAAGATACTGCTTTTATTGGGTAATAGGACTACGACAACCATCACATTGCCATTACATTATTTTCCCCAACAGGTGATTATTTATTATAACAAAGTGGCCTCATTAACGTCTAATCTTATTCCACGGCTCTAGCTGAATGTTGAGCCCAATTAAAGGGCCTCTGATTGTAGCAGTCCAAGTTATCCCCGTAGCTGACTCCGAGAATGTCACAATATCTCTTGTAGAACCCGATCCGACTCGCGACGCGGTTGTCGGGCCCGCGCCCGCACTCGAGCCCGCCGTTGATGATGTTGGTGATGACTCCGTACCCGGGAAGCCGACCGGCGGATAGGTCGGCGGTAGAGGGAGTCCAGTTATCGGTGATCACGTCGTGGGACGACGGCTTGGGCGCTTGAGGGGTCATCCAGAACCAGAGTGCGGTCTCGAACGAGAGTTTTGGGTACGTCGCGACCAACTCCGGGTTGCTGAGCAGGTCCACTCCGAGGGCTTCCCCCGCTTGGCCGTAGTTGTAGTTGCTGCAATAATTAATTCCAATCAAAAGAACGTTGGTCCGCAAGCTATATATTATCCTATCAACTAACTAAATATTTGAAACTGTTCAATCCGAAACATTATTAAAAGGTCACAAGCATTATTATACATACTAAGAGATTTGAATGGGCCCACGGCCGAAATACTTCTTCCCAGCTACGCATGGCCACTGCACGCTCGGAACGCAGTAGTCCCAAGTGGCACCCACCTCCTCCAGAAAGCAGTAACCCCATGCATACGGTCCATCCGGGGCAGTCGCCCACCCGCCTGCATTATATATATCCACGTACGTATACACCAGTCATTTCGATAATTTTTTGTGTGCTTAAAATCATATGAATCGATCGTACTAGCTAGTTCAATTTCAATCCACATAAAGAACATACCGGTGGTCTCGTGCGACGTCTGTGCCAAGAACGCCGCAATCTCCCGCTTCTGAGTGTCGAGATCCCCTGTCGTCCCGAAGCCGACGAATGCGTCGGCGGCGGCGATGAAGTCTTCGTACTGGTAGAACCCGTGGGCCGGGCAGGCGGAGTTATTGCGATGCTTCAACAGCTCGTCAAACAGCGCGGAGGAGATGATCGATGCTACTCCGCCGCCGCTCGGCGAGGGCGGGGAAGGCGTCGGCGGCGGCGGGGGTGGCGAGGGCGGGGAGGGCGGGGAGGGCGGGGGCCCGCCGCCGCACTGGCTCTGACAGCCATTGCCGCAGTAGGGGGGAGTGCTTCCGCAGAAGCCCCACTGGCTGCAGCAAAGACCGTCGTGGCACAGAGCGCCTCCGGCCTGGATGCCGCACTGCTCGGCAAGGGCGCCACCATGCAACGAGATGGTAATTGAGACAAGAAAAACAGTAAAGACAAAGTTCTTCATATTTTTTTGATGTGGCAAATGAGAGGTGCGGGGGATTGCTATTTATAGTGGAGAGAAGCTTTGAAGTTAAATAAGATTCCATGGAAGTGGTACTTTTCTCATCAATTTCATTAATTGGTCCATCAATTTCATTAATGCGATTTTGTAAAGTTATTTTGTAATTTTTTTTTTTTTTTTTTTTTTTTTGCTATTTTCAATTAAATAGCTTTTTTTAACTAAATTTATTTTAAAATAATTCAAAATTTAAAATTTAAAATTTAAATATTAATTTAAAATTTAATATTTCAAATTTAAAATATAAAATTTAAAATTTAAATTTAAAATCATGATTAAATTTCAAAAAGCAGATTTCAACTATTTCTAATTTTGAGCTTTTAAAATAAAAAATTTATTTTAAAAGATTATTTTAAAAAATTATAATTAAAATTTTAAAAAATTTATCAAATGTCCTTTTAATAAAAAAAATATTTTTCATTCAAAAATTAATTTTTCAATTGTAGGCCAAACGACAACTTACACCCTGTTGTGCGTGGGGGCGCCCTTAAATTTTAAAAAATTAAGTGGAGTAGCTCCACATGAGTTCGCGTTTTGATAATTTCATTAAATTTAAGGTACTTATTTTGTATTTAAAATATAAAGGGTTATTTGGTCTAATTTTTGAAAGTGATTTTGAGCTAAAAAGTGATTTTCGACTCAATAGAGTATTTGGCAACTAAATTTTCAAATCTTATTCTGATTTGTAAAATTAATTTTTTGATTTTCGAAGTCCAAATCAGAAGCAGTTAAAATCTGCTTGTTGAAAACTAATTTTGATTTTGAATTCAAATTTTAAATTTAATTTTAATTTTAGATTTAAAATTTAAAGTTAAATTTAATTTTTAATTTTAAATTTGATTTTTAAAATTTTAAATTTTAACTTTTTTATTTTAAATTTCAAATTTTAAATTTAGCTATTAATTTTAATTTAAAATTTAAAATTTCAAATCTTAAATTTTATAATTTTAAATTTTAAATTACAAATTTCAAATTTATGATTAAATTTCAAATTTAATTATTAAATTTAAATTTTAAATTTAGATTTTAAATTTGAAATTAAAAAATTAAACTTTCATTTAAAAATTTAAAAATTAAATTTTTAAATTTCAAATTTATATTCTAAATTAAAATATCAATTTTTAAATTATATTTTAAAATTTAAATTATTTTAAAATAAAATTTAGAAAAAAAAATTATTATTTACAAATAAAAAAAAAATTTTGAACCAAACAGTTTTAAAAAATCATATCAGAAAAATTATTTTTTATTTTGTTGCCATGTGGTGTGTCCACATTGGCCGGTTCTATTTTTGACTCAATCCATATGAGATTTGGATTAGGATTTATCCTTATAGGTTAAGGATAAGAATAGGATTTATCCTTATGGGTTAAAGATAAGGATATGTTTCTTATAGGTTAAGAAACATATCTTAACTTGTATCCTAACCATATTCTGTTTATCTCTACGTGAGAAAGAGGATATCCTAAAGGGTCCTAATAGTCTATAAATAGAACCCCTTCCCCTATACGGGGATATATGAGTGATACAATATACGATACATAAGAAGAAAAAGGATTTTCTTCTTCCTCATTCTCTCTCTACGTTCTCTCTGGGTTTCCACCTTAGTTCCCAGGGTTTTGGAGTGTGGACATAGAAGAGGACTCTGGTAGCCCTCTTCGCATCCGATCCGATCTGCGCATCCGGTCTGCAACCAGGAGATTCGTGGAGAGTCAAGAATTACCAAGAAGACAAGGACGATCCAAGAAGGCTGGTAAAACAAGCTAGCTGATCCAATTCCGGTTCCTGGATACGTTGGCTATCCAGTTTGTAAATTTCCGCTGCCCTATAAAATCCAACAATTGGTATCGGAGCCATTTGCTTGTTTTCGCCCAAAAAATCATGCCTATGTGTTTGCTTGATTAAATAAAAAAAAAAAAAAAAAAATGTTTCGTTGATCATATTTTTCGTAGATTAGTTCTACATTTTTTTTTAGATTCTTTTTCTATGTGAAATCGAATAAATAAAAGTTGAAGATAGAAAATTAAATTAGTTTTAATTTTTTATTCTTTTATGTTGATCACGAAATATTTTTTATTTACATATGTTGTAAATGACCTCTTTTTTTTATTATTATTATTTACATATGCTGTAAATATTTTTTTTTAAGATAAAAAGAAAACTAAATTAGTTTTAGTTTTTTATTCTTCAAGAAATTTTTTTTACATCGGTTGTAAATAAATATTTTTTATTTTATTTTATGCTGTGTGCATTACTTAAAAAAAAAAAAAAAAAAAAAAAAAAGGAAGAAGGCCGGCCGCAGCAAGCAGGCGCGGGCCCCCGTGCTTCGGGTGCAGGGGCCCGGCTAGCATGGCCCGCGGGCGGGCTCAGTGCCCAGCCCGCAGCTCCCCTGCAGGCGCAGGCGCAGGCCAGGCCCGGCCCGGCCTGCAGCTCCGCAGCAGAGCGGGCCCCTTGCGCTAGGTGCGCTGGGCCCGGCCCGGCCCGCCTCCTCTGCGGGCGGGCGCCGGCCCATCGCGCTGGGTAGGCGTGGCTGGCCCGGCCTGAGTGGCTTCCTGCATTTTTTTTAATTTTTTTTTAAGAAAATAATTTTTTTTATGCTCCTATGTGGTGCAATTTTTTATGCTCCTATGTGGTGTGAAATTTTTTTTTTTATTTATGCATGCGTTGTATACTCTATATATATCTTGTGTGGATGTAAACTATAATGCTTTTGTGGCTTGTTGTGTATGTTTTGTGCATATAAGTACTTGTGTTCTTTCGGTGTTTTTCTACAAAATTTAATTTTAGAAAAGCGGGTTCGGCGTGTGCAGCATTCCTTTAGAATATGGTTACCTTTGATGTACATCTTTGTAGTGATGTAGTAGGTTTTATTTCTGCAAATGTGATGTAATAATTAAGGTCATGTAAGAGGAATGTGTTTTGCACACCATCGACGTTTTTCAAATTAAATTTTGGCACAAGCACTTATTTTATTATTTTATCTGTGTGATATGAATTATCTAAGATAAGTTCTTAAATTTTTTTTTAAAAGATGTGTTCTTTTAATGGATGAGTTTCGTTTTTTGGATAAGTTTCAAAATTAAATAAGAAAAAAATTAATAAGATTGAAATTTCTTGAACCGACACTGGGTGATGATTATGAGCCTAGCGAAATTTTCGATCCCGTTGTGAAGGAGATATTTTTTCAATTTTGTTAATTTTTTGAAATATGTGCCTAATGTCCAAACCTGTTTTTGAATGTAGTGAAATGGCTTCCAGAAATGTTATAACTGACCTCACGAGGGGTGATAAGCTAAACGGAAAAAATTATGACATATGGCACAGAAAAATGCAATACCTGCTTAATGAACAAGGAGTTCTTGAAACTCTCTCTGTCAAAAAGACCGAGCCTCTAGATAACTCTACTGCAGAACACAAGCATGAGCAGGATGTCTATGATAAATGGTTCAAGGAGGATCGTACGGCTAGGTATACTATGTTGTGTGCCATGCAGGATGACCTCATTGGACAGTTTGAGACATTTGAGACTGCCAAAGACATGTGGGAAAATCTGAAGATTGCTTTTGGGCAAACTTCAGTTACGAGGCTGCGTGCCCTAAATCTAAAGTTTCAGCAGTACATTAAGGACCCGAAGCACTCAATGGTTGAGCACCTACGTGTGATGAGCACCATGATTCGGGACCTTAAGGCTGCTGGAAATGAGCTCACCGATGAGCAACAGGTTCTCGCAGTGATTCGTTCACTGCCGGACCCTGAATGGTCCCAGATGAAGCTCCTGATGACGCACAGTGAGGGCATTAAAACGTTTAATGACATATCACGTCATCTCGAGCTTGAGGCAGAACGCTTGGATGCGAACCGTTCTGTCGCTCTTGTTGCACGCTCTGAGAAGCGCGGTGGGATTGCACCCAAGCGCAAAAAGCGTTACAACAATGGAGCGCAGAAAATAAAAATCAAATTCCTCATGGTGGAATTGGAAAGCGCGGCAGAGGCAAGCGCGCTGGCAGTAGAGATGTTGCGAAGCTAAAATGCTATAACTGCAAGAAGAAGGGTCATTTCGCTCGGGATTGTTCTGAGCCGAAAAAGGTAACCCTACCACTCTCACACTGTTTTGTTTGCTCTTATGCTTTAGTAGCTAATTCTCTTCCCGATTGGATCGTGGATACAGGAGCAAACAAGCACGTAGTGCGTGATCGAGCGGGATTTGTAGATTACCATCGAGTACCGACTGGCACACAATTTGTCACCCTTGGGAATGGCTCAATGGAAGAAGTTATTGGAGTTGGTTCGTACCAACTCAAGTTGCGTGGTGGCCGCACCTTACTTCTTCAAGATGTGCTATATGCACCCGGTATAAGATGTAATCTATGTTCAGTTTTAGCTTTGCTACATTTAGGCTATTCTTTTCATTTTGACAGAGACCGCCTTGACATTTCCTTTCATGGTACTTTATTTGGATATGGTACATTAATAAATGGTTTCTTTAAGTTAGATTTGGAGGATGATTCGTTTGCTTTTGCTTCTTCTTCTTCTAATCTTTGTGATGAATCCGTTAAATGGCATGCCAGACTAGGCCATATAGGTCAAGAAAGAATGAACAGAATGGCTCGAGTAGGCCTTTTGGGGTCTCTCGCCAAAGTTGACCTATCTGTGTGCGAGCCTTGTCTGGCTGGGAAGGCATGTAGAAAGCCTTTTGGTAAGGCTACTCGTGCCTCTCATCCTTTGGAACTGATCCACTCAGACATTTGTGGGCCAATGAATGTGAGGGCCCGGCATGGTGCGTGCTATTTTCTCACATTCATTGATGATTATTCCCGTTATGGCTATGTGTATTTGATTTCTCACCGTTCTGAAGCTTTAGATTGCTTCAAGCGCTTCGTAGCGGAGGCTGAGAATCAAATAGAAAGAAGTGTAAAAGTGCTTCGCACTGATCGAGGACGTGAGTACTTGTCTGATCAGTTCAAGACTTACTGTGAGCAAAAGGGCATTATGAGACAGCTCACTATTCCAGGTACTCCGCAACAAAATGGTGTTGCAGAGCGAAGGAATCGTACTCTACTGGACATGGTTAGGTCTATGATGGCGCATGCTCATCTTCCTATAAGTTTTTGGGGAGATGCTCTTTTGACTGCTGCCTATATTCTTAATCGAGTCCCTAGTAAATCAGTGCCATCTACCCCATATGAGTTATGGAGTGGTAGAAAGCCAAGTTTACACTACTTACGCCCTTGGGGTTCAGCTGGATATGTTCATAACCCCTCACATAGATTCGGAAAACTCGGCCCTAAAGCAAGCAAGCATGTGTTCATCAGATACCCTGAAAATTCGAAGGGCTATGTGATGTATGGTGAACACCCAGATGGTGGGATGACCGAGATTGAGTCTCGTAATGTGGAATTCCTAGAGAAGGAATTTCCAAGCATTGGTGAAATGCGAAATGACGTCGGATTGTATGAGTTACAAGACGATGCTATCCCATCTTCTGGTGAGGGTGATCGATCACTTCCCGAAGTCACTGAAGGAAGTGGTAGCGATCCTCCGGCTAGTGGGAGTGCTTCTATGAGTGGGAGCATACCCTTGGAAGCCGAGAGTTTAGGCCCTCAACTGCGTAGAAGTGAACGTGGAAACATTCCCCGTCGACGTTTTGAGATCGAAGGGAATATTTTCATGTGCACTCCGCTCGATGATGATGAGCCTGCTTCTTATGTAGAAGCGCTACAATCACCAGCTTGTAATGAGTGGATGGCTGCTATGAGAGATGAGATGGATTCCATGAGCAAGAACCAAGTATGGGAGTTGGTTGACCTTCCACCTGAGCGCAAGTCTATTGGAAATAAATGGGTTTTAAAAATTAAGCGCAAGGTGGATGGATCAATCGATAAATATAAGGCTCGGCTCGTGGCTAAGGGCTACAATCAAAGGCAGGGGGTAGATTACAACGAGACATTTGCTCCCGTTGTGAGATTTGCCTCCATACGTGTGATTTTAGCCTTAGTGGCTCATCTAGATTTGGAATTGTTCCAAATGGATGTCAAGACAGCTTTCCTCAATGGAGGATTAGCGGAGGAGATCTACATGGATCAACCTGAGGGTTTTGTACTCGAAGGTCAAGAAGACAAAGTATGTCGTCTTAAAAGGTCCATTTATGGTCTCAAACAGTCATCGAGACAGTGGTATTTCAGGTTTCATGAAGCCATCATCTCTATCGGTATGTCCATGATAGAGGAAGACCACTGTGTATATGTCAAGAAGTCGGAGAAGGGAATTTTGTTTCTCTCTCTATACGTCGACGACATACTATTGGCTGGGAATGACATCGAGATGATCAATACCACTAAGGAGTGGTTATCTTTCAATTTTGAGATGAAAGATATGGGTGAGGCGAGCTATGTGCTTGGTGTTAAGGTCATCAGAGATCGCTCTAGGAGACTTCTTGGTCTGTCTCAAGAATCTTATATTAAAAGGGTTCTGGAGCGGTTTAGGATGCATCATAGTAAACCCGTTGATACTCCAGTGAAAAAGAATCACACTTTGAGTCTTGATCAGTGCCCTAAAACGGATAAAGAAAAAGAGCAAATGAGTAGGGTTCCTTATGCGAGTGCGATTGGCAGCTTGATGTACGCTATGATGTGTACTCGACCTGACATATGCTTCGCTGTTGGCTTGGTAAGTCGTTACCAGAGCAACCCAGGACCTGCTCATTGGCAAGCGGTCAAGAAAATCCTTCGATACTTAAAGGGAACCAGTGATCTCGTTCTATGCTTTCAAGCTGGGGACTTGAGATTGAAAGGATATAGTGATGCTGATTGGGGCGGTGATAGAGATGAGCGCAGGTCCACTTCAGGCTATGTGTTTATGCTTGGAGGTGGGGCAATTTCCTGGTGCAGTAAAAAGCAGAGTTGCATTGCCTTGTCTACCATGGAGGCGGAGTATGTTGCTTGTTCAGCAGCCGTTCAGGAGGCTGTTTGGCTGAGGAGATTTCTCCAGCACCTCGACATTGTGACTCGAGCTGACGAGCCTGTTGAGATGGTCTCTGACAGCATGGCTGCTTTGGAGTATGTGAAGGACCCCAAGTATCATGGCAGGACCAAGCACATTGACATCCGTTTTCACTACATTCGAGAGATGATTAGGCTAGGCGAGGTCACTCTTAGACATATCTCCACCACTAGGATGGTGGCTGATCCGTTGACCAAGCCGATAGCTAGGGATATGTTCCTGACCCACGTTAGGAGTTTGGGTCTTCGCAGGTTATGATGTATGGACATTATTGAGACTTTTGTATCTTACGCTTTTCTTAATGAAAATATGTTTTTCTTTTATGTATGATTGCGTAATTGATACTAGTAGGCACATATTACCATTAGTCACCAGGCTCAGGTCAGCCCACTCACACGGGTGATCGCCCTGGCACCTAAGTGGTGAGCAGGATGAGACTAAATAATCATATTAAACTTTAGTAGTTGTAATATGATTGCTTTGTTCATATACGTTATGAATAAAGTGTTGATACGATTTGAAAGTCGCCTTAATTAGTTTAAGATGAGACTCTTGGGAGTTGGATATGAGAATTCTTTTGTGAAATTCTATATCGAGCCTGTATAGCAGCCGAACCTAAATACTTGGGTTAGAGAGATGACCTGAGTTGTGTAGTGGTTAGATGCCTTAGTGGTGCCTAGACCAAGGTTCGCATGGCGTTTTAGAGCGTGACACGACCCATTGGGTGGGTGCTCCGCCATGGCATACATATCATACTGTATGTGATTGTCGACCAGTTAGTAGAGTGACATACATCCTTCCCTCTATGTCACTGTGTGAGCACTAACCCTTTTTTTATGCCCTCGACTTAGAACTACATTATGAAGTAGAGGTCCAAAGTAACTAACTTAGCGTGTATCTCAGGGTCATGAGAAAATACGATCTCGCGGAGCATGTCTAGTAAAGTGCTTGGACCGATACAGATTAATGTGAGGGGCTGAGGAAGATGTTTCGATAGCACACCATGAAAGTCTTGTGACTCATTGCCCGGGCGGTTATCTCGGTTGTGTTACTTGAGATAATCATGAGTACAAGAGATGTTGTAGGGTCAAGTCCTGTGATTACAGGAGGGAGATTTGTGATACTTGATCCGGTGTGTGTTGAAACGTCTGGGGCATATACGCTTTAGTCAGTGATGTGCTATGTTAGTTGGGTGGTGACTTAATATGGCACTCCTGCATTGTGATTTTTTCCATCTGGTCGCACGCTCCATTACCCGTATGAAGAGTAGAATGTATATGAGAGAAAATTGGCAAATGTGGCCAAGTGGGAGATTGTTGCCATGTGGTGTGTCCACATTGGCCGGTTCTAATTTGACTCAATCCATATGAGATTTGGATTAGGATTTATCCTTATAGGTTAAGGATAAGGATAGGATTTATCCTTATGGGTTAAAGATAAGGATATGTTTCTTAAGAAACATATCTTAACCCATATCCTAACCATATTCTGTTTATCTCTACGTGAGTAAGAGGATATCCTAAGGGTCCTAATAATCTATAATAGAACCCCTTCCCTCATACGGGGTTGATAGTGATACAATATACGATACATAAGAAGAAAAAGAATTTTCTTCTTCCTCATTCTCTCTCTACGTTCTCTCTGGGTTTCCACCTTCGTTCCCGGGGTTTTGGAGTGTGGACATAGAAGAGGACTCTGGTAGCCCTCTTCGCATCCGATCCGATCTGCGCATCCGGTCTGCAACCAGGAGATTCGTGGAGAGTCAAGAATTACCAAGAAGACAAGGACGATCCAAGAAGGCTGGTAAAACAAGCTAGCTGATCCAATTCCGGTTCCTGGATACGTTGGCTATCCAGTTTGTAAGTTTCCGCTGCCCTATAAAATCCAACATATTTAAACTTAGCCAAACGTTTTACAACTTTTGACCAGAATCAATTCTCCAAACCAAAATTATTCTACAAAAATTACTTTTTAGGTACTAGGCCAGATAAGCCCTAAAATTGTATCCAATAAGATACTTTTGTCCAAATTTCAACACCATATTCACGTTTTGTTTTGGGATTCCAAATTTCAACACCAGTTGATCTGATACTTTTGCTCAAATTTCAACACCATATTCACGTTTTGTTTAGGATCCAAAATTTAAACTATTCGTTATCCGTATCTTACTGTTAGGCCGGTAATCTATTTTAAAAAGTAAGGACCCATTTAAAATTTTTTAATAATTTTTTTGGAC
>CM054945.1:19937523-20277278 GCA_029168755.2 Tillandsia fasciculata | reverse complement strand
TTTGCCTGGGCCCGTTGTGGCAGTCTGTTTGGATTGGGTATTCTGAGATGAGTGTCAGTAGTGGCATATCGTCCTCCTGTTCTTTTCCCTTGGGCATTGTAGATAGAGGCATAGTAGCAGTAGATGTTTATTTTCCAGCTTTTCATACTGCATTTCTTTTGTTACTTTTTGTCTCTAGTAGACTTAGTGGGCAGGCCGTCGGGCTTGTTGGCGGCACCCACTGAGAACTACTGTGGGAGGTAGTTCTCACACCCGTCGTGGTGTCTTTTCCTCAGGGACTTCAGCTCCAGTTCCTGCGGTGCTAGTTGCTGATCCTGCTCTTCCAGACCGAGGTAAGGGAGTCGCGAGATAGATTCCTTCCCCCTTCAGCTTCAGTGTGTATAGAGGTACCCTTATATTTTGGTTGTGTCATGTTTGAGAGATTATGTAGTGAGGTATCGAGTTGTACTTTTCTTGTTTCTTTAGAGAGACTGCTGTATTCTGGTGAGGATATGTTGTATATTGGGAGAGACTGTACTATTTTCTGCTCATAATTAGTTTTCTTTACTGCTCTGATATCTGTTAGTATAGCTAATCCATTTTTTGCAGGTTTGACGCTACGCCTCTACAGGGCTTCCTGTAGGGACGGCGGATCTGTTGGCGAGCCCAGGGTACAGTCTTGACCCCGGGGCGTGACACTGGAGGTACTCAACAGCCAGGTACGACCCGCAACTCAGGCTAACAATACTGGTCGGACAACACTCAACGACCTGGGATCACCGTCAACCCCAACGGTTCCCAACTATACGGACCGGAAGATACTCGACGGCCCGGGACTACCGTCTACTCAACGGCTCCTTCCCACGACAGCGTAAAAGGGAAACAAGACCTCTCGGGACTACCGTTTATCCAAACGGCTCCCCGCACAGATAAGCAACCCGCTACAACTACCAGACTCCACTCTGCTCCCAAGCAAGAGTGCAAAAGCATCCCACACTAAAAGTAAGTCCCGACCTCTCGGCCCACTACCCGGGCGAGAATAACACTATGTCCAGGAATGAAAGAACAGTGTGGATGTCTAAGCATAAATAACCCTAGCCCAAGTGAGGGTTTTCTACTGGTCTGATTACACATGCAACATATGACGGGGGTGCTAGGTCAAGTTCAAAGATAACTATTTTAACAGATACTAAAAGGAATAACAATTCCTACAATCTAGCATGCTACACAATGAAATAAACTATCATGCATAGTCCTACATCAGTAGAAATACTGTACAGTCCATAAAACTTAGAGATAAGGCCACCCACCTCGATTTGCCACCAATTGCTCGTAGACACTTGCAATTGGCCTCCACGGAGTCCGCACGCAAAACGGGGCACGGTGCGGGAGTCTGCACGCAAAACGGTGCACGGTGCCGGAATCCGCACGCCAAATGGAGTCCGCACGCAAAACGGTGCACTGTGCCGGAATCTGCACGCCAAACGGGGTCCGCACGCAAAACGATGCACGGTGCCGGAGTCCGCACGTAAAACGGTGCACGGTGCCAAGATCCGCACGCAAAACGGAGTCCGCACGCAAAACGGTGCACGGTGCCGGAGTCCGCACGCAAAACGGTGCACGGTGCCAGGATCCGCACGCAAAACGGTACACGGTGCCGGAGTCCGCACGCAAAACGGTGCACGGTGCTGGAGTCCGCACGCAAAATGGTGCACGGTGTCAGGATCCGCACGCAAAACGGAGTCTGCACGCAAAACGGTGCACGGTGCCCAACACAGAAAAGACCAAGAGGGTCAATAACAGTCTAAAAGAACGCTCCAAAAACTGTACAAAAAAATAGAAAAACCAACACACGGGACCCACCCGATTGCGCCGCCGCCGAAACGCTTCGCCGGGCGACCTCGCACGCAAAACGAGGTCCACGACGCACCGCCGCACCTCACGCAACCTCCTCCCTCACTCCCTCTCGCTCTCAGGTGCAGAAGAAAGAAAAGGAAGGGAGAAAATGGCGGTGCGGGGAGGAAGAAGAAGAAGAAAAAAAGGGGAGGAGAAGGGGCGGTCCACGGTGCCGGTCCACGGAGCCGGTCCACGGCGCGGGCAAATGGGGAAGCCCCATCCGCGGTCCACGGCCCATGGGCGCGCGCGCCTGGTCCACGCGCGCGCCCACAGGGCCACGTGGCGCGCGGTAACGCACCCGCCACACGGGCGCGTTACACCACGCCCACGCCAGGCGCGGGACACGCGCCCGCCACACCGGGCGCGCGTGCCCCCGCGCCCGCGCGGGCGCGAGTGGGAGCCCGCCACATGGCGGGCTCTGCGCGTTCCGCGCCGGAGCGCGGTTCCCAGCGCGCGCCTGTTGCGCGCCTCGGGAAGCGTGCCGCCGCGCCACCTCAGGATCCGCGCCATGCCTCGCCTCGTTTTGCGTGCCACGTCGCCTCGAAAAACACGCACGCCTACCGGACTCTAAAACAAACAAGTAAATAGTCCATTCTTAGCGATTTCGCGCGCTGAATCCAAAAACGATATCCGTTTTTCCAAATTCTCACCCAAAAATTTGCCGAATGCCCATTCGATCCGATTTTCGCGCCGGGTCCATTTTTAAAGTCTGATTTGCCAAATTCCAACTCTAAAAATTCCCGAAGGCGACCGGAGAGGTAAACTTTTATCCAAACTTCGCCCGGAGTCCAATTTGACATCCGAATCGCGCGAAACCACCTCTAAACACCCGACGGGTCATCCAAATTTCCACGGGGTCTCCTTTTAAGCACAAAGTCCAACACTTGTGTCCAAATTGCGCGCAAACACCACCGACACATCACGCAGGCCTCCAGTGATGCAACTAAATCCTAAATTGCATCACAAATCCATTTCTTGGGCCCGACACGCGCACAAACACTCCCAACGGCCACTAAAAGCTGCCCAACAATCGGCAACTTCTACGCGGGGAATTCCGGGACCTCACATGAAGTGCTTTCAATTCTCACCGGAACAGTTATGACAACATCTCCCATCGAGATCGACAAATGCTCGGGTATGTCGGCGAGATCGTCCACCGCTACCAAGCATCTGAACCCGGTCATATCCACAATGTTGATGCTATTTTCGTCACCACGGAGGAAACGTCCGAATCCACTAACGATGGCGCTCACTCGATTTGCCGACCAACATTCAAACGGCAAATTGATGATCTTGGTCCAGGCTTTGTGGGTGAGTCTGGAGTATTCGACGTTGTGAGTGAGTCTCGATATTTATTTATTTATTTATTTATTTATTTTTATTTTTTTGGCCCGGTTGCTCCACTGAGGTAGCCGGTTGCCCCTGTGCTAAGTTTATTTGCGCTATGAATGAAGCGGCAGCATGCTGTCTTTCTCTCAAAAAAAAAAAATAATACATGGACATTTCAAAATAAACATATTTTTTATATTTTAGTTATTTAAGAATAAAATATTTTTTAATGATTATTTCACAATTTTTAAAGTAATCATATTTTTATTTATTAGATAAGTGGAGTTTGAGATATACACACTCTAAAAAAAATTATACAAGCATTAAAAGAAAATGTAATATGATTAGATAAAATAGAAAAGACTTTCAATATATATATATATATATATATATATATATATATATATATATATATATATATATATATTGCAGGTATTAGTCAATCTGAGATGCATTACGAGATAGTGATGAGCCTGTGCTACTGTTTCAGTCATATTTAGGCCCGTTGAAGTGCTTGGGGGTTGAAGGAACCTCATTAGTAGGTGCATATTGGGTTCATTTTGTTAGTTATTTATTTATGAATTAAAATAAATTTAAATTTTTGGTTCGTGATAATATATTTAAAAATTAATAAGTTGAGTTGGATGAGTCCAATAAATTAAGTGGGGCTACGGTCGATAATAAATATAACGGCAATAAGCCCAACAATAGACCTAAAGTCCATATGGGTTGAGTCCGGTCGATACCCGTTGGCGCTGTGTCTATACGCTTTAAGTGAATTGATTGCGTATTTCTAACAGCTCAAGCTTTTGGTATTAATGGTTAGTGTCAACGATCCGACAAGTAGTATCAGAGCAAGTGGCACGGATTTGATTCCCACGGAAGGAATGTTGGCTATTTATTTATGAATTAAAATAGGTTCAATTTTCTGTCCGTGACAAGCTTAAATCGATCCGACACATTTGCTCAGAACATCTCACCAATGAGAAGTTGATAGATGGTAACTTTAATTTGTAATGAATTTAATTTTTTAATAAATTATTAATTTTGAAATTTTAAAATTTATATAGATTTTTTATATAATTTTTTTTAAGCTTTTTATAATTTTTTTAAAATTTATAAAAATTTAACAATTAAAATTTTTGCACCTTCTTTTATACATTTTTTTGAGTCATTTTAAATTTTTAAAATTTTTAAAATTTTAAATTTTATAAATGTTTAAGTTTTTTAATTTTAATTTTTAATAAATTTAAAAATTATAAATATTTAAAATTTATTAATTCTTAAATTTATAGAAATTATTATATACACATTTTAAAATTTTTAAAAATTTATAAATTTTCAAAAATTTTTAATAAATTAAATTTTTTATTTACAAAAGCTTTAAATAATATAAATTATAATTAGATTTTTTTAAATAAATTTTTTAAAGTGTAATTTTTTCTATAAAAAATATTTATTTTTTCTTTTTTTTTCTTATTTTTTTTATCAAATTAAATAAAAAAAATTATCTCGTATAAATCTAATACTCATACAAATATAAAATTATATTATTTTTACTTATTTAAAAACTTATATATATTTTTAAAATAAATAATTACCGCTTATATCCGAATTAAACACAACCTTTTTGTTTATCATTATGAGTACAATTTGAAAAGTATCGTCGGTGCACATTTTACGCGTGCATGTATCTTGAGCGCATGCATTATGGCTAAATTATTTGTGTACTCCACGGTAACAGCACAAAATTTGATTTCCCGTGGCCATTTGCAATGTTTACTGAATGCATAATTACAAGTTACTTTGTGTACTT
Organism: Tillandsia fasciculata; assembly: GCA_029168755.2. Classification (NCBI taxonomy): domain Eukaryota; kingdom Viridiplantae; phylum Streptophyta; class Magnoliopsida; order Poales; family Bromeliaceae; genus Tillandsia; species Tillandsia fasciculata. The sequence goes on along the minus strand of CM054945.1, from coordinate 20,272,258 downwards.
CGAAAAGTTTTAACCATATATTATTTAATAAATATGTGAGTAATTTTTTATTATAATTAATAATTATCATTAGCAACAAACCCTTTGGCCTATATTATGAAAAAATAATTTTTACAGTATTAATTTTGAATTAAAAAATTAATTTTTGTTAAAAGTTATAGCGTGGCTAAGTTTAGGTAGAAAATATTTTTTTTGAAATAAATTTGTAAAACTGTTTAAAAAAAAAAAAATACTAACTGCAAATAAAAAAAATTTACTAAATTTTATAAAATAATAAAAAAATATAATTTTAATTTAAATTTGTAATAAAATTTAAAATTGATATTTTAATTTAAATTTTAAAATTTAAATTTTTAAATATAAATATAAATTTTAAATTTTTAATTTAAAATCTAAATTTGGAATTGAAAATTAAAAGTTAAAAATTTGAATATTTTAATTTGAAAAGTTGAAATTTAAAATTTAAAATTCAAAATTCAAATGTAAAAATTTAAAATATGAATTTTAAAGATTTGAAATTTGTAAATTAAAACTTAAAATTTAAAATTTTGTTTTTTTTTATCTTAATTTTTATTTTTGAAATTTAAAATTTAAAATTTAAAGTTTAAAGTTTAAAATTTAATATACAAATTTTAAATTATGAAATTTTTAATGTAAAAGTAAAATTTAAAAATTTAAATATAAAATTTAAAATTAATATTTAAATTTAAAATAAAAATAAAATTTTAAATTTGAGTTCAAAATCAAAATTAAATATTGAGAAGCAGATTTTACTTGATTTTAATTTTGGGTTTTAAAAATTAGAAAACTAATTCTAAAAATCAGAACTAATTTTCGAGAACGATGTTATCAAACTTTTTATTGAGCCAAAATTTTTTTTTTTTTTTTTGACAGAAAATCACTTTTGAGAAGTTAGGCGAATTTTCAACAATATTATTTTTTATAAATTTTATATTACTTTTAATTGTTTTCTTATATTATTTTTATTATTCATATTACAAATGACAGGATGGTATATATGGTATGTCCTTTATATTTTCATTAAGTAGTATCCACTTACTCTTGGTATCCATTTACTTGCTTGCATAGACATTGTAGACACTGCATAATTCAATCCGTTGACGTCTCTATCCCTTCTCTTAGACCATGCTATTTTATCAACTATTCACTAAATTCAAAAAATACACTATTATTTTAACTGTACATCTTTTTATTCAAGGATAAAAACTTATAAACATCAATTACTTGATACTTTTAAAATCATATGAGCCCAATTATATATATATATATATATATATATATATATATATATATATATATATATATATATAGTCCGGCTAGAATATTATCGATAGCACCAAACAATTGGTGCTATCAAGTTTTCAGCCGTTGGATGAAAAAAATATGCGGTTGGAATTATAGTGGCCCCCTAAGATTTTTACTATTCAACCAACCACCTAGTAAACCCTAGGGGACCACTATAATCCCAACCGCATATTTTTTCATCCAACGGCTAAAAACTTGATAGCACCAATGGCTTGGTGCTATCGATAGTATTATAGCCTAATTATATATATATATATATATAGTAGAGCTTATATACTTTCAAAAGTGCAAGGCCAAATATGTTTATAAATTTTTTACTATAGAATTAGTATTAAGATTTGTGCTATTATAAAAAAATTAAAAGACAAAAAAAAATACAATTTTACGAATCTCCATATAAATTTAATAGCAACAAAATCACAAGCATATTTGAACTTGTGCTTTTAAAAACATATAAACTCTTCTCAGTTGATCATGTCCATCCTTTTGATTATACTTTTTTTTCTAACCATCCACTAAATTTTATGGGCTTACTATCATCCTAACTGCACATTTTTTTCATCCAAGGGCCAAAAACCTAATAGCACAAATAATTTGCTGTTATTAATAGTATAATAGTCTAGTTTTATATATGAATCCAGCTACTATGCTATCGATATATTTTGTGCTATCAAATTTTTCGCCGTTAGATCTATATCTTTGACCTTTTCTACTCTTTAAATTATATTATATTTCCAACCACCTGCTAATCTCTAGGGGCCTACTATCATCTTGACTGTATATCTTTTTATCCAAGAATTAAAAATCTAATAGCACTAATAACTTGGTGCTATTAATAGTATTATAGTATAAATCTATACATGAGTTCAACTACTATGCACTTAGTGCAAAGTGCTTATATTGTTCTTATCTTAAAAAAAACTAAATTACATTTTTGTGCTCAATTTATGGGGTCCTTGCCATCTTGATTTTCAAATTTTAATTTATTATATTTTTTTAGTTTGAATTTTATGAATTATTATAATTAATCAAGTTTAATGATCTAATTTAATTGGCTAAAATTTAATGAATTATTAATATAGAAATTTATTTATATTTAGCTAACTAAATGAAATTGAAAAATTCAATTATAACAATTCAAACTTATAATAATTTAAAAAATTTAAATCAGAAATTATAATAAAATAAATTTTGATGATGTCAAACAGTTCATGCATGCTACTCATAGTTTGAAAATTAAAAGTATAATTTATCCATAAAAAATAAAAAGTAAATGAAAGTGGGCACTCCAAAGATACTGCTTTTATTGGGTAATAGGACTACGACAACCATCACATTGCCATTACATTATTTTCCCCAACAGGTGATTATTTATTATAACAAAGTGGCCTCATTAACGTCTAATCTTATTCCACGGCTCTAGCTGAATGTTGAGCCCAATTAAAGGGCCTCTGATTGTAGCAGTCCAAGTTATCCCCGTAGCTGACTCCGAGAATGTCACAATATCTCTTGTAGAACCCGATCCGACTCGCGACGCGGTTGTCGGGCCCGCGCCCGCACTCGAGCCCGCCGTTGATGATGTTGGTGATGACTCCGTACCCGGGAAGCCGACCGGCGGATAGGTCGGCGGTAGAGGGAGTCCAGTTATCGGTGATCACGTCGTGGGACGACGGCTTGGGCGCTTGAGGGGTCATCCAGAACCAGAGTGCGGTCTCGAACGAGAGTTTTGGGTACGTCGCGACCAACTCCGGGTTGCTGAGCAGGTCCACTCCGAGGGCTTCCCCCGCTTGGCCGTAGTTGTAGTTGCTGCAATAATTAATTCCAATCAAAAGAACGTTGGTCCGCAAGCTATATATTATCCTATCAACTAACTAAATATTTGAAACTGTTCAATCCGAAACATTATTAAAAGGTCACAAGCATTATTATACATACTAAGAGATTTGAATGGGCCCACGGCCGAAATACTTCTTCCCAGCTACGCATGGCCACTGCACGCTCGGAACGCAGTAGTCCCAAGTGGCACCCACCTCCTCCAGAAAGCAGTAACCCCATGCATACGGTCCATCCGGGGCAGTCGCCCACCCGCCTGCATTATATATATCCACGTACGTATACACCAGTCATTTCGATAATTTTTTGTGTGCTTAAAATCATATGAATCGATCGTACTAGCTAGTTCAATTTCAATCCACATAAAGAACATACCGGTGGTCTCGTGCGACGTCTGTGCCAAGAACGCCGCAATCTCCCGCTTCTGAGTGTCGAGATCCCCTGTCGTCCCGAAGCCGACGAATGCGTCGGCGGCGGCGATGAAGTCTTCGTACTGGTAGAACCCGTGGGCCGGGCAGGCGGAGTTATTGCGATGCTTCAACAGCTCGTCAAACAGCGCGGAGGAGATGATCGATGCTACTCCGCCGCCGCTCGGCGAGGGCGGGGAAGGCGTCGGCGGCGGCGGGGGTGGCGAGGGCGGGGAGGGCGGGGAGGGCGGGGGCCCGCCGCCGCACTGGCTCTGACAGCCATTGCCGCAGTAGGGGGGAGTGCTTCCGCAGAAGCCCCACTGGCTGCAGCAAAGACCGTCGTGGCACAGAGCGCCTCCGGCCTGGATGCCGCACTGCTCGGCAAGGGCGCCACCATGCAACGAGATGGTAATTGAGACAAGAAAAACAGTAAAGACAAAGTTCTTCATATTTTTTTGATGTGGCAAATGAGAGGTGCGGGGGATTGCTATTTATAGTGGAGAGAAGCTTTGAAGTTAAATAAGATTCCATGGAAGTGGTACTTTTCTCATCAATTTCATTAATTGGTCCATCAATTTCATTAATGCGATTTTGTAAAGTTATTTTGTAATTTTTTTTTTTTTTTTTTTTTTTTTGCTATTTTCAATTAAATAGCTTTTTTTAACTAAATTTATTTTAAAATAATTCAAAATTTAAAATTTAAAATTTAAATATTAATTTAAAATTTAATATTTCAAATTTAAAATATAAAATTTAAAATTTAAATTTAAAATCATGATTAAATTTCAAAAAGCAGATTTCAACTATTTCTAATTTTGAGCTTTTAAAATAAAAAATTTATTTTAAAAGATTATTTTAAAAAATTATAATTAAAATTTTAAAAAATTTATCAAATGTCCTTTTAATAAAAAAAATATTTTTCATTCAAAAATTAATTTTTCAATTGTAGGCCAAACGACAACTTACACCCTGTTGTGCGTGGGGGCGCCCTTAAATTTTAAAAAATTAAGTGGAGTAGCTCCACATGAGTTCGCGTTTTGATAATTTCATTAAATTTAAGGTACTTATTTTGTATTTAAATATATAAAGGGTTATTTGGTCTAATTTTTGAAAAGTGATTTTGAGCTAAAAAGTGATTTTCGACTCAATAGAGTATTTGGCAACTAAATTTTCAAAATCTTATTCTGATTTGTAAAATTAATTTTTTGATTTTCGAAGTCCAAAATCAGAAGCAGTTAAAATCTGCTTGTTGAAAACTAATTTTGATTTTGAATTCAAATTTTAAATTTAATTTTAATTTTAGATTTAAAATTTAAAGTTAAATTTAATTTTTAATTTTAAATTTGATTTTTAAAATTTTAAATTTTAACTTTTTTATTTTAAATTTCAAATTTTAAATTTAGCTATTTAATTTTAATTTAAAATTTAAAATTTCAAATCTTAAATTTTATAATTTTAAATTTTAAATTACAAATTTCAAATTTATGATTAAATTTCAAATTTAATTATTAAATTTAAATTTTAAATTTAGATTTTAAATTTGAAATTAAAAAATTAAACTTTCATTTAAAAATTTAAAAATTAAATTTTTAAATTTCAAATTTATATTCTAAATTAAAATATCAATTTTTAAATTATATTTTAAAATTTAAATTATTTTAAAATAAAATTTAGAAAAAAAAATTATTATTTACAAATAAAAAAAAAATTTTGAACCAAACAGTTTTAAAAAATCATATCAGAAAAATTATTTTTTATTTTGTTGCCATGTGGTGTGTCCACATTGGCCGGTTCTATTTTTGACTCAATCCATATGAGATTTGGATTAGGATTTATCCTTATAGGTTAAGGATAAGAATAGGATTTATCCTTATGGGTTAAAGATAAGGATATGTTTCTTATAGGTTAAGAAACATATCTTAATCTGAATCCTAACCATATTCTGTTTATCTCTACGTGAGTAAGAGAATATCCTAAAGGGTCCTAATAATCTATAAATAGAACCCCTTCCCTATACGATATATGATGATACAATATACGATACACAAGAAGAAAAAGAATTTTCTTCTTCCTCATTCTCTCTCTACGTTCTCTCTGGGTTTCCACCTTCGTTCCCGGGGTTTTGGAGTGTGGACATAGAAGAGGACTTTGGTAGCCCTCTTCGCATCCGATCCGATCTGCGCATCCGGTCTGCAACCAGAAGATTCGTGGAGAGTCAAGAATTACCAAGAAGACAAGGACGATCCAAGAAGGCTGGTAAAACAAGCTAGCTGATCCAATTCCGGTTTCTGGATACGTTGGCTATCCAGTTTGTAAGTTTCCGCTGCCCTATAAATCCAACAATTGGTATCGGAGCCATTTGCTTGTTTTCGCCTAAAAGATCATGCCTATGTGTTTGCTTGATTAAATAAAAAAAAAAAAAAAAAAATGTTTCGTTGATCATATTTTTCGTAGATTAGTTCTACAATTTTTTTTAGATTCTTTTTCTATGTGAAATCGAATAAATAAAAGATGAAGATAGAAAATTAAATTAGTTTTAATTTTTTATTCTTTTATGTTGATCACGAAATATTTTTTATTTACATATGTTGTAAATGACCTCTTTTTTTTATTATTATTTACATATGCTGTAAATATTTTTTTTTAAGATAAAAAGAAAACTAAATTAGTTTTAGTTTTTTATTCTTCAAGAAATTTTTTTTACATCAGTTGTAAATAAATATTTTTTATTTTATTTTATGCTGTGTGCATTACTTAAAAAAAAAAAAAAAAAAAAAAAAAAAAAAAGGCCGGCCGCAGCAAGCAGGCGCGGGCCCCGTGCTTCGGGTGCAGGGGCCCGGCTAGCATGGCCCGCGGGCGGGCTCAGTGCCCAGCCCGCAGCTCCCCTGCAGGCGCAGGCGCAGGCCAGGCCCGGCCCGGCCTGCAGCTCCGCAGCAGAGCGGGCCCCCTGCGCTGGGTGCGCTGGGCCCGGCCCGGCCCGCCTCCTCTGCGGGCGGGCGCCGGCCCATCGCGCTGGGTAGGCGTGGCTGGCCCGGCCTGAGTGGCTTCCTGCATTTTTTTTAATTTTTTTTTAAGAAAATAAATTTTTTTTATGCTCCTATGTGGTGCAATTTTTTATGCTCCTATGTGGTGTGAAATTTTTTTTTATTATTTATGCATGCGTTGTATACTCTATATATATCTTGTGTGGATGTAAACTATAATGCTTTTGTGGCTTGTTGTGTATGTTTTGTGCATATAAGTACTTGTGTTCTTTCGGTGTTTTTCTACAAAATTTAATTTTAGAAAAGCGGGTTCGGCGTGTGCAGCATTCCTTTAGAATATGTTTCCTTTGATGTACATCTTTGTAGTGATGTAGTAGGTTTTATTTCTGCAAATGTGATGTAATAATTAAGGTCATGTAAGAGGAATGTGTTTTGCACACCATCGACGTTTTTCAAATTAAATTTTGGCACAAGTACTTATTTTATTATTTTATCTGTGTGATATGAATTATCTAAGATAAGTTCTTAAATTTTTTTTAAAAGATGTGTTCTTTTAATGGATGAGTTCCGTTTTTTGGATAAGTTTCAAAATTAAATAAGAAAAAAATTAATAAGATTGAAATTTCTTGAACCGACACTGGGTGATGATTATGAGCCTAGCGAAATTTTCGATCCCGTTGTGAAGGAGATATTTTTTCAATCTTGTTAATTTTTTGAAATATGTGCCTAATGTCCAAACCTGTTTTTGAATGTAGTGAAATGGCTTCCAGAAATGTTATAGCTGACCTCACGAGGGGTGATAAGCTAAACGGAAAAAATTATGACATATGGCACAGAAAAATGCAATACCTGCTTAATGAACAAGGAGTTCTTGAAACTCTCTCTGTCAAAAAGACTGTGCCTCTAGATAACTCTACTGCAGAACACAAGCATGAGCAGGATGTCTATGATAAATGGTTCAAGGAGGATCGTACGGCTAGGTATACTATGTTGTGTGCCATGCAGGATGACCTCATTGGACAGTTTGAGACATTTGAGACTGCCAAAGACATGTGGGAAAATCTGAAGATTGCTTTTGGGCAAACTTCAGTTACGAGGCTGCGTGCCCTAAATCTAAAGTTTCAGCAGTACATTAAGGACCCGAAGCACTCAATGGTTGAGCACCTACGTGTGATGAGCACCATGATTCGGGACCTTAAGGCTGCTGGAAATGAGCTCACCGATGAGCAACAGGTTCTCGCAGTGATTCGTTCACTGCCCGACCCTGAATGGTCCCAGATGAAGCTCCTGATGACGCACAGTGAGGGCATTAAAACGTTTAATGACATATCACGTCATCTCGAGCTTGAGGCAGAACGCTTGGATGCGAATCGTTCTGTCGCTCTTGTTGCACGCTCTGAGAAGCGCGGTGGGATTGCACCCAAGCGCAAAAAGCGTTACAACAATGGAGCGCAGAAAAATAAAAATCAAATTCCTCATGGTGGAATTGGAAAGCGCGGCAGAGGCAAGCGCGCTGGCAGTAGAGATGTTGCGAAGCTAAAATGCTATAACTGCAAGAAGAAGGGTCATTTCGCTCGGGATTGTTCTGAGCCGAAAAAGGTAACCCTACCACTCTCACACTGTTTTGTTTGCTCTTATGCTTTAGTAGCTAATTCTCTTCCCGATTGGATCGTGGATACAGGAGCAAACAAGCACGTAGTGCGTGATCGAGCGGGATTTGTAGATTACCATCGAGTACCGACTGGCACACAATTTGTCACCCTTGGGAATGGCTCAATGGAAGAAGTTATTGGAGTTGGTTCGTACCAACTCAAGTTGCGTGGTGGCCGCACCTTACTTCTTCAAGATGTGCTATATGCACCCGGTATAAGATGTAATCTATGTTCAGTTTTAGCTTTGCTACATTTAGGCTATTCTTTTCATTTTGACAGAGACCGCCTTGACATTTCCTTTCATGGTACTTTATTTGGATATGGTACATTAATAAATGGTTTCTTTAAGTTAGATTTGGAGGATGATTCGTTTGCTTTTGCTTCTTCTTCTTCTAATCTTTGTGATGAATCCGTTAAATGGCATGCCAGACTAGGCCATATAGGTCAAGAAAGAATGAACAGACTGGCTCGAGTAGGCCTTTTGGGGTCTCTCGCCAAAGTTGACCTATCTGTGTGCGAGCCTTGTCTGGCTGGGAAGGCATGTAGAAAGCCTTTTGGTAAGGCTACTCGTGCCTCTCATCCTTTGGAACTGATCCACTCAGACATTTGTGGGCCAATGAATGTGAGGGCCCGGCATGGTGCGTGCTATTTTCTCACATTCATTGATGATTATTCCCGTTATGGCTATGTGTATTTGATTTCTCACCGTTCTGAAGCTTTAGATTGCTTCAAGCGCTTCGTAGCGGAGGCTGAGAATCAAATAGAAAGAAGTGTAAAAGTGCTTCGCACTGATCGAGGACGTGAGTACTTGTCTGATCAGTTCAAGACTTACTGTGAGCAAAAGGGCATTATGAGACAGCTCACTATTCCAGGTACTCCGCAACAAAATGGTGTTGCAGAGCGAAGGAATCGTACTCTACTGGACATGGTTAGGTCTATGATGGCGCATGCTCATCTTCCTATAAGTTTTTGGGGAGATGCTCTTTTGACTGCTGCCTATATTCTTAATCGAGTCCCTAGTAAATCAGTGCCATCTACCCCATATGAGTTGTGGAGTGGTAGAAAGCCAAGTTTACACTACTTACGCCCTTGGGGTTCAGCTGGATATGTTCATAACCCCTCACATAGATTCGGAAAACTCGGCCCTAAAGCAAGCAAGCATGTGTTCATCAGATACCCTGAAAATTCGAAGGGCTATGTGATGTATGGTGAACACCCAGATGGTGGGATGACCGAGATTGAGTCTCGTAATGTGGAATTCCTAGAGAAGGAATTTCCAAGCATTGGTGAAATGCGAAATGACGTCGGATTGTATGAGTTACAAGACGATGCTATCCCATCTTCTGGTGAGGGTGATCGATCACTTCCCGAAGTCGCTGAAGGAAGTGGTAGCGATCCTCCGGCTAGTGGGAGTGCTTCTATGAGTGGGAGCATACCCTTGGAAGCCGAGAGTTTAGGCCCTCAACTGCGTAGAAGTGAACGTGGAAACATTCCCCGTCGACGTTTTGAGATCGAAGGGAATATTTTCATGTGCACTCCGCTCGATGATGATGAGCCTGCTTCTTATGTAGAAGCGCTACAATCACCAGCTTGTAATGAGTGGATGGCTGCTATGAGAGATGAGATGGATTCCATGAGCAAGAACCAAGTATGGGAGTTGGTTGACCTTCCACCTGAGCGCAAGTCTATTGGAAATAAATGGGTTTTAAAAATTAAGCGCAAGGTGGATGGATCAATCGATAAATATAAGGCTCGGCTCGTGGCTAAGGGCTACAATCAAAGGCAGGGGGTAGATTACAACGAGACATTTGCTCCCGTTGTGAGATTTGCCTCCATACGTGTGATTTTAGCCTTAGTGGCTCATCTAGATTTGGAATTGTTCCAAATGGATGTCAAGACAGCTTTCCTCAATGGAGGATTAGCGGAGGAGATCTACATGGATCAACCTGAGGGTTTTGTACTCGAAGGTCAAGAAGACAAAGTATGTCGTCTTAAAAGGTCCATTTATGGTCTCAAACAGTCATCGAGACAGTGGTATTTCAGGTTTCATGAAGCCATCATCTCTATCGGTATGTCCATGATAGAGGAAGACCACTGTGTATATGTCAAGAAGTCGGAGAAGGGAATTTTGTTTCTCTCTCTATACGTCGACGACATACTATTGGCTGGGAATGACATCGAGTTGATCAATACCACTAAGGAGTGGTTATCTTTCAATTTTGAGATGAAAGATATGGGTGAGGCGAGCTATGTGCTTGGTGTTAAGGTCATCAGAGATCGCTCTAGGAGACTTCTTGGTCTGTCTCAAGAATCTTATATTAAAAGGGTTCTGGAGCGGTTTAGGATGCATCATAGTAAACCCGTTGATACTCCAGTGGAAAAGAATCACACTTTGAGTCTTGATCAGTGCCCTAAAACGGATAAAGAAAAAGAGCAAATGAGTAGGGTTCCTTATGCGAGTGCGATTGGCAGCTTGATGTACGCTATGATGTGTACTCGACCTGACATATGCTTCGCTGTTGGCTTGGTAAGTCGTTACCAGAGCAACCCAGGACCTGCTCATTGGCAAGCGGTCAAGAGAATCCTTCGATACTTAAAGGGAACCAGTGATCTCGTTCTATGCTTTCAAGCTGGGGACTTGAGATTGAAAGGATATAGTGATGCTGATTGGGGCGGTGATAGAGATGAGCGCAGGTCCACTTCAGGCTATGTGTTTATGCTTGGAGGTGGGGCAATTTCCTGGTGCAGTAAAAAGCAGAGTTGCATTGCCTTGTCTACCATGGAGGCGGAGTATGTTGCTTGTTCAGCAGCCGTTCAGGAGGCTGTTTGGCTGAGGAGATTTCTCCAGCACCTCGACATTGTGACTCGAGCTGACGAGCCTGTTGAGATGGTCTCTGACAGCATGGCTGCTTTGGAGTATGTGAAGGACCCCAAGTATCATGGCAGGACCAAGCACATTGACATCCGTTTTCACTACATTCGAGAGATGATTAGGCTAGGCGAGGTCACTCTTAGACATATCTCCACCACTAGGATGGTGGCTGATCCGTTGACCAAGCCGATAGCTAGGGATATGTTCCTGACCCACGTTAGGAGTTTGGGTCTTCGCAGGTTATGATGTATGGACATTATTGAGACTTTTGTATCTTACGCTTTTCTTAATGAAAATATGTTTTTCTTTTATGTATGATTGCGTAATTGATACTAGTAGGCACATATTACCATTAGTCACCGGGCTCAGGTCAGCCCACTCACACGGGTGATCGCCCTGGCACCTAAGTGGTGAGCAGGATGAGACTAAATAATCATATTAAACTTTAGTAGTTGTAATATGATTGCTTTGTTCATATACGTTATGAATAAAGTGTTGATACGATTTGAAAGTCACCTTAATTAGTTTAAGATGAGACTCTTAGGAGTTGGATATGAGAATTCTTTTGTGAAATTCCATATCGAGCCTGTATAGCAGCCGAACCTAAATACTTGGGTTAGAGAGATGACTTGAGTTGTATAGTGTTTAGATGCCTTAGTGGTGCCTAGACCAAGGTTCGCATGGCGTTTTAGAGCGTGACACGACCCATTGGGTGGATGCTCCGCCATGTCATACATATCATACTGTATGTGATTGTCGACCAGTTAGTAGAGTGACATACATCCTTCCCTCTATGTCACTGTGTGAGCACTAACCCTTTTTTTATGCCCTCGACTTAGAACTACATTATGAAGTAGAGGTCCAAAGTAACTAACTTAGCGTGTATCTCAGGGTCATGAGAAAATACGATCTCGCGGAGCATGTCTAGTAAAGTGCTTGGACCGATACAGATTAATGTGAGGGGCTGAGGAAGATGTTTCGATAGCACACCATGAAAGTCTTGTGACTCATTGCCCGGGCGGTTATCTCGGTTGTGTTACTTGAGATAATCATGAGTACAAGAGATGTTGTAGGGTCAAGTCCTGTGATTACAGGAGGGAGATTTGTGATACTTGATCCGGTGTGTGTTGAAACGTCTGGGGCATATACGTTTTTTAGTCAGTGATGTGCTATGTTAGTTGGGTGGTGACTTAATATGGCACTCCTGCATTGTGATTTTTTCCATCTGGTCGCACGCTCCATTACCCGTATGAAGAGTAGAATGTATATGAGAGAAAATTGGCAAATGTGGCCAAGTGGGAGATTGTTGCCATGTGGTGTGTCCACATTGGCCGGTTCTATTTTTGACTCAATCCATATGAGATTTGGATTAGGATTTATCCTTATAGGTTAAGGATAAGAATAGGATTTATCCTTATGGGTTAAAGATAAGGATATGTTTCTTATAGGTTAAGAAACATATCTTAACTTGTATCCTAACCATATTCTGTTTATCTCTACGTGAGAAAGAGGATATCCTAAAGGGTCCTAATAGTCTATAAATAGAACCCCTTCCCCTATACGGGGATATATGAGTGATACAATATACGATACATAAGAAGAAAAAGAATTTTCTTCTTCCTCATTCTCTCTCTACGTTCTCTCTGGGTTTCCACCTTAGTTCCCAGGGTTTTGGAGTGTGGACATAGAAGAGGACTCTGGTAGCCCTCTTCGCATCCGATCCGATCTGCGCATCCGGTCTGCAACCAGGAGATTCGTGGAGAGTCAAGAATTACCAAGAAGACAAGGACGATCCAAGAAGGCTGGTAAAACAAGCTAGCTGATCCAATTCCGGTTCCTGGATACGTTGGCTATCCAGTTTGTAAGTTTCCGCTGCCCTATAAAATCCAACATATTTAAACTTAGCCAAACGTTTTACAACTTTTGACCAGAATCAATTCTCCAAACCAAAATTAATTCTACAAAAATTACTTTTTTAGGTACTAGGCCAGATAAGCCCTAAAATTGTATCCAATAAGATACTTTTGTCCAAATTTCAACACCATATTCACGTTTTGTTTTGGGATTCCAAATTTCAACACCAGTTGATCTGATACTTTTGCTCAAATTTCAACACCATATTCACGTTTTGTTTTAGGATTCCAAATTTCAACATCAGTTGATCCGTATCTTATGTTAGGGCCGGTAATCTTTTTATAAAAGTAAGTACCATTTAAAATTTTTTAATAATTTTTTTGGACTTATGTTGACTTAATTGATTAAATATTAAGTATTCAAAATTTTAAAAATTCAATTAATTACAACAATATGGTCATTCAATTAAACTTTAAATTTCTTACACTTAAACATTTATATTTGATTTATGAATCAAATGTAAATTAGAATAACAATTTACTGTTTTATTTTAGTAAATATGCAAAAAAAAAAAAATTAAAAAATTATAATGCCTTAATTTTTTTCTTTATAAGTACATTTGATAAAAAAAAAAATGGAAAAAAAAAATCTGTGACTTAAAATATAAAGTTACACCCTTCAAAAAAATTTATTTTAATTTAGATAAATGTTATAGCTAGATTTTGAATATTCAATAAATTTTAATAAATAATTTAAAAATTAAGTTTTGTCCGTAGATTTGACCGGTTCAATCATGATTCAGTTCATAAAACGGTATAATTCGTCCATGTGAACCGAATAGATCAAAATATAGCTTTGAACCGTTTGAACTAGCAATTCATTCATCGAACTAGTGAAGCGGTTTGATTTTTATCAAACCTGTCAGATTTTTTTATCAAGGCATATTAAAATCTCGTGGCTTACAATCAATTTATTTGATTTTATTTTTTATTAGCATAAATTAGTTTTATAAAAAGTAAAATTTAAAAATTTATATCTACTTAATTTAGTTTAAAAATTAGCATTTTATAATTAAATATAATATTAAAAAATTAATAGTGCGAAAAATTTAATAGAATCAAATTTTTGTTGCTATCGATAATATAATATTCGAAATCTCTCTCTATATAAAATTAAAAATAATAATTAAATATTTGTAACGTGTTTGATATTATTGGTTCAACCAAATAGTAATTCTTGACTCGGGTAATATTTTCGAGCCACTATTCGCCCTGAGTTTTAAAATATTAATTTTGATTATAAATTTTAGAGATGGACAAATATAAAATTGATAGTTCACAGCTGTTGGTATCAAAATTTGTGTCACTTAGTAAAATGGCACGTGACATTCCGCATCGGCCAAAGACATTAGTAGATTAAGAGAAGAGTCAACCGATGAGGAATTAGCATCCTGACCCAGGTTAATTACAGTCGTGCAAGGTCACAGCACGCGACACATGCCGTCGGCCGAAGGCGCGAGCCAATAGGAGAAGCAACTGAAAAAGAACCGCCCGATCCAAGTTTGCCTTCGGCTGAAGACGAGCATTAAGTCGAACGACCAACGAGACGGAGTCAGAATCAACCTTCAACTGCTCGAGCCAAAGAAGGGATGGCTTTGAAAGAAAAAAATGAGAGATTTGAGCGTAAATTTCATAACTGACGTTGGAACGGCAAGCGGTGCCCAGCATTAAAAAGCGTCGTTTATAACGTGCCGGTGCGTCAATTGGGGAATGAATTTAGATGAAAAATAACTACTATCGAATTTGAGAATATTCGACTCCAAAATAAAAAAAGTGGTTACTAAATATTTCATGACACATTGTCATTGATGAAAAGATTTGAATTTATACGTATATTTTGTAAAACATGTAATCTCATTCCAAAACTATAATGTAATAAGATTTAAAAATCAGAATTAATATATTGAATGTGTTCGACGACATTCAAAATTCTTACATATTATCATAATATTGAACACCTCTTTTGTATGAATTAATTTAAGTAACGAATTTTCCTATACCATTGATTTTGATTGTACACAATATCCAGATAATAGGTTTCAAAATTCATATATTTTTTATTTACAACATCAAAATTAAGAATCTGTATATGTGAAGAAATTAAGTAGCAAATACCATTTAATTTCTATATATAGTAAGAGAGTTTTGTGAACAATAATAAAAGGACTTTTAACTATTTAGATTAAAATTAACAGCTTAAATTTTGAATGTAAAAACCTTATATATTATCTATATTTAGAGGCCTTCTTAATTTGGACCATTCTCATTTTAGGACTATTTGATGAACTAGAAAACAATTTTGAAAAGTTATAAAACTCAAATCTTATAGGCACTATTTGATTCGGGATTAAAGTAGGAATAACAAAAATTATCCTCTCTATTTTACCAAACATAATGGTTTTTTATTAGAATAAAATATTTTGATGAAACATAGTTATTTTCAATTATTCCGAAATAGTTTGAAATAAACTATTTAATTCTTTTGGTGAAATAGTACTATTCTAAAGTTTAATATTAATTTCATTAATATTATTATAAATTGAAGTAACAAATAATGTAAATATGATATGTTACGTATTATAATAAATTATTTTTATTATAAAATTATTAACTGTAACATATTAATACATATTCTTTGTATTTAAATATTATAATAATAAATTAAACAATATTATAATATATTATTTTTATTGAATTAAAGTTAAAAAATTTTAAAAATTTATTTTATATTAAATTATTTTTATTAAATTGTATTTTATATTTAATTAAATCATCACTCTTTTTCAGTATTTCTACTATTGCATAAAATTAATAAAATATAATTTAAATTATTTGTAAAAATAATAATATTATAAATTAAATATAATTTATTTTTATTTTTCACTAGAAATAAAATATATATATATATATCCCAACATACAAACGGATTTATGAACATTATGATTGATCCGCGGCTATTAATATTATTTATGTCAAGAAATTAATGCATCTCCCGTGCACATTTTAAGCGTGTATCATAAACGCGTGCATTATGGCTAATTTAATTATGTACTTCTCATTAAACTAAGAAAGAAAATTTTAATTTTTCTTCTCCATTTGCATGTTTAAAATTTTAATTGTTCTGATTGAAGTGTTCCTTTTTAAACTCTGGACGTACCACGTATCTCCTTAGATTTATTCACATCATATTGATCGAAACTTGTGCCACATGTTATTTTTTGATTGGTTGAGACGGTTGATTATGTTGACCAACTCCATTATTGCATGGTGATTTTTTTTTGTTCCAATAGTCTGAATTCGGTTATAGTACTTTGGGTAATGATTAGATTCAAAAAGTTAAAAAATTTGAGCGAGTTTAGAACTAGATTGATTCTAAAATGTGTGACTATTTTGAAAAGTAGGACGTCACAGTTGGTATCAAAGTTAATTACCAATCGAATATGTGAGATGGATCTCAGCTAGGCCATGGTCATAAATTAGGCAAGAGCGTGACTCCCCGACTTACGACTGTTGTACGTGGATGGAGCGTGGCTCCATACAAAGTTAGCTAAGACTAACGAAATGAATTTAGCGTTATCTGGTGTTTGTAACTGTATATAAATCTGACGAAAATATTAGAGTTTAAAAAAAAAAAAGGGGCTAAGGATGTGATACCTCCATAATTTAGAATAATTATATATAAAAAGTATAATAAAGTTAAATCTCTTAACCCAAATATAATATTTTAGGCTGTGGCTAGACTTTAAAAAATTAAAAGGATTTAGCAAGTTTAATATTAGAGGAGTTCTAGAATGAATAAGAAAGCGAAACGTCACAATCAAATATTTATCAATAGTAATTGAACCATCTAAAATATTATCAATAATATTCTAGCCCCACAATTAATAAATCAAATGTTGTAATTTTTCAACATTATCTATTTAGTGTTCAAGTAATTTCAAAATTGAATATTTTGAAGGGTTTATGATGCTTTTTCTCATTTAACAATGTAGTATGATCCAAATGGATTGAATTTTTAGTAAAAATATATTTTAACTATCTAAATTAAAATGAACAACTTAAGGCTCCGTTTAAAATTGTGGAAAGATTATGTTACGTACAATGATAAAACACGAGAAAAAAAATATCATATGTTTCCTTACGTAATATTGCGTTTAGCAGTTGAGTATAATATATTTTCTGCAGTTCGTCGAAAAAATACGCAAAAACATATCTCTATATCATTTTGCTCTAACTCCATTTTATCTAATAACGTTAGATGGATCTCCATACCAAATTGGCACTTAATCTTGAAGGTAAAAATCATATATATCATCTATATTTAGAGGTTTGTTCAATTTCGTCTATTCAATTTGCCATGAATTAGAAAATAATTTTAAAAAGTTATGAAATACAATTTTTTACTACAACAAAATTAGGTTATAAGAGCATATTTTTATAATACTTTTGTGCAAGTGTCCTATTCATATTCTATCTATATCTAAAATTAGGTTATAGGGATATATTTTTGGGGCATATTACAATAATATGTCGCTATACACCCTAGCGACTGCATATATAGCGACACTAATAATAAGTGTCGGTATTTTTGTCAGTGACACTTTTTCAAATTTTAGAAATAGTTAAAAATATCGTTATAATATAATTTTATTAAAGTGTCTATACCTGTTCGATTCGAGGATAAACGAAAATAGTGAAACTTATTCCTGTTACTCGCCAATTAAAAGAAATATTTTTTGTCGGGATAAAATTTCAACCAAATCTAATTATTTTCGAGTTTTTTGAAATAATTTAGAATAAACTATTTCATTCGGGGAATACTATTATTCCACAATTTAATCCCAAATTTTATTAATATTATAAATTAAATTAAATAATATTTTTAGATATGATATATTACCTATATAATAAATTATCTGTATTATAAATTATTAATTATATTATATCAATATATATTATTTGTATTTAAATATTTTAATAAATAGAATTTGGAAAAAAAAATAATTTTTATACTAAAATATTTTTATTAAATTATAGTTTGAATTAACTTATTTTTTAAATAAATATTATAATAAATTATAGCAATTAATTTATTTTGACAACAAATTATTTTTTAAAGTTATATTTTATATCAAATTTATCATTATTTTTTTCACTATTTTTTACTATTTTATAAAATTAATCAAATATAATTTAAATTACTTTTAAAAATAATAATATTATAAATTAAATATAGTTTTTTTTTTACTTCTCACTATTACAGAATAATAAATTATTATTTCAGAACTAAAATAATTATTTTGCTTCAATTGTTGCTTCACGTGATCCACTGTGTGTCGGTGATAGAGAATTGGTACTACAGTACAATTTCAAATATAATTGCGTACGAATATTCTAATTTGAAAAGCATGTGCAGCAGGCATTTAAGCGTGTAACACGAGGGCATGCGTCATGGCTAAATGATTCCTGTACTCAGTGAAATCAATTGAGTTTTATCCGCTGTCGGTACTGCAAATAGTAAAAAATTTATTAGTTAATATCGGAATAAAATAAAACTAGTTATTACACGCTTAACTTTGATATGATCAGTAAAATTCACCTCATTCCAAAATAGGGTGAAATATAGAATATACACTCCTCATAAAATGTACATTTATATATATTCTTATTTTTTTAACTACATTATTTTTTAGAAGAATAGAGTTATTAACGTTATTTTTTGAACGAAATTTTTTTTAAACGGTGTTTCTTTCTTTTTTTTTTTTTTTTTTTAATGATATTATTTTGTTTTTTTTAAATGATATTTTTTTTTTAACGGATGAGCTAACTCCAGTCCAATTGCTGCAGTTGAATTTTTTCATATGGATCAAACTGTAGCAGTAGGGTCTAACTACACCAAATCATACGGATCCAAGTATAGCAGAATAGTCCAACTACATCAAACTAAAAAAAAAAAAAAAAAAATTATAATTTTATATATTTCCAACTACACTAACATTGAAAAATTATGGATTTCTAATAATGTTACCTCTTATAAATTTTATATTTACTTCTAATTTTGTTCTTATAATATTATTATTATTATAATTCACTACAATAAAATTAGGTTATAGGGACACATGTTTGTGACACTTTTGTATAAGTGTTCTATCTATATCCAAAATTAAGTTATAGGGACATATTTTTGGGACATATTATAAAAATGTGTCGCTATATACCCTAGCGACGGCACAAATAGCAATACTAATAATAAGTATCGGTATTTTTACCAGTGACACTTTTTTTAGATTTTAGAAATACTTAAAAGTGTCGCTATAGTATAATTTTGTTGTTGTGATTACAAATGTTCAGGATGGTATATTTGATAATTTGGGCTTTCTTTATTGTTATCTGTTTTTTTTATTTTTTTCTTTTTAAGAGAAAGATAGTATGGACTTTCTTTATTGTTATTAATTATTAATTTTTTTATAAGAGAAAGATAGCATATTATTTATTTTGAATTTAGGATCTCAGATACCAGCTATAAGTCTTTTGCCATTTGTGTTAGAAATGATCAATTTTATTGTAATATGTTAAATTGACTAACTCAAAATCTTAATTTAATATTATATATAGAGAGAGATTACTATGTTTTTAAAAATAACAAATAATTTGTACTTATAAATTTTCTGCTGTTAAATCTATTTATTTGATTAATTTTATTTTTTATATCATGCTATTCTACCAACTATCCACTAAATCTAAGAGGGCCACTATCATATAAACCGCACATTATTTCATCCAAAAATTAAAAATTTTTAAAAATATAAAAACTCAATTTTATATATATATAATTGTTGGATGTGAAAAAAAAAAAATAAAGAATTAGGCAATTACTTCTTAAAAAAGAAGCACATAATTTCCACATTCTTTGAGGGGTGGTGAAGAAGAGGAACCACGAGTGTGCTTGATTAATAACCAACACTCTACTATGAAATTAATCAGCTCTATATATATATATATAGTTCACAAAATAAACGATAAAAAGTAAAATAATAAAATTAAAAAAATATAAAACTGGACCATGTCGATCTATGGTTTGGATAAACTTTGCCTAATTCGCCGCGATACAAATTCGAATCAATGACGTACTGTGCCAGGGCGAACCATAGGCCAGCACGGTCGTGGCCCGTGGCCCAGACACATCTGGACTACACACTAGAACTGTAAACACTCATGGGCTAGCTCGTGTTGGATTAGAAATAGGTTCGAAAATAGATCGTTCAAAATTAATATTGACCACAAGTAAGTCTCTACTCGTTCAATGTTCGGCTCGAAATAATTTATATATATATATATATATATATATATATATATATATATATATATATATATATATATATATATATATATATATATATATATAAAATTAAAAATTAAAAATATCAAATTTAAAATATTAATATTATTAATAATATATAATTATAAATATTTTTTTTAAACATATTTAATTCAAATACACTTTATGATTATGTATTTTCTATATAAGCAAATATTCACAGATATTTTTAAATTTAAAAAATATAAAGAAGCGGAAAAAGAATTGGCTTGAAAATTTCTTAGCCAATTCAGAATCGAACAATTCTTAGCTAAATTTGAATATGATTTCAAATTAGCTTGAAAATTAGAAATTTTTTTAAAAAAAACATATTTCGAGCCGCTTGAATTCGACTCGAATTAGATTTCGAGCCGAACTCGAACATGCCTTATTGTAACTCAATTTTTTTTTGAATTTGATTAGATTTGTAATTGAATTCCAGTTGGATTAACATTAATATCTAAATCTGTTAGAGATAAGTTTGTTAAGATTTAAATATTAATTAGAATAAAAATCTATTTAAATCAGAATTTGAATAATTTTTTATGTAAGCTATAAATATAGTATAAGTGTTATTATTTGACGGTGGTGGTTACCCCCATGAGGTAGTCACATCCATAAAGATGGTGGAGACTAGGATTTAGCTACACTCATATGGTATGGCCAAGATGTCCATGATTTTGGATGCACGTATGGGTGCGTTCAAAGAGAGAAGTTTTGTAGATTTATAGAAGATGAGAGAAGAGTGAAAAAGATTCAGGATGAAGCCTCGGATTGAAGCTATTCTATTTTAGAAGAGGAGTCGGTGTAATGTTTTTCTTTATTAATAAATTTTATTTCACCCATATATTTTCTGTTTTGAATTTTTTTTTCCTATTGTTGTATTGGTTCCAGTTTTATTGATGAGACGAAGTTTTGATAACAATTTGATTTGACGTTTTCGCTATGGAATTTCAATAATAGGCGATACCGGTGTGAATTACAGTACCGAAATGAATTGCAAATTCACAAAATTTGATATCGAAACGAATACCAAATTTTTCAATAAAATTAATTCGAGCAAGATTTAGCTCGCTCTTGTTTGGCTAAATTTTCACCCCTACTGTGCACGCCTATTTTTTATATATATTTTTACTTTTACCGAAATATAGAGTTGTTTATTAGAAATTAAGCTTCTGAAGATTTTTTTTATTTATTTAAAAACTCGACTTATCGTAGCAGATTCATACACAATTGAATGACCTTCGGTTGCTATTGACAGGTTTTAAAGGGAAAAAATAAAATAAAAAGAAAGAAAAATTGTGCTTATTTTAAAAAAAATCCAACTTCAAAATAATATTGGTAACGGATCCAAATTAATTTTAATTTTAAAGGGAATTTGGAATCACAGAATTGTGCCAGCACGGGCCAACTTTTCTATGCAAAGTACAACAACTAATTAATTACTAGAAAATATTAATTACCTCTTCTAGGGAACAATATTTGAGTCAACTTTAATTTTAAAATTTAGAAATTTACACCCCCCATGCATGCATCCCTCCCAATCCTCCACTTTTTCAAATCCTCCACTTTTTCACAAATCTTTACACAAACCTTAGTTTGCACGATTAAAAGTATATTAATT
Organism: Tillandsia fasciculata; assembly: GCA_029168755.2. NCBI lineage: Eukaryota > Viridiplantae > Streptophyta > Magnoliopsida > Poales > Bromeliaceae > Tillandsia > Tillandsia fasciculata. The sequence continues at coordinate 20,250,290 of CM054945.1, read as the reverse complement.
TTTTTTATCAAAATATAAAAAGAAGGATAGTTCTTGTTTTTTTTTTTTTGTGAAAAGCGTATTTTATTTTATTTTTTTATTTTTTTAAAAAAAGATAGAATACTATTTATTTCGTTCAAATTTTAGAAACAAACACAGTTTGAAATATGAAAAAATTATATTTTGAGCTTTCGAGCTCATGACTAATCATTAAGACCTTAGCCAATTACACTATATACGATCAGTAAACATATTTCGTTTGTTAGGGCTATGTAAGCTACGGTTTGATTTTAGTTATTCTTCTCATTTATCGATTGACTGTATAGCCGAGCTCGCCCTAATTAACTCTTCTCTCAGATGTTTTGATGAATTTGTGATTGAAATGAGAGATGAAACGCCTAAATAAATTAAAGCATAGAGTCAAGATCAAGCTAGGGATTTCAACTGCCCCACAGTAGTGTGCATGTGGTTCCATAAATTCTTCTTTAGTGAATAATTAAAGTTCCTTAAATTAATAAACTAATAAAATTATAAAGGTAAAATTGCACTTCAAAGATACTGCTTCCTCTCGTGCACGTTTGGTACGTAAATGGCACTACAATAGCAGGGCCATCTCATTGCCATTAATTATTTGTAGTCTTATTTATTACATTCTTTTTTCGACCGTGATTATTGATTACAATAAAGTGTTCTTATTACTAGTCTTATTCCATCAGCTCTAGCTAAAAGCTTAGCCAAAGGGCTGCTGGTTGTAGCAGTCCAGGTTATCCCCATAGCTGACTCCGAGAATGTCACAGTATCTCTTGTAGAACCCGATCCGATCCGCAACACGACTGTCGGACCCGTGCCCGCACTCGAGCCCGCCGTTGATGATGTTGGTGATGACTCCATACCCCGGAAGCCGACCGGCCGATTTGTCGGCGGCGGAGGGGGTCCATCGACCAGTGGCTACGTTGTGGCACGACGGCTTGGGCGACTGAGGAGTCATCCAGAACCAGATTGCGGTCTTGAACGAGATTGTCGGGTTCGTGGCGACCAAGTCCGGGTTGTTGAGCAGGTCCGCTCCGATAGCCCGCCCTGCCGGCCCGTAGTTGTAGTTGCTGAGACAATTCGAGTCAAAAATATTTTATTAGAATTTGTATATTTCACGATTCAACGTGTTATACATTAACACTCTATGAACAATCCAAATTAACTATGAATAAATAACAAGGATGAGATTTGAGTGTACATACTAGGAGATTTGAATGGGCCCTCGGCCGTAATACTTCTTCCCCGGAGCGCACGGCCACTGTGCACTCTGTACACAGTAGTCCGATGTAGCACCTTGCTCTTGTAGGAAACAGTAACCCCATGCGTAGGGTCCGTCCGGTGCAGTAGCCCACCCACCTATAATTAATATTTACGAGTTCAAAATATTTTAGTACTAACTCTGGTATCATATATATTATTATTATTATTTTAAAAACTAAATAATGTACTCACCTGTGGTCTCGTGCGACGTCTGCGCGAGGAACGCCGCGATCTCCCTCTTCTGCGTGACGACGTCCCCCGTCGTCCCGAAGCCGCCGAACGAGTTGGCTGCAGCGATGAATGCGTCGTACGTGTAGAACCCGTGCGCCGGGCACGAGTTCTCGTTGCGGTGCTTCAGCATCTGATCGAACAGTGCCGAGGTGACGATCGATGCAACGCCGCCGCCGCCGCCGCCGCCGCCGCCGCCGCCGCCTCCGCCTCCGCCTCCGCCGCACTGGCTCTGGCAGTCGCCGCCGCAGTAGTCGGAAGTGGTTCCGCAGTAGCCATACTTGCTGCAGCAGAGACCGTTGGCACACGTCGCGCCGCCGGCTTGGCTACCGCACTGCTGGGCGAGGGCGCGGCCAGACGGCGATGCCAAGATCGCGGCTATAAAGATTAACATACTCGTTACCGTGGCCGTCATCTTTTTTTTTTTTTTTTTTCTTTCCTTATTACAGAGAGTTAGGGATGGATGTGTGATGCGTATACACATAGATTATATATAGAGGAAAGAAATTGGAACTGGTCGTTACCTTACCATGTGACTGCTCTTTGATTTTATCTACATCTGTATTTAATATAGAGAAATTAAGATATTACTAACTTATCTTATTAATTTTTTTAATGCTAAAAATATAAAATAGATTTTGAGATCCTAGGATTATACGGTGTAATATAATACGGTTTAGAGATTTTTTTTTTTTTTTTTTTTTTTAAGAGAGAAAGATAAGTATATTACTGTTTTATTTATTTAGAAAATAAACTAAGTTATGCAACCATATCTCTCGAAATATATATATATATATATATATATATATATATATATATATATATATATATATATATATATAGTCCCAATGGGCCTTCCAAAGATATTTACAAATTTATTTTTCTGCCGACATCTGTTTTTAAATGAGGTTTTTTTTTTTTTTTTTTTTTTTTTTTTTTTTTTTTCAAAAGTTCTTCAATTATAAATTATTTTGAATCAGTTATCTAATTTTTTTAAATATAATTTATTATCCAGTATTTCAATTTGTCTTACTTAGTTCGTCAACAATAATTTAATTTTAAAATTTGAACGCATCAAATACCCAATCAAATTTTTTAAAATATAGAAAGATCAACAGCTGGCTTATTTATTTATTCGTGGTAGATTTCAGATTGAAAATATATACTTTTTAATTGAACTAAAATTCAAATAAAATTATTTGTTTACTGTTATTTATTTGACTGAAAATTAAATAGCTATGAAAGTTTATTAAAAAATTTTACATTAACACAATAGCCGGGGAAGTTAAATTATTAAGTATTTTATTATTTTTTTCTATTAATTTTTTTTAATTAATTCCGTCACTATCCATAGCAAAGTCAATTGCCGCGTATTGAAAAAATAAGATTACAAACAAACTTCCACATGACTAGTAGGTGAGTCATAAGTGTAGGAATAGAATAAAAAAAATATTATTTATATATTCAAAAAATATATATAGATCTTACTCTCTTCATTCTATACTTCACAACATTTCAAATAATTTTAAGTAAAAATATAAAAAAATTAATGCGACAAGTGATAGAATGCCGATTCTTAGATGAAGAGAGATGTAAATTCTATATATATATATATATATATATATATATATATATATATATATATATATATATATATATATATATATATATATATATATATATATATATATATATATATATTAGATAATATATTATCTATTTTATTTATTTTTTATAAATAAAATTTAAAATAATTAGATTTTAAATTTAAAACTTCAGATATTAATTATCAAATTTTTAATCACTTACGTTTTTTAATCACTTACGTTAAAAATAATCAATAAATGTACCAGTAGTATTATTCATATAATAATATGGACACTACAACAAAATTATACTATAGCGATATTTTTAAGTATTTTAAAATTTTAAAAAAGGTATTGTTGGTAAAAATACCGATACTTATTATTAGTGTTGCTATATGTGCTGTCGCTAGTGTGTATAGCGACATATTTTTATAATGTGTCCTAAAAATGTGTCTCTATAATCTAATTTTGGATATAGATCGAATATAAATATGACACTTATACAGAAGTGTCACAAATATATGTTCATATAATCTAATTTTATTATAGTGTTAGTGGAATAATTCCGTAGGCAAAGAATTGGAAACAAACTCATACAAGACTAGTAGGCAAGTAGTAAGTGGAGGAAGGAGATAAAGTGGGAAGGAATAATTTCGTAGAAAAAAAAAAAAAAAAGATTTTATCTGTTCTTAGTCAATCTCCACTTTGGACGAATTTGCATTAGGCAATAAAAAATAGCCAAAGTTTGTTATCCATTCGTAGATGTAGATGCCCATCGTTTGTGGGCGGCTTTGACTGAGTAGAGATCGAGAAGTACGTACGGAGAAATTCCACCATTGACCAACAATTCAATTCGATCATATGAAAATTATGGGCATTGATGCAGTTTTTCGAGATATATATTGTCTTAATTTGTAGATATATTATTAATAAATAATGCTGGAATATTTTTAAAATGAGTTTTTGTTTGCTTACTTATTTTTATTATTATTTAAATTTTTTAATTTATTTTGAAATTACCAAAATACTTTTTCTTAATCCAATCGATCCCGTTATTCAATAAAAGTATTTAATTTACTCCTCAAGAACTAAATAAAATGTTTTTGAAGTTTTGAAAGGTATATTAGATATTATATAATTTTTAAAAAATTTATTTACTTTTACATTATAGTTTTTAAATGTCAGGGATTTAATAGGAATAGGTAGAATAATAGCAAAACCAAAAGTGAAAAAATTGAAAGTATATAAATAATAATAATTTTTAGATGTATTTTAACTCAACCCTAATATTAATATATAATAACACTCATAATATAAAAAAATTTAGTTGATTAATACATATATTTAAAAAATATTATATTAATTATCAGCATATTAATAATTATAAGAATGACTCAAAAATATTTCTAAATTTAGTTATATACTACAGGCACTTCTATAAGTCATTTGTGTCCATATCGGACTTATATCTGATCGATGTGGACATTTTTTAAGCGCTCGTTCAATATCAATTCATAACACATACAATTAAAATATAGGATTAATTGCATACATGTCCTTCCAAATATGTCGAATTACAAATATATCCCTGTAAAATTTAACTTTTCATATTTATCCCTTCAAAAATCCAAAGTTCTTCAAATATCCCCCTCTGGTTTATCTCCGTTTGGAATCTGTTTATTTTTTAACAGATTTGATGTGAAATTATTTTTTTGCCCATTTACAAATATATCCCTCCAAAAATAATATCATTATACTTGTTACAAATATATCCCTCCAAAAATATAATATAGAAAGGGTAAATATGTAAATTTATTTTTTAATCTAACCAAGGTTAAGCATTTAACCTAGGGTTAAATCAACTTTTCTAACAGAGATGGACGGTAGGGGCATATTTGAATAACGGTGGATTTTTGAAGAGATAAATATGAAAAGTTGAATTTTGCAGGGATATATTTGTAATTCGACATATTTGTAGGGACATGTATGTAATTAACCCTATATATATATATATATATATATATATATATATATATATATATATATATATATATATATAATTTTATTTTATTATACATTATAATGCAAAATAATAAATACATATAATTTTTTTAGATAATATAAATAAATTATGCATGGTGGAGATTTTTTTTTCTTAAAATATATGGACAATTAATGAAAATTTTATTAATTTTTATTGAAATGTGAAATATATATAGTAATATTTTAAAAAAATTTATATTTTACTATATAATAAATATATATTATTATTTTAATAATATTATATTATATTTTATATATATATATATATATATAAATACTTTAATTTTTTTAAAAAATTGTTATTTGAATCGTTTCATGCATCTTGTTGAATGGAAAAATGTGTATACGTACTTACATTCCATTATTTCATACCCCCATCCTCCTTTCACGCCTTTGTTATCTCTTGTTGACGGAATATAATTATTCTGCGATTAGGTTACGTGCCGTGTTTAATCTTCTCTACAATAAATATGTACCTTGTCACAAAATTAAGAAAGGCTTGTCTATAATAAATACTTGGTACAAAATTTGTACTTGATAATAATTTTATTAAATAATATGAAATAATAAATCTAAGTTAATATAAATAGCTCAACCTAAAATTATATCAAAGGATTAATTTCACACACAATTATGAGAACCAAAATATTTAACTAAATATTCTCGTGCTAATACATACATGCAGAGACCTAAACTGTGTCTGAGCATTGCATGGTGCCAAAATTTAATGGTTAAATTAATGGTATAATGCATTAACAAAAATGATCCTTCAATCGGGCCAATTTGCTTTGATTTAATTACATCCCAAGTACTGGAGTATTTACATCAGGGGTTTTTAGCTTGGGAGTCTTAAAAACTAATTCGAGCTTATAATGAATGGTCTTCTTTTTTTGCTTACCAATTGCCTCAGAATGTTGTTTAATTATACGAATGGATCGAGAGGCTGATCTTAAAACCAGGCTAAAAGTTCGGAGGAGTCAAGAACAGCAATCTGCAGTTCCTGTGGGGTGTAAAGGCACCTCTCCGGGTGAGGATCTTTCTTTGGTTGGCGGCGCGAAATCGGGTACTCACCGCGGACGTCATGACCCGACGAGGTTGGATCGGCCCTTCGATCTGTGTGCTCTGCTCGAGAGATGGCGAAAATCTGGAGCATCTTTTGTTCTCCTGCGCTTTCGCTCGGGCCTTTTGGAATCGTCTTTTGAGGCGGTCCGGATTCACAGCGGTTCCTGCTCCTCTTTCCCTTCCATCGAATTCCTTGGCCTCTACATGGTGCACTTTTAGATATCTTCTCTCGGGTCGTTCAAGGGTCGCTTTTGACCAGCTTTTTGCGGCCGCCTGTTGGGAGATCTGGAATGAGAGGAATGCACGTTTGTTCAACAATCGACACTCTTCCACGGCCGAGCTTGAGATTGCAGTTCTAGGTGCGGTGAACTTCTGGGCCTCGAACCTCAACCCGGGGGGCGGGGGGAGTTGAACAGGAGCTTTGCTGGATGTCGAACTGTGGGCACAATCTGCGGTCTCGGGGCAACAGGGCACTTCTAGGGTCTGCAAGCTAAGGCTACTTGTCTCCGGGAAGCTGTCTTTTGGTGTACTGAGCTCTTCAATGCTGGTTCAACTCTTGGTGCAGTGCAATTGGGATCAAGGCGGTATATTGTCGATCCTCGTCTCCGGCTCTGGCTTGGTTTATTCTCTCAGCTGAGTAATACTCTATGTTCGGGCCGCGCTCCGTTGCTAAGTTTTGGTGGGGCTGGGGCCTAGACTGTGCTTCTTGGGGTGACATCTCTGCTTCGCCCTACGTGTGCGAAATAGTGGGTCCATTCGCTTTGTTTTAGCTATTCGCTTTTTGTGGCTGGGAGTGGGCACACTTCGTGTATTTGGAGTAGTGGTGGTTCTTTCTCTCCTTTCCTCTCTTTTTCTCTCCTCCTCTCCTCCTTTCTCTCCGCCCTATCCTGTACTGTTCAAATAGGGTATATCCCTGTTTAATCAAAAAAAAAAAAAAAACCAGGCTAAAAGAATCTAAACAGTAAGAAAGAGATTATACAGTAAATATCATATACAAAGTTTAGCTCTAGTTAACAGCAAGCAAGCTTACTAGAAGATCTAAAAAACATTACAAATATTGCAACATAGAAAAGACTAAGCAACAATGGTCAAGATAAAAGCCAAAAAAGCAAAAAATATTTAGTTCTAATTAGCTAGACAAGTTAATATTTGAGTATTCAAAAATGAAACCAACTGCTAACAGAAACCCTTTAAGGTACCGTTTGGATGTGGCTTATACCGGAATGAGTTATACCAGGTATAGATATAAAGTAAGGGATAAACCTGGTTTAAACCTAAATTGTGTTTGGTTGGGAATGAGGCTTAAACCTGGTTTAAACCTGGTATAAGAAAATAGGTGTTTGGATTGGGGATGAAGAATAAGAGTTATAAAGTTGACTTTTTTGTTTAATGACGATGTGACCTTTACTTTTATGTATATTACAAATGTGATAATTAAAAAATGTATTAGAATTATTTAATTATAAAAAATCTTATATATTATATTTTATTAATTATATACTATATAAAATTCTACTTAATTTTTTTAACGATTAAAATTTAATTTTAATTATATATTATATTTAATTAATTATTCTTTTTTTTAATGATTTTTTTAAAATTAAAATTTTAAAATTGATTCAAATTTTAATTTTTATTCATTTTAATTTTTATAAAAATTTTAAGTGGGAGCAAAAAAAAATATTTTTTTAAAAATTTTAAGTAAGAATAAAAATTTTAATTTATAAATTTATATAAATTTTAAAAAAAATTATAAAAATATTGTATAAATTTTAAAATTAATAATTTTTAAAAATAAAATAAAATTTTTAGATTTATTAAAATATAAAATTAAAAAAAAAATAAAATTTAAAATTTTAATATTTTTTATAATTTAAAATTTTTAATTAAAAAAAAAAACCCTGAAGAATGAAAGAAAAAAAAAACGAAAAAAAAAAGAAAACAAAAAGGAAAAAAAAATTAAATTTAAATTTATAAAAAATTAAAATTTATAAAATTATAAATTTATAATTTAAATATTTTTTAAAATTTAAATATTCTAATTAAAAAAAAATTAAAAAAAATATATAAAAAAAAAAATTTAAATAAATAAATAAATAAATACCCTTCCCAAGGCTCTGACAGCCTTGGGAAGGGTATTTATTAAAACCAGGGGGGGGTGTGGGTGGGGTGGGATATCCCCACCCAAAACCCGGAGATATCCCCGTTTGGCCCAAACGGGGATATCCCAAATGTGTTTGGGGATAAAGGGGGGATATCCCCCCTTTATCCCCAATCCAAACACAAGCTAAGCTGCTAACCTCATAACCTGCAGAATATTGATATTTTTCTGATACAAAATGGCCCAAAACCAAATTGCCAAGGAGAAATTTGCATAATTAGAAATAAAAATTCGCTTCCATATTAATTTGTGTACTCCTCATTGAAGTGATAGAGAAAATTTTGATTTTTCATCTCCATTTGCATGTTTAATATATATGTAATTACAAAGCTTATTTTTGGCAAATTAATTATAAGTTTCTTCGTTTTCTCAATTGTGGTATTTAGAAAAGTTTATTATTATTATTATTATTATTATTATTATTATTATTATTATTATTATTACAAATGTCCAGTACAGTATATATGGTATGTCCTTTATATTTTCATTAATAAGTAGTATCCATTTACTCTTGGTATTCATTTACTTACTTGGACATTGTAGACACTGCATAATTAATCCAAAGAAAAAAGAAACAAAAAGGAACTGAGAAAACAAAAAAAGAAAAGCACAATTTGGGCTTTCTTTATTGTTATATGTTAAATTGATAGCGCGGAATTGAAACTCAATAGTAGGATGCTTTCATGAAATTGTCTTCTGAGTAATCCTCCTTTGTATGGGCGTCTGGCTTGAAGGTTAACCGAAAGAAGACCGAACTTTTCTACCTGGGCGGACAGACTGGGAGGGGGAGATGCCCTGCTGATAACTTGAGTTGCAAGTTGGGTGAGCTTCCAGTATCTTATCTTGGCCTCCCACTATCTGACAAACAACTCCGAAAAGAAGATTGGTGGCAGGTCATTTGGAAATTTGAAAAACGGATTGAGGGGTGGCAAGCTAAACTGCTATCCCAGGGTGGTAGATTAGTTTTGGTAAACTCCGTGCTGTCGAACCTACCACTGTACTACCTCTCTATGTTTCGTGCTCCTAAATGGGTACTCAAACGCTTTGAGGCGCTACGCAGAGCTTTCTTCTGGAGGGGGACGTCATCGGTGGAAGGTGGACATTGCCTGGTTAACTGGAAAACAGTTTGCAGGAGTACCTTAGAGGGAGGTCTAGGGGTTCTGAACCTGGAAAACATGAATGTGGCTCTCCTGACCAAGTGGTGGTGGAGATTCTTCTCTGACAAGAGTCTGCTTTGGGGATCCCTTATCAAAGGAATCTACTATGGACGAAGAAAGCCGTTAAGAGAGGGACTCTCCTTCAGACCGTTCTCGCAATGGTGGCGCAATGTACTCGCTACTAGAGACATCTTTAGATGTGGGAGGTCGTTCGAATTAGGAGATGGGAAAGATATCTGCTTATGGTCGGACATCTGGGCGGCTCAGGTACCACTTCGAACTCTGTAAGAATTTGAATTTTTGAAAATAAATAAATAAATAAAATTGCTTTAAGTTAAGTTGAATTTGGATCATGAAAATCACAAGTAGGCTAAGTGCCCCTTCTCTGCAGTATTAATTGCACAGTTAGTGGGTCAGAAATATCACTTTTCAATCCGAGCCTGATCTCGAAGATCCGAGACCACGAGTGCGACCGTCACGACGAACTGAGTGAAAACCATATTAAACTTGTTCAGATCTGACGGTCGGATCTTCCAGAAATCAGCGTTGAAGCCGGCGGGACCCGCGACTTAAGTCGCGGGTACAATGAACAGTAAACCCTAAAATTTAAATCCCCTAGCACCAACGTTGAGCCAATTTACTATCCGGAATCCGATCATAGCACTTCAGGTAGTGGATTTTAACAGTTTCATCGTTCTGGACGCAATGGCGCTGACGGAATTTCCGTTTGACGACTCTAAGTCTCGAAAAAACGCGAAAACAGTGTCTCAGAGCTGTGTTTTATGGACCGTAATTTAATCCGGGCACTTTCTCGAAAAACAAAGATCGTGACCTGATAGGATTCGTCGAGCCGGACGTCCTGGCGGAGTCCGTTTTTCGATCTGAAGCTCGGATCTTCTCGAAAAGCGAAAAATACAGTGAAAAATATGAATTTTGCACATAAACCCTAAAGAACTTGCCTCGGAAAGCATGCCACGGCATGTGGAGGGATCTAAGTGAGAGAAGAATATACTGTGAAGGACCTAAACCTAAAATGTCGAGTGTTGGGGGACTAAATAGCAAAGGTTGCTATTCAAGTTTTGAATTTCAAACCGAGGCTCTTCTCCTTAAATCCCCGCAACCCAGGGGTCCTCAGCCACCAGCCCAGCAACAAACTCCTCCTTCACCCTCACTTCCCGAACCCTCTCCGCACCGGCCGCCGCCTCCCCTCGCCGGAGAAAAAGAAAAACGATTCCTCTTCATCTCGGGTTGGAAGGTGTAGGCTCCACATAGAAGCTCTTGGTCGGTTCCAAGCTTCTCTGGAGAGATCCTCGGGGTAGCAGTAGCCGAGCCAAGGTGAACCCGGGGTCCCTCGCTGCCGCGCGCCGCCGCCGGGAAGCACTCTCTTCCTCCTTTTTCCGGTGAAGGTAAGTCTGGGAGTTTCCTTTTTTGCATTTCGGCTTTTGGGCATGATCATCGTCCTCCTGACACCGAGAGGACTTCCCTGGTGCAGTCCCAGCCGCGGCCGTCGTCCCGATCGCCGGCGGGAGTAACCCCGCCGGATTATTGCTTCCTTGGCCGCCGCTGACCGTCGCCTCCATCCGGCCGTCAACCTCCAGATCGGAACCGTTGAATCGGGTCCTCTAGAAGACTGCAACATCCCCACGAAGTCTGATCGCCATCCATTAAGGATCGAGGCCGAGTGGTGATGCCCTAGAAACCGCCATCTTTGCACCTTGGCCGATCGCCACCGCCCGGCGCCGCAGCGGCCTCCCACCGCCGGCCAACTCCACCAGAAGACTCCTGGCGTCGTGGAGATCCTTTTGATCCATCTCGCACCAGCTCGGAGGAACCTCGCCGGAATCTGCCATTAGAGGCCTTAGAGCTTCACCGGAGCTCCGCCGCCGCGCGCCGCCGGCGACTCCAGACCCCCGGAAACCGTGCAGGTAGGCCTCTCTCATCATTTCGTGACCAATGGTGGAGTTGCATGGCTCCCTTAACGTCGGATTCTTTTATTCCAGGGTTGCACCCGATTGTGCACTCGGGCTCCCCTCCGGCCAGCTCCGGCAACCCGGGACTCCGGCAACCACCCAGGTAAGGTCTAAACGCCTCGTTTGTGATCCCCATCATTTTAGTTTGGGCCAGAACACCCCCTGTTCCATGGTCCCAGAAGTTGCACCCGAGCTTCACACATGCGGGTTTGGCTCCGGCCACCGCCACCTCCGGCCGCCGGGCATCGACCCAGCATGGATCCGAACACTGCTGGGACCTTCAACTGACTGGTGCTCACCTCTGTTCCAGGTCTGAGCCAGTGTTGCTCCAAGGTGACCAAACCGAGCCTTGATCAAAACTTGGGGGTTGCTCCGGCCATTTTTCCGGCCGGCCTCCGACGCGCGCAAGGTGAGCACACCACTCCTCTGTCATTACTGAATGCCATGCTCTAGTTGGACCTCATTTTGATCAAACATAAATAAAGTTGTAGCATAGTTGTAATTTGGGCACTAATAGATCTTGGGCCAACTTTGCATTCGGGCCTCGTGCCAGCCCAACCTGGTGAGCACGGGATCCGTCTTGTTGTAACGGACGCGCTGAAACTTACGGCGTCGTCGTTGGACCCCCGGATTGTAAGAACAAGCTGAAACAGTCGATTAATTAAGAACAATTATGCAATTTTTAACATCTTATGGACCAACTTGCAATTTAGACACACTTGCTGACCTTAGACAGTGTTTACGCACTACCTGGCACTACCTGGACATCTTGTTAGGGTCCCGTTGGTCCCCGTTGACCAGGAATCAGATATCGATCGATAAAATGACCGATTTGACCCGTTTAAACCTTCTGTTAGTATAACGTCGTCGGGAAAGGGTTGTGGGAGTTTATTATTGATCATATTTACTGTTACAGGGCCCAGTTGTTCAGCACCAGCCTCCCAGTAGCTGCGCGGGAGTTCAAGGATCTGCCGTCATCCAGGTGGGTTATCTTCGAACCGGGCCTCAGCTTTTTGGCCCTCTGGTTGCTTTAGTCCAGTCGGACACATGTTCTTGACTTGCCCTGCTGATTTTACCTATATGACTTAGCCTGACATATATTGATCTTGTTTGACATAGCATGATCCCTCTGATGGACATTGACTGATTAGACCTATGATTGAGATCTCTTGTCACGATCAGCCGATTATTATATACATACTCCCTGATTATTCCTGATTGATCCTGATTGATTGATATATAGATTTGCATGATTAGTTGATACCTACTGTTTCCTGTCACTGAGATGTTATTTGATATATTGTTCATATGCACGATTGATTGATTCCGATTGATAGAGATAGACAGATGATTCCCTGTTGGGATCTCGGCATGTTGCCGACTACTCGGTCACTAGACCGTGAGATTGATCAGTACGACTTGCCACGCATCGCTGTACTTCACGAACATTGCCGGGGTCGCTCCCCGTGGCTATTGTTCTTTACCGGTAAAGTGGTCTAGAGGAAGGATCCGTGAGCCCCAGATAGCACTTATGGGTGCGGGGTTATGTCAGTGGGACAGGTGCAGTTAGTGATATGAGCCTGAGGTCCCCGTGACCAACATTGGCATTGTTTGGGTACTTGGTATCCTTGTGATTGATGCATAGATTCTATATTTCCATGTACTAGTATACCTTTCAGTTGCCTTTTATTTCCAGCATGTATGATCTACAGTTTTATGATTGATTTTCCAGTATACTTACTTGTAGTTCTTATTCTGATTAGTTGTAGACCTCTATGCTTTCTAGCTTTTCCTATTGACTCTTACTATCCGCAGATTTTAGTACCTAGAAGGTACGATTAGCTGATCCTCTGTCACGCCCCGGATCTCGGGCTCGCCAACAGATCCGCCGTGTACACGGGATTTTCCGCGTACACGAAGCGCTGGTAACCTGCTCCGATATAATATGAACAATAAAAGAGCATAATACAGAGCTGAAATAGAAGAACCACATAGTATCTCAGACTGGGACTACAAATAAAACTGTAATAAGTACAATAACCTCCCAGCTCATCAAAATAGTACAACCAGCTGGCTAACGCCAGACCTAAAATAAAAAGGGAATACCACAGTCTGAGTGAAGGGTACAGCCTCTATCTACAGCTCTCAGTCTCCCAGGAGATTTATCTATTCGGCGATCCCCTTACCTCGATCCGCTGCCGATGGCCTAGCAGCTCCCGCAGATGACTCTGCAAAATAAGGGAGAAGGAAGAAACAGAAAATAACAATGGGGGTGAGAACTACTAGATAAACCAGTAGCCTCCCCTAGTGGGTAAAAACCTCAACTCTGACGCACCCACTAGGACTACTAGAGGCAACATAAAAGAACAGTGGTAAGCTATAAAGGCTGCTGAAAAGAAAGGAAACTATCACCACTATGCCTCTAAATGCCATGTAGCACGAAATGACTGTATGTAACAATAACTGATACTGCCTGCTGTGCCTTGCCAAATCGGGTGTGCCGGCCAATGCCTATCACCGATAGGGGATAATTGCCAAATCGGGTATGCATAACACCGATAGGGGATAGGAGTCTCCAAGACTCTGCAACACACTCCGGAGTGGCACTCGAGGGGAGCGACCCACACGAGTAAAATATCTCAGTAATAAGTATCAGAAGTGCCATAAAACAGCAGGACTGGATCATGACTATGATCAAAGTGGGAAAACCATCCACTAGGAAAACCCGATCCCCAACTGATGCAATAAATAAACCAAACTCAACCCCAATCTGATGCAAGGATAAACATCTGGTCAACCGCCTACTGTCCGCGGTCACCGCAATAACCCACGAGTCCACAATCTAGCACAACCTTGGCTACACTATCCCAAACCCCTGCTCACACTTGAGCAACAATATATGAATGCAAAGGACAACAATGAAACATGTTCAAATCCCAATATGATAGTGTAGCAATGAATAGTGGCCTTACCTGATGTCCGGGCATGCATGCAACTGTCTTTATTTTTAAAAGTTGTAAAATAGTGTCAAAGGTTTAAAACAATTGATTTACTGAATAAAAGTCATTTGCATGCGAGATCATAGCCTTTGTCTCAATCACAGTGTCCCAATATAAGTCATCATATCCTTTGTGGGGTTATATTAAGTTTTAGGGGAGTTTGTCCCAGCGGTCCTTGTCATTTGTCATATTAATTTGTCCCAATGGTTCTCAGTAATTGTCCTGTTAGTTGTCCTGTTAGTAGTCCTGTTAGTAGTCCTGTTAGTTGTCCCAATGGTTCTCATTAATTGTCATGTTAGTTGTCCTGTTAGTAGTCCTGTTAGTAGTCCTGTTAGTTGTCCCAATGGTTCTCATTAATTGTCATATTTTAGGGGATTTCTAGTAATCCCAGTGAGCTTGTCAAAAATGAGGTAAGCAACAACCGCCCACCTCGAGCAGCTCAAAATACACCCCAGGTAGTCTCCTGGTTGTCCACAGTCCTCAAATCCTGCAAATCAACGCTCCCGGTATAAATACAAATCTCAAAAAGCACAATATTTGCTGTTTTTCAAACAGCACGGGAAAAGAGGAATTTTTCACCTCTAAAATGAGCTCCTAAAATCCCAGAAAAATCACGGTTGCGTTCCTCGCGAAGAGTAGATCAAAATCGACTCTTAAAACGCCTCGATCTGACGCTCCTACGTCAAGATAAAAATCGGAGAAGTCGGTGCTGTCCAAAAATTACCACAGTAAAAAGGGGGGTCAAAGAGGACTTGAAAACTGTGCCAAAAGTACGAAACGGAGCAAAATGATCAACACGGAAATCGAAGCCCTACCTCTTACGGTCGCGCTGCCGCAAAAATCGTCCAAAAATTCCACCTGGTTAGCCCGCAGTGAATTTTCGACGGAACTGCGACGGGAAATGGGCCTAAAAAGAAAATCGTCGCAGTGCGCCGCGTCGCAGATATCTTGCTATCTGTAACTCCTAAAATCCTGAGATTGTAGAGAGAGAGAGAGGAGAGAGAGAGGAAAAACTTTGGTATAGAACACTTTCTCTGATTCTCTCTCTTCGGCGCGCAAAACGAGGTGGAATGAGAGGGGGGTGTGAGGGCTCTTATATAGTGGGCCAAAGGGAATATTCCCACACGGGATCGGATCCGAACAGGAAACAGCCAAATTGACCATCCAGAACGTGCCACGTGTCCACATAACAGGGAACAGCCCGGTGCAAGCCCACTCAGATTTCGCCACGTGTCCCACGTGGTGCACATGGCCGGTCGCGCTCCGGGTCTTCCGGATCCTGTCAGCCAACGGGGTGCTGCCACGTGTCGCCTTCCCACGTGCTTCTAGAAGCCGTCCAGCCAATCGGGAGCCGCCACGTGGCACGGGGGGGTATTCGGTGCTCCCGGTGCACGCTTGGCCCATGGACCGCGCACCCGAGCCCCCTGCCCGCGCCTGCCCGCGCTGCCCGCGCCGCGCTCCCCCGCGCTCCGCCGCTGCCCCGCCGCTGCGCCGCTGCCCGCCGCCGTGCGCCGCCGCCCGCCGGTCGCCGCCCGCCGCCGGAACAGTAATTCCGGCGGCCGGAACAGTAATTCCGGTCATGAACAGTAATTTGTGCCGAAAAATAAAGTGAATATACCATTTTGATCGTTTTCGCGTGCTGAGTCCAAATACGATGTCCGTTTCGCTAAATTCTCATCCGAAATTTTGCCGAAAGCTCCCGGAAAATTTCATTTGCTTCGATTTTCGCGCAGAGTCTATTTTAAATGTCCAATTTCGATTTTACAAGCTCTGTTGCACTGTACAAGTCCCCGCAGTCACTGTTTAATGTTGCACAGTTCCTGCGGGAGTCTGGATCATCACATCCTCCCCCACTAAAAAGAGTTTCGTCCTCGAAACAAGACTCAACCATAATCCTTAGTCCAAAGTCTCAAATAAGTAGGGGTGGGCGTCTCTCATCTCCGACTCAAGCTCCCATGTAGCCTCGCGTTCGTCATGATTGCTCCATTAGATCTTTACATAGGGAATGGCCCGGCTGCGCAATTCTCTTACCTCTCGATCCAGAATTTGCAGTGGGCGCTCCTCATACCTCAAATCCTCGCTGATCTCAAGTGGTGTGAAGTCGATGACGTGCGATGGGTCGAAGACATACTTCCTCAAGGTAGAGACATGAAATACATCATGGACACCAGCAAGCCTCGGAGGAAGTGCAAGTCGGTAGGCAACTGGCCCGATACGCTCCAATACCTCAAAGGGTCCAATGTATCGGGGGCTAAGCTTCCCACGAATGCCGAATCTCCTGATTCCTTTGGACGGCGAGACTTTCAGGAATACATGATCTCCAACCTGAAATTCTAAGTCTCGTCGCCGAACATCGGCATAGCTCCTTTGTCGGCTTTGGGCGGTCTGAAGATGCTTTCGAATCACTCGGACCTTCTCTTCTGCCTCTAACAACACATCTGGTCCCAAGGTCCGCCTCTCGCCCACGTCACTCCAATAAAGTGGTGATCGACACTTGCGTCCATACAACGCTTCAAATGGAGCCATCTGAATGCTCGCTTGAAAGCTATTGTTGTACGCGAACTCAGCCAAGGATAAGTGTCGAATCCACCCTCCGCCGAAATCCAAGACGCAAGCCCTAAGCATGTCCTCCAGGATTTGTATCGTCCGCTCGGACTGCCCATCAGTCTGCGGATGAAAAGCTGTACTGAACCTGAGTTCAGTCCCCAAGGCTGTTTGCAAACTCTTCCAGAAATGCGAAACAAACCTCGGGTCTCTATCTGAAACAATGGAGGCGGGTACTCCATGTAATCTAACTATCTCGGCTAGGTATAACTGGGCTAGTCGCTCAAGTGGCCACGTAGTCTGCATGGGCAGAAAGTGCGCCGACTTGGTAAGTCGATCCACGACTACCCAGATAGCGTCCGCTCCTCCCTGCGCCCTCGGAAGTCCGACCACGAAATCCATCGTAATGTGGTCCCATTTCCACTGGGGAATTGGGAGACTCTGTAACTTGCCAGCTGGCACTCGATGCTCAGCTTTCACCTGCTGACAAGTTAAACACTGAGCCACAAATCTCCCGATATCCCTTTTTATGCCTTTCCACCAGAAATGTGCCTTGAGGTCCTTATACATCTTAGTCCCACCAGGATGTAGGGTATAAGGTGTATAATGGGCCTCTCGCAATATCTGCTCTCGGATCTCCGCATCCGCTGGCACACATGCTCGGTTCCTGTACCTTAGTACTCCCGAGGCATCTACCGTAAAGTCCCCAGACTGATTACTCGGAATTTGATCTTTAATCTTGATCAAGTGGGGGTCCTCACTCTGTTTCTCCCTGATCCTGTCCAGCAGAGTGGGCTGCAAGACTAAAGATGTCAGTCTAGCAGAGACCCCAGGGGACACAACTTCTATCTCGAGCCGTCTCATCTCCTCTAATAGCGGTGCCTGGTCTGTGATCAACATAGACAAACTTTGCACCGCTCTCCTACTCAAGGCGTCAGCGACCACATTAGCCTTTCCTGGGTGGTAGAGAATATCTACATCATAATCCTTTAATAGCTCTAACCACCTACGTTGCCTCAAATTCAGCTCCTTCTGCGTAAACAGATACTTTAGGCTCTTATGGTCGGTGTAGATTTCACAATGCTCCCCATATAGATAATGACGCCAGAGCTTCAGTGCAAACACTACAGCAGCGAGCTCTAAGTCATGGGTAGGGTAATTCTTCTCGTAATCCTTGAGTTGCCTCGATGCATAGGCAATTACCCTCCCTTCTTGCATCAACACACAACCAAGTCCACTGTGTGATGCGTCGCTGTAGATCACATATCCTTTCCCCATAACAGGGAGGGAAAGGATAGGAGCGGTCATTAATCTATTCTTCAGTTCCTCGAAACTCCTCTGACAATCCTCACTCCAGATAAATTTCACTCCCTTACGCGTCAAGCGAGTGAGGGGTGTGGAGAGCTTCGCAAAGCCTTCCACAAACCGACGGTAATACCCAGCTAAACCCATAAAGCTACGTACCTCAGAAACCGTCGTCGGTCGGGGCCAATCACGAACTGCCTCAATCTTTGCTGGGTCCACTGCCACTCCTGCGGCAGAAATCACATGGCCCAAGAAGACTACCTCCCGAAGCCAAAACTCGCACTTTGCCAGCTTGGCATACAGCTTCTTCTCTCGCAGGAGTTGCAGCACAATCCTTAAGTGCTCCTCATGCTCGGCATCACTTCGGGAGTAGACCAAGATATCATCAATGAACACTACTACGAATCGATCCAAGTATGGTCGGAAGATCCGGTTCATTAAATCCATGAATGCGGCAGGGGCATTAGTTAGCCCAAAAGGCATAACTGTAAATTCATAATGCCCGTACCGTGATCTAAATGCCGTTTTCGGAATATCCTCGGCCTTCACCTTCAACTGGTGGTAACCGGACTGCAGATCTATCTTAGAGAAGACACAAGACCCTTGCAGCTGATCAAAAAGATCATCAATGCGCGGCAAAGGGTACTTGTTCTTGATGGTCACTTTATTTAATTCCCTATAGTCCACACATAGTCTAAGTGACCCATCTTTCTTCTTTACGAATAGCACCGGCGCACCCCAAGGCGACACACTCGGCCTAATAAAGCCCTTGTCCATCATATCCTGGAGTTGCGCCTTAAGCTCTCGCAACTCAGCCGGTGCCATCCGGTAAGGAGCCTTTGAGATTGGCGCAGTTCCTGGAACTACGTCAATCACAAACTCAATTTCCCTATCTGGCGGCATGCTAGTCAGCTCAGGTGGGAAAACATCCGGAAACTCGCGAACAATAGGGATATTCCCGAGTTCCGGCGCCGCTGTAGGCCCCTCAACAACACTAGCCAAAAAGGCTACACATCCTCGTGGATCATTTGTCTCGCTCGGGAAGTCGAAACCATAGAGGCAAAGAAAGCACTCTGACATCCCCGATATACCAACATTTCCTGGCCTGGCTCTTTAAAAGTGACAGTCCTTGCGGCACAGTCAATAGTTGCGAAATATCGAGCCAGCCAGTCCATCCCTAGAACCACATCAAAGTCTCTTAACTGTCTTAAGACCAATAGGTCTGCTGGCATAATCCAGGACTCGATTTGCATCGGGCAGGACCAACAGCACTCCTCCACGTGCAAAGTGTGATCGGGAATCTGAACCTCTCGTGCACGTGGTAAAGGTCCTACCTCTATCCCATGTAATGATGCAAATGATTTACTAATAAAAGAATGCGATGCTCCAGTATCAAATAATGTACGAGTCCTAATGCCAGAAAGTAAGGTGATACCTGCCACCACGTGTTCTGCTGCCGAAGAGTCCTCTACCTGCGCAGCATACACTCGCCCACTCTGAGCTGGAGGGCGATACTCCGTGGGATAGGAAGAAGATGGCCTGCTTGCTGGAGCATATGGTCGCTGAGCTGTCGACCACTGCTGAGACGAAGAAGGAGCAGATGCTGAAGAAGGAGCCGTCGATGGTGCATATGGGCAGGCAGCTCGGAGGTGGCCAGACTGTCCACATCGATAACAGCGGCCAAACCTCAGATCACATGTATCAGAGCTATGCTGTCCCTGACAGAAAATGCACCTAACCGTAGCCTGGGGCTGCCTCGCCTGCTGCCTCTGTCGCGGAGGCCCTTGCTGCCGCGACTGCGATCTCTGTTGATGCGAATGCTGTTGCTGCTGCTGCTGCGGTGGCCTCTGGGATCCACCAGGCCCTCGCCGCTCAAAACGCCCGCGGCCGGAAAACTGAGGCCGTGGCGGTCGTGGCGGCCTCCAGGAACTGGCCTGTCCCCCGTCGTCTTGTGCTGGTCGCTTTCTGTCAGAACTCTGAGTGACTAAGCCCCCACGTCTGGCGATGACGCGGTCTCCCCTCTCAACCCACTGTGCATGCTCTGCTGCCTCCTGCAAGGTCTGTAGCCTTTGAGCATGCACCAACGTATAGATCTCTGGGCGCAGGCCCGACTCAAAGAGCTCCACTTGGTGAGGTCCGTCCCTGGCGACATACGGCACGCAGTTGAGCAACCGCGTGAACTCCTGAGAGTAGTCTAATGCTGTCCGGTCGCCTTGCTGTAGATTCTTCAAGTCATCTTCCAGCTTTTTCTTCACACTCGTGGAGAAGTACGTATCCAGGATCATTTTCTTGAATTCTGACCAGGGTAGCTGTCGAGTGATCTGAAATTCCAGGGGCTCCACCCGGCGCCACCATGCATCAGCATCCCCGTCTAAGCAGTGTACAGCCATATGTACCCTGTACTTCGGGTCAATGAAGAAGTCCCGAAATAACTTCTCCATTGAGGAAAGCCAAGTCCCGATCTCCCAAGGCTGAGTATTCCGCCCTGAAAACCTGGGCGGTCCCCGCTTACAGAACTGAGTAAGTTTGTCAGCAAACTCCTGCTCCTCTGCAGGAGTCAATGGCCGGATTGCTCCCTGAGCAACAGGGGATGCCGGGGTCACTGGTACAACTGGGGGATTCACGGCAGGGGAAGAAGGTACGGGAGAATTCTCCGAGGGTGCTACAACAGGCTGCGCCCTCTGTTCTAGCATCTGCGTCAGCCGGCTCATGGCCTCCTCCTGACGCCGAACAGCTTCAGACATCTGGGCCATCTGAGCCTGCAGCTCTTGCACCTCACTCTGCTGGCCCTGCTCGGACTCCTCCTGATCGGGTTCAGGGGAATCAGGCTGAGAACGTGTCAACATTCTACGTCGCGGAGGCATCCTATCACAAGAAACCATACTCAGTATCATCACCTCACACGACCCAATCTTAGCGAAAGACATTCTCCTATTTCTGTGACTTTATGTTGTCTGCAGCCAACATAACCGTCCACCAGAAGTAGGCTAAGTCGATCCTTCTTACTTTACTGGAAGAGTTAAATAAGTAACCCAACGACTTCCGCAAAATTATCACGTCTCTCATACCCTATTATCCTAGGGTCTGCCAAAAGCCTAGGGTTTCCTAAGTCCCAACTGACCTATCCCTAAGCTCTGATACCAACTTTAATCTGTCACGCCCCGGACCTCGGGCTCGCCAACAGATCCGCCGTGTACACGGGATTTCCCGCGTACACGAAGCGCTGGTAACCTGCTCCGATATAATATGAACAATAAAAGAGCATAATACAGAGCTGAAATAGAAGAACCACATAGTATCTCAGACTGGGACTACAAATAAAACTGTAATAAGTACAATAACCTCCCAGCTCATCAAAATAGTACAACCAGCTGGCTAACGCCAGACCCAAAATAAAAGGGAATACCACAGTCTGAGTGAAGGGTACAGCCTCTATCTACAGCTCTCAGTCTCCCAGGAGATTTATCTATTCGGCGATCCCCTTACCTCGATCCGCTGCCGATGGCCTAGCAGCTCCCGCAGATGACTCTGCAAAATAAGGGAGAAGGAAGAAACAGAAAATAACAATGGGGGTGAGAACTACTAGATAAACCAGTAGCCTCCCCTAGTGGGTAAAAACCTCAACTCTGACGCACCCACTAGGACTACTAGAGGCAACATAAAAGAACAGTGGTAAGCTATAAAGGCTGCTGAAAAGAAAGGAAACTATCACCACTATGCCTCTAAATGCCATGTAGCACGAAATGACTGTATGTAACAATAACTGATACTGCATGCTGTGCCTTGCCAAATCGGGTGTGCCGGCCAATGCCTATCACCGATAGGGGATAATTGCCAAATCGGGTATGCATAACACCGATAGGGGATAGGAGTCTCCAAGACTCTGCAACACACTCCGGAGTGGCACTCGAGGGGAGCGACCCACACGAGTAAAATATCTCAGTAATAAGTATCAGAAGTGCCATAAAACAGCAGGACTGGATCATGACTATGATCAAAGTGGGAAAACCATCCACTAGGAAAACCCGATCCCCAACTGATGCAATAAATAAACCAAACTCAACCCCAATCTGATGCAAGGATAAACATCTGGTCAACCGCCTACTGTCCGCGGTCACCGCAATAACCCACGAGTCCACAATCTAGCACAACCTTGGCTACACTATCCCAAACCCCTGCTCACACTTGAGCAATAACATATGAATGCAAAGGACAACAATGAAACATGTTCAAATCCCAATATGATAGTGTAGCAATGAATAGTGGCCTTACCTGATGTCCGGGCATGCATGCAACTGTCTTTATTTTTAAAAGTTGTAAAATAGTGTCAAAGGTTTAAAACAATTGATTTACTGAATAAAAGTCATTTGCATGCGAGATCATAGCCTTTGTCTCAATCACAGTGTCCCAATATAAGTCATCATATCCTTTGTGGGGTTATATTAAGTTTTAGGGGAGTTTGTCCCAGCGGTCCTTGTCATTTGTCATATTAATTTGTCCCAATGGTTCTCAGTAATTGTCCTGTTAGTTGTCCTGTTAGTAGTCCTGTTAGTAGTCCTGTTAGTTGTCCCAATGGTTCTCATTAATTGTCATGTTAGTTGTCCTGTTAGTAGTCCTGTTAGTAGTCCTGTTAGTTGTCCCAATGGTTCTCATTAATTGTCATATTTTAGGGGATTTCTAGTAATCCCAGTGAGCTTGTCAAAAATGAGGTAAGCAATAACCGCCCACCTCGAGCAGCTCAAAATACATCCCAGGTAGTCTCCTGGTTGTCCACGGTCCTCAAATCTTGCAAATCAACGCTCCCGGTATGAATACAAATCTCAAAAAGCACAATATTTGTTGTTTTTCAAACAGCACGGGAAAAGAGGAATTTTTCACCTCTAAAATGAGCTCCTAAAATCCCAGAAAAATCACGGTTGCGTTCCTCGCGAAGAGTAGATCAAAATCGACTCTTAAAACGCCTCGATCTGACGCTCCTACGTCAAGATAAAAATCGGAGAAGTCGGTGCTGTCCAAAAATTACCACTGTAAAAAAGGAGGGTCAAAGAGGACTTGAAAACTGTGCCAAAAGTACGAAACGGAGCAAAATGATCAACACGGAAATCGAAGCCCTACCTCTTACGGTCGCGCTGCCACAAAAATCGTCCAAAAATTCCACCTGGTTAGCCCGCAGTGAATTTTCGACGGAACTGCGACGGGAAATGGGCCTAAAAAGAAAATCGTCGCAGTGCGCCGCGTCGCAGATATCTTGCTATCTGTAACTCCTAAAATCCTGAGATTGTAGAGAGAGAGAGAGGAGAGAGAGAGGAAAAACTTTGGTATAGAACACTTTCTCTAATTCTCTCTCTTCGGCGCGCAAAACGAGGTGGAATGAGAGGGGGGTGTGAGGGCTCTTATATAGTGGGCCAAAGGGAATATTCCCACACGGGATCGGATCCGAACAGGAAACAGCCAAATTGACCATCCAGAACGCGCCACGTGTCCACATAACAGGGAACAGCCCGGTGCAAGCCCACTCAGATTTCGCCACGTGTCCCACGTGGTGCACATGGCCGGTCGCGCTCCGGGTCTTCCGGATCCTGTCAGCCAACGGGGTGCTGCCACGTGTCGTCTTCCCACGTGCTTCTAGAAGCCGTCCAGCCAATCGGGAGCCGCCACGTGGCACGGGGGGGTATTCGGTGCTCCCGGTGCACGCTTGGCCCATGGACCGCGCACCCGAGCCCCCTGCCCGCGCCTGCCCGCGCCGCGCTCCCCCGCGCTCCGCCGCTGCCCCGCCGCTGCGCCGCTGCCCGCCGCCGCCCGCCGGTCGCCGCCGGCCGCCGGAACAGTAATTCCGGCGGCCGGAACAGTAATTCCGGTCATGAACAGTAATTTGTGCCGAAAAATAAAGTGAATATACCATTTTGATCGTTTTCGCGCGCTGAATCCAAATACGACGTCCGTTTCGCCAAATTCTCATCCGAAATTTTGCCGAAAGCTCCCGAAAAATTCCATTTGCTTCGATTTTCGCGCAGAGTCTATTTTAAATGTCCAATTTCGATTTTACAAGCTCTGTTGCACTGTACAAGCTCCCCGCAGTCACTGTTTAATGTTGCACAGTTCCTGCGGGAGTCTGGATCATCACATCCTCGGCTCGTCGTGCCCACTGGGATACATGTACAGTGTATCTCACACCCCCTGGGTGACCATTTTTCAGGTCGTTCGGGTAGAGAGGTGTCGGGACGATCCAGTGAGGCTGTCACGATAGAGTTGTCCCCTTGATGATATAGATTGATGATTGTGATCCCCGATGATCTGTAGCTGACTTTCCTTTATGTTATTTCAGCTTTCCGTTTATTTCGATATTTCAGATTGATGATAGCATGTTTATTTGGATTATTCCTACTGATTAGTCATTGGTTAGTTTAGATGTTGATTGATCTCTGATTGATGATTGGATTAGCCTAGCCGTGCATGTATAGGAGGGACCCTATTCTTTTGGATAGGGGATTTCCTATATGTGTGGCGGTCTGTTATGCCTGTTTTGCAAACTCTGATTTATTCAAAAAAAATTTCAGACCTGATTTTTAAACTCGGGGCGTGACAAACTCTCTTCCCAGCTATCTTTGAATCTGTCAGGGAAAAGAGATGCTATGTGAGGGAGTGCAGGAGAACGAACCGGTGGAAGTGTCATCATATCCTACGTGGGTTCACCCCTGCCAACCTGGCTGAGCTTGAATCGGTTAACCTCCTTAAGGAGACTATTTCTTCTTGCTCCATCCGACCCTGTAAGGACGCTGTGCGCTGGAGATGGACTCAATCTGGGAATTTTTCGGTTAAATCGCTATATACCTTCCTCCAGGACGGCGGGGTCTCGGATATCCGATTTCGACAACTATGGAAGATTAAAGCTCCCCTAAAGATAAAAATTTTCGTTTGGCTTGTTCTAAGGGGGAAGGTACGCACCAAAGATAACCTACTTAAAAGGGGGTGGACAGGGGATGGTAACTGTGTGCTTTGCCTGGACGAAGATGAAACGATTAATCACCTTTTCCTGGGCTGTCACTTCACGAGAAGTATCCTTCAAGGTACCCTGATCAACGTTAATATCCTCAACTCCTCCCCCTCGGCTGCTTACCTGTGGAGCAACGTAAGCCAGAGATGTGGGTCTTGGCGTGATAAAGAGCTGGCGGGGGTTGCCTCTGTTTGGTGGAATATCTGGCTTGAACGTAACAGGAGGATATTCGATAATCGAAAAAAAAACGGCTGGGCATCTAAATAAGGACGCGCGCGATCTTTTGAGCTGGTGGACACAGTAGGAGAGGTCTGTTTGTTTTTTTTTTTTTTTTTTTTTTTTTTTTTTTTTTTTAGGCCCAGCTGCCTAGCCCTGTAGCCTAATTCATTTCCCTTATGAATGAAACGGTAGCATGCTACCTTCTCTCAAAAAAAAAAAAAAAAGTAATCCTCCTTTGTCAACTATAGCTAGCTCCATAATTATACATATATATTAATAATACTAATTATAGTTTGTTAAAAGAAAATTAAAGAAAAGTGCAATTACTTGTTAAAAAATGAAGCATGTAATTTTCACACTCTTCAGGAATAAAGTGGAGGCACCATCAGAGCCAAACACGAATAAGTTTTTTTTTTTTGAGAGAAAGGCAGCATGCTGCCGCTTCATTCATGGCGAAAGTGAATTTAGCAAGGGGGCAGTCAGCAAACACGAATAAGTTGGTGCTGCTCTGTTCATTCGATTATTAAACAAGATGAACACAAACGAATTTATTAAAATATCAAGCTAAAAAATTATGCTCGTATTTGATTTTTTTATTAACAAGCCGAATACGAATTTGCGATCAACAAATTAGATTATCAACCATTATATCAAGTGAAAAGTAGAAAAAAATTAGAAAATTAAAATTTTAATTCAATGAATGAAATTTACAAAATATAAATTTTTTATATTTGGTTGACCTAAAATTCAAATAGCATTGGATTTGCATTGAGATTTGTGCTATTGTACTTTCTCTTTTTCTTTCTTTAATTGTCTTTACAATAGCATAAATCCCAACACAAATTTAATAGTAAAAAATTCACAAGTATAATTGGACTTGTACTTTTAAAAATATACAAGCTCTACTATATATATATAGAGAGAGAGAAAGAGAGAGAGAGATTTTAAAAATACTAAGCAATTGGTGCTTGTAAATTTTTACCGTTAAATCTATTCTTTTGACTAATTTTATTTTTTAGATTATGCTATTCTACCAACCATCCACTAAACCTAAGTGGCTCACTATTATTTTAATCACGCATTCTTTCATCCAAGTGCTTAGTACTAAGTGCTTAGTACTATTGATAGTATAGTAGGCCCTCTCTCTCTCTCTCTCTCTCTCTCTCTCTCTCTCTCTCTCTCTCTCTCTCTCTCTCTCTCTATCTATATATATATATATATATATATATATATATATATATATATATATATATATATATATATATATATATATATATATATATATATATATATATATATGCTCCTATACTACCACTGCAATAAAATTAGATTATAACAACATATTTTTGTAACACTTTTTTTACAAGTGTCCCATCTATAATTCATCTATATTCAAAATTATGTTATAGGGACATATTTTTTGAACAAGTTACAATAATGTGTCGCTATACACCCTAGCGACTGCACATATAGCAACATTAATAACAAGTATCGATATTTTTTTAGCAGTATTTTTTTTTAAGATTTTAGAGACACTTAAAAGTGTCGACATAGCATAGTTTTGTTGTAGTATATATATTTATTATAGTACCGGAGTTTCAGTACTATAATCTCGTTTTCAATCTTAGAGTGTTCGAATCAACAATCCACGCCGTTATATATGATCTAGAATTATGAAGTTCTTAAAATAAAATTTTAATTTTTTTCGACATCGTTACTTAGTAAATAAATCATGTCAAAATGAACGGTGAAAATTGAACAATTTTTAAAATTTAAGAATAAAACTCTTGAATTCAAGATTAAAGATGCTGATATTGATTTAAATAATTTTAAAAAAAAATTATCAAAATTTGAATAAATTTAGATTTTTCTACACCATTAAACTGCAAACTCGCTATAGTAGTGATTGAAAATTAACAATTTTAAAATAATTTGATAATAAAATAAGCTATGTCGAAAAAATCTAAAAGAATTTCTAAAAACTTTACATATTTTACATCAATTTTGACAATGAGGATCGTTGATTTAAACACTCTAAAATAGAAAATGAGACTATAGTATCGAAACGTCGGTACTATAGATAGTATAGAAGCCTAACTGATATATATATATAATGTAGGCCAAATCGCAACTTACACCCCTACCTTTTGGTACCAGGTTAAGAAGGAGGACACTGTTGTTCCTCCCCTTAAACGAGTTATCCTAGCCAAAATAAATTGCCTTGAGTACTAGAAGAAAAGCGCCAAAACCTAACAAAATTAAATGAATACCCAAAATGAAAAAGATTCTTCAAGAATCTCAGATCCGAGAAGCACATATGTGACGCCCCACTTCCCAGGAGATCGCCAAAACCTAATAAAATTAAATGAATACCCAAAATGAAAAAGATTCTTCAAAAATCTCAGATCCGAGAAGCACATATGTGACGCCCCACTTTCCAGGAGATCACCCATTCTACAACTACTCTAGCTCTAGCACGCTTAACTCTCATAACCTCTTGATCTTGCTACCATCCAAACTGCTATAGCCGAGTTAAAAAATTTAGTCCTATTATATCATTTATATATAGGACTAATCTAAATTTCAGGGTGTCACATTCTTCCCCCCTTTAAGCCCTGACGTCCACGTCAGGCTCAAGCACACTCACAAGCACCAGGCGATATGACACTCGTCTCGCTAGCCTTAGCCGACCTTGTGGGGAGCTGCACTCCACCCACAACGGTCATTAGCCGGAGACTCATCTCACATTTCCGACTGGTGAATGGCTCCGATACCAACTGTGACGCCCCACTTCCCAGGGGGTCACCCATCCTAGAACTACTCTAGCTCTAGCACGCTTAACTCTCATAATCTTTTGGATCTTGCTACCATCCAAAATATTATAGCCGGGTTAAGAGATTTAGTCCTATTATATCATTTATATATAGGACTAATCCAAATTTCGGGGTGTCACAATATATGATAAATACAACCAAAGTCTAAGATTGTAAAGAAAATTAAGTGAAGTACTTGAGATACAAAGTATAAAAAGGTGTCTATAACTTAAAAATGAAAAAGATTCTTCAAGAATCTCAGATCTGAAAAGCATATATGATAAATACAGCCAAAGTCTAAAATTGTAGAGGGAATTAAGTAAAGTACTCGAGATACAAAGTATAAAAAGGTATCTATAATCCCCCCCCCCCCGCCCGCCCGCCTCCCCCCAACCTAGGGTTGCTAGGTGCGGAAGTAAAATCAACCCTTGTTCATACATGGATTTCTCCGATACGAAATGAGCCACTTCCAAAAGATTCATTGCTCTCGCCTAAAATACAATTAACACGACATTGACTACGTGAGCTCCAAGTAGTTTACCGGACAAATTGATAAGTCTGGCATTACCTACTAACCAAGCGAAACCGGTGGTTTCTTGGGGTCCGATTGGCACGACCCACATGGGCCGGGTCTAGCAGTGACGAGCCATGAGCCTGCACCTCTGCCCCGGCCCACCACGGGCCATGTTGGGTCGGACCGACGTGCCTTGAAAGGATGGCCTAGCACGGTTCGAATAAATGTAACGGGTCGGCCTGACATGGTACTACCATAACCGTGCCGGGCCACAGCCCGACCCGTTTTCCACCCCTAGCTAAGGCTGAGTCTAGATAATAGAGCTAGCGAGACAAATCTCACATTGCCGCACACTGACGAGGACGTTAGGCCTAAACATCCCAATAATCCTACATTCGATGGAAATAAGATAACTGAGGTTAAGCATTTTCGATCATGGTTTGGACCCAACGAGTTATTATAACTAGTGGGCCGAACCGTTACAAATATTTTTGAGTGCCCTTTATAACTTATTAATATACTAAAAATTATATATAATATTTTTAAAATATGTGTATTAATTAATTAAAATATTTTATATTATAAGTGTTAGTATATATTAATATTAGAGTTGAGTTAGAATATATATAAATAATTATTGTTATTTACATAATTTTAACTTTTTTTTTCGCCTTCTGATTTACTACTATTCAATCTATATTTTTATGTATTTCTGATATAAATATAACTCTTGAGATAAGTAAAAATAAAATTAATTTTAAATTTAGATAAAATTTATATTTTTTTAAGAAAAATAAAATTATTTAGATGGTTCGATTGGAATAGTGTGGATAAAAGTAATTTTAGTTTTAAAAATATTCTGTCTAATTAATTAACATCAAAATAATAATTAAATTAAATTAAATAACTAATTAAATCATGAATATTGCTAGATAACTATAGATATTATTTAATAAATTAATTAACATTAATTAATTATCAATGAATACTTTTAATTAATAATTTAATTAACTACAAGTCTACAAGTTAATTAATAAATTAATTAATTACTTAATTATTTAATTATTAGATAATTAGTTAAAAATAATAATTTAATTAGTCAAAATATTAGTTAGCTAATCAATATAAATATTAGTTATTATCGGATCGTTGGCGCTAACCATTAATCTAAAAACTCGAGCTAGTAGAAATATGCAACTAATTCATTTAGTTATATATACAGTATTAACGGATCTCGACCGAATTCAGTCTACCTAAACGTTGGGTCTATTGTTGGGCATCTTGCCTTTAAGATCTATTGTAGACTGCAGCACCACTCAACTTATAAGACTCACTTAATTCAACTTATTAGTCTCATTAGCCTATTGTCACGGGACAGAACCCGTGCCAATGGCTCCGATACTACTTGTCAGATCGTTGGCGTTAACTATTAATTACAAAAGCTCGAGCTAATAGAAATACGTAATAAATTCACTTAAAACGTAAAGACTTAGCGTCCACGGATCTCGATTGGACTCGACCTATCTGGACGTTGGATCTATTGTTGGGCTTCTTATCATTAGGTCAATTGTGAATCATAGCTTCACTCAATTTATTAGACTCACCCAACTCAATTTATTAGTCTTCTAAGTCTATTGTCACGGAGCAGAAAGTTGGACTAATTTTTAAGTCATAAATAAATAGCCAACAATGTTATTGCATAAACACACTAAATAATTATTTTTCAATTAGCTAATTAATTATAAATAATAAATTAATTACTCAAATAGTTAATTAAATAGTTATTAGAGTAATAAATTAAGTATTTAATTATTTATTTAGTTAATTAATAAATTAATTAATATATAATATATTAATTAATAATATTTTATTATTATTAAATTAATAGAGCAATTCTAGGATGATTTTTTTTTTTTTGAAAATAAAAAGGAGAATAAGAATCTTAACCCTTTTTTTCTACTTTCTTGAATCAAATAAAGTCTAAAATAAAGAAGTGAATAATAATAGTTTTTTTAAAAAAAAATAATATCAAAATTTTAAAAATACTTTATTTAGTTCTAGAGGAGCAAAATACTTATGGGGCGTTTAGTTGCATGCTTTTACAACAACACTATAGTAGAAAATACATACAATCTTAATTCATATGTTTGATTTAATACAATTCAGTCTAACTACGGTAATAACAACTGCACACAAAAAATATCAAATATTACAGTTAAAACTACATTCAAATTAGTTGTAGTTCCAACTGCAGCAGCTGGTGAGATATAGATTCATCCACTAATTAATAATAATAAATAATTAAATAGCTAAATAAATAAATAAATAATTTATATATATTTACTTATATATAGATAAATAAAAATATTTGTAAATAAATAAATACTAATAAAAAAATTTAAAGCAATACTTAAACTTTTTTTAAAAATTAGTTTTATTTAAAATATAAAAAAAGTTTTATTTTAAAATTTGTATAGAATGTGATTGTGTTTGTTAACTTAATAAATTTTAATTAATTATAATTATTAAATTTGATAAAAAAAAATTACTAATAAATTTTAAATTTTGATTTATATATTAAAATTAAATAAATTGAAATTATGACGATTGATAAGTTAAAAATTTATTTAAATATAAAAATATTACATATATTTACTTATTTATTTATAAATAGTAAATTTAAATGATTAATAAAATTATATAATTATAATCGGCTCATCCGTTCAATAAAAAACAACGCGTGATTTTTTTTCTTTTTTGTACGCTTCTCTTAATTAATATTTATTTTTTACATTTTATATATAAAATCATCTATAAATACATAATTTTATAATATTAAAATTATATATAAATATATAATTTTATAATATATATAAAATAATATATAAATTTAAAATTTTAATTAATAATTAAAATATCGTATAATTATTTTATATTTAGGAGAGGTAACCTGTTATCTTTATCTAAAAAATGATTGAATTTATAAAAATGTAATTACAGTAACTATTGAATAATAGGATTGGATTGAAAAAAAAAAAAAAAAAAAAAGTATTTTGATAATTTCATAATAGATTAAAAAATTTTAAATAATAAAAAAAAAAAGTAAATAAATAAAAACTCATTTTAAAAATATTGTAGCATAATTTATTAATAATATTAATACATATATACAAAGACAATATATATTCTCCACAAACTGCATCAGTGCCAATATTTTTCATATAATCGAATTGAATTGTTGGTCAATGGTGGAGTTTCTCCGTACCCCCAACCTGCTCCTCTACGCAGTCAAAGTCGCCCACAAATTAATTAACGATGGGCATCTCCACAAATGGATAACATACAAACTTTGGCTATTTTCTTTTGCCCGATACAAATTCGTCCAACGTGTTTCTAAGTGCCTCCGCATTCATGTCCACGGAGATTGACTAAGAAAGAAGCAAAGTTTTTTTTTTTTGTTTTTTCTTTCTTTTTAATAGAATTATATATCTCCTCACTTTATTTCTTCTTTCTCTTACCATTTGGTAACGAAATAAGACAATACTAGTTATACCAGAGATAAGTATAAAATACAAAATTAATATAAAAAAGCGTTTGGATGGTTTCCGGAATAAGAGATTTTGTATTTGATATGATAATAAGGAATAAGAAGAATAAAAAAGTTCAGTTAGGGTAAATGACTTTTTTCCCTTCAAACTTTATTATGTGATAAAATTTATTAAATTCTATTTTTATATTTTAATTAATGAATTAACGTTTTACAAAAAAAAAAAAAAATCAAAATCAAAATCAAATTATATTTTATTAAAATAATATTTAATTTAACATTTTATTTGCTCTAATTTAAAAAAAATAGAAATATTCATCATATTTTTAGAAAAATATTTTTTTTTATGAATAAAACTATATATTATTTGTCTGCTATAAATTTCATATTACCTTCCTATTAATATACACAATTTAAATTTAATACTCAGTACCGAATATAACTAACTAACATATTTATACATCTGTCATAAAAACACAATTGATTTTTTTTTACTGTTGAAACAATAATTCTAGAAGTAAATTTGAAAAGTAAAATATAGTGATATTTTACTGTTGGAACAGTAATTCTTAGTTATACCAGAAATACCAAAATAGAATATTCTTATTATTACTTATGTGTTTGAAAAAAAAAAAGAATATTCCTCAAAAATAAGAAGAATATTCTTCGAAAATAAAAAAAATATTCTCTTTATCCCTCAAGCAAATCCCAATCCAAATGTTGACTCGATTACTAGTCTTGTATAAATTTGTTTGTAATTTTACTTTTTCAATATGCACAAACTCTTTTTTCTTTTTCTTTTTCTTTTTTTTTTTTTTCCGAATTAATTATTCCACTCCATATTATTCTATGAGTAATATTAGTGCTATATTTCAAAATAAATTTTTTTTTTTACTCAAAAATTATTATTTTATTATTTATCATATTAATATTTTTATATTTTTATTAAAAATTATTTAAAATATTATAAATTTTCAGATGCTTTCTTTTTCAAAAAGATAGTATACAAATCATATTTTTTTTTATTCTAT
This sequence comes from Tillandsia fasciculata, assembly GCA_029168755.2. Lineage (NCBI taxonomy): Eukaryota > Viridiplantae > Streptophyta > Magnoliopsida > Poales > Bromeliaceae > Tillandsia > Tillandsia fasciculata. The sequence continues at coordinate 20,216,845 of CM054945.1, read as the reverse complement.
TCCTACATTTATGACTCACCTACTAATGATATGTAAGCTTATTTGTAATCTTATCTTTTTCAAAAAGCAGCTGTTGACTGTGCTAAGGAAAGTGACGGAATTAATTAAAAAAAGAAAAATAGTGTACATTCATTTTTGCAGCAGTTGACCGTGCTTAGGAAAGTGAAAGAATTAATTAAAAAAAAAAAATAGTATACATTTATTTTTGAATGTATATTATACATTATATTTATTTTAAATAGAATATACGATATACACTTAAAAATAGATGGTGTAGAAATAGTATTACTCTAAAAAAAAAAAAATTTAATATAAAAAATAATAAAATACTTAACAATTTAACTTCCCCAGCTTTTGTATTAATGTAATTTTTTTTTTTTAAACTTTCAAAGCCATTTAACTTTCAGTCAAACAAACATGTAAAATTTAATTTTTACTTGAAATCTGTCACAAATAAATAAACAAGTCAGTTATTGATCTTTCTATTTTTTTAAAAAATTGATTGGATATTTGATGCATTCAAATTTTAAAATCAAAGTCAAAATATTGCTGAGTAGTTCAAATTAATTAGACAAATTAAAAAATTAGTTAGTAAAATTAAAATTTTAAAATACTAGATAGACAATTTAAAATAATCTATGACTGAAAAATTTTCAAAAAAGAAAAAAAAAGCTTATCTTAAAACAGAGAAATACGTTTTGTAGAAACTTTTGAAAGTCCTATTTACTTTATTATTATTATTTTCAAGGCCTCGTTACTTCACTCGGTAGTTAATTAGTTCACCTTCTAAATAAATAAAATAATAATATCCTATTTTTTTTTTTTAAAAAAAAAGAAAAAAAAAAAGGAAGAGGAAATTTATAGTTCAAATAAGTTCTATAGTTTTTACCTAAAAAACACTTTCTCTGAACCATATTAAAGAGCATAAAACTTATACCATGTGATCCTAAAATCTTAAATTTTATTTTATATTTTTAGTATTAAAAAACTGAACAAGATAAGTTAGTAAAATCTTAATTTCTCTATATTAATTACATATAGACAAAGTCAAAGAGCAGTCAAATTATAAGGTTACGGTCAGTTTCCAATTTCTTTCCTCTATATATATATAATCTATCCCTAACTCTCTTTCGTAAGAAAAATAAAAAAAGAAAAGATGACGGCCACGGTAACGAGTATGTTAATCTTTATAGCGGCGATCTTGGCATCGCCGTCTGGCCGCGCCCTCGCCCAGCAGTGCGGTAGCCAAGCCGGCGGCGCGACGTGTGCCAACGGTCTCTGCTGCAGCAAGTATGGCTACTGCGGAACCACTTCCGACTACTGCGGCGATGGCTGCCAGAGCCAGTGCGGCGGAGGCGGCGGCGGCGTTGCATCGATCGTCAGCTCGGCACTGTTCGATCAGATGCTGAAGCACCGCAACGAGAACTCGTGCCCGGCGCACGGGTTCTACACGTACGACGCATTCATCGCTGCAGCCAACTCGTTCAGCGGCTTCGGGACGACGGGGGACGTCGTCACGCAGAAGAGGGAGATCGCGGCGTTCCTCGGGCAGACGTCACACGAGACCACAGGTGAGTACGCTATTTCAAATTTTAAAATAATAATAATATGATATCAGAGTCATCAGTACTAAAATATTTTGAACTTGTGATCGAATACAGGTGGGTGGGCTACCGCACCGGACGGACCCTACGCATGGGGTTACTGTTTCCTACAAGAGCAAGGTGCCACGTCGGACTACTGTGTACAGAGTGCGCAGTGGCCGTGCGCTCCGGGGAAGAAGTATTACGGCCGAGGGCCCATTCAAATCTCCTAGTATGTACACTCAAATCTCATCCTTGTTATTTATTCATAGTTAATTTGGATTGTTCATAGAGTGTTAATGTGTAACACCGTTGAATCGACAAATATACAAATTCTAATAAAATATTTTTGACTCAAATTGTCTCAGCAACTACAACTACGGGCCGGCAGGGCAGGCTATCGGAGCGGACCTGCTCAACAACCCGGACTTGGTAGCCACGGACCCGACAATCTCGTTCAAGACCGCAATCTGGTTCTGGATGACCCCTCAGTCGCCCAAGCCATCGTGTCACGACGTGGCCACCGGTCGATGGACCCCCTCTGCCGCCGACAAATCTGCTGGTCGGCTACCGGGGTACGGCGTCATCACCAACATCATCAACGGCGGGCTTGAGTGCGGACACGGTCCCGACAGCCGTGTCGCGGATCGGATCGGATTCTACAAGAGATACTGTGACATTCTCGGAGTCAGCTATGGGGATAACCTGGACTGCTACAACCAGAGGTCCTTTAGCTTAGCTTCTAGCTAGAGCTGGTTGAATAAGACTTGTAATGAGACCAGTAATAAATAAAAGCAATGCTATCTCTACACTCATTTTTGGGTATAGATGATAAATCCTATCCATTCAAGAGTGGGATCTTTTCATCCATTACTTCGAAATGATGGATAAAATTTATCCCATTCTGGATGGGATGTATGATGTACATTCACTTTTATATCTACATCAAGCATTTTCTAATAAATAATCACCTGGTGGAGAAAAATATGTAATAAATAAATAAGACTACATAATAGCAATGTTATGGCTATGCTATTGTAGTGCTATTACCAAACAGGCAAATTTTACATTTTTTTTTTATTAGTTTATTTGAAGAAACGTTTAATTACAATGCGCACACAGCAAGCAAAACATGTTCACTAAAAAATTAAGAAGAATTTATGGAAACTACACTACTGAGGCACTTGAAATCCCAAGCTTGATCATACCTCTATGCTTTAATTAATATAGGGTTTAGGGCTCCATATATACGAACCAGGTCATTAAAAAATAATAATAATAATAATAATAATAATAATGGAGGCTTTCTAAACTCCATTTAGGCGTTTCATCTCTCATTTCAATCACAAATTTATCAAACATATAAGAGAAAGGTTAGGGCGAGACTATTAGTTAACTCGATTGATAAAATAGAGAATAACTGAAATCAAACCTTCAAACTCTTCCTCTATGTAATGTGGCTTTGAGAGCCTTAACAAATGGAATATGCTTGATGGATAAAAATTTGATACGGATATAATATAAATATAATTTGTATTATAAATTTTAAATTTGTCAAAAAATTTAGTTAAAATTAGGTTCGTTAATTATTCAGATACACAATTTATACGAAAATAATATGTTCGCCAATAAAAAAAAATTGAGATAAAAAATTCAGCTATTAAATTAAATAAATTTTTTTTTTAGATTTATACTATTAGCATAAACCGTTATAATTTTTAAAAATAATTTAATCAACCTATTTTAGAAATAAAAAAATTATTTATTTAGAAAAAAAAAGAAAAAAATAGAAATAAAAATACAATTCTAAGATATTCCTTGTAAAAAAATAAAAAAATTGATAAATTAAAAAGAAACTAATTAGTAGATAAAAGAAAAAAATTAAATTAACCCAGAGTAAATATTAATTTCAACTCATAAATCATCAAAACTATGAATTAATACATAAATTTATAAAATTACAAATTTACAAAATCGATCACAACTCACAAATTGGTGTTGGCGAGAAAGATGACGAGAGGGGTTTTGATGGCGAGCAGCGAGTGACCCGGGAGGGTTCCGATCCGATGGTAATTTAGCAAGCGCACGCCGTCCGGCCGAGATGGGAGGAGGCGGGTGTGAGAGGGCATGATAACAGAGAAGAGAAAGTGGGGTGGGGTCGGGTGCCGAGGAATTTTATTTATTTATTTATTTTAAAAGAGAAAAGTAACTTGCCAAAAAAATAAAAAAAAAAATTCAAAAATTCAGGATTCTTGAATTATTCAGGAATAATATTTTTTGACTCACCTTTTTTTTTTAAATTATTTTTCGATCCGAAATTGTGTTGTCTCATTTCTATTATCTAATTCAACTTCCTAATGAAATGAATGAAAGCGGATAGCATGCTTACTATCTTTTTTAATATATATATATATATATATATATATATATATATATATATATATATATATATATATATTTTAACTCAAAATTTTATAATTTATTTTATTTTTTTTAAAAAAAATAGATATGAAACATGTAATTTAAATTTTTAATAATTCGAGAATAATTCGAGAAAGTACCACTTACAAAAATTTTAAATTTGAAGTCTTAATATTTTTTTTTGGTAATTAGTTAATTTAGGTAGAAAAGTTGGCGTGTACTCGTCAATTCTTTAAGGTACTGTTTGGTTGCAGGATAAAATAGGAATAGCCCATTTTATCCTGCAAAACCATCCAAACAATAGTTAAAAAGGGGAGGTTAAATTATTCCTCTCTTAACGGGTTATGCAAGGATAACCCGTTAAGAGCTAACCCCAAAAACTATGGAATTGGTTTATCCCAGGGGCAATGGGTGGAAAGCAGTTTTTTAATGTTGAGTTAGATTGATGCAGTTTTTTAATGTTGAGTTAGATGGTTTCATATATTTAATTTAATTAATTATGGTATTAATTTTCTATACTTTCAATTTTGCTACTATAAAATTTTTAATATAAATCATGATCATCAGATTATCACTTTAAATTTCACTTAAAAAAAAAAAAGTTCACTTGCTGTTAATAAAAAAATTGCTCTTATTAAAACAATTGAATTGCTGTTAATAAAAAGTTCACTTGCTGTTAATAAAAAATTACTGTTAAAACAAAAAAAAATTCACTATTAAATTTCAGTAAATAAAAAAAAAAAGCCAAAATTTGAGTAAAACAAAAAATTTCAGCAAAACAAAACACTATTATTAACAAAAATTAAATTGTTATTAGTGAGTATTAAATTAACACAAAATTTAAACCAACCCAACATTTTATTCATGAGTTCACTCATGAAAAAAACTAAGGGCAAAATTGACAATATAGATTAATAACTACCATATATTTTCCCTATTCTTGCTTATTCTAAGAAATGAACCAAACAAAATTTCAGCTTTTTATAAGAATAACAGCTTTACAAATAAAACACTATTTTTCTTTTATCCCTGACTATCCCGGAATAGCAAGCTATCCCAGATATAAAAAAATTTATCCCCAAACTTACAATCCCCGAACCAAACATAGCCTAAAATTTGGACCCGTTACCAGCACTAATCATACCATGTATTATTTTAAAGTTGGATTTTTTTAAGTAATCCCAAATTCTTTTTTTTTCTTTTTTTTTTCTTCAAAACTTGTCAATAACCCCCACAAGTCATACAATTGTGAATAAAAAATCTGCTACGATAAGTCTGAATTTTTAAATTAAAAAGACTTCTGAAGCTTAATTTCCCGAAGCCCCCTCGACAGGGGCTTCGGGAGGCATTGTTACCTGTTGGAATGCTAAGAACTTCTCTTGCTCTGAAGTGTTAATGCGTACTTACTCTCTTACTCTCCGTCTGAAATGCACTGCAAGCGGCTTCTCGTTCTACCTAACAAATGTTTATGGGCCACCCACCTGGGATGGGAAAGCAGACTTTTGCCGCGAGTTGAGTGAGCTTAAGAGCTCCTGCTCGGGTCCCTGGGTCGTTTGTGGGGACTTCAATCTCACCCGCCACCTGAGCGAGAGGAAAGGACGCTCGTGGTGTGTTAGACTTATGAACCTCTTCTCCAAGCTGATCAACGACCTAGATCTGATGGACCTGCCGATGTCCAACCAGAAGTTCACTTGGTCAAATTTGCAGGTTGACCCCACGCTTGCAAAGCTTGACCGATTCTTGATCTCGACGGAATGGGACACTTCTTTCCCCCTCTCTTCGGTCTCGGCGCTGCCTCGATTCACCTCGGACCACTCCCCCATTCTCCTCAAAACGCTAGCGCCGAGGGCCTTGCATCTCTTCAGATTCGAGAAAGTTTGGCTTACCCGGCCTGATTTTATCTCTCTGATTCCAATCTGGTGGCAAGAATTCGGCTCCGGGCATGGAAGACAAGCGAGTATCCTATCCTTTAATGCCAAGCTGCGGCACTGCCGTAAACGAATTAAAGAATGGTGCTCGACCAACTTCCACAGCATCTCTCGAGCGAAACGAACAGCAGCTGCGGAGATTCAGAGGCTAGACTCGCTGGAGGAACAGCGTGGTCTGTCTGCCTCAGAGACGGAATCGTGACTCAGACTCAAGGACGAGTTGCGAGGAATTATTTATGAAGAGGAGATCCTGTGGAAATCCAGGTCTAAACAACACTAGCTTAAAGAAGGGGATGGGAACACCAAATATTTCCATGCGATGGCAAATGGCAGGCGTAGATCAAACCACATCGAGGTCATTGAGGATGACGGGGTCAAACTTGTCAAGGAAAAAGACAAGAGGGAGTACTTCTTCCAGCAGTTCAAGGAAAGGTTCGCACGGGCTAATCTCCCCCCTTCCTCTGTTGGGGATTGGAGCGATCTCTTCCCTGACAGCTCTGCGCTAGCCTTGGATTCACTCACTGCCCCCTTCTCTCTAGAAGAGATCAAGAAAGCTATCTTCCAGATGAGCGGAGATAAAGCACCGGGCCCCGATGGGTTCAGTTTGGTTTTTTATCAACGATTTTGGGACGTTATTAAGGATGACCTTCTCAAAATCTTTGACGACCTGTTCAATTTGACTCTGAACACGGGCCCGATCGACTACTCGCACATATGTCTGATCCCTAAAGCTGAAGGAGCTAAATCAGCCAATGACTTCCGCCCCATCAGTCTTACCAACTGTGTTCAAAAAATTATCTCCAAGGTGCTTGCGAACCGGCTTGCCATTGGGATGTGCGAGATCATCTCCCCAACGCAATCAGCCTTTCTGAAAGGAAGAAGTACCTTAGACTCTTTTGTCACTGCCAGCGAACTCATCAGCTGGGGTTCAAGCCAGCATATCAACTGCGTGGGTGTCAAAGCGGACTTTGAAAAGGCCTTCGACAAAGTTAACTGGGATTACCTATAGCACATTCTGAAGTGTTTGGGCGCCAATCTAAAATGGTGTGCGTGGATCGCGCAGTGCACTTCGAACGGAAAGGTCGCTATCCTTGTCAACGGAACCCCCACTAAATGGTTCAAGCTGAAGAGGGGCCTTCGCCAAGGGGATCCGCTATCACCATTCTTATACTTGCTAGTTGCCGAAGGATTAGCGAGAATGACCATGAGGGCTGTCCAAAACAAGCTCATCTGTGGCGTTGGGCCCGGCCAGGGTGCAAAAACTGCTATTCTCCAATTTGCGGATGACACCTTCTTTTTTTGTGCGGCGTCTGCAAGACAAATCCGCAATTTACGACTTATGTGGCAGATCTTTGAGTGGGCATCTGGACTCAAGATTAATCGGCGTAAATCACAACTTTTCTACTTGGGAAATCGGAATAATGTTGGGGAGAGAATGGCGGCTATCCTTGGCTGCAATCTGGGCCATCTCCCGACCAAATACCTGGGCCTACCACTGAAGAAAGGCAAAATCCCGAAGGATGATTGGCACAACATTATTGCTAAAGTGGAGCACAGAATCGCAGGTTGGCAAGCTAAGCTTCTATCCATTGGTGGGCGGTTAACCCTTGTCAACTCGGTTCTCTCGAGCCTACCTCTTTATTATCTTTCGGTCTTCAGAGCACCAGCTTGGGTGTTGCGTAGGATTGACTGTCTCCGGAGGGCCTTCTTCTGGAAAGGAGGAGCTTCTGTGTCTGGGGGCAGTTGCCTAGTCAACTGGAAGACAATCTGCAGGAAAAAGAGAGACGGGGGATTAGGTATCCTGAGCTTAGAAAGCATGAACACCGCCCTGCTGGCAAAATGGTGGTGGCGCTACTTCTCTGCAGAGAAGTCCCCCTGGAGTTCTCTTCTTACACGTCTTTATTATACACGCAGAAGACCGCTAAGAGAAGGTACGTCCTTCAAACCTTTTTCGCAATGGTGGAGGAGTGTGCTGAGAACGAGAGAGGTATTCAGATGTGGTTCTTCACGTTCGGTGGGAAATGGAGAATTGACCAACTTCTGGACTGACATCTGGATCGGGACCTCAACTCTTTCAACCCAATTTCCTAGAATCTTTGACTTGGTCCGACTCAAAAACCTTAGAGTGAGGGATTGCCTGCGGCAGGGGGACTGGAACTGGGATAAGATCTTAGAAGGCACCGCAACTACTGACAGTGACCCCTCCAAAGCCAGATTCTAATCTTGAAAGACACTACTCCAATTTTGTTAAACACTAACAATAAGGATGCTTTCCTATGGCGCTGGGGCAGTCAGAACACCTATTCCGTAAAATCGATGTATGACTTTCTACAAGATAGTGGAGTAACTGACAACCGCTTTGTCAAACTTTGGTCCACCAAAGTGCCACTGAAGGTACGAATCTTTGCCTGGCTAGTCATCAGAAAGAGGGTACAGACGAGGGACAACCTCTTAAGGAAAAGTTGGGTTGGACCCAGCAACTGCGTCTTTATGCCCAAACACCGACGAAATGGCGGATCATCTTTTCGTCGGATGTACCACTACGAGAATGCTATTTCAATCGCTGATGCCGAACTACCGGGAGATTCGCAACTGTACAAATATCGATCAATTGTGGGATTTGATCGGGACAAAGAATGGGGCTAATGGCAAGAAGGCAAGAATCACAATGGCGGCAATCTGGTGGAGCATCTGGTTGGAAAGAAATAGAAGATCCTTCGACAACCTGTCTCGCCAACCCGGGGCTCTCCTGGCGGATGCTCTAGCGTGCCAAGTTGACTGGTCCAGTCTCTGTGCTTAAATTTTTTTTTTTTTTTTTTTTTTTTGGCCCGGCTGCTTCTTTGCAGGGACCGGCCGCCATCTTGCTTAATTCAACCTCGCTATGAATGAAACGGCAGCATGCTGCCTTTCTCTCAACAAAAAAAAAAAAAAAAAAAAAAAAAAAAAAAAAAAAAAAAAAAAAAATCTATATTTCAGTAAAAAATTAAAAATGAAAATAAAAAAAATAAAAAATATATAGAACAAATAGGCTTGTGTGTAGCCCAGATTTGTTTGGGCCAGTACCGTGATGATTTGGGCAAAGTTGGACCGGTGCAGCGCGTCACAAATTCGAATCTGTGTCGTGCTGGACAAGACCATTTTATCCAAACCATAAATCAACATGATTCTGACTCGAACAAGTCTGGACTTCCAACAAGTTTCTTTTATATATATATATATATATATATATATATATATATATATATATAAAATTTTATGTAACGTTTTATTATTAATTTTGTGAAATATATATAGTTATCCTGTTTCGTCTGAAAAAAATGTAAAGTTGATTATTTTCATAGCAAAGAGTAGGTTAATCCTACCGATCTTTTAGTGATTATTTAGCAAAGAATCATGGTTGTAGTTAGGACTGGTAATTCAACTTGTTGTTCACCGATCAATTCGTATTTAGTTCGAAATGAGCTCGATATCGATTGCTATTTAATAAACAAGACGAACGCGAGTAGAAATTAGCTTATTCTCGATATAACTCGAATATATATATGAGTCTGATTATGGTATTTTTAAAAATATCAAATACTGGTGTTTACAAGTCTTTCACCGTTAGATCAACACTTTTGACTAATTCCACCTCTTATATCATGTAATTTCACAATCCACCTACTAAGTTTTAAGAGACCACTATTATTTTAATCTTACAATTCTTAATTCAAGAGCCAAAAAGGCGCGAGTACATATGCTTCTGTGCTTTTAAAAACACATAGCTCAACTCTCTCTCTCTCTCTCTCTCTCTCTCTCTCTCTCTCTCTCTCTCTCTCTCTCTCTCTATATATATATATATAGTCCGACTATTATATTTTTATGAGTAAAATTTTTTCGTATTCATAAATTTTCGGTCTTTGGATGAAAAAATATACGGTTATGATTATAGTGGTCCCCATAGGGTATAATGGAGATTTATATTTTGTGAATTTCAATCAATGAATTAAGATTCTAAAATTTTTTTAATTTCTTTCAACTTTTTACTGGATTGATAATTTAACTTGTTGTTCGCAGATCAGTTCGTGTTCGAAACTGAATACGAGTCAAATTTTTTCGTCTTTGTTCGACCCGTTTAATAAACGAGCGAACATGAGCCAGCCCCGTACGCTCGTGTTTAGCTCGTTGGCCCCTCAAGAATGTGGTAATTACATGCTTATTTTTTAACACGTAATTGCTCTCTTCTTTAATTTTCCTTTAACAAACTGTATTATTATTATACTATAAACTCACCATCATTATGCCTATATAATTCATTCATTGGAACATACCCAATCCTAATATAATTAGGAAACCCATTCTAATTAATATTTCAATCCAAATCAATTTATTTCCAACAGATTTAAATATTTATTCTAATTTAACTATGATTCTACTACAAATCTAACCAAATCCGAACGACAGATTATACTGCAGACATCATATATATATATATAAGTTTAGCTCTAGTTAACAGCAAGCTTACTAGAAGATCTAAATAACATTACAAATATTACAACATAGAAAAGACTAAGCAACAATGGTCGAGATAAAGCGAAAAAGTGAAAAATATTTAGTTCTAATCAGCTAGAGAAGTTCTTCTACAGCTGCTGGAAGCAAGTTAATATTTGAACATTCAAAAAGGAGACCAACTGCTAATAGAAACCCTTTAAGCTAACCTCCTAACCTGGAGAATATTGATATTTTTCTGATACAAAATGCTGAACACCAAATTGCCAAGGAGAAATTTGCATAAATAGAAATAGAAATTCGCATCCATATTATTCAACCTTTTAGATTCTTTCCCTAGTTCATCTGATTCATGCAGTGTAGGATTTTGTTCTGTATGTCAGACTGCATGCCAATTTAAGCTTCAACCTGATTGATCTCACATGTTTCATTTTTAACATCACATCCACTGTGAATTGTAGGCTACACTGACCAACTACAATAGGACACTAAACTTGGCATCCCGACGACAGCTACAAATTCGTCGAAGATCAACCGCATGGTGGTTCCGACGTCATGCACATTGTTCTTTCGCAGGGTTCGATTCTGTATATAGATATATAGTTAGAGACGTACATTTTGCAATTGATTAACCAATTGAGGGAATTCAGGTCGTATCCAAATCTGCTGCTACTGCATCTGAATCCAACTACTGTTTTAGAGGTCAAAATCAAATCCATGTCAGGAGTCTAAAATCAGTGACAGTAGGGTTTACAGGTTCAATGGAACCTGAAAATTAATCCACTTAAAACACCAATCTAAAAGCCGACCTTAAATAAATATCAGTTTAGATCCTGTTGAGGTTCAGATTTAAATCAAAATTTCAGGCTTGGTTCAATTTTGGGATCAGGGTAGTATGAGTTGGATAGATTTGATTTTCAAAATCCAAACACAACAACTGAGGTGAAACTTAAGATCATACTTACAAATTCAAGTGCTGCACCAAATTTAGTCAACTTTCCAACTGAGCATATATCAGGTCCCTGCATGAAACACATCAAAACCACCTAAATGAATCCTTAAATATATCATATTTGTATCTTGATTCTTGTTTCAGGACCATTATGTTTTATTCAGCAAATAAGCCTACCATCTTTGGTTTGAACAGAATTTGGGTCCTGGTAATACGGCTTTCACAATCCAAATTTGGTTGTACTGTATAGAAAATGAATCTCCATCCACAAGTACATGCTCCACCACTCATGAAACACTTGCCCAACCAACCTCAACATTTGTGTCTTCGATAAGAACATCTCAATTACTGTGCACATGGCATTGCCTCTTCCCAACTGTTTCATAGAGAAAGCCTATAAGAAGAAGAGATGGGGTCTATGCAAATTACACATCCACAGCATTAGCTCTATTCAATCATTGTATCTGGAAAAGAAGAAGAGATAGAAATGGCAAAGAAGCGGCAGAGGATCGCCACAGTGAGGAAGGAGAAGGATGACAGTGGACAGCGCGGAGCGCGGAGTGCAGTTGGTAACAATGCAACCTAGAGCAAATTTGCGACTCCATTTTTGCACATTACTTGATGGTGTTTAAAAATGCTTGCTAGTTTTGTTGTCCCAAACATTTATCTGACTACGTCTGAAACACAGAGTTTAGATAAATGTTACAGAAACTATCGTAAAGACGCCAAACAGCGCAATCAAACAAGAAAATGTCACATGAGCATGGCCCTTCAGTCGCCTACCAGCAACAAGATCAAATCATCATAAGATATCAAATCTTTGAGTCTGATAATATGCGGACAAGCCGCTCATTCGGTGCCTAACGAGCTCGACCAAGTTGTTGTACTTAGCTTTAGTCATTACGTGAATTCGGTTGTAATATCAACCTCATGAGTGGGTCTACTATCAACTATGCTCTGATGGGAACAATCTTTCTGGCTTTTACATTAAGTTAGTCCTTGGCATGACCACACATTGCTATTCAAGGGCTGTTTCATCCAGTAAAAAGCACATGGTTTTGCCCCTTCGCCAGCCCAACAATTCAAAACTCAACATGTCACACCGAATGCATAGTTTTGATTGTGTCTACATATATACACCACACAATCTCTTTTCCCTTTTCGTGTTCTTTTGGACTCCTCAAATTCTATATACTGCTGTTCTGTGCAAGTGCCCGATTTCAAGTTATGGGTCTTGGCTTCGACTTCAAATTGAGCGACGAAGGGGGCTTTGCGGTTTCTGGGATTTAGAAAATCATAATGCATGTTGTTTAGATTCTTACACTCCTAAACAACTTACCCAAATTGCATGGCATAAATTTGCTGCTTACTTGAAGCACCTTTGTGAACATGTAGGCAAAGGCCACCAATCACGAAGATGTATATAACATGCCGGTAATCAATTGTTAACAAGTAAATCAGAAACATGACGTCGTTATACGACATGTTACAAGTGAATTAAGAGCTAAATGAGTTGACAAAAGGACCCTTTTTATCTGCTTTCGGTACTGTTCAGTACAGCACCAGGAGTAGTACGTATTTTATCGGCCAAACCAACTCTTTCCATCATGATAATGCATAATTGTTATACTATTTTGACACCACAGGAGGAAATGCTTTTCTGACCACCAATATATGCTCCACTGTTCATGAAACACTTGCGCAACCAATCCTATCATGTTGCCTTCAATAACAATTCACCCTTATACGTACTAAGAGTACACGGCATTGCCTCTTACTAACTGATTAGAACGAAGGCTACGCATTGCGAACAAGACCCTCTTTCATTTGCTATAAATAGATAAGATACGTAAATGCTACCGCACATATATCCACGACCTCTAGCAATTCACTCTTCTCACTTGCAAAGGAAAAAAGTATTCGCCATAATAATAGACAACGATCAATCCAAAGAAGCTCGTAGAAATGACGAAGAAGTGGCAGAGTATGTCTTCCGCAGGAAGACGGAGGAATGCAACTGCGAAAGGAGATGCAGGCCTCGATATTAATGAGGCATGCAGGACTTCGGTTGCAGACAAGTGTCATTGCATTGTGTACAGCATCGACAGGATGCGATTTATGGTTCCTTTGGCATATCTTAATTGTAGAATCTTTGGAGAGCTCTTCAATATCTCTGAAGAGGAGTTTGGATTGACGTTCGACATGATCTTCATGGAATATGTGATGTCTTTGCTTCAAAGACAGGTTTCAGAAGAGGTGGAGAGGGCTCTTGTTAGCTCGGTATCGGTTGCTCGCGCATGTACTATATGCCCCCTGTAGAACTTGACCACCCTTTAGCAGTTTGCAGTTTCTAATGATCAATATTTTTTTCTTTTCTTTTTTGAGAGTTTTTTTTTTTTTTTTTTTTTTGTAAAATTATATCTTCATAGAATTCCGCAGGTTACAAGTTGATGTGTAAAAATTTTATTTTAGACAAACACTTAGCTTTTGCTGTCGGACTTCGTGCACTGTTTGGCCCAGCAAAAACGGGGTCATGTAGGCTCAACAAACATGCTCGATATCCATTTCCAAAGAAATCCTCACAATATTGTCTTCATATATAAAAAATTAAATATTGCTTATAAAAAAAAAAAAAATACTATGACACTTTCCCCGCAATATTGTTGTTATATACTATTAATATTTTGACAAACCATGTGATATTCTTGTTAGAGAGTGTGTGTGTAAGCCAATCAAAAGTATCTTTGTATAAGTGTCTCTTAGGAAAAAAAAAATTTCAAATTAATTTTTTTAGTCAAATAATATTTAAATAATTTTAATTCAAAATACTATCATGTAAATTACTATTATATTGTTAAAAAAAAATAGTATAGATTAAATGAAATCTATGAGTGTCGAGACGTGCGGAAGCACTGTCCTAAAAGTAACATTGTCCCTCCACGTGCAAGACTTCGGCAATCACTCCTAATGATACAACGATCACTGTCCACTCCGTCGGCACGACTCCGAAATGGAGCGTAGTGAATCCAACGACTTTCAGAAATCCAGCAAAAATAAAACTCGAAATAGAAAACCCAATGTAGAAAAGAAATAGTAAACTAGAGTAGAGAATGCTGTAACTTTTCCTTAACTAACTCCTTTTGCTCTACATATATAGATCCAAAGACAAAAAATAAAAGCAAATAAAATTATGTAGAGCCCAAGACAAAAAATAAAAGCAAATAAAAAGATAACCGGGTCGTGCGCGCCGCCGCCCGCCCAACTCGGCTCATATCGTGCGCACTTGTGTTTAGGAGAAGCCACAACTCTCACTTTTTCCTAACCAACACAAGCAAAAATGAAAGAGTATATAAACCACACAATAGGACACTAAACATTCGATATAAACCACACAATAGGACACTAAACTTCCTAACCAACTCTCACTTTTACCTTCTACATGTGATGAATTTTCGATATAAGACAAAATTTCACATATAGAGCGTAAAGGCTTTGGACTTCCAGACAAAACCCATTGACATTGGGCCGCCCCAGAAAAGCCCATAGGCCAAAACCAAGTTTGAAATCACTTTAAAATTCAAATAAAATCCAACAGTGTCAACACATCAGCAACATAAGAAGCCAGAGCATTTTCCAAAAAAAAAAAAAAAAAAATGATTGCAATGTTGAATGCATTTGACCATGTGGGAAAAATTAGATTCACAGATAAATAGAAGTACCAAAATGCACAGGCAAATATATGCTTCAAAGTTGTGAACAAATCATTCAACAAATGCGGCCTACTGAGCAAATCATTCAACAAAACAATGTACAATATCAAATGAGGATGGCCCTTTAATTTGTTCCCTACCAGCCACAATATCTGTCTCTCAGATATCAGATCTTTGACTCCTATATATACTAAACAAACTAGACGTTCTCGTCGAGAATCAAATGTACTCGACCAAACTGTTGTACTTTAACTTCAGTCATTACCTGAATTTGGTCATATATCAACCTCATAAGTGTGCCCTTAGCAAAGCCTACAAAATTGCTAATCCAAGTGCTTTCCCATGCAGTTAGAAGCACATGGTTTTGGTCCCCACCAGCCAAACATAGAAAAGCTTCAATTAATGACTTGTGTTATCTATACTTTCTCTTGAGATCTCTGATGAGGATCTAAACGAGGAATGGATATTGAAGTACTACTTGAAGGACATGTTGAACCATGAACACATAGGCAAAAGCTATGGATGAGAGAAGATGCACATGACATGCCGGAAATAAATTGACCACAAGTTGAAACATGATGTTGCTGTGCAACTTGTTAGGAGCCAATCAAGTGTTCGATCACCGACGACGCCGACTATTCGGAAAATGGCAAAACTTGTTTACACTCTATCCTCCAAACCAACAAGAAGGAAAAGGCACTACGAAATTAGGAAGATTAATTGGCAGGACCCGGCATGCTATTGTATTGTCTTGAACCATCAGTAGGAAATGGATTTCTATTCATGGAACACTTGCTCAACAAATCAAACTTGTCGTCTTCGATATCAGCCTTGCATTTACTATGCACATGGCATTGCCTCTTTGTGACAGATAATAGAGAAAGCTACACATTGCTAACAAGAACCTCTCTCATAGCCTATATATCTAGATGAGAGAGGTGCATGGATGCTGTCACATATCCACATTCATTCATTCTACCTCACATTCAGTAAAAGAAGAAGATATATTATCAAAAGAGAACATGACAATGCTCCATCCAAAGAAGCTTATCAAAATGGTAAAGAAGTGGCAGAGAATGGCTGCCTTGGGGAGGAGGAGGATTGCAATGACAATAAGAGACGCAGGCCTCGATGGCGATGCATCCAGTACTGCTTCAGTTGCAGACAAGGGTCATTGTGTTGTTTACAGTATAGACGGGCAGCGATTCATGGTCCCGTTGGCGTATCTTAGTAGCAGAATCCTTAGAGAGCTCTTCAAGATGTCAGAAGAGGAGTTTGGTTTATCGTGTGACGGGCCTATAACATTGCCTTGTGATGCAGCCTTCATGGAGTATGTTATGTCTTTGCTTGGAAAAGGAGTTCCAGAGGAGGTGGAGAGGATGATTATTAGCTCCTTATTGGTTCCTCGCCACTGCGCTTGTTCTATCCCTCTTGCAGAGTTCAACCAGCAATTAGCTGTCTGTAGCTTTTGAAGGCCAAAATTTTCTTTTCTTTTTCATCATCTTGTTTTTGAGAAAAGCATCCTTGTTATGGTTATCTCTTGTACATGTATGTCTTCACACAATTCATGGAAATGACAAGTTGATGTACAAAAATCTCATATTTTATACGTGTATCTTTTCTTATATATGTGTGTTTAACTTGCTTGCGCATCTTTCTATCTCAATTTTGGTTCAAGTGCATATATTTCCTGGCAAAGTACGGAAATTTCTGATACGTTGCTGGGAAGTTTTAATTCTCGAACCCATACATTCAAAGTTTTGAAGCTTCGTAGATGTCCTCGCAAGTTGAGTACCATCAAGTGACATTAGTTGTCCATTGTTGTTGTCGGATCGTTGGCGCTAACCATTAATATCAAAAGTTCGAGCTGTTAGAAATACGCAACCAATTCACTTAAAGCGTACAGACACCGTGCCCACAAGTCTCGACCGGACTTAGCCCACCTGGACGTTAGGTCTATTGTTGGGCCTCTTGCCGTTAGGTCTATTGTGGACCGCAATCTCACTCAACTTATTGGACTCACCTAACTCAACTTATTAGTCTTCTGGACCTACTGTCACGGAACAGGAAGTTGGACTTATTTTTAACTCATAAATAAATAGCCAACAGTTGCGACTCATCTAACTCAACTTATTAGTGTTCTGGGCCTATTGTTACGGAACAGAAAGTTAGACTTATTTTTAATCCATAAATAAATGGCCAACAGTTGTGACCGTCAACCTCTCATAGTTTTCACCAATTATGTAAAATCATCATGATACAAAACATAAAACAACTTAAACCATCTCCAAACTACTCTACATGGCAAGTAAAGTGATCTTAACAGAAGCACCGAAATAGCAATAGCAATCCTTTGGTGTGATCATTTGTTGTTTTTTCTGAGTAAACAGGGTTATCCACTATTGATGAGATTGAAGTAATTTCTTGTCATTTTAAGGAAGCAAAGTTGAATGATTTTACTGTGTGAAATAACAGATTCGAAATTTGCAAATGTTGCAGTGCAAAAGCAATGGACAATGCCACATGAGGATGGCCCTACAGTTCCCTACCAGAAACAACATCCACATCTTCAGATATCAAATCTTTGAGTCAAGTAATTTATAGACCAACCATTCATTGCGTGCCTGATGAACTTGACCACAATTTTGTACTTAGCTTTAGTCATTATGTGAATTCGGTCGTGTATCCATTCATAAGTCGGTCTGCTGTCAATTATGTTCCGATGTGTGACTCAGAAACAAGGCAGAAAAGTTAGGCAGGTGACTCAGAAATAAGATCATTCAACTAAAAAAGCAACACGGATGAAAACACTTGAGGAACCTGTTAGGATTTGATTAGATTTGTAACTGAATCCTAGTTGGATTAAGATAATATTTAAATCTTAAAGAGATAAGTTTGTTAAGATTTAAATATTGATTAGAATAAAAATCTATTTAGACTAGGATTTGGATAGCTTTTATGTAAGCTATAAATATAGCACATGTGTTATTATTTTAATGAGGTGTTATGGAGACGGTGGTGGTAATACCCATGGAGGTGGTGGGGGCTAGGATTTAGCCACACCCATGTAGTGGTATCTACACCCACGGTGGTGGTAACACCCAAGGAGGTGGTGGGGGCTAGGATTTAGCCACATCCATAGTCTTCTAGGTTTTTAGAAGACGAGAGAAGGGTGAGAGAGATTCAGGAGGTAGAAGAAAAGAGGAGTCGGTGTAATTCTTTTCTTGTTAATGAATCTTATTTCATCCGCATATTTTCTGTTTTGGTTTTCGTCTCTTTGTGGTTGTGCTAATTCCAGTTATGTTGAGAGGACGGGTTTTACGGTAAAAATCCGATTTGACGTTTCCGCTGCGGAATCCCAACACTAGGCGGTACCGGTGTGGATTGCGGTACCGGAGCGGGTTGCGGATTCAGAGAATCTGGTACCGGGGCGAGTACCGGATTTTTCCAACAATCAATCAAACTTGTCGGTCTTCAGCATCAACCTCTCATTTACCAGGCACATGGCATTGCCTCTTGCTGACAGATAATAATAGAGAGAGCTACACATTCCTAACATGCCCTCCTTCATAGCCTATAAGTAGATGGCATAGGTGGATGTCATTGCTTATCGATTCTTCTTGTACAGACAATGGTCCAATTAAAGAAGCTTTTTGCAATGGCGAAGAAGTGGCAGAGAATGGCTGCCTTGGGGAGAAGAAGGATTGTAATGGTGAGAAGAGACGCAGGCGTCGGCAGTGACAGTGAGGCATGCAGTACTTCAGTTGCAGAGAAGGGCCACTGCGTTGTGTACAGTATGGACGGAAAGCGATTCATGGTCCCTTTGGCATATCTTAGTAGCAGAATCTTTGCAGAGCTATTCAAGATGTCTGAAGAGGAGTTCGGATTAACGTGCGACGCGCCTATAACATTGCCCTGTGATGCAGTTTTCCTGGAGTATGTGATGTCTTTGCTTAGAAGGCGAGTTTCAGAAGAGGTGGAGAGCACACTTCTTAGCTCCATTTTGATCCCTTACCACTCTTCTTGTTCTTTGCCTTCTGTAAAATTTACGCAACATGTAGCAGTTTGTAGCTTCTAAAGAATAGGATTACTATGTGGTCTTTTGCATATGTGATCTTCCATGTAATTGTTCGGAAGTAAAAAAAAATCAATGTACACAAACTTGCTTGGTGCAAAATATTATTTAAGACACATCCACAGCATATATCAGGTCCCTGCATGAAACACATCAAAACCACCTAAATGAATCCTTAAATATATCATATTTGGATCTTGATTCTTGTTTCAGGACCATTATGTTTTATTCAGCAAATAAGCCTACCATCTTTGGTTTGAACAGAATTTGGGTCCTGGTAATACGGCTTTCACAATCCAAATTTGGTTGTACTGTATAGAAAATGAATCTCCATCCACAAGTACATGCTCCACCACTCATGAAACACTTGCCCAACCAACCTCAACATTTGTGTCTTCAATAAGAACATCTCAATTACTGTGCACATGGCATTGACTCTTCCCAACTGTTTCATAGAGAAAGCCTATAATAAGAAGAGATGGGGTCTATGCAAATTACACATCCACAGCATTAGCTCTATTCAATCATTGTATCTGGAAAAGAAGAAGAGATAGAAATGGCAAAGAAGCGGCAGAGGATCGCCACAGTGAGGAAGGAGAAGGATGACAGTGGACAGCGCGGAGCGCGGAGTGCAGTTGGTAACTATGCAACCTAGAGCAAATTTGCGACTCCATTTTTGCACATTACTTGATGATGTTTAAAAATGCTTGCTAGTTTTGTTGTCCCAAACATTTATCTGACTACGTCTGAAACACAGAGTTTAGATAAATGTTATAGAAACTATCGTAAAGACGCCAAACAGCGCAATCAAACAAGAACAATGTCACATGAGCATGGCCCTTCAGTCGCCTACCAGCAACAAGATCAAATCATCATAAGATATCAAATCTTTGAGTCTGATAATATGTGGACAAGCCGCTCACGGTGCCTAACGAGCTTGACCAAGTTGTTGTACTTAGCTTTAGTCATTACGTGAATTCGGTTGTAATATCAACCTCATGAGTGGGTCTACTATCAACTATGCTCTGATGGGAACAATCTTTCTGGCTTTTACATTAAGTTAGTCCTTGGCATGACCACACATTGCTATTCAAGGGCTGTTTCATCCAGTAAAAAGCACATGGTTTTGCCCCTTCGCCAGCCCAACAATTCAAAACTCAACATGTCACACCGGATGCATAGTTTTGATTGTGTCTACATATATACACCACACAATCTCTTTTCCCTTTTCGTGTTCTTTTGGACTCCTCAAATTCTATATACTGCTGTTCTGTGCAAGTGCCCGATTTCAAGTTATGGGTCTTGGGTTCGACTTCAAATTGAGCGACGAAGGGGGCTTTGCGGTTTCTGGGATTTAGAAAATCATAATGCATGTTGTTTAGATTCTTACACTCCTAAACAACTGACCCAAATTGCATGGCATAAATTTGCTGCTTACTTGAAGCACCTTTGTGAACATGTAGGCAAAGGCCACCAATCACGAAGATGTATATAACATGCCGGTAATCAATTGTTAACAAGTAAATCAGAAACATGACGTCGTTATACGACATGTTACAAGTGAATTAAGAGCTAAATGAGTTGACAAAAGGACCCTTTTTATCTGCTTTCGGTACTGTTCAGTACAGCACCAGGAGTAGTACGTATTTTATCGGCCAAACCAACTCTTTCCATCATGATAATGCATAATTGTTATACTATTTTGACACCACAGGAGGAAATGCTTTTCTGACCACCAATATATGCTCCACTGTTCATGAAACACTTGCGTAACCAATCCTATCATGTTGCCTTCAATAACAATTCACCCTTATACGTACTAAGAGTACACGGCATTGCCTCTTACTAACTGATTAGAATGAAGGCTACGCATTGCGAACAAGACCCTCTTTCATTTGCTATAAATAGATAAGATACGTAAATGCTACCGCACATCCACGACCTCTAGCAATTCACTCTTCTCACTTGCAAAGGAAAAAAGTATTCGCCATAATAATAGACAACGATCAATCCAAAGAAGCTCGTAGAAATGACGAAGAAGTGGCAGAGTATGTCTTCCGCAGGAAGACGGAGGAATGCAACTGCGAAAGGAGATGCAGGCCTCGATATTAATGAGGCATGCAGGACTTCGGTTGCAGACAAGGGTCATTGCATTGTGTACAGCATCGACAGGATGCGATTTATGGTTCCTTTGGCATATCTTAATTGTAGAATCTTTGGAGAGCTCTTCAAGATCTCTGAAGAGGAGTTTGGATTGACGTTCGACATGATCTTCATGGAATATGTGATGTCTTTGCTTCAAAGACAGGTTTCAGAAGAGGTGGAGAGGGCTCTCGTTAGCTCGGTATCGGTTGCTCGCGCATGTACTGTATGCCCCCTGTAGAACTTGACCACCATTTAGCAGTTTGCAGTTTCTAATGATCAATATTTTTTTCTTTTCTTTTTTGAGAGTTTTTTTTTTTGTAAAAGTATATCTTCATAGAATTCCGCAGGTTACAAGTTGATGTGTAAAAATTTTATTTTAGACAAACACTTAGCTTTTGCTGTCGGACTTCGTGCACTGTTTGGCCCAGCAAAAACGGGGTCATGTAGGCTCAACAAACATGCTCGATATCCATTTCCAAAGAAATCCTCACAATATTGTCTTCATATATAAAAAATTAAATATTGCTTATAAAAAAAAAAAAAAAAAAAAAATACTATGGCACTTTCCCCGCAATATTGTTGTTATATACTATTAATATTTTGACAAACCATGTGATATTCTTGTTAGAGAGTGTGTGTGTAAGCCAATCAAAAGTATCTTTGTATAAGTGTCTCTTAGAAAAAAAAAAATTTCAAATTAATTTTTTTAGTCAAATAATATTTAAATAATTTTAATTCAAAATACTATCATGTAAATTATTATTATATTGTTAAAAAAAAATAGTATAGATTAAATGAAATCTCTGAGTGTCGAGACGTGCGGAAGCACTGTCCTAAAAGTAACATTGTCCCTCCACGTGCAAGACTTCGACAATCACTCCTAATGATACAACGATCACTGTCCACCCCGTCGGCACGACTCCGAAATGGAGCGTAGTGAATCCAACGACTTTCAAAAATCCAGCAAAAATAAAACTCGAAGTAGAAAATCCAATGTAGAAAAGAAATAGTAAACTAGAGTAGAGAATAGTGTAACTTTTCATTAGCCAACTCCTTTTTCTCCCAAGACAAAAAATAAAAGCAAATAAAATTATGTAGAGCCCAAGACAAAAAATAAAAGCAAATAAAAAGATAACCGGGTCGTGCGCACCGCCGCCCGCCCAACTCGGCTCATATCGTGCGCACCTGTATTTAGGAAAAGCCACAATTCTCATTTTTTCCTAACCAACACAAGTAAAAATGAAAGAGTATATAAACCACACAATAGGACACTAAACTTTCGATATAAACCACACAATAGGACACTAAACTTCCTAACCAACTCTCACTTTTACCTTCTACATGTAATGAATTTTTTATATAAGACTAAACTTCACATATAGAGGGTAAAGGCTTTGGACTTCCAGACAAAGCCCATTGACATTGGACCGCCCCAGAAAAGCCCAGAGGCTAAAATCAAATTTAAAATCACTTTAAAATCCAAATAAAATCCAACAGTGTCAACACATCAGCAACATAGAAGCCAAAGCATTTTCCAAAAAAAAAAAAGAAAAAAGGATTGCAATGTTGAATGCATTTGACCATGCGGGCACAGATAAATAGAAGTACCAAAATGCACAGGTAAATATATGCTTCAAAGTTGTGAAACAATCATTCAACAAATGCGGCCTACTGGGCAAATCATTCAACAAAACAATGTACAACAAAACAATCCGGAGCTTACGAAGATCCTCCGCATGTGTGCCAAGCTAGGCATCCAGCTGACCGACGAGGACGCTGCATCGCTCCTTGATTTTGCCGGCCTCGTGTTCTAGCCACCAGGTGGACTCGATGATGTTATGCGCATCGGTGTATCTCTCTAGTTATGTTACAAGTTTGCTCATGGAATGTCAGGGGTCTTAATGATTTAACCAAGCGTGGTCTTGTTAAATCAGTTGTTAGGGGTCTAAGAGAGTCTGTACTTTGCTTTCAAGAAACCAAGCTGAGCTTGATCTCACGCTCCTTCCTTATTTCCTTCGCCGGTCCGGGCTTTGACATGTGCCAATTCATCCCCTCATCCGGGGCTTCAGGCTGTCTCGCTACCTGCTGGAACTCCAAGTTCTTCCTCTGCTCCGAAGTAATTGTGCGTGACCACTCTCTCACGTTGCGCATGAAGTGTTTCCGCAGCGGCATCTCCTTCTATCTAACGAACGCCTACGGGCCCCCAACCTGGGGCGGAAAGACCGCCTTCTGCCAGGAGCTGGCAGCGCTCAAGTCTACCTGCCAAGGGCCCTGGGCTTTGTGTAGGGATTTCAACGTCACGCGGTCCCCCATCGAAAGGCCGTGGTAGTAAATGGTGCAACCGTTTAATGGTCATGTTCTCCAAATTGATCAACGACCTGGAATTGGTGGATCTTCCTCTGCTCAACCAAAGGTTCACTTGGTCTAATATGCAAAACCCCCCCACCTTAGCCAAACTCGACCGCTTCTTGATCTCAACAGACTGGGATCTAGCCTTCCCACTCTCCTAGGTCTCGGCGCTCCCCAGAATCACCTCGGACCACTCCCCGCTCCTTCTCAGCACGCAAAGGATCCCTGCCCCTATTCCCTTCAGATTCGAAAAAGTCTGGCTCACCCGGAACGACTTCGTTTCGCTGGTGCCGATCTGGTGGAAAGAAGTTGAAACCAGACTTGGGAGGCAAGGAAGCATTCTCACCTTTAATGCTAAACTTCGCCACTGCCGAAAGCGGATCAAAGAGTGGCGATCCTCCTGCTTCCACAGCATCTCCAACGCTAAGCGAGCAACTGTGGAGGAGATCCGAAGGCTGGACTCTCTGGAGGAACACCGACGCTTGACCACCAGCGAGCTTGAAACGAGAGCTGGCCTCAAGACTCAACTGAATGGAATCATAAGTCAAGAGGAGATCCTTTGGAAGACCAGAGCCAAACAACACTGGCTCAAAGAGGGGGACGGCAACACGAAATTCTTTCACGCCATGGCAAACGGCAGGCACAGAGCAAACCGTATCGGGATCATCGAGGATGACGGTCTAAAACTGGAAAGGGAAAAGGATAAGGGGGACTATTTTTTCCATAAGTTCAAAGGCCGCTTTGCGCCAGACAATCTTCCATCTTCTTCGTTCGGTGACTGGAGCGATCTCTTCCACGATAGCTCAGCGCTGAGTTCGGAGTCTCTCACTTCCCCGTTCTCTCTAGAGGAAATAAAGATAGCAACCTTCCAGATGAGCGGGGACAAAGCACCGGGCCCCGACGGCTTCAGCATGGACTTCTACCAGAAGTTCTGGGATGTAATCAAAGATGACCTTGCCAAAATATTTGATGATCTATTCAACGGCTCACTGAACACTGGCCCTATAGACTACTCGCACATCTGCCTAGTACCCAAGTCTGAAGGAGCCAAGTCGGCTAACGACTTTCGGCCCATCAGCCTCATCAACTGTATCCAGAAAATCATTTCCAAGGTGCTCACGAACAGACTTGTCAGCAAGCTGGACACGATCATCTCCCCAGCCCAGTCTGCGTTCGTCAAAGGCAGGTTCATTCTGGACTCTTTTGTTACAGCCAGTGAGTTAGTTAGCTGGGCGCGAGCAAGAATATCGACTGCGTCGGAGTTAAAGCGGACTTTGAAAAAGCGTTCGACCATGTGAACTGGGGATTCCTCAAACATATTCTTCGATGTCTCGGCGCAACTCAAAAATAGTGCGGGTGGGTTGACCAGTGCATCGCGAATGGCAAGGTCGCCATCCTGGTCAATGGCACCCCCACGAAGTGGTTCAAAATGAAGAGAGGCCTCCGCCAAGGGGATCCGCTGTCGCCCTTCCTCTACCTGTTGGTGGCTGAGGGCCTGGCGCGCATGACCCATAGAGCCGTCCGCAACAACCTACTCCACTGGGTCGGACCTGCGAGGGAAGCGAAAACCTCCCTTATTCAATTTGCTGACGATACGATCTTTTTCTGCGAGGCGAAAGTCAGGCAAATTCGCAATCTCCGCTTCCTGTGGCAGACCTTCGAGTGGGCCTCTGGCCTTAAAATCAACAGGGCCAAGTCGGAACTGTTCTTTATGGGCAGCGGAAACCACAAAGGTGAAAGGCTAGCGGCGGCGCTGGACTGTAAACTGGGATCGCTACCCATCAAATATCTCGGCTTACCCTTGCTGAAGGGTAGCTGTGAGGACCCGGATCCCCACGACAGGGTTTACTGTTGGTTTGGAGGCTTTTGGATGTGTGGGTGTGCGTGTCGGGCTCCAGATTTGAGTTTCTGGTGAAATTGGGGGCTTGTTTCTTCTCTGGGTGTCCATTTTGGTTATATGTGGTGTTTGCGCGCTTATTGGAGCCAAGAATGGGACCCGGAACAGAAATTGGATCAAGTTTACTTTTTCGGGGAATTTTGGAAAATTTTTGAAGCGGAATTTGGCAGAACGGACCTCGAATTTGGATTCAGCGCGCGAAAACGAGCAAAATGGACTATTTACTTGAATTTTTCGGAGCCCGGACGCGAAAACACGGAAATCGAGGCAAGGGGTACTGTTCCGGCGGCCGGAGAGGCGCCGGCGGCCGCCGGCGGGCGGCGGAGCGCGGCGGAGCAGCCTCGGGCAGGCGGCGGAGCGGCGCGGGCAGGCGGCGAGCGGCGCGGGCAGGCGCGCGGGCGCGCGGTCCACCGCGGGGTCGTGCACCGTACGGATGGGACACGTGGTGCTCTCCTGTTGGTCGGTTCAGCAGGCGCGGTCCACGGAAATTTTGGCTTTGGTGCACGGTGAACCGAGGGACACGTGGCGTTGTGTGGTTGGCTGGTTCTGATGCACCCGGTCCACGCGGCGGCGGCGGCTGAGGCGGTGCCTCGGGACGCGTGCCCGACCCGGGTCCGGCGGCGGCGCGGCCGCGCACGTCGCGCGACGTGCGCGTTGACCAGGTCGGCGTGGGGCTGCCACGTGGCGCCCCGTGGTTGGCCGGGCGCACGGGTGCACGTCGTCCGGTCGGGACACGTGGCGACGCAGCATTGGTTGGCGTCGTGCGCCGGGTGCAGGAGGCGGTACGGAGGGACACGTGTCGGCCTCTGGGAGTTTCGGGCGCGCACAGTAACGGGCCGGCCCGTTACTGTAGCCGCCCGAAAGATTTCGGGCGCCCGAAAGATGGGCCCGAAACTTGGACTTTTCCTCTTTTTGGGCTGATTCTTTTGGGGCCTATAAATAGGCCCCCTTGGGCCGGGATTTTGCACCCTTTTCCGTGAGAACCAGCTCGTGGTCCCTTAACGAAAAATCTTCCTCTCCCTCTTACCTATCTTCCGACAAAGTTTCAGAAAATCTGGAAGCCGTGACGACTGTGTTTTCTGCCTCGAAGTGCGGAGCGACGGATTTCTGTTGGAGGCCCGTTAACGTCGCATTTCGGTCAAAAATTTCCACAGAGCTACCCCGACATCCGATTTCAGCGATTTTTGCGGCGTTGGACTCATGAGAGGTAAACCTTCGATTTTCGTGTTGAGTGTTTTGCCTGGATTTGGGTTTTTGGCACGGATTTCGAGGCATTTCTGAGCCGCTGTTTTGTTGTGAGATTTCTGGACAGCACTCACTTCGCGGATTTTTATCTCCTCAACCGGACATCGGAATTCGACGATTCAAGAGCCTATCGACATCTACACTTCGCGAGGATCGTCGTGATATTTTTTTTGGAATTTTAAAAAAATTATTTTCAGGTGAAAATCGCGTGTGAACAGTAATTGTGTGTGCAGATTTTTGGAAAGTGATTATTATGTGTTATTTGGTTGTAATTGTGAGTTGTTTTGTACCCAGGACCGTAGGAGCACTTTTTCTGTGCTCCTTGCTCTGGGGATCTGGGAGACTGTCGATTTTTGGACTGTTTATCTGTACCGTCCCGGACAGTTAGCACGATCAGGTGGGTGATCCTGCTTTCAATACCTATGGACTGCACTCTAATTCTATGATTATTAAGTGCATGCATGATAGTATATGAGCTGTTTAATCTGTGCAAGTTGAATGTTAGTACCCTTAGTTGGCAGTTGTTAAATCTGATGACCTCATTGAACCACTTGTAGTATTTGAACTCTTACATCAGGAAAACTCAACTTAGCTTTATTGTCAAGTTAATTATTTATTCATGCACGATTAGACAACATAAAATGTGGACATGTATTTAGATTTGCTCATCACTTTAGCTTTCCCCAGTGGTTGTACCCTTGTCGTTCTGACATTGTGATTTTTTCCCGGGTTGCGGGTTGGGAGGTTTAGTAGCTATGATGCATTGTACTCGTGTCTGGGGACCGAGTAGTGTTGGTAGCAGTCAGTAGGCTGTTCATCACTGTGATAGTGATAGTGATAGTGATAGGGACAGTGGATCTGGGATCTTTGGGACATGGTCACAGTGACAGTGTGGATTTTAGCCAGTGAGTGAGACAGTGATTGGATCATAGCCTGCATGTGCCACCTTTGTGCTGGACAGTGTTGCGCAGTTGTTTGACTCGAGCGGGTCGCTCCCCTCGAGTGCCACTCCGGAGTAGGCGAGACCGGGTCGTAGTACCGGCTTGAGATTGAGCTATATACCGGGTTGGAGTACCGGATATACCTACAGTAGTAGGTAGGCGCAGGTTTGACTGAGCCCGTTGTGGCAGTCAGTTTGGATTGGGTATCCTGAGTTGAGTGTCAGTTGTGGCATATCGTCATCCTGTTCCTCCCTTTGAGCATTGTAGATAGGGGCATAGTAGCAGTAGATATTTACTTTCCAGCTTTTCATACTGCAGTTTTTTGTTACTTTTATCTCTAGTAGACTTAGTGGGCAGACCGTCGGGCTTGTTGGCGGCACCCACTGAGAACTACTGTGGGAGGTAGTTCTCACACCCGTCGTGGTGTCTTTTCCCCAGGGACTCTAGCTCCAGTTCCTGCGGTGCCTGTTGCTGATCCTGCTCCTTCAGATCGAGGTAAGGGAGTCGCGAGATAGATCCCTTCCCCCTCAGCTTCAGTGTGGCCTAGAAGTACCCCTATATTTTGGTTGTGTCAGGTTTGAGAGTTATGTAGTGAGGTATCGAGTTGTACTTTACTGCTTTCTTTGAGAGACTTTTGTACTCAGGTGAGGATATGTTGTATATATTTTGTGAGAGATTGTACTATTTCCTGTTCGTAGTTAGTTTTTCCTTACTGCTCTGATATTTGTTGGTATAGTTAATCTAATTTTGCAGGTTTGACGCTACGTCTCTACGGGGCTTCCTGTAGGGGCGGCGGATCTGTTGGCGAGCCCGGGGTACAGTTCTGACCCCGGGGCGTGACAGATTAGAGTGGTATCAGAGCTTAGGGTGTAGGTCTTGAGGACTTAGGAACCCTAGGCTTATGGTTAAACCTTAGGATGACCCACGTGAGAGCCGAGACTTTTAGCGAAAGTCTTGATTGGGTATCTAACTCTCCCGAGTGGATAGGGACGAGTGATAGACATGCCTTCCTTCTGTGGCGACTATGTTGGCTGCAGACAACATAGTGCTTCGGGAAGGGGGACATGCCTTCCGACTTTCGCTAGATTGGGTCGAGTGTTGCTTGTGGTGTTGATTGTGTGTTTTGTCCCTCAGGTGGGGATGCCTCCTCGACGTTCGATGGTGACGCGCTCGCAGCCTTCGTCCTCTGAGCCCGAGCAGGAGGACTCGGGGCGAGGACCTCAGGCTGAGATTCTGGAGCTCCGTGCCCAGATGGCACAGTTAGCTGAGGCGGCTAGACGCCAGGAGGAGGCAGTGGCGCGGCTGACGCTCTTACTGGAGCAGAGGGCACAGCCGGCAGTGGCACCCCCTGAGGCTCCGCCGGTGCCTTCTTCCCCTGTTATGGCACCCCCTATTCCTGCGGAGCCGGTTTCGAGTAGGCCACCGGCCGGGGCGACGGGAGCGTTGACTGAGACAGAGCAGCGGGAGGTTGTGGATTTGCTGATGAGATTCCGGCGGTTCGATCCGCCCCGCTTTTCGGGCATGAGTGCTGAGCCTTGGGCGGCTGAGACTTGGATTACCACCATGGAGCGTCACTTTGAGAGTCTGTTTGTGGACGAGAGGTATAGGGTTATTCTGGCTACCCATTATCTGGAGAGCAACGCCGAGGCATGGTGGCGGCGTGTGCGACCAGCTGGTCCACCTGGGACGCAGCTTCTTTCCTGGACCGAGTTTCGGAGCATGTTGTTGGGAGCATTCTTTCCTGAGAGTCTTCGACAGCGATTGGAGGAGCAGTTGAAGAATCTCCGCCAGGGAGATAGGCCTGTGCAGATGTACATCGCAGAATTCAACCAGCTTCTGGCATGTGTGCCACATGTGGCCAGGGACGAGAGCCATCGCGTTTATATGTTTGAGCGAGGACTTCGCCGAGATATTTACCAGTTTGTCCGATCCCGCCGACTGCAGACCTTGGAGGCCTCGATGGAGCAGGCTTTGTATGTGGAGAGTGGAGAGGCCGTGATGGATGAGGTATCTCCGGCCCCTGTAGCGACTCCTGGGGCGAAGCGCCCGGCTTCTCCGGAGGAGGGGCAGTCTAGTAGGCAGGGACCCCCGAGACCTCCACGTTCCCACTCGCAGGGCCAAGGGAACCAGGGACATCAGAGATCGGGGGCGTCTCGCCAGATACAGCAGCAGCAGCGTCGACCCCCACGACAGCAGCAGTTCTCACAGCAGACTTTTCAGCAGCAGCGCCCAGATCGGTGTGTTATTTGTGGAGGCCCACATTTACCGACTCAGTGCCCGCAGAGACAGGGCCATTGTTTTCGCTGCGGGCAGGCCGGTCACTTTGCGAGCGTGTGCCCTAGAGCCGGCCATCCAGCTCCTTCATCAGCATCTGCACCGTTTGTCCCTCACCAGCCAGCCGATCCTTCAGCGGCCTATAGCAGACCAGATGTTGCCTCATCTTCTTCCCGACAGCCAGAGCGACGTCCCCCGGCACTGAGCGGTCGTATTTATGCCGCTCCGGTTGAGGTCACTTCAGCAGCCGAGCAGGTCGTTGCAGGTATTATTCTGATCTTAGCACTCCGTGCTCGGGTTCCTTTTGATACTGGTGCATCTCATTCATTCTTCAGTAGAGTTTTTGCATCCATCTGCATGGCATCGGGACATGTGCATCTTGGCGTAATTACGGGATAGGAATTTTGTGACTCGCATTAGCGTTTGGGTTCATCCTAGTGTCTTCCAGCAGAGGCGAATTTTGGGGTGTGATCAGAACGGCTGAAACTTGGCGAGGCACGCCGATTGTTGTGTTGGTTCAGTTGCAGCTCCCCGACTCAGGTTGAGCACTTGGGATGGACCAGTTGGTGCGGCATCGTGCAACATTTGATTGCAAACGGAGAATAGTGGCCTTTCCGCAAGATGGACGACAGAAGATCATTTCTACTGGGTACTAAGACATCTTCCCTGCAGCAGTGGCTTCAGCGGCTTTGGGTTAGGCGCGACTTGTCGAGCATAGGTGACGCCGAGGACTAGAGGGTTTGTCTCTAGGGGTCTTGGTTAGAGTGGTGTGTCTTTTAGGGGCACGGGTAGACCGTAGCTTCTGTTTTGTTGCCGCAGTAGGAACGACATCAAACCCTCTCTCCCTTGTTTTTACATTCTTGTGCTGAAATTCGCGAACAAGATGAAAGATACAAAAGACTACTCCAGAAGTAGGGACAGTGCCCGAACCTGTCCTTGTTGGTTTAGGGCAAGGGCACCGGTCTCTCGGAACTTTCGAACTGTTCGCTAATTTCAGTTGTTTTCTAAATCTGAGAGTTGGGGATTGATAACCTTCCTACTGGTGGGGCTCTTTCCTTTCCTGTTAAGTTTTGTAGCATAATTCGAATAGTTTGGAGGCGTAGAGTTGGCTGTTCTTCTTGTCCTCGGTGTTTGGGAATTTCTGAGTTTTCCGCGGTTGGACGCGCTTTGTGGAGAGTTTGTAGCGACTGGGGAGTTGGAGTTTGTGTGTTGGAGGCTTACCTTTAGGCTTGGAGATTCCCTTTTGAGCTGTGTTTGTTTCGAGGACGAAACTTTCTTTTAGTGGGGGAGGATGTGAGGACCCGGATCCCCACGACAGGGTTTACTGTTGGTTTGGAGGCTTTTGGATGTGTGGGTGTGCGTGTCGGGCTCCAGATTTGAGTTTCTGGTGAAATTGGGGCTTGTTTCTTCTCTGGGTGTCCATTTTGGTTATATGTGGTGTTTGCGCGCTTATTGGAGCCAAGAATGGGACCCGGAACAGAAATTGGATCAAGTTTACTTTTCCGGGGAATTTTGGAAAATTTTTGAAGCGGAATTTGGCCGAACGGACCTCGAATTTGGATTCAGCGCGCGAAAACGAGCAAAATGGACTATTTACTTGAATTTTTCGGAGCCCGGACGCGAAAACACGGAAATCGAGGCAAGGGGTACTGTTCCGGCGGCCGGAGAGGCGCCGGCGGCCGCCGGCGGGCGGCGGAGCGCGGCGGAGCAGCCTCGGGCAGGCGGCGGAGCGGCGCGGGCAGGCGGCGAGCGGCGCGGGCAGGCGCGCGGGCGCGCGGGCAGGCGCGCGGTCCACCGCGGGGTCGTGCACCGTACGGATGGGACACGTGGTGCTCTCCTGTTGGTCGGTTCAGCAGGCGCGGTCCACGGAAATTTTGGCTTTGGTGCACGGTGAACCGAGGGACACGTGGCGTTGTGTGGTTGGCTGGTTCTGGTGCACCCGGTCCACGCGGCGGCGGCGGCTGAGGCGGTGCCTCGGGACGCGTGCCCGACCCGGGTCCGGCGGCGGCGCGGCCGCGCACGTCGCGCGACGTGCGCGTTGACCAGGTCGGCGTGGGGCTGCCACGTGGCGCCCCGTGGTTGGCCGGGCGCACGGGTGCACGTCGTCCGGTCGGGACACGTGGCGACGCAGCATTGGTTGGCGTCGTGCGCCGGGTGCAGGAGGCGGTACGGAGGGACACGTGTCGGCCTCTGGGAGTTTCGGGCGCGCACAGTAACGGGCCGGCCCGTTACTGTAGCCGCCCGAAAGATTTCGGGCGCCCGAAAGATGGGCCCGAAACTTGGACTTTTCCTCTTTTTGGGCTGATTCTTTTGGGGCCTATAAATAGGCCCCTTGGGCCGGGATTTTGCACCCTTTTCCGTGAGAACCAGCTCGTGGTCCCTTAACGAAAAATCTTCCTCTCCCTCTTACCTATCTTCCGACAAAGTTTCAGAAAATCTGGAAGCCGTGACGACTGTGTTTTCTGCCTCGAAGTGCGGAGCGACGGATTTCTGTTGGAGGCCCGTTAACGTCGCATTTCGGTCAAAAATTTCCACAGAGCTACCCCGACATCCGATTTCAGCGATTTTTGCGGCGTTGGATTCATGAGAGGTAAACCTTCGATTTTCGTGTTGAGTGTTTTGCCTGGATTTGGGTTTTTGGCACGGATTTCGAGGCATTTCTGAGCCGCTGTTTTGTTGTGAGATTTCTGGACAGCACTCACTTCGCGGATTTTTATCTCCTCAACCGGACATCGGAATTCGACGATTCAAGAGCCTATCGACATCTACACTTCGCGAGGATCGTCGTGATATTTTTGTTGGAATTTTAAAAAAATTATTTTCAGGTGAAAATCGCGTGTGAACAGTAATTGTGTGTGCAGATTTTTGGAAAGTGATTATTATGTGTTATTTGGTTGTAATTGTGAGTTGTTTTGTACCCAGGACCGTAGGAGCACTTTTTCTGTGCTCCTTGCTCTGGGGATCTGGGAGATTGTCAATTTTTGGACTGTTTATCTGTACCGTCCCGGACAGTTAGCACGATCAGGTGGGTGATCCTGCTTTCAATACCTATGGACTGCACTCTAATTCTATGATTATTAAGTGCATGCATGATAGTATATGAGCTGTTTAATCTGTGCAAGTTGAATGTTAGTACCCTTAGTTGGCAGTTGTTAAATCTGATGACCTCATTGAACCACTTGTAGTATTTGAACTCTTACATCAGGAAAACTCAACTTAGCTTTATTGTCAAGTTAATTATTTATTCATGCACGATTAGACAACATAAAATGTGGACATGTATTTAGATTTGCTCATCACTTTAGCTTTCCCCAGTGGTTGTACCCTTGTCGTTCTGACATTGTGATTTTTTCCCGGGTTGCGGGTTGGGAGGTTTAGTAGCTATGATGCATTGTACTCGTGTCTGGGGACCGAGTAGTGTTGGTAGCAGTCAGTAGGCTGTTCATCACTGTGATAGTGATAGTGATAGTGATAGGGACAGTGGATCTGGGATCTTTGGGACATGGTCACAGTGACAGTGTGGATTTTAGCTAGTGAGTGAGACAGTGATTGGATCATAGCCTGCATGTGCCACCTTTGTGCTGGACAGTGTTGCGCAGTTGTTTGACTCGAGCGGGTCGCTCCCCTCGAGTGCCACTCCGGAGTAGGCGAGACCGGGTCGTAGTACCGGCTTGAGATTGAGCTATATACCGGGTTGGAGTACCGGATATACCTACAGTAGTAGGTAGGCGCAGGTTTGACTGAGCCCGTTGTGGCAGTCAGTTTGGATTGGGTATCCTGAGTTGAGTGTCAGTTGTGGCATATCGTCATCCTGTTCCTCCCTTTGAGCATTGTAGATAGGGGCATAGTAGCAGTAGATATTTACTTTCCAGCTTTTCATACTGCAGTTTTTTTGTTACTTTTATCTCTAGTAGACTTAGTGGGCAGACCGTCGGGCTTGTTGGCGGCACCCACTGAGAACTACTGTGGGAGGTAGTTCTCACACCCGTCGTGGTGTCTTTTCCCCAGGGACTCTAGCTCCAGTTCCTGCGGTGCCTGTTGCTGATCCTGCTCCTTCAGATCGAGGTAAGGGAGTCGCGAGATAGATCCCTTCCCCCTCAGCTTCAGTGTGGCCTAGAAGTACCCCTATATTTTGGTTGTGTCAGGTTTGAGAGTTATGTAGTGAGGTATCGAGTTGTACTTTACTGCTTTCTTTGAGAGACTTTTGTACTCAGGTGAGGATATGTTGTATATATTTTGTGAGAGATTGTACTATTTCCTGTTCGTAGTTAGTTTTTCCTTACTGCTCTGATATTTGTTGGTATAGTTAATCTAATTTTGCAGGTTTGACGCTACGTCTCTACGGGGCTTCCTGTAGGGGCGGCGGATCTGTTGGCGAGCCCGGGGTACAGTTCTGACCCCGCGGCGTGACAGTAGCATCCCGAAGAACGACTGGCACCACATCATCAACAGAATGGAACAGAGAATAGCAGGGTGGCAGGCAAAACTTCTCTCGCAAGGTGGTCGGCTCATCTTGATTAACTCTGTACTCTCGAACCTTCCTCTTTACTTCTTCTCAGTTTTCAGAGCGCCGGCCTGGGTCCTCAAAAGAATAGACTCGCTCCGAAGAGCCTTCTTCTGGAAAGGCCGAAGCTCCCTATCTGGGGGCAGCTGCCTGGTTAATTGGAAAGCTGTCTGCAGAAGCAAAAGGGACGGGGGACTAGGTGTCTTGAACCTGGAAAGCATGAATACTGCTCTGCTAGCGAAATGGTGGTGGCGATACTTCTCAGCAGATTTGTACCCCTGGGGACCCCTAGTTAAGAATCTCTACTACCGTCGAAGAAGACCCCAGAACGAAGGATCCTCGTTCAAACCTTTCTCGCACTGGTGGAAAAGTGTGCTTGGAACGAGGGAGCTCTTAAAGTGCGGCACGACGCGCACAGTGGGAGACGGAGAACTGACTGGCTTCTGGTCAGATATCTGGATTGGGAGCTTGAGCCTTTCGACCCAATTCCCACGCATCTACGATCTGGTCCTCAACAAGAGCCTCCGGGTTAAAGACTGCTCAGAGTAGAATGGTTGGAGCTGGGCGAAAATCCTGGAGGGCCTGAGCCCAGACCTAACAGAACTCGACGATCCAATTCGAAGACTGAAGTCGATCACTCCTAACCTCCACCTCACAAACAGTAAAGATGTTTTCCACTAGCGTTGGACAACATCCGGGCTTTTCTCTGTTAGGTCCTTGTACCGTTTCATACAAGATAGCGGGGAAATCGACCACCGCTTCGACAAACTTTGGAGGATTAAGTCACCGTCGAAAGTATAAATCTTCGTTTGGCTTGTACTCAGAAGGAGGGTCCTCACCCGAGACATCCTTCTCAAAAGGAACTGGATCGGGCCCACCTGCTGCGACTTCTGCCTAGGAAACGAGAAAATTGCAAACCACCTGTTTGTCTCCTGTGTCTCAGCACGAGCGCTGCTGGAGACTCTGCTGCCAAACCATTCGGAAATCTGCAGCAGCTCAACCGTCGACTGCCTGTGGGAGGGACTTGCACTCAAGAAAGGTGGCTCGGGTAAAAGAGCCCTAACCACTATCGCAGCCACGTGGTGGTCCATCTGGCTGGAAAGGAATAGAAGGATATTCGAAAATAAGAAGCGCTCACGCCGAGAGATCCTCGCCGACATCAGAATCTACCGATCCCACTGGTCCAGATTCTGTAACTAGTTTTTTTTTTTTTTTTTTTTTTTTTTTTTTTTGGGGCCCGCCCGCTATTTTGTGGTAATCGGCTGCCCACCCCCTGCTAAATTCAATCCCGTCTTGAATAAAGCGGCAGCATGCTGCCTTTCTCTCGAAAAAAAAAAATGTTAGGAAAGAATGAATTTTTCGTAGTGCTATTTTTTATAAATTTTATATTTACTTTTAATTGTGTTATTATTATTATTATTATTATTATTATTACAAATGTCCAGTACAGTATATATGGTATGTCCTTTATATTTTCATTAATAAGTAGTATCCATTTACTCTTGGTATTCATTTACTTACTTGGACATTGTAGACACTGCATAATTAATCCAAAGAAAAAAGAAACAAAAAGGAACTGAGAAAACAAAAAAAGAAAAGCACAATTTGGGCTTTCTTTATTGTTATATGTTAAATTGATAGCGCGGAATTGAAACTCAATAGTAGGATGCTTTCATGAAATTGTCTTCTGAGTAATCCTCCTTTGTCAACTATAGCTATCTCCATAATAATACATATATATTAATAATACTAATTATAGTTTGTTAAAAGAAAATTAAAGAAAAGTGCAATTACTTGTTAAAAATGAAGCATGTAATTTTCACACTCTTCAGGAATAAAGTGGAGGCACCACCAGAGCCAAACACGAATAAGTTGGTGCTGCTCTGTTCGATCATTCATTTATTAAACAAAATAAATACAAGCAAACTTGTTAAAATATCAAGCTAAAAAAGTGGAGGCACCACCAGAGCCAAACACGAATAAGTTGGTGCTGCTCTGTTCGATCATTCATTTATTAAACAAAATAAATACAAGCAAACTTGTTAAAATATCAAGCTAAAAAATTATGCTTGTGTTCGATTTTTTTATAAACAAGCCGAATGCGAATTTGCGATCAACAAGTTAAATTATCAACCATTCTATCAAGTGAAAAGTAGAAAAAAATTAGAAAATTAAAATTTTAATTCAATGAATGAAATTTACAAAATATAGATTTTTTATATTTGGTTGACCTAAAATCCAAATAGTGTTGAATTTGTATTGAGATTTGTGCTATTGCACTTTCTCTTTTTCTTTTTTTAATTGATTTTACAGTAGCACAAATCCCAACACAAAATTAATAGTAAAAAATTCACAAGCATAATTGGACTTGTATTTTTAAAAGTATACCAGCTCTACTATATATATATATATATATATATATATATATATATATATATATATATATATATATATATATATATATATATATATATATATATAGAGAGAGAGAGAGAGAGAGAGAGAGAGAGAGAGAGAGAGAGAGAGAGAGAGAGTTTAAAAATACTAAGCAATTGGTGCTTGTAAATTTTTACCATTAGATCTATCTTTTTGACTAATTTCATTTTTTAGATTATGCTATTCTACCAACCATCCAGTAAACCTAAGTGCCTCACCATTATTTTTTTTTTGAGAGAAAGGCAGCATGCTGCCGCTTCATTCAAGGCGAAGATGAATTAAGCTACAGGGCAGCCGGAAGCTGCAGCGAAGCAGCCGGGCCCGGAAAAAAAAAAAAAAAAAAAATACTAGGCGCAGAACCTAGTCCAGTAAGAGCAGAGGAGTCTCATTTCGGCAAGGATAGCACCAAGGGCTCGATTCTTATTTTCGAAGATCCTTCTGTTTCTTTCCAACCAAACCAACCACCAGGTGGTTGAGATGGTGGTTAGGGTCCTTCTGCCCCAGGCCCCCCTCTTGTGAGAGCTCGCCTCCCACAATCTGTCGACAGAGGGGTAGCTTCGGATCTCAGATTTATTTGGTAGCAAGGCCTCTAGCAGCGATTTAGCACAGGTGCAGGAGACAAATAGGTGATCTGGTGTTTCATCGGGGCCTAGGCAGATGGCGCAGCAGCTAGGCCCGCTCCAGTTCCTTTTCTGTAGCCTGTCCCTGGTGAGAACCCTCATTCGAAGGACTAGCCAGACGAAAATTTTGACTTTCAGCAGTAGTTTGATGCTCCAAAGTTCGTTGAAGCGGTTATCGACTTCCCCACTATCTTGTAAGAAGCAGTACAAGGACTTCACCGAAAAAAGTCTAGTTTTGGTCCAGCGCCAGAGGAATTCATCTTTGCTGCTTGTTAGGATCAGGGTAGATGTGGTCGCCTTCAGGTCCCGGATGACGGCCTCGAGGCCTGTCTGGTCATCCCCAAGGCCCTCCAGGATTTTCGCCCAGTTCCATGCGTTCCGTGCGAAGCATTCATTAACCCGGAGATTTTTGTTGCGAGCCAAATCGAAGATGCTTGGGAATTGGGTCGAGAGAGGCGAGTTCCCTAACCAAATATCGGACAAGAAACCCGTCAAGGCTCCATCTCCCACCAAGTGGGTCGTGCTGCACTTGAAGAGTTCCCTCGTGCCTAGCACACTACTCCACCAAAGAGAGTAGGGTTTGAACGAGGATCCTTCGTTTAGGGGTCTTCTCCGTCGATAGTAAAGACCCTTGACGAGGGGTCCCCAAGGGGTCGCTTCAGCTGAGAGGAATCTCCACGACCACTTCGCCAGTAGCGCCGTGTTCATGCTCTCCAGGTTCATGACACCTAGTCCGCCGTCCCTTTTGTTTCTGCAGATCGTTTTCCAGTTGACCAGACAGTTGCCCCCTGGCGCGGAGCATTGGCCTTTCCAGAAGAAGGCTCTCCGAAGCGAGTCGATTCTTCTGAGGACCAAGGCTGGTGCTCTGAAGACTGAGAAGTAGTAGAGCGGTAGATTCGAGATCACCGAGTTAACGAGGGTGAGCCTACCCCCTTGTGATAGTAATTTGGCTTGCCACCCAGCAATTCTTTGTTCGATCCTGGAGATGATGTGTAGCCAGTCATACTTGGGGATGCTGCCCTTCTTCAACGGTAGACCAAGGTACTTGATCGGGAACGAGCCCAGCTTACAGTCTAGGATCGATGCAAGCCTCTCGCCAATGTTGTTTTTGTTGCCCAGGTAGAAAAGTTCCGACTTGGTTTTGTTGATTTTGAGACAAGAGGCCCACTCGAAGATCTGCCACATGAAGCGGAGGTTGCGGATTTGTCTGGCTTTTGCCTCGCAGAAGAAGATTGTGTCGTCCGCGAACTGAATGAGGGAGGTTCTCGCATCCTTCAGAAGTCCAACTCCAGTGAGCATGTTATTTTGGACGGCTCTGCGGGTCATGCGCGCCAGACCTTCTGCCACCAGCAGGTAGAGAAAGGGTGAAAGGGGGTCTCCTTGGCGGAGGCCCCTCTTCATTTTTGAACCAATTTGTGGGGCTGCCGTTGACAAGAATAGCGACCTTGCCGTTGGAGATACACTGTTCGATCCATCCGCACCACTTTTGGTTTGCGCTAAGGCATTGGAGGGTGTGCTTGAGAAATCCCCAGCTCACTTTATCGAAGACTTTTTCGAAGTCAGCCCAGTTGATGTGCTTGCATACTCCCCAGTTGATCAGCTCGCTAGCTGTGACGAAAGAATCGAGAATAAATCTTCCTTTAACAAAGGCAGACTGCTCAGGGGAGATGATTTTGCCGAGAACGCTGAGAAGCGTGTTCGTGAGAACCTTGGAGATGATCTTCTAAACGCAGTTGAGGAGACTGATGGGCCTAAAGTCGTCTGCCGAATTGGCCCCCTCAGATTTGGGAATTAGGCAGATGTGCGTGTAGTCAATAGGGCCGGTGTTCAGAGAACCCTCGAAAAGGTCGTCTTAGATTTTGACTAGGTCGTCTTTAACCACATCCTAGAATTTCTGGTAAAAAATCATGCTGAAGCCGTCGGGTCCCGGCGCCTTGTCCCCACTCATCTAGAAGGTTGTTTTCTTGATTTCCTCGAGGGTGAAGGGGGCAGTAAGATTTTCCGAACTCAGCACGGAGTTATTGCGAAAAAGGTCGCTCCAGTCTCCGTGGGGGGATGTGGGGAGATAATCGGGCGCAAAACGGTTCTTGAACTTAAGGTAGAAGTAGTCGCTCTTGTCCTTTTCCCAATCTAGTAGGGTGCCCTCATCCTCGATGACTCCGATCCGGTTGGTTCTGTGCCTACCATTGGCCATAGCGTGGAAAAAATTGGTGTTGCCGTCCCTTTCTTTGAGCCAGTGCTGCTTGGCTCTGGCCCTCCAAAGTATTTCCTCTTCCCCTACGACTTCTCTCAGATGACATTGTGGCTCACTATTATTTTAATCGCGCATTTTTTCATCCAAAAACTAAAACTTACAAACACTAATGACTTACTATTTTTAAAAATATAAAAGCCTAATTACATATATATAATTATGCTACTATACTATCAATAGTGTCAAGCACTTAGTACTATAGACTTTTTGATCCTTGGATGAAAATATGTGTGGTTAGGATTATAGTGCTCCCCTAGGGTTTAGTGATCGAGTTGTTGGTGAAATAATATAAATCTTAGAAAATCACTATAATCCTAACTGCACATCCCTTATCCAAGAGTCAAAAAGTTTATAGTACCAAGTGCAGTTTATAGTACCAAGTGCTCGGTACTATTGATAGTATAGTTGCCTCTCTCTCTCTCTCTCTCTCTCTCTCTCTCTCTCTCTCTCTCTCTCTCTCTATATATATATATATATATATATATATATATATATATATATATATATATATATATATATATATATATATATATATACTCCTATACTACCACTGCAATAAAATTAGACTATAACGACATATATTTGTAATACTTTTTTGCAAGTGTCCCATTTATAATTCATCTATATTCAAAATTATGTTATAGGGACATATTTTTTTGATACGTTACAATAATGTGTCGCTATACACCCTAGCGACTGCACATATAGCGACATTAATAACAAGTGTCGGTATTTTTTTTAGCAGTATTTCTTTTTAGATTTTAGAGACACTTAAAAGTGTCGCTATAGCATAGTTTTGTTGTAGTATATATATTTATTATAGTACCGGAGTTTCAGTACTATAATCTCGTTTTCAATCTTAGAGTGCTCAAATCAACAATCCACGCCGTTATATATAATCTAGAATTATGAAGTTCTTAAAATAAAATTTTAGTTTTTTTCGACATCGTTTACTTAGTAATTAGTAAATCATGTCAAAATGAACGGTGAAAATTGAACAATTTTCAAAATTTAAGAATAAAACTTTTGAATTCAAGATTAAAGATGTTGATATTGATTTAAATAATTTTAAAAAAATTTTATCAAAATTTGAATAAATTTAGATTTTTCTACACCATTAAACTACAAGCTCACTATAGTAGCTAGTAATTGAAAATTAACAATTTTAAAATAATTTGATAATAAAATAAGCTATGTCGAAAAAATCTAAAAGAATTTCTAAAAACTTTACATATTTTACATCAATTTTGACAATGAGGATCGTTGATTTAAACACTCTAAAATAGAAAACGAGACTACAGTATCGAAACGTCGGTATTATAGATAGTATAAAAGCCTAACTGATATATATATATATATATATATATATATATATATATATATATATATTTCAAAATATAGGCCAAATCGCAACTTACAACCCTACCGTTTGGTACCAGGTTAAGAGGGAGGACACTGTTGTTCCTCTCCTTAAACGAGTTATCCTAACCAAAATAAATTGCCTTGAGTACTAGAAGAAAAGCGTCAAAACCTAACAAAATTAAGTGAATACCCAAAATTATAGTCATTTTATTTCTATCTTTCCATACATAACTTAAAAATAAAAAAGATTCTTCAAGAGTCTCAGATCCGAGAAGCACATATGATAAATACAGCCAAAGCCTAAGATTGTAGAGGAAATTAAGTGAAGTACTCGAAATACAAAGTATAAAAAGGTGTCTATAACTCCCCCCCCCCCCCCCCCCCCCCCCCCCCCCCCCCCCCCCTCCCAACGTAGGGTTGCTAGGTGCGGAAGTAAAATCAACCCTTGTTCATGCATGGATTTCTCCTGTACGAAATGTGCCACTTCAAAAAGATTCATTGCTCTCGTCTAGAATACAATTAATACGACATGGACTACGTGAGCTCCAAGTAGTTTACCGGACAAATTGATAAGTCTGGCATTACCTACCAACCAAGCGAAACTGGTGGTTTCTTGTGGTCCGACTGGCACGACCCATACGGGCCGGGTCGAGTAGTGACGAGCCATGAGCCTGCACCTCTGCCCCGGCCCGCCACGGGCCATGTTGGGTCGGACCGACGTGCCTTGAAAGGATGGCCTAGTACGGTCCGAATAAATGAAACGGGTCGGCCCGACATGGTACTACCGTAACCGTGCCGGGCCACAGCCCGACCCGTTTTACACCCCTATCTGAGGCTGAGTCTAGATAATAGAGCTAGCGAGACAAATCTCACATTGCCGCACACTGACGAGTACGTTAGGTCTAAACACCCCAATAATCCTACATCCGATGGGAATAAGATAACTGAGGTTAAGCATTTTGGGTCATGGTTTGGACCCAACGAGTTTTTATAACTAGTGGGCCGAACCATTACAAATATTTTTGAGTGCTCTTTATAACTTATTAATATACTAAAAATTATATATAATATTTTTAAAATATGTGTATTAATTAATTAAAATATTTTATATTATAAGTGTTAGTATATATTAATATTAGAGTTGAGTTAGAATATATATAAAGGGTATATAGAAGTATACATCCCTTTTGGGGTGTATATCTTACACCCCACCCTATTCTGGGGTGGCGTGAATTTTACTCGTCACATCGAGTGACGAGTGGAGGTATACCCACCCCAAAATGGGGTGGGGTGTAGGATGTACACTCCTTTTGGGGTGTACACCTAGCATTGCCCATATATAAATAATTATTGTTATTTACATATTTTTAACTTTTTTTTCGCCTTCTGATTTACTACTATTCTATCTATTCTTACTAAATCCCAGACATTCAAAGACTATAAGCAATCGCTTGATTCGATAATAAGTTATTCTTATGTATTTCTGGTATAAATATAACTCCTGAGATAAGTAAAAATAAAATTAATTTTAAATTTAGATAAAATTTATATTATTTTAAGAAAAAAAAATATTTAGATGCTTCGATTGGAAAAGTGTGGATAAAAGTCATTATAGTTTTAAAAATATTCTGTCTAATTAATTAACATCAAAATAATAATTAAATTAAATTAAATAACTAATTAAATCATGAATATTGCTAGATAACTATAAATATTATTTAATAAATTAATTAACATTAATTAATTATCAATGAGTACTTTTAATTAATAATTTAATTAACTACAAGTCTACAAGTTAATTAATAAATTAATTAATTAATTAATTATTTAATTATTAGATAATTAGTTAAAAATAATAATTAAATTAGTCAAAATATTAGTTAGCTAATCAATATAAATATTACTTATTATCGGATTGTTGGAGCTAACCATTAATCTAAAAACTCGAGCTAATAGAAATACGCAACTAATTTATTTAAAACATATATATACAGTATTAATGGGTCTCGACCGAATTCAGCCTACCTAAACGTTGGGTCTATTGTTGGGCATCTTGCCTTTAAGATCTATTGTAGACTGCAGCCCCATTCAACTTATAAGACTCACTTAACTCAACTTATTAGTCTTATGAGCCTATTGTCACGGGACAGAACCCGTGCTAATGGCTCTGATACTACTTGTCAGATCGTTGGCGTTAACTATTAATTACAAAAGCTCGAGCTAATAGAAATACGTAATAAATTCACTTAAAGCGTAAAGACTCAGTGCCCGCGGGTCTCGATTAGACTCGATCTATCTGGACGTTGGATCTATTGTTGGGCTTCTTATCAGTAGGTCAATTGTGAACCGTATCTTCACTCAATTTATTAGACTCACTCAACTCAATTAATTAGTCTTCTAAGTCTATTGTTACGGAACAGAAAGTTAGACTAATTTTTAAGTCATAAATAAATAGCCAACAATGTTATTGCATAAACACACTAAATAATTATTTTTTGATTAGCTAATTAATTATAAATAATAAATTAATTACTCGAATAGTTAATTAAATAGTTATTAGAGTAATAAATTAAGTATTTAATTATTTATCTAGTTAATTAATAAATTAATTAATATATAATATATTAATTAATAATATTTTATTATTATTAAATTAATAGAGCAATTCTAGGATGATTTTTTTTTTTTTGAAAATAAAAAGGAGAATAAGAATCTTATCCCTTTATTCTACTTTCTTGAATCAAACAAAGTGTAAAATAAAGAAGTGAATAATAATAGTTTTTTTAAAAAAAAAACTAATATCAAAACTTTAAAAATACTTTATTTGGCTCTAGAGGAGCAAAATACTTATTGGGTTCTTTAGTTGCATGCTTTTACAGCAACACTTTAGTATAACAACACTTCAGTTGCAAATGCATATAATTTCAATTCATATGTTTGATTTAATACAATTCAGTCTAACTACGGTAATAACAAC
This sequence comes from Tillandsia fasciculata, assembly GCA_029168755.2. Classification (NCBI taxonomy): domain Eukaryota; kingdom Viridiplantae; phylum Streptophyta; class Magnoliopsida; order Poales; family Bromeliaceae; genus Tillandsia; species Tillandsia fasciculata. The sequence goes on along the minus strand of CM054945.1, from coordinate 20,172,684 downwards.
TGCACAAAAAAAATATCAAATATTGCAGTTAAAACTACATTCAAATTAGTTGCAGTTCCAACTGCAGCAGCTGGTGAGAGATAGATTCATCCACTAATTAAAAATAATAAATAATTAAATAGCTAAATAAATAAATAAATAATTTATATATATTTACTTATATATAGATAAAAAAAATATTTGTAAATAAATAAATACTAATAAAAAAATTTAAAGCAATACTTAAATTTTTTTTTAATTTAGTTTTATTTAAAATATAAACATAGTTTTATTTTGAAATTTGTATAGAATGTGATTGTGTATGTTAACTTAATAAATTTTAATTAATTATAATTATTAAATTTGATAAAAAAAAATACTAATAAATTTTAAATTTTGATTTATATATTAAAATTAAATAAATTGAAATTATGACGATTGATAAGTTAAAAATTTATTTAAATATAAAAATATTACATATATTTACTTATTTATTTATAAATAGTAAATTTAAATGATTAATAAAATTATATAATTATAATCGGCTCACCCGTTCAATAAAAAACAACGCGTGATTTTTTTTGTAATTTTTTTTGTACGCTTCTCTTAATTAATATTTATTTTTTACATTTTATATATAAAATCATCTATAAATACATAATTTTATAATATTAAAATTAGATATAAATATATAATTTTATAATATATATAAAATAATATATAAATATAAAATTTTAATTAATAATTAAAATATCGTATAATTATTTTATATTTAGGAGAGGTAACCTGTTATCTTTATCTAAAAAGTGATAGAATTTATAAAAATGTAATTGCAGTAACTATTGAATAATAGGATTGGATTGAAAAAAAAAAAAAAAAAAAAAAAATTGATAATTTCATAATAGATTAAAAAAATTTAAATAATAAAAAAAAAGTAAATAAATAAAAACTCATTTTAAAAATATTGTAGCATAATTTATTAATAATATTAATACATATATACAAAGACAATATATATTCTCCACAAACTGCATCAGTGCCAATATTTTTCATATAATCGAATTGAATTGTTGGTCAATGGTGGAGTTTCTCCGTAGCCCCCACCCCCTCCTCTACGCAGTCAAAGTCGCCCAGAAATTAATTAACGATGGGCATCTCCACAAATGGATAACATACAAACTTTGGCTATTTTCTTTTGCCCAGTACAAATTCGTCCAACGTGTTTCTACGTGCCTCCGCATTCATGTCCATGGGTCCATGCAGATTGACTAAGAAGAAGCAAGGTTTTTTTTTTTTTTTTTTTTTTTAATGGAATTATTCCTCCTCACTTTATTTTTTTTTATTTATCTTTTTGGTAACAGAATAAGACAATACTAGTCATATCAGGAATAAATATAAAATAAGAAATTAATGTAAAAAAATATTTGGAATGATTTTCGGGATAAAAAATTTTGTGTTTGATATGATAATAAGGAATAAGAGAAATAAAAAAGTTTAGTTAGGGTAAATAATCTTTTTGCCTTTAAACTTTATTATCTGATAAAATTTATTAAATTACAATTTCTTTATTTTAATTAATAAATTAATGTTTTATAAAAAATAAGATAAAATCAAAATTAAAATCAAATTATATTTTATTAAAATAATATTAATTAACAATGGGCATCTCCATAAATGATAACAAACTTTGGCTATTTTCTTTTGCCCAATACGAATTCGTCCAACGTGTTTCTAAGTGCCTCCGCATTCATGTCCATGAAGATTGACTAACAAGAAGCAAGGTCCTTTTTTTTTTTTTTCCTTTCTTTTTTTTTAATAGAATTATTCCTCCTCACTTTATCCTCTTCTTTCACTTTACCGTTTAATAACAGAATAAAGTAATACTTGTTATACCAAGAATAAATATAAAGTACGAAATTAGTATAAAAAAGTGTTTGGAATAGTTTCCGGAATAAGAAATTTTATGTTTGGTATGATAATAAGGAATAAGAGAAATAAAGAGGTTTAGTTAGGGTAAATAATTTTTTTGCTCTCAAACTTTATTATGTGATAAAACTTATTAAATTCTAATTTTTTTTATTTTAATCAATGGATTAAAGTTTTACAAAAAAAATAAGATAAAATCAAAATCAAATTATATTTTATTAAAATAATATTTAATTTAACATTTTATTTGCTCTAATTTTTTAAAAAAATAAAAATATTCATCATATTTTTAGAAAAATATTTTTTTCATGAATAAAACTATATGCTATTTGTCTGCTGTAAATTCCATATTACCTCCCTACTAATATACACAATTTAAATTTAATACTCAGTACCGAATGTAACTAACTAACATATTTATACATCTATCATAAAAACACAATTGATTTTTTTTACTGTTGAAACAACAATTCTAGAAGAAAATTTGAAAAGTAAAATATAGTGATATTTTACTGTTGGAACAGTAATTCTTAGTTATACCAGAAATATCAAAATAAAATATTTTTACTACTACTGATGTGTTTGAAAAATAAGAAGAATATTCCTCAAAAATAAAAAGAATATTCTCCAAAAATAAAAAGAATATTCTCTTTATCCCTCAAGCAAATCCCAATCGAGATGGTGACTCGATTACTAGTCTTGTATAAATTTGTTAGTAATTAAACCGTCCCTAGTGCTATAACAGAAGCAGGTAGCATGCTATCTTTCACTCAAAAAAAAAAAAAAAAAAAAAAAAAAAAATTACTTTTTCAATATGCAGAAACTCTTTTTTTTCTTTTTCTTTCTTCCGAATTAATTATTCCACTCTATATTATTCTATGAGTAATATTAAAGCTATATTTCAAAATAATTTTTTTTTTTACTCAAAAATTATTATTTTATTATTTATCATATTAATATTTTTATATTTTTATTAAAAATTATTTAAAATATTATAAATTTTGAGATGCTATCTTTTTCAAAAAGATAGTATACAAATCATATTTTTTTTTATTCTATTCCTACATTTATGACTCACCTATTAAGTCATATGTAAGCTTATTTGTAATCTCTTTTTTTCAAAAAGCAGCAATTGACTGTTCTAAGGATAGTGACGGAATTAATTAGAAAGAAAAAAAACTACTAAGTGTACATCTTATTTTTAAGTGGATATCGTACATTTCATTCATTCTAAGATGGGATGTATCATATATATACTTAAAAATAAATTGGATAATATAAAAATAGCATTGCTCTTAAAAAAAAAAAATTAATATAAAAAATAATAAAAAACTTAACAATTTAACTTCCCCAGCTTTTGTATTAATGTAAACTTTTTTTAAAAAAACTTTCAAAGCCATTTAACTTTCAGTCAAACAAACAAGTAAAATTTAATTTTTATTGGAAATCTGTCACAAATAAATAAACAAGTTATCTTTCTATTTTTTAAAAAAATTGATTGGATATTTGATGCATTCAAATTTTAAAATCAAAGTCAAAATATTGTTGAGTAGTTCAAATTAATTAGACAAATTAAAAAATTAGTTAGTAAAATTAAAATTTTAAAATATTAGATAGACAATTTAAAATAATTTATGACTGAAAAATTTTCAAAAAAAAAAAAAAAAAAAAAAAAAAAAAAAAAAAAAAAAGCTTATCTTAAAACAGAGAAATACGTTTTGTAGAAACTTTTGAAAGTCCTATTTACTTTATTATTATTATTATTTTCGAGACCTCATTACTTCACTCTATTGTTAGTTAATTAGTTCATCATCTAAATAAATAAAATAATATACTATTTTTTTTTTTTTTTAAAAAAAAGAAGAAGAAGAAGAAGAAATTTATACTTCTAATAAGTCCTATAGTTTTTACCCAAAAAACACTTTCTCTGAACCATATTAAAGAGCATAAAGCTTATACCATGTGATCCTAAAATATTAAATTTTATTTTATATTTTTAGTATTAAAAAAATTAACAAGATAAGTTAGTAAAATCTTAATTTCTCTATATTAATTACATATAGACAAAGTCAAAGAGCAGTCACATTATAAGGTTACGGTCAGTTCCAATTTCAGGATTTTTTTTAAAATGATCCTATAACTTTTAAATATTTGTCAAATAATTCTTCTAAAATTTTTTTTGCAAAACTAATCCTCCTTTTGCCAGCTGGGCGCCACGGAGGCCAGCTGACCTAAAGGCGCTGAATCGTTCAGCGTCTTCACAAAAAATCTGTGAAGACGCTGAATGAATCAGCGCCTTCATGCTATATGTTGAAGGCGCTGAAGCGTTCAGCGTCTTCACAAAAAACCTGTGAAGACGCTGAATGAATCAGCGCCTTCATGCTATATGTTGAAGGCGCTGTTTCATTCAGCGCCTTCAGCATACACTATAAGGCGTTGAGGACTCAGCCATTTTTCGCGAAAATTGGCTATGTTCTGTTTACTTCTATAGGCGCTGAATGCGCTGATCTACTCAGCGTCTTTAATGTAAAACACCAAAGGCGTTGAGTTGCTCAGCGCCTTTAGTGATTTACACTAAATGCGCTGAGCGACTCAGCGCCTTCAGTGCAGAACACTAAAGGCGCTAAGCCATTCAGCGCCTTTAGCTGGACCTACACACATTACTTTAGTCCACTTTAAAAAAATTCCAAATTTGTACAACAAGTTGCAAGCAATGACAATTAACATTGAAAAAGCTAAAACAACATTCACAAACACCAAATGAAGGTCCAACAATCATTACATTCATAAATCAGAGTTGAGTAACATCAAAAAATGAACATTACAAAAATGTGTATACGACAACTTCGAACTCAAAAGCTCAATTTTGAGCATGTCCTCGACCTCGACGTCCTCGGCCACGCCCACGTCCATGCCCTCGCCCTCGCCCTCGCCCACGGGGAACAACAAGGTCGATAATAGGTATATCATCGAGATGCTCGACTGCTGCCAACTGATCGAGCTCCTCGATGATACCACCCTCATCCTGCTCAGCAATAGTCTGAACCTCCTGTGGCGATGATGACGATGGACGACCGCGTGAATATGTAGAAATAAATGAAGTCCGTGATACTGGTGGCGGGAGCGACGCTGACGTCGAAGGAAATGTCATCGGGGCCTGAATGGTAGGAGATGGAGATCGTGGCACCTTAAAGAGTGTAAATAGTTTGTTAATTTGAATTTGAAAACTTAATTTGAATTCTATGCTAAATGGTACCTGATGACTCGAGGTCGCTCCCTCATATGAAGGTCCGCCTGACACTCTGACCGTAGGTTCAGATGGTACATGCTGTAGTACCATCTGAATATTGTCGTTCATTCTCTCAAAGTGCCATATGCGAACTCAGCCGGTGGTTGGTCCTGCAATAACTGGCCGACAATAGTATGAACATGTTGTAGTGTGTCGGCCTGTATTTTAATTTAGAAATTAAAATTAAATTTATATGAAGAAAGTTGAACATGTTAAATTTATATATATAAATTATTATACCAGTCTTCTCTCGACATGCCCACGAGGATGAAAAGTCAGCGGAGGACGCTGTACTGGATGAGATATCCATCGTCTCGTGATCGTCCAGTACCACTGCATATATATGGATGCCGCATGCAGTGGGTCCTCACCAGCAACCGGGAGTTGATCAAAAATCTGATCTAGCCTCCCAGACCACCTCTCAATGTGGATAGCATGAAATGCGATCCAATCATCATCCGGACAGCCACGTAATGTGATACGTTGGATGGACTCCACATTGAGAGGTATATGCTGGAGAAGACCGAACTGCCGCAGGACTCGGTCCGGCACGTGCATCTCGATAATATAAAAGCAAATAAGGACTGTCCTTGCACGCCAGACCGCTGAGCCATGCACACAGAAATCTGGTAATGTATCTATAATCTGATCTGTGTACGGCATCCATATAACCTGTTAATGGACAAAATGATTAGTTAATATAGAAGTGTTGAAGCAAAATATACTTAAAGTATTCAATAAAACATCTACATACCTGCGCCTCTCGCTGCTGATCTAGTTCGTCTCTGTAAAACTCAATGTCACACGTCCTGACATTGGTTCCAAAACGTAGCCCTCCAGTGTTGCCCCATCTAGATTATAAAAAACATATATTAGTTGCAATTACAATTGAAATACAAAAATCTACTATATCAAATAAATATCTTACCGGCAACCCAGAGGTCGATCTACTATATCGGGCAGCTCTAGGACGCCTGTAGGTCGGCCGATATGAATATAGTCCCAAGCCCAGATCTATAAATTCACGCCAACGGGTTAATATAATAAATAAAATATACAATACCAATATATAAAGATAATACTGAAATCAAAAAATTAGATTTTATATCTGCAATAGGGTCCCAAAACAGCAATATTCGACCTTCCCGTTCAGCGCGGCATCTCCTAGCGCTCGACATAGATAGGCCAGCGTCGCAGCACCCCACGCATATGCGCCGCAGATATTAAAGTCAGCTAAAAGTGGTAGCCACTTTAGATGAACTTTATATCCGCTGGGGTTTGGAAACAAACTACCCCCGATCTGATATAGAATGTAAGCACGGGCGGTAGCTGCGACTGTTCCGGCAGGGGCATCTAGAGGTATATTATGAAAATGCTGATATAACCAATCTAGAGATACCGTAGACCCCTTGATGTGAGTAGGTACCACACCAATAAATCTATACATAGAGCAGGCCAATCGTGAAGCGTGGATCCCAAGACCGGCGCACCATGCACACGGAGACCCGAAATAACCGCCACATCCTGTAATGTGACGGTAATCTCACCGTGGCGGAAGTGGAAGGTCTGGGTCTCCGGTCTCCACCTCTCGGCAAGGGCGCCTAGTAGAGCCTGATCCAGCACCAATCGTCGGAGTCGTGATAACCCGTAAAATCCTCGTTGGCGAAGTAGATCTATTACCGCTGGATGTTCAAGCTCCCACTGGTTCATCTTGCGCCCATGCTCTACGAACAAGACAGGACGATAACCCTGTGATGCAAAAAAAATATAGTTAGCTCTTACATGAATTCAGCTTATTTATAATATTTCAAAAAATAAAAATTTATAGCTCTTACCTCATTCCTGATAAAGGCGGACCTGTGGCGATGCTGGTCTACTAAGACAGACGCATCAACTGACCCCGCATCCTCGTGATCTGCCATCTGTAATAAGCAATCTACATATTAGTAACATGATAGCTAAAAAAAATTAAATATTAAGACAAGATAAATATAATTGTGTAAATCATACGCCGGCGTCCTTATTGCACTATTTCTGTATTTTGTGGACAAGTGCTCCTATAATGGCCTGCCTGCTTACAAATGGAGCATTTTTCTCGTCGGCCACCCCCCTCGTCCATTAAATTACGAATACGTGTAGATCGTGGATGACCTTTCTTCCTTCGTATAGGAGGCGGTACAATCGGGGGACCTTGGGGTCGTGGCCAGTGCCGTCTATCAGGAACAGGATGAAAATGTGGTGCGTACACCGCACGATAGCAGTCTGTACTATACCAGGGTGAACAAAAATTCTGGTAGGGTAATCTTATATGTGATGTAGTACAAACTGCTAAGACATGCGATGTCACGCTCCGGGGTCGAAACTGCGATCCGGACTCGCCAACAGATCCGTCACCTATGCAAAATCCCGCATAGGCGAACGTCTAACCTGCAAAAGATAGTACTATAGCTACGCAAATATCAGAGTGGAAATAAAATGCAGTAAATTAAAAATCCAGTCACGGTACAACAAGAAATAAAGTACAATATCCAACTCCTCAAATACAGATAATCAACATACAAAGTCCTCAGTACAGCATCTCTCAACTATAAAAGGGAGATAAACTACAATTATAGTACATCAGTCTCTCCAAATACAAAAGATCTCTCTCCAAAGTAAACAGTAAAAACCAGCTGACAACTACAAGGAAACTCCAACCAGGGGATACGACTACACTCCTCGGGCGGTAAGGATCTAGCTCGTGACTCCCTCGCCTCGAACAACGACCGAAAGATCAGCAACTCCCGCAGAAGACACTGCAAAACAGGAGGAAGAAAAGAGGGAAATAACAATGGGGGTGAGAACCACTAGTAAACCAGTAGCCTCCCCCTGTGGGTAAAGCCTCAAACTCCGGCGTACCCACTAAGTCTACTAGAGGCAAGAAAAGGAATAAGTGGTAAAGCTGTAAACAGAACTGCTGAATGAAGGGAAACCACTACTAGTATGCCTCTAAATGCAATACTGAACGAAATGACTGTATGAATGCATCAGGAAACAGTATCTGACCAAATAAACCCAATCTAAACACCAGTAAAAACTGGTACTGCCTGCTCTGTCATCGATCTCATGAACTCAGTATCTCCACTGTCCAAATGACCGGAACCCAACACGGTCTAAAGGCTACTCCGGAGTGGCACTCGAGGGAAGCGACCCACACGAGTAAAGTATCTCTGTATCAAGCATCTCTGTAACCAATGTCTCACAATAGCAGGACTGGATCAAGACTATGATCAAAGTGGAAAATTCCGTCCACTAATGAAACCTTGATCTGACGCAATAGTACTCAAAAGTGGGAAACATCATCCACTAGAGAAATCTGATACCCAATCTGATGCAATAATACTCAAAAAGTGGGAAACACCATCCACTAGAAAAATCTGATACCCAATCTGATGCAATAGTAAACATCCGGTCAACCGCCCAATGTCTGCGGTCACCGCAATAACCCACAATCCAACATCGAGTACACCCTGTCTCTGACCCTAAGGTCCCGACTACACTATCCCAAATCTCTGCTCGAACCCGAGCAACATGACTCGAAAGTCTAAATAAGAAGGAGAAAGAAAGCAATCATGATTTCTCCTAAGTCAAATCCCAATATGATAGTGTAGCAATAAAATAGTGGCCTATCTAGATGTCCATACCGGCATGCAAAAGTCCTCATGCAAGATGAAAGAGAAAAAGATCAAATAACAGCTCCACATGTGTGACAACTAATAGATCCACATAGATATACCCATCATGCTAAAATCATCAGATAACTACACATGTAAATAATCCCTGATCCATAATAAATCCCAAAGTGGTACCCGCACATGGATATGTCATCATGTCCCAATAATTAGTCCATTTAATCAATTTTCATAAGATTTATTTGCTAATGTGGCATGTTAATTATCACTATTAAATACGTCCCCGCAATCATATTTCCACAGTAATATTATCCCAATAAGATTCCCAATATGCTATATCCACAGAATTAATCTCAAATGATAGGCTCACATTTATATCAGTCAAACATGCATGGTAATCAATCAATATGTTCAATTGTGGGTTTCTCTAATAAACTTAGCGAGCAAGTCAGAAGTAGAGGCATGCAACAACCACCCACCTGGACACGCACAATCCTTAGCTGAAAAACCTTCTCGCTGTCCAATAACCCTCTTTCACGCCAAAAGCCCAAACGGATAAACCGCCGCGATCACTGTTCACAATTACCCCAAAACATACCATTAGACATACAATTACACACAAAATCTGTCCCCAAACACAACAGTCCACAGTTTTGCCTTTTTTACCTGCGAGATCTGCTCGAAAATTTCCAGGAAAAATACTGTCACGATCCTCGCGACGAACCGGTCGAAACAAGTACCTGCACGTTCACACTCGAGTTTCCTACGCTGAGATACAAATTCGACAAGAGAACCACCCCGAAATAAACCAATCTCAAAATCTGAATCGCAAAGTTCTGTAAACAGGGACTTCTCACCTTCGGGGAAAATTCAAAAAATTCCAAGAAAATTTGGGGATATTCCTCGTGATGTGTAGATGCAAAACACCTCTTGAATCACCCCAATCCGATGCCTGTACGCGAAGATATAGTCAAAATACCGCAGCGTTGTCCAAAACTCCACCCCAGAAAATGAGGTCACAAGATGATCAGAAAAACCCATGAAAAGCTCGGAATAGGAAAAACCTACCTGTCGTGAAGACGATGGCGCAAGAATCGCTGGAAAATACTGCCTGGGTAGCTCGGGAGAGTCCGTGTACTGAAATGCGACGAAGGGGATCACAAATGAACGAGCGTCGTGCCGCGCCGTAAAATCAGAAACCTCGAAGTGCGTGCCACCAAAAATCCTCAAACTTCTCCACGAGATGCAGCAGCCCAAGAGGAAGAACTTTCATATACAACTCTCGGGGAGAAAAAGCCTAGAAGAAGCCCAAAACCAGCCTTGAATTCGGCCTTAAATAGGCCCAGCTCAACAAATCAGAAAATGACCAATGGGTCCCCAATTCCGGGCGCCCGAAACTCTTCGGGCTGCTACAGTGTTGGGCCCGGCCCAACACTGTTCAAGCCCGAAACGCCCTCAGGAAGCCACGTCTCCCATGGAACAGCGGACAGCCGTGCGGGCCAGTCGCCTTGCTCCACGTCGCCCGCGCCCGAACATCAAACAGCGACGCCGACCACCCCCGTCGCGCCGCGTGGCACCCCCGCGCCTGCCCCGCGCACATGGCCCCGGCTGACCCGCGCGTACGGCCACCTGCCCCGGCTGACCCGCGCGTACGGCCACCTGCCCCGGCTGCGAGCCCACCTGCACCGCACAGTGCCCCGACCAATGGGGAAGCGCCACGTGTCCAACCCTCTTCTCGCTGCGCCCGGTGCACGTACGCCCGATGCACCAACCAGTAGGCAACTGCCACGTGTCCGCCCCCGGTCCACCATGCACCCCACGCTCTTCCGTGAACCGCACATCCTGCACCAGCCAGTTAGCACCCGCCACGTGTCATAACCAATGGTGCACACCGGCCCATGGACCGCGCGCCTGCCCGCGCGCCCGCACGCCTGCCCGCGCGTCTGCCCGCGCCCGCGCGCCGCCGTGCTCCACCGCTGCCCGCCGTGCTCCGCCGCCGCCCGCCGGCGGCCGGAAACACTGTTCCGGTATGAACAGTGACCGGTTGTCCAAAACATCAAGTAGGTAGTCCATTTTAACCGCTTTCGCGCGCTGAATCCGAATTTGACGTCTATTTTGCCAAATTCCAACTCTAAAAATTGTCGAAGGCACCCGGAAATGTGTTCTTAGCCCAAATTTCGTGCCGAGCCAAATTTTAAAATCCGTTTCGCGCGAAACCACTTCTAAACCCTCCACGGGGTCCTCCGATCACTCACGTGATCCAATTTAAGCCCGAAGTCCAACACTTGTGTCCAATTATGCACGAACACTTCCAATACACAATACGGGCTCCCCAGAAGTCACCATTGCCTCCACCACGGCCCTGCAGAGATCCAGGTCATCACATGTGAGCAAGGTATTCCTGTTAGATAAAATTCACAACATGAACATTTGACATTTGTTCCATTGACGATCACTTTGTAGTCGAAATCTCCAGTTTTAACTTCAAATTCTGTGAGTCCAAATCTTTCAACATGATGTCCCCGCGCCGTATCTAGATTTTCAGTAATCATATTTTTGACTTTAGGGACAAAAGCGTCCGTCGAATGTTCACCGGCCGCATGGCGCTCGCAGAAATACTTATTAAGCTTATAAAAAGTAGCCGCAACAAAAGCCGTGATAGGCAAACCACTAGTGTCCTTAAGAACCTCATTTAATGATTCAGAAAGATTTGTAGTCATCAATCCAAATCGGCGGCCTACATCAAATGCTCTTGCCCAGTACTCTTTATATCTGTCAAGATCATGGACCCACTGCCAAGCATTGTGATCCAACACATCTAATTCTTCCTTCAGCTGATTATATGTCGTCGGTGTTGCAGCAATTCCGATCTGCCAGAATTTATCTAACAAAGTGTCGTTCTTGAAGCGCTTTTTCATGTTTGCTTTCATATGTCGAAGACACCAACGATGCGAGTGACCCCGTGCTGGAGGATAGATAGTAGCCACTATTTTTCTCAATCCAGGAAATTGATCAGATATAAAACAAATGGCTCTATCACGGATAACATACTGACGCAAGTTATGCAAAAACCATCGCCAACTCCCGGTATTCTCTCCCTCACAAATTGCAAATGCCAAAGGATATAATCCATCATTTGCATCTGCAGCCGTCGCTATCAAAGCATGACCTTCGTATTTGCCGTACATATGTATGGTATCAATACTCACCACCGGCCGACAATGTGCGAATCCATGGATCGAAGGTCCAAATGACCAAAAAACACGACCAAAGAAAAAAATGCCATCAGCGGGCCACCTATGATCCAGACGCCATAAAGTACCATGATTAGAATTCTTTACCATAGTAAGGTAACGAGGCAAGTCTGTGTACGATTGCTCCCAGCTCCCGTAAATAATTTGTAATGCTTTACTCTTTGCTTGCCAAGCCTTCCAATATGTTATGTCAGTATGGTACTTTGCTCGCACCGTATCTCGAATTTCTTTTGGCGTCATATTAAGTCTAATCTTTAATGTCGGAAGAATCAATTGACATATAAAGGTCGAATTACAATTACGGTGCGCCGCGTTCAGTATTGAAATTACACATATGTGTGGCCCAGCATGTGTTTTTACCCTAAAGTATGTCGTATCTTTGGGTACTGAAGCATATAATCTCCAAGCACATCCCTCTACTAAGCATTTGACAGTGTAAGTCGTTCTTGTAGATTTCAATACTTTCATTTGTACATTATGCTCAATATGCCACCGGTTTAGAGCATCCAATAAAGATGTCTTATCTTGAAAGACACGTCCAGCCCAACTCCCGTCGATGCTAGGGAGACCAGTATTGATTTGTCGAATATGAAGATCTGTATGATCTACAGCATACTGATTTATCCAATTAGTATCTGAAAGAAAACGTTCCGGATGATCAATAAATTTATTTTCCTCGTCAGAATTGTCTACATAATCATTGCTTATTTGTGGGTTGTCCATTTGACTGTAAATTGTATTTGCAAGATCATTTAACGCTCCATCATGATTAATTATCATCTATATCTGAAAATTAAACATCCAGTTCGTCATCTTCACTACTATTCTGATCATCATTGATTGGTGAATCCTCATGATTAATATCACTATCACCACTCCCGTCAACATTACAATCTCCTTCGTCGATATTATCACCTCCTTCCTCAACATTAGTATCAAATTCATTAATAGCAGTTGGATTCCAATGTTCATAGGAATTAGATAACCTGCAAATTTGGTAAACCTAAAATTCCAACATTGCCATTAATTTAAAGCTTAACATTTAATTAGATTTGTACTTACCCCCAATCAGAAGGTTCTAGTTGTAAATGAGACATCCTTGGTTCTATACGGGAGGTCGTGCATTGTTCGCGTGATGTCGTGCAGTGTCCGCGTGATGTCGTGGCTTGCGTGTATGTGTGTGTGGTCGTAGGTGGCACACATGTGGTCGTTGGTAGCACACTACTAACCGAGCAAGGTACAACACTCTCAATAGGGTCATACTCACTTTCTCTGCAATATATGCAATGATTATGTGAGGATCTGAATCCCCACTTAAGGTTTATTAATGGATTAGTGGCTCTTGGGAGTGTTTGGGCGCGTGTCGGGCTCAAAAAATGGATTCCTAGTGTAATTGGAGTAAGATTTCTTAACAGGAGGCCCATATTGGGTGATTGAGGTTTTGCGCGCTTATTGGAACCAAGGAATTGACCCAGTAAGAAAAATGGATCAAGTTTACTTTTTCGGAAATTTTCGAAAAATTTTAGAAGTGGAATTTGGCCAAACGGATTTCGGATTTGAATTCAGTGCGCGAAAACGATCGAAATGGACTATTTACTTGAATTTTTCGGAGCCCGAAGGTGAAAACACGAATTTCGAGGTGTGGGGTACTGTTCCGGCGGCCGGAGTGGCGCCGGCGGCAGCGGGCAGCGGCGGAGCGCGGCGGCGCGAGCTCGGGCAGGCGGCGGAGCGGCGCGGGCAGGCGCGCGGGTGCGCGGGCAAGCGCGCGGTCCACCGCGGAGGCGTGCACCGTGGGGAGGGGGCACGTGGCACCTCGTGAGTGGCGGGCGCAGCAGGCGCGGTCCACGTGAATGTCGCGGGTGCACGGTGGACCAGGGGAGGACACGTGGCGGCTTGTGGTTGGCGGGTCCTGGTGCGCGCGGTCCACGCGACGGTGGCGGCTGCCTCGGGATGCGTGCCCGACACGGCGCCGCAGGCGGCGCGGCCGCACACGTGGGCGCGGCGTGGGCACTGCCGGGCGACGTGGGGGCGCCATGTGGCGCCCCGTGGTTGGTCGGGCGCAGCCGCGCACGTCCGCGTGTCGGGACACGCGGCGTCGCGCGGTTCACGGGCGCGCGTGCGCCGGGCGCGGGGAGCGTTGCTGGGCCACGTGGCGGCCCGAGAAGAATTCGGGCGCCCACAGTAACGGGCCGGGCCCGTTACTGTAGCAGCCTGAATACTTTCGGGCGCCCGAATTTGGGCCAAAAATCCAAAGTGTTGGATTTTTTGGGCTGGGCCTATAAATAGGCTGTTTGCTGGGGCTTTTTGCCCCCTTTCCCGAGCTCCCCTGTCCTTGGACCCTTTAGCAAGGTTGAAAATCTTCGTGTTGCGCATCTTCTGGCAGAGGCCCGAAATTTTTGAAAGCCGCGGCGTCGACGATTTCGGCATCGTAGCGCAGAGCGACAATCTTTCATCGGAGGCCCGTTATCGCCGCATTTCGGTCTGAGAGGTCCACAGAGCTACTCCGACAGTATTTTTGGACTATTTTTGCGGCGTTGGATTCACGAGAGGTACTTCTTCGACTTTTGTATTGAGTTTTTTATCTAGATTTGGGTTTTTGGCACAGTTTTCGAGGCTTTACTGAGCCCTTGTTTTGCTGGTGAAATTCCTGGATGGCAAGGTCTTTGCGGATTTTTATCTCCGCATCCGGACATCGGAATTAGATGTTTCAGGGCTCTATCAACATCTACTCTTCGCGAGGATCGCCGTCATATTTTTACTGGAATTTTTGGAGGTCGTTTTACAGATGAAATTTTTGCTTTAAAGGGACTGTTCACCGCAGAATTTGTAATCTTGGAAATTGTGGAAATTAAGTGTAATTTTTGGGATGTATTTTGTACCCAGGATGCATTGAGCACTGCTATTGTACTGTTGGCTTGGTGGTTGTGCTGATATATCTGTTTCTGGGTGTTCTCAGCTGTACGACTCCGGACAGTTAGCACGTTCAGGTGGGTGGCCCTGTCTCCAAGATTGATAGACTGTACATTAAGCCTGCTATTGTAGGACTATGCATGATAGCGAATTCTTGTTCAGCATGATAGAATGTAGGAATTGCTATTCCTTATTTTACCTGATGATCTTGTCATCTCCATGCTTTCTATTATCTGTAAAAATTTATTGTTATCTTGGAACTTGACCTAGCACCCCCGTCATATGCAGCATGTTCAGCCAGACTGTAGAAAACTCCAACTTGGGCTAGGTTTATTCTGCTTTAGACATCCACACTTCTTTTCTTCCTGGACATAGTGTTTTACTCGCCCGGATAGTGGGCCGAGTGGTCGAATTTCTTTTAGTGTGGGATACATTCTACACTCGTGCTTGGGAGCAGAGTGGAGTCTGGTAGAGGTAGATGATCGTTCATCTGTGGCAGGAGCCGTTTGGGAGGACGGCGGTCCCGAGATATTCCATTTTCTTATTTTATTTGTCGCCGCTGTGTTAGTGGCAGAGGTTTACCAGTGTTAGCAGAACCTTGAACCCAGAACTGTTTTTGGACACACATATGATTTTAGTCAACCAATGTTTTCTTCCAAGCATCGTAGGGTCGCCCGAGTCTGTTCTTGTTTGATTGGACAAAGGCTTTAGCTCTACGAAGCTTGGGTATAAAACTTGTTTTCAATTGTTTTCCTAAAAAGAACTAAAAATCATTAAATATGGATTTCTTTCAGATCAAATGGCTTTCAGTAAGAAATGTCACCTTCTTCCTATAAATAAACCACCCGAGATGATTCGAGTGGTCTGGGTTCTAAGGTCTGCCTTCTTCTTGGGACGAGAACAACGAGAGGCTATTCCTAGAGCCTATTCTTGTTTGATTAGGGTTGTAGGTTCTAGTCTTTCGGGGTTCCCAGACCCTTCATTGTGTCAGTGGTGGAGTTTATCCTGTCAGTGAGTCTGCATGTTGGGATATTGTAACCTGTTGAGGCAGTTGTTCGCAATGGATGCGATGTTCGGCCTGTTTGGCCTGTTGAGACAGTTTCTCGCAGTGGATGCGATGCTCGGCCTGTTTGGCCTGTCGAGACAGTTTCTCGCAGTGGATGCGATGTTGGCCTGTTGAGGCAGTTGTTCGCAGTGGATGCGATGTTTGGCCTGATGAGGCAGTTGTTCGCTGTGGATGCGACTTTGTGCTATGAGTTGGTGGAGTTGCTTGTGACTTGAGATTTCGAGAGAGCTGATCAGCTGAGTCGTTGAGAGTGCTCCGACCTTTGTGCGAGATGTTTGAGGATCCTGAGTTTGTTTCGTTCAGAGCGTGCGCGTGGATTTTGACTATAGCCTGCAGTGCCAGCTCGACAGAGTGCGTGGATACCTTTGTCCTCGATGGGGTCGCGCCCCACGAGAGCCACGTCCGGGGTGGATCTGTTACTTTGGTATCGCGACTTGTCGACGCCGTCCCTCTGGCTGAGCCAGTTTTGGTAGCCACGGACATACCTACGGTAGACCCGTCCTGTTGAGGATGTGCGGCAGTAGGTAGGCGCAGGTTTGTCTGGACCCGAGGAGGCAGTCAGGTAGATTGGGTGATCTGAGTTGAGGGATAGTAGATGCATCATGTTATCGTCTGTTCTACTTTTTGAGCATCTAGATAGGGGCATAGTAGCTGTAGGGTTATTCATTTCCAGCTCTTTACTTCAGTATTTTATTTGTTATTTCATGCCTCTAGTAGACTTAGTGGGCAGACCGTTGGGCTTGTTGACGGCACCCACTGAGAACTACTGTGGGATGTAGTTCTCACACCCGTCGTGGTGTTTTATTTCCCAGGGACTTCTACTCCTATTCCTGTTGCTCCAGTTGCTGCTTCTTCAGATCGAGGTGAGGGAGTCACGAGCTAGATCCCTACCAGTCGTCGTCCAGAGAGTAGATGTACCCTTATTATTTTGAGAGTTTCTTGTTGAGAGACTTGTAGCGAGGGATAGAGTTGTACTTTCCTTTATTGCTGAGAGATTTGTATTTTTGGTGAGGTTTTGGATTGTATCAAGTGGACTTGTATTTATTTTATTTATTTATTTCAGCCTTTACTTCCAGCTCTGATATCTGTTTAGTATAGTATCTCTCTTTTGCAGGTTTGACGCTTCGTCTATACGGGGTTCACCGTATGGGCGGCGGTTCTGTTAGCGAGCCCGGGTCGTAGTTTCGACTCCGGAGCGTGACAGATTAAGCCCATTTAAAGAAGATGCCAAATTACTAAATTATTAGGTTATTTTTCTAACCTTGTCATCCTGACACCACCTTCGTGTGGAATATTTTGATCACTCATTAAATTGGCGGAAGGACCCAAATCAATATAATTGTGGAGCATTCTCGTGTAATAACCTTGCGGTTCAAAATTATCCGACGGATGTAGCTCTTTCTCAATGTATACCGTCACAACACCATGATGTTCACATAATCCAATCATTCCCTCCAATGATTCATCATCTACTAATTCGTGAGCTAAATATCCACTACCGATCGTGGGGCAACCAATAGTAAATTTTAAACGAAATTGTTCTCTTGTACAATTTACTAAACGATACATTCTCGTCTCGAAACTAGTATATGTAGAATCAGAACGTATCGCGATTAACTTTTTTTGACCGCCGATATATCGTGGACCATTCTCATCGATAACTAACTGTCCATCCCAATGAACACTTATGAGCATGCGACGATTAGCCATTTCAACTACAAAACAAAATTAACCACTTCAAAATACTACTTTTAACTTTACAGTCGGAGACCGACAGTGAAACCTCTCACTTTACATGCGACGATTAGCCATTTTAACTACAAAAAAAAATTAAACACAGACCTCACTGTGAGAACAGACCTCACTGTGAGAACAGAGGGATCCCTCACAATGAGGGATCCCTCACTGTGAGAACAGAGGATCCCTCACTGTGAGATAACTCTCATAGTGAGGGGATCTCTCACAGTGAGCGATCTCACTGTGAGAGATCACTCTCTCATAGTGAAGATCACAGTAAGAGTGCTTCACTGTGAGAGACTCTCACAGTGAAGCTCTCTCACTATGAGAGTGATCTCTCACAGTGAGCTTCACTGTGAGAGATCACTCTCTCACAGTGAGAGAGAGAGAAGAGAGAGGGAGTGAGCTCACAGTGAGAGAAAGAGCGCGAGAGAGATGGCGACGGCGAAGGCGAAGGCGACGGCGAAGGCGAAGGCGACGGCGAAGGCGAAGGCGACGGCGACGGCGACGGCGACGGCGAGAGGAGATCGGCACTGTGCGGGAGAGGAGATCGGCACTGTGCGGGAGAGGGCGGGAGAGGAGATCGGCACTGTCTGGGAACGGAGATCGGCACTGTCACTGTGCAGGAGCGGAGGGAGAGATGCAAAGTGGAGCACTGTGCGGAGCGAAGCACTGTGCGGGAGAAAAGAATAAATCGGAGCGGAGTACTGTGCGGGAGAAGAGAAGAAATGAGCGCACTGCTGCCCGCGCGGGTAGGTATAGTGGTGAAGAAGGTGCTGAATCGTTCAGCGCCTTTAACATTATATGTTAAAGGCGCTAAACTATTCAACGCCTTTAACATAAATGTTAAAGGCGCTGAACAATTCAGCGTTTCTAACAAATATGTTAAAGGTGCTGAATCGTTCAGCGCCTTTAACATATTTGTTGGAGGCGCTGAAGTAAACAGCGCCTTTAACAGCCTATAGGAGTTATACCTAGGGACTTAGCCAATTTTCGCAATCAATAGTGTATGCTGAAGGCGCTGAATGAAACAGCACCTTCAACATATTGCATGAAGGCGCTAATTCATTCAGCGTCTTCACAGATTTTTTGTGAAGACGCTGAACGCTTCAGCGCCTTCAACATATAGCATGAAGGCGCTGATTCATTCAGCGTCTTCACAGATTTTTTGTGAAGACGCTGAACGATTCAGCGCCTTCAGGTCAACTGGCCTCCGTGGCGCCCAGCTGGCAAAAAGAGAGTTAGTTTTGTAAAAAAAAATTGGAAGAATTATTTGGCAAATATTTAAAAGTTGTAGGATCATTTTAAAAAAAATCCCTACCTTTCCTCTATATATATCCCTACCATCCCTAACTCTCTTTCGTAAGAAAAATAAATAAAAAAAAAAAAAAAGAAAAGATGACGGCCACGGTAACGAGTATGTTAATCTTTATAGCGGCGATCTTGGCATCGCCGTCTGGCCGTGCCCTCGCCCAGCAGTGCGGTAGCCAAGCCGGCGGCGCGACGTGTCCCAACGGTCTCTGCTGCAGCAAGTATGGCTACTGCGGAACCACTTCCGACTACTGCGGCGATGGCTGCCAGAGCCAGTGCGGCGGAGGCGGCGTTGCATCGATCGTCAGCTCGGCACTGTTCGATCAGATGCTGAAGCACCGCAACGAGAACTCGTGCCCGGCGCACGGGTTCTACACGTACGACGCATTCATCGCTGCAGCCAACTCGTTCGGCGGCTTCGGGACGACGGGGGACGTCGTCACGCAGAAGAGGGAGATCGCGGCGTTCCTCGCGCAGACGTCGCACGAGACCACAGGTGAGTACATTATTTAGTTTTTAAAATAATAATAATAATATATATGATACCAGAGTTAGTACTAAAATATTTTGAACTCGTAAATATTAATTATAGGTGGGTGGGCTACTGCACCGGACGGACCCTACGCATGGGGTTACTGTTTCCTACAAGAGCAAGGTGCTACATCGGACTACTGTGTACAGAGTGCACAGTGGCCGTGCGCTCCGGGGAAGAAGTATTACGGCCGAGGGCCCATTCAAATCTCCTAGTATGTACACTCAAATCTCATCCTTGTTATTTATTCATAGTTAATTTGGATTGTTCATAGAGTGTTAATGTATAAAATATTTTTGACTCGAATTGTCTCAGCAACTACAACTACGGGCCGGCAGGGCAGGCTATCGGAGCGGACCTGCTCAACAACCCGGACTTGGTAGCCACGGACCCGACAATCTCGTTCAAGACCGCAATCTGGTTCTGGATGACTCCTCAGTCGCCCAAGCCGTCGTGCCACAACGTAGCCACCGGTCAATGGACCCCCTACGCTGCAGACCAATCGGCCGGTCGGCTTCCGGGGTATGGAGTCATCACCAACATCATCAACGGCGGGCTCGAGTGCGGGCACGGGCCCGACAGTCGTGTTGCGGATCGGATCGGTTTCTACAAGAGATACTGTGACATTCTCGGAGTCAGCTATGGGGATAACCTTGGACTGCTACAACAAGAGGTCCTTTAGCTTAGCTTCTAGCTAGAGCTGGTTGAATAAGACTTGTAATGAGACCACTTTATTGTAATAAATAAGAGCAATGCTACCTCTACCCTCACTTTTGGGTGTAGAGGCTACACCCCATCCATCCAAAAATAAAATCTTTTCATCCATCATTTCGAAATGATAGATGAAATTTATTTTATTCTGAATGAATGGGATGTATGATGTACATCCACTTTTGGATCTACATCAAGCATTTTCTAATAAATAATCAGTGGTGGAGAAAAATATATAATAAATAAATAAGACTACATAATAGCAATGTTATGGCTATGCTATTGTAGTGCTATTACCAAACATGCAAATTTTACATTTTTTTTATTTATTAGTTTTTACTTAAGAAACGTTTAATTACAATGCACACACAGTAAGCAAAACATGTTCACTAAAAAATTAAGAAGAATTTACGGAAACTACACTACTGAGGCACTTGAAATCCCAAGCTTGATCATACCTCTATGCTTTAATTAATTTAGGGTTTAGGGTTCCATATATACGAACCAGGTCATTAAAAATTAATAATAATAATAATGGAGGCTTTCTAAACTCTATTTAGGCGTTTCATCTCTCATTTCAATCACAAATTTATCAAACATATAAGAGAAAAGTTAGGGCGAAGCCCACTATTAATTAAGTCCATTGATAAAATAGACAATAATTGAAATCAAACTTTCAAACTTTCAAATTAATAAACAAGACGAACGCGAGTTGGAATTAGCTTATTCTCGATATAACTCGAATATATATATGAGTCCGATTATAGTATTTTTAAAAATATCAAATACTGGTGTTTACAAGTCTTTCACCGTTAGATCTATACTCTTGATTAATTCCACCTCTTACATCATGCAATTTCACAATCCACCTACTAAGTTTTAGGAGACTACTATTATCTTAACCTTACAATTCTTAATTTAAGAGCCAAAAAGGCGCGAGTACATATGCTTCTGTGCTTTTAAAAACACATAGCTCAACTCTCTCTCTCTCTCTCTCTCTCTCTATATATATATATATATATAGTCCAACTATTATATTTTTATGAGTAAAATTTTTTTGTATTTATAGATTTTCGATCTTTGGATGAAAAAATATACGGTTATGATTATAGTGGTCCCCATAGGGTATAGTGGAGATTTATATTTAGTGAATTTCAATCAATGAATTAAGATTCTAATATTTTTCTAATTTCTTTCAACTTTTTATTGGATTGACAATTTAACTTGTTGTTCGCAGGTCAATTCGTGTTTGACTCGTTAGAAAACAAACTGAATACAAGTCAAAATTTTCAATTCAATATTTTAACGAGCCCGTTTTTGTTGGGCTCGTTTAATAAACGAGCGAACATGAGCCAGCCCCGTACGCTCGTGTTTACCTCGTTGGCCCCTCAACAATGTGGTAATTACATGCTTATTTTTTAACACGTAATTGCTCTCTTCTTTAATTTTCCTTTAACAAACTGTATTATTATTATAGTACCATCATTATGCCTATATAATTCATTCATTGGAACATACCCAATCCTAATATAATTAGGAAACCCATTCTAATTAATATTTCAATCCAAATCAATTTATTTCCAACGGATTTAAATATTTATTCTAATTTAACTATGATTCTACTACAAATCTAACCAAATCCTAACGACAGATTATACTGCAGACATCATATATATATATATATATATATATATATATATATAAGTTTAGCTCTAGTTAACAGCAAGCAAGCTTACTAGAAGATCTAAATAACATTACAAATATTACAACATAGAAAAGACTAAGCAACAATGGTCAAGATAAAGCGAAAAAGCGAAAAATATTTAGTTCTAATCAGCTAGAGAAGTTCTTCTACAGCTGGAAGCAAGTTAATATTTGAACATTCAAAAAGGAGACCAACTGCTAATAGAAACCCTTTAAGCTAACCTCCTAACCTGGAGAATATTGATATGTTTCTGATACAAAATGCCGAAAACCAAATTGCCAAGGAGAAATTTGCATAAATAGAAATAGAAATTCGCATCCATATTATTCAACCTTTTCGATTCTTTCCCTAGTTCATCTGATTCATGCAGTGTAGGATTTTGTTCTGTTCGCTCGACTTACAGTATGTCAGACTGCATGCCAATTTAAGCTTCAACCTGATTGATCTCACATGTTTCATTTTTAACATCACATCCACTGTGAATTGTAGGCTACACTGACCAACTACAATAGGACACTAAACTTGGCATTCCGACAGCTACAAATTCGTCGAAGATCAACCGCATGGTGGTTCTGACGTCATGCACATTGTTCTTTCGCAGGGTTCGATTCTGTATATAGATATATAGTTAGAGACGTACATTTTGCAATTGATTAACCAATTGAGGGAATTCAGGTCGTATCCAAATCTGCTGCTACTGCATCTGAATCCAACTACTGTTTTAGAGGTCAAAATCAAATCCATGTCAGGAGTCTAAAATCAGTGACAGTAGGGTTTACAGGTTCAATGGAACCTGAAAATTAATCCACTTAAAACACCAATCTAAAAGCCGACCTTAAATAAATATCAGTTTAGATCCTGTTGAGGTTCAGATTTAAATCAAAATTTCAGGCTTGGTTCAATTTTTGGATCAGGGTAGTATGAGTTGGATAGATTTGATTTTCAAAATCCAAACACAACAACTGAGGTGAAACTTAAGATCATACTTACAAATTCAAGAGCTGCTCCAAATTTAGTCAACTTTCCAACTGAGCATATATCAGGTCCCTGCATGAAACACATCAAAACCACCTAAATGAATCCTTAAATATATCATATTTGGATCTTGATTCTTGTTTCAGGACCATTGTGTTTTTTTATCCAGCAAATAAGCCTACCATCTTTGGTTTGAACAGAATTTGGGTCCTGGTAATACGGCTTTCACAATCCAAATTTGGTTGTACTGTATAGAAAATGAATCTCCATCCACAAGTACATGCTCCACCACTCATGAAACACTTGCCCAACCAACCTCAACATTTGTGTCTTCAATAAGAACATCTCAATTACTGTGCACATGGCATTGCCTCTTCCCAACTGTTTCATAGAGAAAGCCTATAAGAAGAAGAGATGGGGTCTATGCAAATTACACATCCACAGCATTAGCTCTATTCAATCATTGTATCTGGAAAAGAAGAAGAGATAGAAATGGCAAAGAAGCGGCAGAGGATCGCCACAGTGAGGAAGGAGAAGGATGACAGTGGACAGCGCGGAGCGCGGAGTGCAGTTGGTAACAATGCAACCTAGAGCAAATTTGCGACTCCATTTTTGCACATTACTTGATGGTGTTTAAAAATGCTTGCTAGTTTTGTTGTCCCAAACATTTATCTGACTACGTCTGAAACACAGAGTTTAGATAAATGTTACAGAAACTATCGTAAAGACGCCAAACAGCGCAATCAAACAAGAAAAATGTCACATGAGCATGGCCCTTCAGTCGCCTACCAGCAACAAGATCAAATCATCATAAGATATCAAATCTTTGAGTCTGATAATATGCGGACAAGCCGCTCATTCGGTGCCTAACGAGCTCGACCAAGTTGTTGTACTTAGCTTTAGTCATTACGTGAATTCGGTTGTAATATCAACCTCATGAGTGGGTCTACTATCAACTATGCTCTGATGGGAACAATCTTTCTGGCTTTTACATTAAGTTAGTCCTTGGCATGACCACACATTGCTATTCAAGGGCTGTTTCATCCAGTAAAAAGCACATGGTTTTGCCCCTTCGCCAGCCCAACAATTCAAAACTCAACATGTCACACCGAATGCATAGTTTTGATTGTGTCTACATATATACACCACACAATCTCTTTTCCCTTTTCGTGTTCTTTTGGACTCCTCAAATTCTATATACTGCTGTTCTGTGCAAGTGCCCGATTTCAAGTTATGGGTCTTGGCTTCGACTTCAAATTGAGCGACGAAGGGGGCTTTGCGGTTTCTGGGATTTAGAAAATCATAATTCATGTTGTTTAGATTCTTACACTCCTAAACAACTTACCCAAATTGCATGGCATAAATTTGCTGCTTACTTGAAGCACCTTTGTGAACATGTAGGCAAAGGCCACCAATCACGAAGATGTATATAACATGCCGGTAATCAATTGTTAACAAGTAAATCAGAAACATGACGTCGTTATACGACATGTTACAAGTGAATTAAGAGCTAAATGAGTTGACAAAAGGACCCTTTTTATCTGCTTTCGGTACTGTTCAGTACAGCACCAGGAGTAGTACGTATTTTATCGGCCAAACCAACTCTTTCCATCATGATAATGCATAATTGTTATACTATTTTGACACCACAGGAGGAAATGCTTTTCTGACCACCAATATATGCTCCACTGTTCATGAAACACTTGCGTAACCAATCCTATCATGTTGCCTTCAATAACAATTCACCCTTATACGTACTAAGAGTACACGGCATTGCCTCTTACTAACTGATTAGAATGAAGGCTACGCATTGCGAACAAGACCCTCTTTCATTTGCTATAAATAGATAAGATACGTAAATGCTACCGCACATCCACGACCTCTAGCAATTCACTCTTCTCACTTGCAAAGGAAAAAAGTATTCGCCATAATAATAGACAACGATCAATCCAAAGAAGCTCGTAGAAATGACGAAGAAGTGGCAGAGTATGTCTTCCGCAGGAAGACGGAGGAATGCAACTGCGAAAGGAGATGCAGGCCTCGATATTAATGAGGCATGCAGGACTTCGGTTGCAGACAAGGGTCATTGCATTGTGTACAGCATCGACAGGATGCGATTTATGGTTCCTTTGGCATATCTTAATTGTAGAATCTTTGGAGAGCTCTTCAAGATCTCTGAAGAGGAGTTTGGATTGACGTTCGACATGATCTTCATGGAATATGTGATGTCTTTGCTTCAAAGACAGGTTTCAGAAGAGGTGGAGAGGGCTCTCGTTAGCTCGGTATCGGTTGCTCGCGCATGTACTGTATGCCCCCTGTAGAACTTGACCACCATTTAGCAGTTTGCAGTTTCTAATGATCAATATTTTTTTCTTTTCTTTTTTGAGAGTTTTTTTTTTTTGTAAAAGTATATCTTCATAGAATTCCGCAGGTTACAAGTTGATGTGTAAAAATTTTATTTTAGACAACCACTTAGCTTTTGCTGTCGGACTTCGTGCACTGTTTGGCCCAGCAAAAACGGGGTCATGTAGGCTCAACAAACATGCTCGATATCCATTTCCAAAGAAATCCTCACAATATTGTCTTCATATATAAAAAATTAAATATTGCTTATAAAAAAAAATAATAATAATAATAATACTATGACACTTTCCCCGCAATATTGTTGTTGTATACTATTGATATTTTGACAAACCATGTGATATTCTTGTTAGAGAGTGTGTGTGTAAGCCAATCAAAAGTATCTTTGTATAAGTGTCTCTTAGGAAAAAAAAAATTTCAAATTAATTTTTTTAGTCAAATAATATTTAAATAATTTTAATTCAAAATACTATCATGTAAATTACTATTATATTGTTAAAAAAAAATAGTATAGATTAAATGAAATCTATGAGTGTCGAGACGTGCGGAAGCACTGTCCTAAAAGTAACATTGTCCCTCCACGTGCAAGACTTCGGCAATCACTCCTAATGATACAACGATCACTGTCCACTCCGTCGGCACGACTCCGAAATGGAGCGTAGTGAATCCAACGACTTTCAGAAATCCAGCAAAAATAAAACTCGAAATAGAAAACCCAATGTAGAAAAGAAATAGTAAACTAGAGTAGAGAATGCTGTAACTTTTCCTTAACTAACTCCTTTTGCTCTACATATATAGATCCCAAGACAAAAAATAAAAGCAAATAAAATTATGTAGAGCCCAAGACAAAAAATAAAAGCAAATAAAAAGATAACCGGGTCGTGCGCGCCGCCGCCCGCCCAACTCGGCTCATATCGTGCGCACTTGTGTTTAGGAGAAGCCACAACTCTCACTTTTTTCTAACCAACACAAGCAAAAATGAAAGAGTATATAAACCACACAATAGGACACTAAACTTTCGATATAAACCACACAATAGGACACTAAACTTCCTAACCAACTCTCACTTTTACCTTCTACATGTGATGAATTTTCGATATAAGACAAAATTTCACATATAGAGCGTAAAGGCTTTGGACTTCCAGACAAAACCCATTGACATTGGGCCGCCCCAGAAAAGCCCATAGGCCAAAACCAAGTTTGAAATCACTTTAAAATCCAAATAAAATCCAACAGTGTCAACACATCAGCAACATAAGAAGCCAGAGCATTTTCCAAAAAAAAAAAAAAAAAAATGATTGCAATGTTGAATGCATTTGACCATGTGGGAAAAATTAGATTCACAAATAAATAGAAGTACCAAAATGCACAGGTAAATATATGCTTCAAAGTTGTGAACAAATCATTCAACAAATGCGGCCTACTGAGCAAATCATTCAACAAAACAATGTACAATATCAAATGAGGATGGCCCTTTAATTTGTTCCCTACCAGCCACAATATCTGTCTCTCAGATATCAGATCTTTGACTTCTATACTAAACAAACTAGACGTTCTCGTCGAGAATCAAATGTACTCGACCAAACTGTTGTACTTTAACTTTAGTCATTACCTGAATTTGGTCATATATCAACCTCATAAGTGTGCCCTTAGCAAAGCCTACAAAATTGCTAATCCAAGTGCTTTTCCATGCAGTTAGAAGCACATGGTTTTGGCCCCCACCAGCCAAACATAGAAAAGCTTCAATTAATGACTTTGTTATCTATACTTTCTCTTGAGATCTCTGATGAGGATCTAAATGAGGAATGGATATTGAAGTACTACTTGAAGGACATGTTGAACCATGAACACATAGGCAAAAGCTATGGATGAGAGAAGATGCACACGACATGCCGGAAATAAATTGACCACAAGTTGAAACATGATGTTGCTGTGCAACTTGTTAGGAGCCAATCAAGTGTTCGATCACCGACGACGCCGACTATTCGGAAAATGGCAAAACTTGTTTACACTCTATCCTCCAAACCAACAAGAAGGAAAAAGCACTACGAAATTAGGAAGATTAATTGGCTGGACCCGGCATGCTATTGTATTGTCTTGAACCATCAGTAGGAAATGGATTTCTATTCATGGAACACTTGCTCAACAAATCAAACTTGTCGTCTTCGATATCAGCCTCGCATTTACTATGCACATGGCATTACTTCTTTGTGACAGATAATAGAGAAAGCTACACATTGCTAACAAGAACCTCTCTCATAGCCTATATATCTAGATGAGAGAGGTGCATGGATGCTGTCACATATCCACATTCATTCATTCTACCTCACATTCAGTAAAAGAAGAAGATATATTTATCAAAAGAGAACATGACAATGCTCCATCCAAAGAAGCTTATCAAAATTGTAAAGAAGTGGCAGAGAATGGCTGCCTTGGGGAGGAGGAGGATTGCAATGACAAGAAGAGACGCAGGCCTCGATGGCGACGCATCCAGTACTGCTTCAGTTGCAGACAAGGGTCATTGTGTTGTTTACAGTATAGACGGGCAGCGATTCATGGTCCCGTTGGCGTATCTTAGTAGCAGAATCCTTAGAGAGCTCTTCAAGATGTCAGAAGAGGAGTTTGGTTTATCGTGTGACGGGCCTATAACATTGCCTTGTGATGCAGCCTTCATGGAGTATGTTATGTCTTTGCTTGGAAAAGGAGTTCCAGAGGAGGTGGAGAGGATGATTGTTAGCTCCTTATTGGTTCCTTGCCACTGCGCTTGTTCTATCCCTCTTGCAGAGTTCAACCAGCAATTAGCTGTCTGTAGCTTTTGAAGGCCAAAATTTTCTTTTCTTTTTCATCATCTTGTTTTTGAGAAAAGCATCCTTGTTATGGTTATCTCTTGTACATGTATGTCTTCACACAATTCATGGAAATTACAAGTTGATGTACAAAAATCTCATGTTTTATACGTGTATCTTTTCTTATATATGTGTGTTTAACTTGCTTGCGCATCTTTCTATCTCAATTTTGGTTCAAATGCATATATTTCCTGGCAAAGTACGGAAATTTCTGATACGTTGCTGGGAAGTTTTAATTCTCGAACACATACATTCAAAGTTTTGAAGCTTCGTAGATGTCCTCGCAAGTTGAGTACCATCAGGTGACATAAGTTGTCCATTGTTGTTGTCGGATCGTTGGCGCTAACCATTAATATCAAAAGTTCGAGCTCTTAGAAATACGCAACCAATTCACTTAAAGCGTACAGACACCGCGCCCACAAGTCTCGACCGGACTCAGCCCACCTGGACGTTAGGTCTATTGTTGGGCCTCTTGCCGTTAGGTCTATTGTGGACCGCAATCTCACTCAACTTATTAGACTCACCTAACTCAACTTATTAGTCTTCTGGACCTATTATCACGGGGCAGAAAGTTGGACTTATTTTTAATCCATGAATAAATAGCCAACAGTTGTGACTCACCTAACTCAACTTATTAGTCTTCTGGGCCTATTGTCACGGGACAAAAAGTTGGACTTATTTTTAATCCATAAATAAATAGCCAACAGTTGCGATTGTCAACCTCTCATAGTTTTCACCAATTATGTAAAATCATCATGATACAAAACATAAAACAACTTAAACCATCTCCAAACTACTCTACATGGCAAGCAAAGTGATCTTAACAGAAGCACCCAAATAGCAATAGCAATCCTTCGGTGTGATCATTTGTTGTTTTTTCTGAGTAAACAGGGTTATCCACTATTGATGAGATTGAAGTAATTTCTTGTCATTTTAAGGAAGCAAAGTTGAATGATTTTACTGTGTGAAATAACAGATTCGAAATTTGCAAATGTTGCAGTGCAAAAGCAATGGACAATGCCACATGAGGATGGCCCTACAGTTCCCTACCAGAAACAACATCCACATCTTCAGATATCAAATCTTTGAGTCAAGTAATTTATGGACCAACCATTCATTGCGTGCCTGATGAACTTGACCACAATTTTGTACTTAGCTTTAGTCATTATGTGAATTCGGTCGTGTATCCATACATAAGTCGGTCTGCTGTCAATTATGTTCCGATGCGTGACTCCGAAACAAGGCAGAAAAGTTAGGCAGGTGACTCAGAAATAAGATCATTCAACTAAAAAAGCAACACGGATGAAAACACTTGAGGAACCAATCAAACTTGTCGGTCTTCAGCATCAACCTCTCATTTACCAGGCACATGGCATTGCCTCTTGCTGACAGATAATAATAGAGAGAGCTACACATTCCTAACATGCCCTCCTTCATAGCCTATAAGTAGATGGCATAGGTGGATGTCATTGCTTATCGATTCTTCTTGTATAGACAATGGTCCAATTAAAGAAGCTTTTTGCAATGGCGAAGAAGTGGCAGAGAATGGCTGCCTTGGGGAGAAGAAGGATTGTAATGGTGAGAAGAGACGCAGGCATCGGCAGTGACAGTGAGGCATGCAGTACTTCAGTTGCAGAGAAGGGCCACTGCGTCGTGTACAGTATGGACGGAAAGCGATTCATGGTCCCTTTGGCATATCTTAGTAGCAGAATCTTTGCAGAGCTATTCAAGATGTCTGAAGAGGAGTTCGGATTAACGTGCGACGCGCCTATAACATTGCCCTGTGATGCAGTTTTCCTGGAGTATGTGATGTCTTTGCTTAGAAGGCGAGTTTCAGAAGAGGTGGAGAGCACACTTCTTAGCTCCATTTTGATCCCTTACCACTTTTCTTGTTCTTTGCCTTCTGTAAAATTTACGCAACATGTAGCAGTTTGTAGCTTCTAAAGAATAGGATTACCATGTGGTCTTTTGCATGTGTGATCTTCCATGTAATTGTTCCGAAGTAAAAAAAATCAATGTACACAAACTTGCTTGGTGCAAAATATTATTTAAGACATCACTTGCCCTTATTCCTAATCTTTCTCGTTGTATTGTTTATGGGCTTTCTCTCTTTCTCCAAAAAAAAAAAAAAAGAAAAGAAAAGAAAAGAAATTAGAAAGGAACAGTCATCTACAACGGCGAGAATTTATGACGATGCAGAACTGTTGACTTTGTTAAAATGTAAGTGCAATCTTTTTATATTGATTGTAAGAAACTGTCATTGCAGATAAGAAATTTCAGAATTGTCCTGAACTATTCAAATTATCAATCATTATCCTCTAAGATGATCCTTAACTATCATAATCCTAAACTACTAGTCTTAGTTTTCAACAATTATAGGGGCACAGTAAGTTTTACCTCATCTGCATGAAGATAAGGGATTCTTTATGTATTGAATGTATTATTTTGACTCTGCATTTTTTGCATCTATTGATAATTCGTAATACCTTGTCCTGTTATGCATGGTATGTATGAAATTAAAAACTCCAATGTTCTTTCATTTTTCAAGTTTTGATTGTTATCGACATTTTAGAACATTGGCTGATAAAAATGATGTAATTCGATTACAGCTTTTGTTGCTGGCGGTTTTTATCTAAGTACTGCTCTGCACCTCCAGCTTGTCTCTGTATTAATAAAACTGTTGTTGATCGGAGAAATTCTTGATATTTAATACTAACTGACAATTAATCTGAAGGCCTTCATGATTTTGCGAGCTTAATAAGTTTTCAGTTTTACGTGTAAGTTATTTTTCTCCTACTTTTTTATGCCAATTTCCTTTCAACAACAGTTTCTTTTTTTTGGCCAAATTGATAAGGAGACTGGAATTAGGCTTCGTTTTTTTGACTAAATCACTGGAGAACTCAGAAGTTCGAATTCAGAAAAGATTTAACTATGGCCTACTAAGCAAACAGCGGGATCAAACGTGGACAACGCCACTTGAGGATGACCCTCAGTTTCCTACCAGCAACAAGCACTACATCTTCAGATATCAAATCTTCAACAATAGATAGACAAGCCGTTCGTGGCTTACCTAATGAATACGACCGACATGTTGTTCTTAGTTCGAGTCTTTTGAATTTGGTCAGATACCAAACTCACAAGCAGTTCTCCTATCAAATTATGCCTTGTTGAGGCTATACTTCTCTGACCTGTTCGTTTACTCATTTAGTGAGCCCTCAGCAAATATGGCTAAACATTGCTACTCCAAGGGCCTATCTTATCATGTTAAGTAGCACATGGTTGTGCTCCACAACCAACCTAACAAAGA
This sequence comes from Tillandsia fasciculata, assembly GCA_029168755.2. Classification (NCBI taxonomy): domain Eukaryota; kingdom Viridiplantae; phylum Streptophyta; class Magnoliopsida; order Poales; family Bromeliaceae; genus Tillandsia; species Tillandsia fasciculata. The sequence continues at coordinate 20,141,104 of CM054945.1, read as the reverse complement.
AAAAAACCCCACTTGTCACATGGAATGTCTTCTTTCCCTTCTGTCCTTATAAATGTACCACCACTTCTCATTGCATTACACTCAAACACTATCACATCTCCTTCAATTACTCTCCGAAATCTGAGGTGCCCAAAAGCCATTTCCCTTAGCCAACACCATGCTCAATCCGAAGAGGCTCATCGAGATGGTGCGCAAGTGGCAGAAGGTGGCTGCTCTAGGGAGGAGAAGAATCACGTCGATAGAGAACAACGGCGATACTGCATCGGAGGCTAGTAGTTTGACGGTCGCGAGCAAGGGCCATGTCATTGTGTACACTGCCGACGGAAACCGATTCATGGTTCCGCTCAAGTACTTGAGGAGCGACATATTTCGGGAGCTGTTCAAGAGGTCTGAGGAAGAGTTTGGATTGCCAACCGACGGGCCGATCACGTTGCCGTGCGACGCGGCCTTCATGGCCTACATTATCTCTTTGCTGAGGAGAAGAGTTTCTGTCGACGTGGAGAAGGCGGTGCTCGCATCCATCGCAGATTACAGTCGTTGCACCGCAGCGTCTGCAGTGCTTCCTAAGCAGCAGATCATTCTGTATGGCTTCTGAGGATGCCATTCTCTATGAATTTTGTGAAATGTACAGTTGTACTGTCCATATGATTCTGGAAATTTGTTTGGCATTCAAAGCAATGACCATTTACTGTTGTACATACTTCTCTCTTTAATATAGGTATAAAATTTACTCATATGACTGATGAAAACACATAATTAATCCAAGAACTTTCCAAAGTAAATTCATGAGAAGTAATGTGCCCATGTTACAAATAATAAATTCATGAGGAACACGGAAAATTCATTCACATGGCATTAAATTATAAAAGGCAACTGCAAATATGAATTTGTTCAGGAAAGGTACAAACTACAGTTAATTGCTTCACAGATCATTAATGAACAAAAGCTACCAGAAATAAAAATAAATGACATGATTCACAATTTAACAATTTTCCAGCAAACCTGGTGATATTGATAACTCATACAATTAAATATTCACAATTTCACTCTTTTTCACTAACATGTTTAGCTCTTGTTAGGCACAGTATTTAATTCCTTGATCCACTGTGAGTAGTTTTGGCAATGTTAGTATAAAAAAATGCGCCAATATCCTTTAATTTCTTTTTTTTTAATCTTTTATTTGCACCTTTTCAACTTCTACTCTTTTAAAAAAAAAAAAAAAAAATTAAGCTCCCAATTAGCTCTGGTATTTGAAATATTATGCTGAAATTATAATCTTACTTCTCATGGCCATGAAGTGCCCTCATGACTTTCTGATGGTTGTTCCTGCAAGATATAATAGACAGTTGCAGAAAGTACAAGCCTTCTGACCCAATTCTCAAATAATAGTTTTAAATTATTAGTTCTAATATGTATTATTTGTTTGTGTTATTTTCTCTGTAACTCCTAATCCTATAAATGAAGTTATTGTGACAGTTTATAGCTGGATACATAAAACACTCAAATCCAAATTAGATACGACGAGGATGTGCGAGCGACATGAATGAGTCCTCAGACACAGACTTGATTTTCTTGGTCCAATTATGGACAGAAAAATTCTGCACACAGAACAACCATATCATATATCTAAAATGGAACGCATTTGTCAAGATTTGTGTACTTTTCTAAATGTTAAATATGCTATCAATCTGACTGAAAAAAAGTGAAATTTATTTCCACTAACAAAGAAATACAAATGTTTAAGGAATTCGAGTGGGCAATAATCGCCCCGTTTACATTTTTTTTTTAAAAAAAAAAACAGAGTGTTCTTAAATGACTATGTACACCTCAAACAAATAGTGAAATCCCAGGAGAAAACAAAAAACCTATGACATGCAACCACATTAAGAAACAGGGCCAAAAATGCAAACTCATCAGCAGCATCTGCAACATGCAATATCAAGGCATGTGTAAGGTCTTGCTCTAGCTTCCAATTCTTCCCTTGATGGCATTGCCTCTAATGCGTACTTGCTATCACATGAGCAACAAAATGAATACAAATTTCCGCATATACCCCGATTAAAAGGATGAACTCCAGATGGAGCTTCCCTGTGAATCACAAATCAAAATAAATCGGTATGTAAAGCTCAAAAAAGACAGTAGCAAATTCGGAATAAGAAAAACCACGTTGTCTGTACCTGAAATATGCTATCCGACGCCTTCGAATGAACTCGTGGGTTGTTTGATTTGTCAATGCAAGGTAGCTACACAGTAAGGTAATCGCCGTACAATAAGATAGTATGAAAATTCGGAAAAATTTATTGATAAGAAGGATGCTGAACAGCTATATTCTGCAATATTTAAAGAGGAAAGAGCGAACAATCTCTCCGATTATCGTATGAAAACAACATATGACCAACTAAAAGAAATTATACCTTTGGAAAAGCAGCAGAGCAAGCAGCGAGAAGGTACAGATGATCAACACAACAAACACAGCTATACCGATAAAATCCTTCCACCTGTTTACACGAGACATTTAAATTAACTCGAGGGACCAAAGGAAAGGTAAAGTTACTAGTTTGCAAAGTGTGTTATAACACACTTACAAACACTTCATTGTAGAAAGAGAGAATGTTGTACCATGCTTTCATAGCTTTTGATCTCAGGAAAGTGAGATACAAAATTGCGGTCCATATGAGGAGGATTGTTTCTTCAAAGATGTACCACCTATGAAATATATTCATATATAACCAATAATCATATAAGTCCAGTAATAAAATCAGGACCAGGCATGAGGAAAATGTTGTTGCATGTGAACCAGCTTTTCTATAGTTGCACTGGACCATATTAAAGCAAAGCCCAAAGCATTGGGAAGTACTCGCTGCGAAATTAGACACTTTCACAAGGTTCCCCTTGTGGAAAAGTATAGGATGCATTAGTTAGTAAATTGTTTAACTTAGTACAAAAGACATAATGCAAGCGAGAATTTTTGACAGGCATATTCAAAGAATCTAAGAGAAAAATGGCATGATGTACACAAGTGACTTTCGATTAAAGGTTTTATGAATTGCATGATTCAGTCTTATTTTCAATCAAAAATGTCCAAATAGAACAGCAAATTCTCGTATAGCCTATAAAAAGCTTACCAAAATCGAGAATGATTTCCTCTTCCAATGCATGTTCCTAACCAAGGACAATGATGATCGAACTGAAGAACGCACAGGTCACAATCATGGCAATGCTTCGAACGCGGAGGCTACAAAAGAAGTTGCATTACTCACGAAAGCAATATTCATCTTGATTTTCCTAACAAATTTTATGCTTGCAAATAAAACATTTTCACATCATTTAAATACAGTCATACATGCAATAATCACTGTGAGAAAACTCTCCACAATGATCGTCAGAAAAGGGGAAAATATAAAATCCTCCTAATCGTTACGAACCCTCACTTTCTTGTTAACCAGTAACTCGTTGAGTAGAGCTTAGTCTATGAGACATACAAATGAAGCACCAGATGTGCAAGATTTGGCTGTGAAACCCTCACTTTGCTTTCTTTTTTATATTTCTTTTGGCCTGCTAACTGTCGACCAACTATTTATATTCTTACGCATCGGATAAACGCCAAAGCTTATCACATTGCCCAGGTGACCCTAAGAATGCCGTGAACAATAAGAATAATTCCTAGAGCACATCATCTGAAGATTGTAAACATCAACAATATCCGATGAACTAAGAAGCTCTTCCCACATCACAGAACCTTGCAGAAAATATATATCAGCACATGGATAAGGACATGTATCCATCACATACATTAGTATGCGAAAGATTGAATCTAATGAAATAAAAATAATTACCTGGATAATATGACAATAAGCGCACGTCAGAATCCTACAAGAAAAGAAAAGCCAAGTAAACAGACGATATAGGTTGTGTTGATAGGAGACATGCTTAGACATCTTCTAATTCATGATAATAAAAATAGGCCTAAAAGACTAATAAGTTGAGTGGGGCTGCGGTTCACAATAGACCTAACGGCAAGAGACCCAACAATAAACCTAACGTTCAAGTGGGCCGTACGTTTTAAGTGAATTTGTTGCGTATTTCTAACGGCTCGAGTTTTTGGGATTAACGGTTAGCGATCAAACTTCCATATCTTAAGCATTCTCAATGCAGAGTGTTTCGCAAAATATTTTCCATCAAGTAATCATTAAAGCAAGAGGTATAACCTGCTGGACGGTCCAGGAGGATAGAGATCCGTCGCTAGCGTCGACCATAACGGCAGACTATTTCTCCAAGAAGTAGTCACGTTTTCAGTTCCTGGGGCAGATTGCCTGCTCTTAATCATCATCAGAAAATCACGGGAGTTAAGTTCAGTTCAGTTTAGGGGTACTCATTCTACTCGGAAATTAAAGATGAAAATGACCTCACATCGACATGCGTCTCAGTTGCAATCTTCATTGCATCAACAACATACCTGAAAGAAGAAGTCATTTTAAGCGTACAAGTTCCGGCCAATCCAAACGAGCCTTTTAATTTAAGTAAGAATAAAAAATTGCTGCTTACCCTGGTGATGAACCAGATACAAAGAAATATTGGAAAACAGTAGCCAAAAGCAGCAGGAAGTATACTTCAGTGTACCTGAAAAGGAAGAACGTCAGAAAAAGAAATTCCAGAACTGGGAAAATGTTTCGGAAATAAGATTACAGAGAGACACCAAGCATGATGATCATCCCTTGTTCTCCAAATCCAATCAGTGTCCAAGAGGAACAATCCCCCTACTGAGACCACATGAAGCAGAATCCAAACCACCTTTGTACACAGCGCCGATCTCGTATCTACCCAAAAATAAAATAAAAAATAAAAAATAAAAAATAAAAATCTATTATAATTAATTTTCTCTTTTTAAAAAATTTGAGAGTGAGAGAGAGAGATGTACTTCGATCGGCGAGACAGGGAAAGCGGCGGAAGACTGCAGCTGCCGGCATGGCGATCGAGAAGGCGGCATTAATTTATTTTTCTATTTATTTAATGATGATGGGAAGAGGGGTAGAAGATTCGGGTACCGAGGGTGCGACTTTTGGATAAAAATCAAGCGACTGTGATACGTGGATTTGTTCAACGAAAACTAAAAAGAAAAAGAAAAGGAAACAAAATCGGGATATCGTTTTGCACAACTACTGTACACAACATCTTCGGTGGAGAGTTCTTGCTACTTTGCCGCGTATTAATTTTATTTAGTTAGATATGTTTTAATATAAATTTTTAGAAAAATCAAATATATAATTTTTAGATAAGATAAAAATGATCCATCACCGAAATTTTAAAATTTTTTTTTTTTATCTTTAGAAGTGGGATTTTGATTTTTTTTTTTTGTTTTTTATCTAAAAAAAGAAAGTAAAGGGGTTGTTCAATTTGTCAAAAAGTGTAGGAAAAAAAAAACATTTTTTATAAAAATTACTCTTTTAGTTTTTCATCTATTTAGCACTAAAAAAATAAGTTTTTATGAAAAAAAGTTTTCATATTTTTTTGAAAAGCAGTAATATTTTGGTCTGGGAATAAGACTTGAAATAAGGTCTTATTTCAGTTTTATTTTTCAAACGTGTCTGGTCTAAGAATAAGGCTTGAAATAAGGACTTATTTCAATTTTATTTTTCAAACGCATCTGGTTATCGATGGGACCTTGAACAAGTTAGTATAAAACTGAAACTATTGTTTTAATTTTTTTTTTTTCCTGTAAAGAATAAACTTAATTAAAATAAATATAATTTTAATTATTATATTAACTATTTAATTAATCTAATATTTTTAATTAATTTAATTATTTTATTAATTAAGTATCTAACTATTGGATAATTAACTAATTAATTTATTAAATTATTTGTAAGAATTAAATTATTTATTAACCATACTTATTATTATTAATTATTTTATCAATTAATATTTATGATTTTCTAATAGTTAATTAAATAAGCTAAATTATTATTTAATTAATATTTTTATGTTAATTAATTAGATAAAATATTATTATTTTAAAATTATAATTATTTTTATTTTTACTACTCTAATCTAACTCTTCAAACATTACTTTTTTTATTTCCGTAAACAATTCAATTTTCATACAAACGCAAAATTGGTCTTGTTCATACTTATTCTTCAACTTATACCTATTTCTGAAATAAACAATTTTAACTTATACCTAAACCAGGCGCAGTCGTGTTTTTGTTTTTCTAAAAAAAAATTAAAAACGATAGTGCTAGTTTTTCGTAAAATATTGAAAAAAAAAAAATACTTTTAAACCAAGCGGCAACAAATTGAAAAAAAAATTATAAAGACTTTTTTTTTTTTCACACTTTTTTTGATAAACCAAACATCCTAGCTCTAGCTCATCAGTAGAAGAGAATTTTAATTTGATTTTATTCAGGATATATCGCATAAAGTACGATTATTGTAGTTGTGATTATATATATATTCAAATTTGATGTTTAATTTGGTATATTTGAATTCAATTATTACGATTGAAACTGAATAAGAAGGCTTAGTAGGCCTCTAGCAATTGAAACTCCGACCAAATTAACCACAGTTTTAACCGAAAAAGTTTGAGATAGTAATTAACTTTAAACAAAAAAAAACAAGCTTATCTTCTAATTATTTTTTAAATAAAACATAATTTTTTTTTCTATAATTGGAACAATCTCACTTTTTATAGTTATTCAAATAAAACATATATATAGTTATAATTACTTTATTTCTAACTACATGCATCTTCAAATATAATATAGCTTTAGTAACATCAAATCAAATGGCCCTAGTGTTACCCCTTAATTTGGTTAAACAAATATTACTCCTACGCTTAAAAAAGAAAAAAAAAAAAAAAAAAAAAAAAAAAAAAAAAAAAAAAAAGTAGAAATGTAAATTTTAAATTCATCCATCCAAAAAATTTAAAAACTCTTCGCAAATTTTTATATTAAAAAAATTGATAAGACTAGTAGGAAGAGAGTAAATTTTGTTTTGATACTATTTGAAAAAACGATAAGAATCTTTTCGCTTCATTCACTAAAAAAATTAAATTTAGTATAAATAATCACATAATAATAATAATAATAATAATAATAATAATAATAATACTGGACACAAAGGTTTTCCTGCTACTTTTTATTTTTATCGTAGCATCAACTCACCAACAATATATAATAACAATACTAGAGAAGATCTGTTGCAATGCTCTTTATAATTCAGTTTAAAAAAATATATGCATATAAAATAGGCTCGTTAATTTTCAGATCAGGCTCAACCACACTTAAATTTGATGACTCAATGCAAATAAAAGTGGAGACCAAGACAAAAGATGAGAAATCAACTGAGTTCACTGCACATCCAAAAGCTCGCAAATGCATCAAACTTTGAGCTTGCAAACAAGGAGGATGCACATAAGATCACAAAGAAAGATGAGATCTACAATGGAGGATGCATCCAAAATGACATGTTGTATTATTATTCACTTTAAGTATTCCATCTCTTATCATCTCTTAAATGATCTAGGGGTTGGTTTTTGCTTTCAATGATATGAACCCTTTCCAAGATTGTAATCAAACACTTTACATTTTTTTAACTTTTACTGGAAATGCAAGAGCGTTGCGGAAGAAGCTCAAACAGGTTAAAAAGAATCTGTTTAGTCGCGTTTACTGAATTAAGATGTATTGTTGTTTGAATAGAGTTTAAAGAAATTGATTTATTTAAAAATATCTCAAACTAACTCCTCTTTCTAGCATAAGCAAAAGCACATGCAAAATCTAAAATTCTATTTTTAAGCCTTAGCTGTTTGCTATTTATTTATGGATTAAATAGGTCCAACTTCCTGCCTCGTGACAATAAGTTCAGGAAACTAATAAGTTGAGTTGGGTGAGCCCAATAAGTTGAGTAGGGCTGCGGTCCACAATAGACCTAACGGCAAGAGGCCCAACAATAGACCCAACGTCCAGGTGGATTGAGTCCGGTCGAGACCCGTGGATGCTGTGTCTGTACACTTTAAGTGAATTGGTTACGTATTTCTAATAGCTCGAGCTTTTGAGATTAATGATTAGCGCCAACGATCCGACATTAGCTACTTAATTCCACACTTTATAGTATTGCAAAAACTTTAAATTTTGCAGTTTATCGAACACTTTTTTTTTTGCTAGAGAAAAAAGTAACATGCTACTATTTTGTTTTAAAAATAATAATAATAAAATTAGTCAAAAATACGAAGCAATTAAGCTTTGAATTCGAGACCTCAGAATCTCGAATACCAATCACCAAACTTTTTGCTACTTGCGTTAGAAATAATCAATTATCGAACAGCCTAAGTTTTTATTTTAAAAATTTTTTTTGGATATCTAGTGAACTTTTATGAGTTATGTTTGAGCTATTTTATAAAATAAACTGAAGATTTTCTAAAGTTGCATTTCTTTTACTTAATTAAGAAATATGTCATATTTAGCGGATAAAAGAGTTATTTTTTGAAATAAGGTAGCTTAATGTGCAGGTGAAATATATAAATATATAATCTTAATAATTATTATTATTAGATATTAAAACCCTTAAAAGAAGAAAAATTAGATTACTAATTTTTAATAACATATATTTTTTGAATAAAATAAACTACTAGTAGATTTACCATTTTTTCAACATCCAAATCAAACATATCCCTTAAAAAAAAAAAAAAGATTCTCTTTCCCTTTACCTTTAAAGCGGAAAACAAATTAAGGGATCACCGTCCATTAGATGGTCATTTATGTCTCACCAACCACTCAATCACCGTTGGTTGGTGAGAAATCATAAGGCTCAAAAATTTACCAACATCTACCCTGCTTGATTAGGTGACTAAGATAATTTATTGAAAAATACTACTTGTACATCCAAAAGGTGTATACATCACACACCTCATTTATTCTATAGGTGGGAATAGAAGTGGCAATTTAGCTCGCTGTTCGTGAGGCAGCTCGTATTCGGCTCGAAATGAGCTCGAGATCGAATCGCTCGTTTAGTAAACAAGCCGAATATGAACCGAATTGTTCAGCTCATTTAATAAACAAGTTGAACACGAGTTGGGATCAGCTCACTCGTGTTCGGCTCGATAACAACTTGAATATTATATATATATATATATATATATATATATATATATATATATAGCTAGGTTGAAATACTATTAATAGTACCTAGTCATTAGTGTTATTAAGTTCTTAATCCTTGAATTAAAAGATATGTGGTTGAGATGATGGTGGGCCCTTTGGGTTTAATAGGTGGTTGGAAAAATAGTAAAATTTAACGGATGAAAATAATCAAAAGAATTGATCTAAGAGTAAATAACTTGATAAAACCAAAGACTTTGTACTATTAATAGTATAGTAGCCGGACTATTATATATATATATATATATATATATATATATATATATATATATATATATATGAGAAATACTCTGCTAAATTTTACTATTTAGATTTTAGACCAACATAATATAAAAAAATTAATTTTTTATGAATTTTAATTATTAAATTAAAATTTTTATTTTTAAATTTTTTTTCAACTTTATACCTAATAGTGAGAATGAAAATCTAATTTATTGTTCGCAAGCCGGTTTGTGTTCGGCTCGTTAATAAATAAGCCGAACACGAGTCGAATTTTTCAGTTCGATGTTTAAACAAGCCGATCCTAGCTCGCTTATGTTCAGCCCGTTGACATTCCTAGATGGAATGTGACGAAGAGTCACTTTATAAAATTATTTTATTTTAAATAAATAAAATATATAATATATATTTTTATGGGGTGTACGAGTAGTATTGCTCCATGGGAGGCAAGTGGCCCCACACTTGGGTCTAATGCTCCGTGGACTCAGAACACACCCAATACTTTCTTTGATAAGGGTGTGTTTCAAACTATTCAAATTCATTAAATTTGATCAAATACAGTGAGTAAACCGTGGTCGAATTTATCAAATTCATCTCACTTTTATACTTTTCTGATGTTGAAGTTTGGTTGCGCAATTTCAAATGATAAAAGTGATAGAAATTAAATCAATTGCAATATCTGGTTATGAGAAAAGCAAAAAATATTTAGTCACACGCAAAAATACTAAAAAATAATAAAATAAAATAAAATATATAAATATTTATTTGGCTTGGTCATTGGTCTTTGTAGACGGACTAAAATAAAATAAAAATTTTTATTATAATCAAATTGGTATATAAAATATCTTTTTTACAAAATTCTAATTTCAAAAATATATTAATATTCTTTATTTATCACACCAAATCAATAAAATAAAAAATATATGTATATAATAATAATTAAATTTTAATACAGCTAAAAATATAAATTTATTAAATTAAAAATAATTTTTGTAAATTAGATATAATCTAAAATTTACTTAATAAAATAACTAAAACATAATAGAATTAAAAAATTTCACAATTTCAAAATTTAAGATATATCTAATGAAAAAAAAAAAAGAAGAAGAAGAAAATGTTAAAGGATTAAGTTCCTAATTTTTTAATAAAAAACAAACTATTCACTAACTCATAGCACTTTTTTTTCCTTTTTTTTGAAAACATTCAAATGTGCATGGATTTACTCTGTAAATACTCTAATTTTATTATCTAATATTTTATTATTATTATAATTATTTACTAGTTTTAGAAAGCTATCGCGTGCACCCAGCGTATTTTACATTTATATACTGTATTTTAATTAGTTATTTATTTTATCAAATTATTAGATCTCTACCGTCCAATAAATTACTATCTTTTTAGCTAAAACTCAAGTGATTGAATTAATAACATAAAATACATTTGAAAAACTTAAAATATATATTAAATATAAAATATTTAAAAATATTATTTTTACTATCTTAAATGTATAAAGAATAATATAGAAAATTTTAAAATCAAATTCTGTCAGATTCTTATTATTTTATTAATTTTTTTCTATTTAATTTAAGTTTACATCATGAATTTATAATCTATCAAAATCTCAAGTTCAAATATAAAAAAATATTATTCTTAATCAGTTAAATTTTTTAAATAATAATTTTTTTCGTATTATATAGTTATCATTATACAATATAATTATAATTTTTTAAGATTAAAAAATTATTTTCAAATTGTCTAAAATTTAGATAATTTTATATAATTTTATTAAAAATAAAATACCTGAACAATCGGTCAAATACAGATCAATAGGAACATTTTGGATACTTTTTGAGCACAAAAGTATAATCAGATCCCTTTCATTTATTTAAATTGCAGTTGGTACGATAATTAATTCACTCGTAATGATTTTTTCACCCACTCTCATCTCCTCACGATTCACGTACACTCACACACTTTTTTTTTTTTTTTTTTAATATATTTTTAATTAATATTTTTATTTTAATCAGTACTAACCCTAATTAATTAATATATGCTTTAGACTTTGCGCTAACCCCCCTCTATTATTATAATTATTATCTAATCCATGATTCCCGCACGCTTTTTATTGAAGCCATAATTCCCAAAATACCCCTACCCTGTCGTAGGGGCTAGGTATCGAACGATTTGGCCGTACGTAGCTTTTCATTGAGAACTGGCGCAACAGCAACCCGTCACGTCACAGGGCAAAACCGTCTTTTCACCCGTTGCCACTTCCGTTCTCGGTCCTCGGGAATTTATAAATTTGTGTGCGCCTTACTCGCGTTCAAATTCAATGTCGGAATATGATTTATGTATTTTACGAATATTTTTATAAATTTTGCGTTTGTTCGTATTGATGTGTTTATGTAGAACTTATATATAATATAAATATTTTTTAGATTCGTATTTAATATTGATATATATCGCATTACGCATATAATAATAATAATAATAATAATAATAATAATATATATATAATTTTCAAAAATAAATATTTTAATTTTTTAATAAACAAATATAATTTTTTTAATAATATAAATAAACTATGTATAGTTGAGATTATTTTAAAAAAATATACTAACTATCAATAAAATTTTTATTAATTTTTATTCTTATAAAAAAATATAATAATATTCTGCCTAAATTTATATTTTATATATAATAAATACATATTTTATATTAATAATATTATATTTTATTATTTATATTCATGTTTTTTTCTGTGTTTTAATTATTTGAAAATTGTGGAGTTGTTGTATTCGAATTGCAACAGTATACATGACACTAGGAATATAATTTAATAATTACTAATTTTTCACTTTAAAGCAATTAAATTTAATAAATTTTTACTCTAGTCAAAATATTTGTAAGACGAGGGTTTAGAAGCAATACTATCTATGCATCTTAAATAAAAAAAAAAAAAAGTTTAAAAATAAAAAAAACATTTATTTGCACCAGTTATATGATATGAGGTTATGTTTCAAATCAATTTTATTGTGCCATTAGTGACAGCAAAAAGACCAATAAAAAAATTTTATAATTTTTTAATAATATTATATATTTAAAATTTAACATTTTTATTTATTTTAATAAATTTTTATTTATTAAAATTATATAAAATTAGAGTAGCGGCCTATCGCGATCCAGTATTATTCTAAGATCTCGAATACATCAATCCAATACCAAATAATGGAATGAGATTATCTAACGACGAATTTGGAACACTTATCAGGATCTTGTCTTTTTGGAAGAGGTTGGAGATGAGTACTAAGGATTCGGAAAGCCTCTCCGGGTGAAGAAATTACAGACGAAATATCAGAAATATCGCTATGCACTCGATCTTTGTTACGATTTGCTCGAAGCCGCCCTCCGTGACCTCCCCACCCCCTGCGCTGATGATCGTGGCCTTTGTCGCTCTGGTGGTCGCCGCCGCTTATAGCTCCGCCATCTATACCTAAGGAATTCGAATTCATCTATATTTGTAAGAGGTTAAATCTCGAGAGCGCGGTAGAAAGGACATGTGAGTGGGAGAGAGATAGAGAGGGAGATGGGGAATGCGTAGGAACAGTCTTGAGAAAGAGATAGTGCGAGAGAAAATAAATAAGCGATGAAAAAATAAAGAAATAATATATAAAAATATAAAAAATAAAAAATATTACCATGTCGGCATATATAATAAAAATTAATATAAAATTAATAGATATACTAATACTAGCTAAAAGTATAAAGATTAATTTCACCATCAAATTTTAAAATAAAAATATCAAAAAAAAAAGTGAATAATAAAATTAAAATTTTGACCACTTAAATATCTAACTTAAAATATAATTTATAGTTAAAGGTAATTTCTTAAGTTTGTACCAATATATTATAACTGTTTCAAGGATGAGGTGGAGCGGATGGGTACCGTAACGGGTGCCCCAGGTGTCGTCGGGTGGGACCCGTTCGAGTGAGTCCAGAGTCCAATCCCATCACTTTCGGGTCCAATTTGGGCCCCGATCGAACCCACACTACAATTACACGACCCTTATACGTAGTAACTTGCTCGATTCCGTGGACGATGGTCTTATCCGCACCACAAAATGTACCCAACAAAGGTACCCAATGCAAAGTGTGAAAAAAAAAAAGAAAAAAAAAAGAAGCATGTAATTAATTTTTACGCGGCAAATTCAACGTCCACGTCGGACACTCTGGCGTCGCACGTGCCTACTTGGCACCACCGTGCGAACTGCGTTGTTCGAAAGCGACACACGGTGGGCCCCACCACAAGAGGTAAAATAATTCGTAGCTGTTTAATGGAACAGGTGCACCATGCACCGCCAATTGCTTTGTGTTCCCGTGTTTAATTGGTTACTCGAAAATAAACCAAAAAAAAATTATTTTTTAATTATTTTTTAAAAATTTTTAATTCTTCTAAAATTAAGTAGAAGAGCCATAAAATTATTATTTTTGAATATTTTTCCAAAAACTAGGCACGTTATATATTATTAAGATCAAATTTGGACATATTATTTGAATATAAGAATAAGATAGAGAGTCTTATAGGAATATAATAATTATTAAGATATTATTTGTATATTCAATTCATAAAAACTAAAATTCTATATAATTAACAATTATAAATTTTAAAACTCTATTATAGAAATATAAGATACAGCTAAAATTCAATAGAGTAAAAAATATTCTGCTTGATTTATAAAGAATAAGTGCTCTATTTTTTAAAAATATATTATATTTTTAATGAAAATTGTTCTTATAAATTGTTAATATATTGACGGTAGTATTTTTAAACTATATGCACAAACTAATAAAATGTCTGATATTTAATATTATACTATTAATAGGTAAAAAAATATATTACTTATTTCAATTATGAACTATTTTGATTTGATTATATAATTTTTAAAATTTTAATTTTACTTTCGAATATTTTAATATGTTTGATTTGAGTCCGTCAAAAATATTTTGACTTCAAAATTTGAGATCTCATTTTTTTTATCTGTTTAACTAATATATTATATATAATTTACACAACTATAAATTTATTCAAATAAATAAATAATTTAAAATTTAAATAAATTATTATTAATTGATTTAAATTAAATAAATTAAAATGTTAAATTGTTATTACAAAACGGACGACAGTGTAGATAAATTTGGTATATTTTTTATCTTAGTAATTTGTGGAAGTCTAAACTAAATGGAATGTACGGATACACGGGGTGCAAGGAAAACTTTCTCGATAAGAATAAAAGAAGGGGGTGAAAGGGTGAAACAAAGCAGTGAGAAAGAATAAAAGAGTGGGGACCTCTCCGGGAAAAAGAAGGCGACGACGCCTGCAAGCGGCGTCCCTTTTGCTTTTTTATGTTTTTTTTTTTTTTTTTTTTTTTTTTAATCTTTTCTGCATAAAGACTGTCTCAGTTTAGAGAGAGATAGAGAGAGTGAGTGTGTAAGTGAGAGAGAGAGAGAGAGAGAGAGAGAGAGAAAGAGGAGGCTCCTGCTCCTGCTTCTGCTTCTGCTTCTGCTGCTGCTGCTGCTACTTTTTCTAATTTCCACCAACGCACTACGCTTTTTCCTCCGTTTATGCTTTTGGCTCCTGTTCTCATCTGAAACCATCGTTGTAGAGCAAAAGAAGCACGGAATCGACTGAGGGATCCGGCGATCGGCTGCTTCCCAACTCTTCGTCCTCGAGCTAGGGTTAGGGTTTCGGGGAGGGAGCGCGGAGGAGGGGGGAATGGGGAACGCGTCGGAGGAGGAGGAGGAGGAGGAGGAGGTCTCCGATCGGTGCGGGAGCTACAGCCCCAGCGCCGACGTCAGCGAGTCGGAGACATCCAGCGAGTGCTCCGCCGCGCGGCGCTACGCCGCCGCGGGCGCCTCCAGCTCCTTCGCCTCGTCCCCGCTCGCCGCGGCGGCGGCGGCGGCGGTGAGGGGGCTCTTCCCCGGCGGCGGCGGCGGCGGCGGCGGGGGGTGGTTTTCTGGGAGGGGAAGCTGGAGAAGCGGGAGAAGGAGCTCTCTGGTACGTAGCACTGTGCACTGTATCTAGTCTCTGTGTTTCCTACTAAAATCTCTCTGCTGGAAAGTGTTTGTAGCTCGAGATCTAGTGGAAACTGTGGCGGATCTGGTGCTTAATCCCTTGCGTTTGCTTCTTTTAA
This sequence comes from Tillandsia fasciculata, assembly GCA_029168755.2. NCBI lineage: Eukaryota > Viridiplantae > Streptophyta > Magnoliopsida > Poales > Bromeliaceae > Tillandsia > Tillandsia fasciculata. Next base: position 20,125,542 of record CM054945.1, on the reverse strand, counting down.
TGACATTTTCAGAGTTGGAGATGATGAAGGAGCGGTTCGCCAAGCTCCTCCTCGGGGAGGACATGTCTGGGGGCGGAAAGGGCGTCTGCACCGCCCTCGCGATCTCAAATGCCATCACAAATCTCTCGGGTAAGGGGAATCTCTTCGAATAAACCCAGTTTTTCCTGAATTTTACAAGAGCTGTATTGAGTTCTTTGTGTTGCCGAAAATGGATTCAGCTACTGTGTTTGGGGAATTGTGGAGGCTCGAGCCCCTGGCTCCCCAGAAGAAGGCAATGTGGCAAAGAGAGATGGAGTGGCTCCTCTGCGTTAGCGATTCGATTGTGGAACTCGTCCCCTCCTTGCAAGAATTCCCCGGCGGAGGGACGTTTGAGGTGATGGTCCCTCGCCCTCGCACCGATCTCCACATGAACCTCCCAGCGCTCACGAAGCTCGATGCGATGCTTCTCGGAATGCTGGACGGGTTCCGCGAGACCGAGTTCTGGTATGTGGATAGGGGGATTTTGGTTGCAGATGCCGACGATGACGGTAGTGGGGCCTATCCGTCTTCTTCATTCGGTAGGCCTTCCTTGCGGCAGGAAGAGAAGTGGTGGCTCCCGTGCCCGCGGGTCCCCTCGAAGGGGCTGTCTGAGGATTCGAGGAAGAAGCTGCAGCAGTGTAGAGATTGCGCTAATCAGATACTGAAGGCGGCGATGGCAATTAACAGTGCGGTGCTTGCCGAGACGGAAATCCCTGATGCTTACTTGGAGACATTGCCCAAGGTATAGAAACAGAACATTATGTTTTTCTCTGTCAATTGTATCTACTCTTTAGCTAAATATAGTCTAAAACAATTTAATATGTGAAAAGGAGTCTCTTTTGTGCTGCTTCCGAAAGTTCAACTCTCTAATGTAACTTGTGATGGATAAGTTGAGCAGGCATATTTGAACTAACTGAATATATTTAGTCATATCTATTTACATATCTATCTATCTATCTGTATGCGTATAAAACATATTTAGGTGTATCTATTTAGATTTCTGTTTATCTATACGCATGTACAGGCATATACATTACATGGTGAGTCAGTGGGTAGTTCACTTAGCATGCTAAGCTTCTATTTCCATAGCAATTTAACAAATCTCTTTCATGTTAGCCTAGTCTTACAAATCAGCTTTTCCTTATAGTGGTCGCCGATGAACTACTCTTTCTATTACAATTTAGGTGAGAATATTAGTTCTAACCATGTTCATTTCTTGTATTTTCTAACTTCAAAATCACATCATTACTACGTAGATTTAACACGTAGTCACCGATTTGGCTCTGGTTATTTCCGCCTGAGAAATAATTACCTTCTTTGCTATAAAATCAACCACAGACATCTAGGCATTTGCTGCATTGTGGTTTTCTATATTATTGTTGTGCTCATTATTTAACTTGCAGTTTGATTTACCGTTAAATTGAATATTCCATCAGTAATATCCCTCAATTAAGCTTTTGTAGTCTTTATTTTGTTTGCTGAAGTAATCTTTAAGTGTGACATAATCTAATTTACAGTAGCAGGCTGTCATATTAATGAACTTGTGAGGGGCTTTTAATTGTGTATATCTGGAATTGCCCTGAACGATAAATTTTGCTTTTATTAGTAACTTGGGGGCAAGAAATATGTGTCAATTAATTTTTTTTCCCCTTTATTTATCTGAAAGAGCTTTAAAACTAATTTTTGCTTTCGGAGGTATTCTCTCAATCTAAGATATTGAGATATCTGCAGTTAAATACCATTTTGCAGGTGCAAGAAAAGGTAAAAAACAAGAAGTATGAATACCCCCTCAACAATAGGCCATTTTGGATGGGCCCCTCAACTTAACTTTTTCTTTGTTTTTTCCCTATTGATAACCCCCGCAACTTTTGAATTTTTTTTTCAGAATTGAGTGATTTTAGTATATATTAAATTGGGAGATTTATGAAATTCATTGGAGATTCCGTTAAATTTAATGGTTTTAATCACCCTCTAGTAAATAAAACTTAAAAAATTAAAGGCTAATTAGCTAATAGAGCCATTTAATTTAATAAAATTTTCTACTGAATCAACTAATCAAATGAGAAAATTAGAAGATGCGGGGGTATGAATAGAAAAACTGAAGTTGAGGGTCCTACGTCAAAATGACCTATAAGAGAAGGACTCTGTACATTTTTTACCTGCAACAAACTAACCTCAAACAAGGAGTTCGTTAGGTAGATTGGGAAAAAAATGTTTTGAGGATGGATAGAAGTGCTTTCATAGGGAGACTTAGAGAAAGTAACTAATTTGGCTGGAGTATGTATGAGGATATTTTGGTGAGAATATTTTGGTCGTAGGCTGAGCTGATGAAACGAAGTATGCTATGGGAAGCATCAATGAAAAACTGTAGCAGTATTATTTATGTGACATGCATATCAGCTATCTTGATGTAATCTTGTGAAAGCTGATGGTTGAGTTAGAACAAAAAAGGATGGTAGAATAGGTTAAGGTGGATGAACTGGTCAAGGGAGGGCTAGTGTGAAGAAAAATATATTGTTGCCGGTCATACTTGGAGCGGGAAAATTGTAATTGAAAGATTGTCAAACAATTGGCCTGTATTCAATTTATAAATCATTGCGTAATGACATTATATGCTATTTATGCTAACAAAGAACACGAAAGGTCTTATTTTAGAATATGATATGTGTGCAAACCATGTTTTTAAATTCCCGTTGAATAAAAACATGAGATCTCAATATGCTTGTCTGCTTAAAATTTACTTAACTCTTTTGCTACCTAATAGCCTAACAGTGAAAATGTTTTCTATTGTCAAATTTGACCTGTCCATTTTCTCACTAATCTCATAATGGTTGATTGTATCTGCAGAGCGGTAAGTCTTGCTTAGGCGAGATCATCTATCGGTATATAACAGCAGATCAATTTTCACCGGAATGTCTTCTTGATTGCCTGGACCTTTCATCCGAGCACCACACACTGGAAATAGCAAACAGGATCGAGGCAGCTGTACATGTTTGGAGGATGAAAGACCAAAAGAAGCATCCTCAATCAAAAGCAAAGAAGTCATCATGGGGTGGAAAGGTGAAGGGTCTCATCTCTGATACTGAAAGGAGTCAACTTTTGGCGCAGCGGGCCGAGGGCCTTCTTCAGAGCTTACGACTACGATACCCTGGTCTCCCTCAGACTGTTCTGGACATGAACAAGATCCAGTATAACAAGGTATAGCACTACCCTGGTCTTACAATTATCTGATCGTGTGTTATAACTAGATATGATATATTTTGAAATGGCATATCGTGGCTGAGGAACAGCGACAACCTTCCATAGACAATTGCCATTTAGGGATTATGCTTTAGTTAGTCTCCACATTTCCTCTGGTGCAGCCTAACAATTCGAGCTAATCCCTGAACTTGTATAATTTTGCAGCTCAAGTCTTTAAACTCTTTGTCTAAACAACAATCATAATCTATCCTCTATTTTGCAGTTGTCCCTAGCCATGCAAACCATTTAAAATCTCACAACCATTTTGTCTTGTCTCATGACACCTTTTTTAATTGATTAGTCTAAGCTAGAAGTTGAGTGACAATTGAAGTACCATGCACGGGCGTTTCATTCATTTTACTCTTATTTACACATGTTTCTACTCGCTAAGCATGAGCATCAAAACTAGCCCATCATTACTGCATGACTCGTAAATCTTTATTGCATAAACTGTGTAAATCTTTATTGCATAAACTGTGAATTGACCTCCCAACTCTTCCTGTCATGTGGAATTCTTTTGCAGGATGTCGGACAGTCCATCCTGGAAAGTTACTCGAGGGTCATGGAGAGTTTGGCGTTCAACATAATAGCAAGGATCGACGATCTGATCTTTGTTGATGACGCTACAAAGAGGTCCGCAGCTGAAGAAGGGGTTTCGATATTCAACCGAGGATTAGGAGGGCTTCCCATTCAGAAAAGGATCTCTCCTAGCCCCTTCTCGATTCAGAACACCCCCTATGCTTCGCCATTTGCCACACCAACGTACTGTGCATCCACTCCTGTTTCCGGAAGCCCTGGAAGAGTGCAACCTTCGATCAGTAAGCGAAGTTTCCGGGGAGTACAAGATGCGAAGGGGGCGAAGCACATTTCCAGTGAGTTGGATAAGATGTGGTCATATACCGGAAACCTCAGTGCCAGAAAGGATGCAGGAGATGCCCCCGAGAGGGATTGATTGATCTGGTGGACTATTTTATCGCACATATGTTATCAGAGGCGGCGGTAGGCGGTGTCCCCTTGTGTAGAAATAACTTTATTTCGAGTTTTGTTATTTAATCTGGTGGAGTAAGGATCCTGTTAATGTCTTCTTCTTCTTCTTCTTCTTCTTCTTCTTCTTCCGGTTGTTAATGGAACAGCGTAGCTCAATTTGTTGCTTTCGGAATCTGTTGTTCAAAGCCTACCTCTTTCCCATGTTCATATTGGCCTATCTGAACCAAATACAATAGTTTCACTACATCTTTAACATAGGAAGTTATGCCATTTGGAATAGCCGTTTTCTTGGTCAATTAAAATATCAAGTATGTAAAACAATAATTAATATGATTCTAGTACCAAATTATCTTAATCACTGTTACTCAGAAAAAAAAAAAAAAAAGGTTTCTCATATGTAGAAACCTTTTTTTTTTGATAGGCTTGAGACGTAATAAATGATATGATGCCGCTCCTATATAGAAAATCACTTCACCGCGCGCACGATTGGACCCTAAACAGGCCCAAAAATAAGCCCAACGGACTAAAAACACCCAAATGGGCCCACTTATTATAATCCATGTACTTAAATTTCGTCTCAAATAAGAAAAGAAAAAATTATTAAAGTTTAAATTGGGTTAAATAAATCACAGCTACCCAAACTTTGGTCTTTTTGTATATAGCCACCTAAACTTTCAAAATTTCATATTTTTTTCCTTGATTTATATTTTAACAATTTTAGATCACTAACATTAGTGACCAAGAAATAATAAAGAACACATACCGACAATATAAAAAAATATATATTTTTTTACATCAGAATTTAATTTCACATTATAAAAGTTGATTTCTAACATTTGATTTGCAAATTAAATAAGATTGTGGTGATCAACTTCATTGGCGTAAGTGATTTTTTGGTATAAAATTTTTTTGCAATTAACTCCCTGTGGATAAATTTACATCAAAATTTAGCCCATAAAATTGATTACTAACATTTAATTTACAAGTTAAATAAGATAATCATCATCAATTTTATTATAGTGATTTTCTGATATAAAAAATTATCTATATCATTAGCATGCATTTATTTATTATTTTTTGACCAATTAACTAATGTTAATCTCCTAAATTGACGAAATACTAATTTAAATAATTAATTATAAATTTTTAAAAGTTTAAATAATAAATATAAATTTTTGACAGTTTAGAAAGCTATTTACAAATCTGCAAAAATTCAAGTGGTTCAAAAACATTTAACCCTTTATATATATATATATATATATATATATATATATATATATATATATATATATATATATATATAACTTATAAGAATTATAAACTATTTTAATTTAATTATTTAATTTTTTAAAATTTTATTTTTACTATATAATATTTTAATTTATTTAATTTGAGTTGATGTCATTTTAACTTTAAAATTTGAATATGATATTTATCTTTACAAGTTTACCAAGTTTATAGCAATTTTCACAGCTATAAATTTATTAAAATAAAAAATTAACTTAAATTTTAAAACTAAAGTACAGTTGGCTAATTTAAATTAAATAAAATAAAAAGTTCAAACATATTTTTATCTTATAATTTTATCAAATTCACTTATATACATCTATAAGTGAATTTGATAAAATGCACGGACAAATATTTTTTGGTTTAAAAATTTATTTTTCGTATGCTTGTTAAATTATAATTATTTTAAAAAGTTATATATTTTTTACATATTTAAGAAAAATATAAAACTCTACCTCTATAAAAGTTATTTTATTCAAATTTTTTTATCAATTTTTTTTCAATAAATCAAATAAATATTAGGAAATGTCTATTGGTACACCCCTTAAAGGGGTGTAGATCGTACACCCTGTAAACGGACGGCTTGGATTAAAATACAATTTAAGGAGGTGATATTTTCACTCTAATTTTACAGATAATACTCTTTCACTACTTTCCCATTGTACAGTACCGGTACATTATGTATCGGTACCGGTACATAATGTAATGTACTGGTACATAATGTAATGTACCGGTACCGATACATTATGTACCGGTACACAAGTATTCTTTATTTATTTATTTTTTTTTAAAAAAATTATGAATAAAAATTTAAAAAAATTAGAATTTTAATTAAAAAATTAAATTTAAATTTAAAAATAAAATTTGCACAAAATTAAATTAAAATTTTTCCGCAAAGTTAAAATTTAAATTATACTAGTGCCAAGAATGTCCCATGAGAGGAAGACATGATCCGAAAATTAAATATACATTTTTGTAATTTAATAATTATAAAAGATATTTCAATTTATAATATTTAAATTTTAAAAATATTTAATTTTATTCCAGTTTATATTGGTTTACTTTATTTTATAATAAATTTTGAATATATTTATATAATATATAATATATATATATTCAATATTAATATTATATATTTTTAAAAGAGAGAAAGTGGGTGTGAGTGGGATTTTTACTTTCAATCCCAGCCATCCCTGTTAGGGGTGTATGATATACACCCCTAACAGGGGTGTACCAATAGCACCACTCTAAATATTAATAGAAAATTATTATTCTTTTCTACAAATTAAATAATATAAAATATATATATAAAAAAAATTCAAGGAAAATTTGTTTTTTACAATTTTACTTAAAACCAATTAAACAACCCTAATCCAAAAAAAAAAAAAAAAAAAAAAAAAAAAAAAAAAGCATCACTCAATTTGAAAAGGTTGGGCAAAAGATATGGCCATAGAGATTTGGTCTCTTACTGCGTCCTCAACTCGTACGATTCAGATACGCTGCAGATGCAGTACGGAGCCCATAAAGTCAGTTACTTTATTGCTTGCACCCAGTGTACATACACACCACATACACCGCAATGCTCTATATCGCGTGTTACAAAATCAATTTTCTAATTTTAAAATATTTGATTCTAAATCTCTAAAAAAAAAAAATCATATTTATAAAAAAGTATTAATAGAATAAACTTCAATTTATTCCATTATATTTTGAACACGGCCAATAATACATCTCAAAAAATATGTATATATCTTTTATCCACGAATTCATATTGGATCTAACTTATAAATTTTTTTTTTATTTTTAAAATTTTAAATACAATATGTAAGATCTGCACTGTCCTTTTAAAATATATATATATTTAATAGTGTTTTTTTTTATTTTATCATTTTGTGGTTCAAAAAATTATACGTTATTATTTTATGATTTTGTGTATTTTTATTTTACCATCCTACGCTTTCAATAATAAATAAATTTAATTAAAAATATAAAATAATTAGATTTCTAATTTTAAATTTAGAATACTAATCATCAAATCATTTATCGCATCTTATTGAAAAATATATATACTTAGATATATTTACTATAATTTTATTTTTATTTTATTGTAAAAATCATCGTTAAATAAAATACATCATGCGGTTTATTTTTTTTTTTACTTTACTACATTTTATTTAACGAAAGAATATTCTATCAGTAAAAAAAAAAAAAATTGAATAAATATGTGTAATTATTATTAATCTTTTAAATTACAAAATGATAAAAATAAATATGCACTAAATCACAACAGGCAAAAATAAAAGTATACACACTGAGCATGCAATTATTTTTCAATAAAATCACATCATCTAAGCAGAGGCAAATAAATAAATAAATAAATAAATAAATAAAACAAAAATCACTGCTTCGGTTTCTCCCCAATTTTTAAATATTTTTCTATTTTAAGGTCTCAAGTACGCATAGATTTATTAGTAACTCGTACACTGTATCGAGCATAACGAAACATCAAAATAGTAAAAACCCCACAAATTAAATTCACAAAACTATTTTCATTAATTTATATATTTATTAGGTGCTATCATAAAAATGTCCCAGCTATGAATTATAGAGGTGCAGCAGGTAGATCATCAGATATAGGGCTACACAGTGACACAGGTGCTTTAATAATTAGTTATCAGAGTATTATTATTATTATTATTATTATGGTGGAAAAAAAAAAAGCATGAATATTATTATTACTATTATTATGATTATGATGATGGAAAAAATGCATGGATATTCCATGCACGATTTGGATATTGCAACTTAGTTTGTATTATTATTATTATTATTTTTAGAACAATATTATTCATATATTTAAAATTATATATATATATATATATATATATATATATATATATATATATATATATATATATATATATATATGGGCTGGAATGCTATTGATAGCACCAGCTCAATTTTGCCACCTATTTTATAATTTTTGGATCGCGTTAAGATTGTGAAGTGACCCCTCACCACACCCCATCCATTGGATAGGTCGGGTGTGTGATGTACACCCCCAAATAGGGTGTACAAGTAGCATTTTCCTATATATATATATATATATATATATATATATATATATATATATATATATATATATATATATATATATATATATATATTATTTATTTATTATTTATTTATTTATTTAAATAATAAATAAATATATAAATAAATAAAATATATATATATATATATATATATATATATATATATATATATATATATATATATATATATATATATATATATATATATATAATTTTGAAATAAAATTTTTTTTACTGGTTATTTTAAAATAATCAGTAAAATTTACTTAATTTCAGTATAGATAAAATATAAAATATATATATATATATATATATATATATATATATATATATATATATATATATATATATATATATATATATATTCAATTTTGAGTGTAAAAGAAGTATTTTTCATTTTTTTTTCACCTTAATTTTAAAGGCTAAATTATATTTTGGCCATTAAATTGTAAAGTGCTATGTAAATTTCAATATTATATATTTTTTATTTAAATATTTAAAAGTATTATAATTTAATTTAATTAATTAAATATTAATATATAACAGTCGACTAAATTAAATAATAAAATTTAATTATAATAATAAAAAGTTTGACGACGAAAATATTATGTCTTAAAATATGTTTATGTATAGTATATTAGGTCTTAAAAAATCACGAGGAGATTCAAATATAATTTTTTATTTTTCAATTTATTTTCAGTAGAATTAGAATTATAATATAATTGTATAATATAATTTATAGTAATTTAATTTTTCGGGATTAATGTACAACATATATAAAAATTTAATTATAAACTGTTAATTTTTTTATATGAATGAAAAACAAACTTCGATTAATTAAAAGTAAAAAAAAAAAAAAAACAATCCAAGACTGAATTTATTTGCAGGGACTAAAGCATTTTAATAATTAAAAAGTACATATGAATTAAATCGCAATATAAAAATAATAAAGGACCTAGCCGAGATTATTAATTAATTTATTATTAAACATGTTATTTTTTTCTATTGGTTTGTGAAATTTAAGGATATATATCGCATGCATAAATAAATAAATAGATATATATACTTATTAATTGCTCTTATTTATGAGCATACGCATGCTCTTCTGTGGGCTTCTGAGGATATTAAAATTTTTTTAAAAAAAAGTAGCCGTTACCAGTCCACGTGTCACTCGATGGTTGGATTGTGAATGTTGGCTATGCCTCCCCCTTCACGTTTCATTGACCCCGTTTTAAAAGATTTAAAAAGTTGGTGGAAATGTATGGAGAGCCCCTCAACTAATATACTATTTTGAAATTAGCTCTTCATGTTTATTTTGTATCAATAAATTAGCTCCTTTGGAATTACGACATCATATATTATAATATAGAGTGAGTAAAAGCATCACAAAAAAAATATTTTTTTTTTTATTTTTTATAAAGGATATCAATATTAGGTAGATTACAATAATTCGATTAAAATATATTTTTTTATAATTTTATTAAAAAATAACGAAGTATATCTTGATATACTTTTTATAAAAAATTTATTTTATTGAAAAATAATTTTTCATAAAATTATATTATTTCTAGAATTTTTATTTTCCGAATAAAAAATTAAAAAATGAAAATATTAGTTTTTTATAAAATTCATCCTAGTACGTTTTTTATACGTTCTCTCAATTCCAATTATCGGCATTATTTTAATTGATTAGTTCATTTAAAATTTAATCTCTTTTAATTTACAAAAACATAATTATCACTCAATAGACCTGAATTTTTTTTAAAATTTATTAGACTAAACTCATGTGATTAAAAAATTTAAAAAGTCTAAATAAAAAGAAAAGTAAATTAAGTTGATGGGCTATTTCAAGAAACCATATAAGTGAGGGGGTCTCCATACATATTTAACCTACTCTTCACTTCCTCACCAACCTAAATAAGAGAAGGGATTTTGGAAATGAGTACCTTGTTTTTACTACTACCCCACACATTTACTCATCCCATTTCACACCATTTTTTTTTTTTTTTTTTGGTTTGATTATCATTATCAAAGCTTAAGAGAGAGAGAGAGAGAGAGAGAGAGAGAGAGAGAGAGATGGAGAAAGAAGAGGGAGAGAAAAAAATGGAGGAGAAAAAGGTGATGGGTGTGGAAATGGGAGAAAAAACATACCCTTCTCCATTACATTCTCATGAGGAGGTGGTGAGAGATAGAGAAATATTCATGGACACACTGCGCCGTTTCCACTCCTCCATGGGCACAAAGTTTATGTATGCATGCATAACTTTTTCTTTTTTTTTTTTCTTTTATTATGTCATCTATTTTTCTCTACTAAGTTTGATTTTATTTATTTATTTATTTTTGTGTATCTTATTTGGTGTTAATATATATATATATATATATATATATATATATATATATATATATATATATTTTAGGATCCCTGTTATTGGAGGGAAGGATCTTGACCTGCACCTCTTGTATGTGGAAGTGACCAAAAGAGGTGGCCTTGAAAAGGTTTGCATTAATTATATATAATTAGCAATAATGTGAGATTAATTGTAGTAGAAATAATTATTTTTGATATATATATATATATAAAACTTATCTAATTTTTTAATTGAAATATTTTATGTGATTTATGTAATTATATTTCTCTGATTAAAGTAAGCAGTGCATCCAATTTTTTATGTAGTAGAAGAGCTATGAAATGTCTTAAATTAAGTAATTATACTAAAATCCAAATAATGATTTGGTAGGAGAACTAAAATAGGCCATGGTTTATATATAAGCTTCATGCATTTGATTTTGCCATTATTTGTTTCTTAATTAATTAATTAATTGATTAATTTGTAATGTAGGTTATAGAGGAGAAGAGGTGGAGAGAGGTGATATGTGAGTTTAAGTTCCCACCAACCACAACAAGTGCTTCCTTTGTGCTTAGGAAGTACTACTTGAGTTTGTTGCACCACTATGAGCAGGTGTACTTCTTCAGAACCCAGGGCCTACTTATCCCCCCTGCAGGTTTGTTTTTTTTGTTTTTTTTTTTTTTGTTCCCTATTTTCTTAAATATAAAAATATAAAATTATTAGTTTTTACTAATTTAAATTTAAAGAATAACTGATGTTTCATGATATTAGAAGATTCTGAGTTCGAATCATATCATTGTTCAGACTATTTAATATGATATTAGACCTGACACGTCAGAGTTCAGACGCTAAAGAAAGTGTTAAATATAAAAATATTATTTTCTATTAACTTAAGTTTAAAGTGAAACTAATTGTTTTGCATTATTTAACATATTTTTATATATAATTTTCAAATCTTTTTTTTGACATTTTTGAATTTTTTTAAAAATTGTTTTAATTTAATCATAATCTTCATCTAGTAGTAGAGAAAGAGTTAATGTTGATAATAATATTTTTTCTATTATTAGATGAGGATAAGGATTAAAAGTGAAATACTATTCACAACTTAATTTCAATGTACTTGATATTCAACTTTCTCTACTACACTGAACTTAGTGTTTTTATTTCATTCCCTACATTATATTTTTTTAAGACACCATTATATTATTGTATTTTATCAATATCTGCACCGTGGTTTAGATTTATTTTTATTTTTCTATCTTGTATAAATTTTTTTTTCTCATAAATATAACAAATATTATTTTTTTCCTCGTCAATCTCTATATGACTGATTACAGATTTATTATTTTAGACAAAATTTAATAACTTTATTAAGAGACGCACTAGTTAAATAGTAAAAAAAAAAAGGTAAAACAAATCTCCATAATAGCCTCATTAAAAATTACTATCGAGTTATTTTTAATTATTTTTTTAAAAAAAATTTTATGTCAAAATGAATTGAATATATGTTCTGCTATTTTTAATCAATATTTTTTAACAGTAATTATAGTTAGTGATGTGGTTAATTTGGTGCAGCTTCGGCGCAGACCAAGAGTCCCATGAGCAAGTTTGGACATGGCCTGGTTATCTCTGACTCCACAATGCAGAAGCCAAATAGCCGTAAAAGAGGATTAGATCACCCTGACCCACAAAATAAAGGTGAAATCACCTTACTTTTAATTACTAATTTTGTTTCAGCATATATAAATGCTTTACTTTTCATGCTCAACTTTTGTTCTTTCTATTGTTCTATTGTATGATTAGATTGTTAATTTTTGACTCGAACCCAAATTTCGAATTGATCTAACTAGCTAGGTGCGCGACGGTTTTGGTTCACCCTTTTCTCAGTGTGTCGAAGAACACTTGCCTGAATGAGTTCACTCTGATTTGTAGTGAGGGATTAGGCTCGGTATAGGCGTAAACGAACCCATTGTCTCCATTTGTTTTTATATTACTATGTCGTTTCCTCGCAGATTGATCTTTCGGGATAACATGGTATTACTTTCGTTAACAATCAAATGCGGTAGTGTTACAAATTTGAGTTTGTTTACAAACTCTTCTGCAACATGCGTCCCAATACTTACAACTTGTTCGAAGTGCTTCGCTGTAAATAAGGTACAATTTTCAGTGTCGTAATGAATTCGCGTAAATTCACAGGATCTTACAACTTTTCCGTGACCGGATCGATCGACGGGAAATTCGAGTACGGCTACTTGGTCACGGTGAATATCGGGTCGGAGACCCTGCATGGAGTGCTCTACCATGTCCAACACCCACCTCCTACTGTTGCTGCTACTGCTGCATCTTCAGCTGCAGCAGTGGCTACATCCTTTGATGGATCAGCTGCAACAAATAATGGAATCCCGACGCGCGCGCGGCGGAGGCGAAAGAGGGGGTGGCGACACCGCGACCCCGCGCACCCAAAGCCGAACCGGAGTGCCTACAACTTCTTCTTTGCTGAGAAGCATTCCAAGCTCAAATCTCTCTACCCAAACAGGGAAAGAGAGTTTAGCAAGATGATTGGAGAGTCCTGGAATAAACTCACTGAAGAGGAAAGGATGGTGAGTCTCATACAAAACCGCCGCCTTTTAACTGCTCTTAACTGTTTTTGAACATTTTAGATAGTAACTCTATATTACTTCTTAGAAGCTTTAAAAAATATAATACTGAACTTTTATCAGCAACACCACCATTATACTTTTCCTTATATCAAACTTTTAAGGACAAAATCAAAATGAGTCCAAATTTCTGGGCTAATTTGAAATTCCATGGATACCAAACTTTAGAGACTAATTTGTTACCATTGAAATTTCAGGATGATATCAGAATAGTTTTTTTCCCCTTAAGTGAGATATTAACTACCCTGCATTTTTAAATTTGTCTATTTCAGGTGTATCAAGATTATGGTTTAAAAGACAAGGAGAGATACAAAAGAGAGATGCAGGAATACAAGGAGAAGCTGAAACTCTCGCAGCCGTCCAAGGACGTGATCGGCGACTCTGGGCCGGCCGATGTGAGGGGTACTGCTGCTGCTGATCCTGAACAAAACCAAGTTCATTAACTTCTTGTTCACTGTGCATGATGTGGTCTTTTACTGAGAGAGCTAGAAAAAGCTTAAACATCTTATAAGTTTTTTTTTTTTTTTTTAAATAGTTTAGAAGCTTTAATTAAATGGACATAGAAAGAAGCTCCTGAGAAATGCTATAATAGTTTTAAAGTGATGTATGTTAATTATATACATAATATATTACCAACTTTTTGGTGCTTCCCTGCAAATTAAACTAAGTCCGGTTCTCATCTATCTTGTTTCTCATTGTTTAAGGATGCAATTTTTTGGTTTGATAATTCCATTCCTTGGTTTCTAAAGATCATGAGTTGCTTACCAACTTTAGCTAATTAAGCTAGGTGCTTCAAAATTAATCAAATCAATTTTTTTTTTTTTAAACAAAAATTTTACATGAGAAGTGATTAGAGAATGAGATTTTGTTGAGACACAGCAGTGAAATATCCTTCACCAAAAAGATATTTCAGTTGAAGCCGTTTTGGTAGTTTGGCCAACGTGTTCAATTGTTTTAAACGAACCAATGAGGTTGCAACCCGCCAACTTTGTCACCCCGGGCCCACTTATAATTGACTCCTCGTAGGCCCAGGAATTGCCACGTGCACGTCAATGATTTCAACTCTTTTTCTTGAGTCTTTGATTATCTCCTAAATTCGCCTTCCCCTCCTCTCCACCGCCCCAGCCAACATGCTCGACTTCCGCCACAGTCAATTCCACCCCTTTTCTCACACAGTGTATTTCGGGCCCCTTTCAGCTATCCGTGGCTCGACCGGCCATTGTTGGTCTTGCACAAGGATTTGATTTGCCTTTTCGTCCTTTCCTTCGACCCAGCCCCGCACTTAACTATGCTCATCATCCTCAACCGCGTCGCCAGCACGTACCTCTGTCGCCGGAACAACGACACGACATGGTCCTCGTGTTAGAGTCGAAAAAATTGCCTCGTGGCAAAAAGAACGGTCAATATGATCAACCATCTTAATCAAATCAGAAGATGACACGTGATGACATATGGTGAAGAAGTCGATCAACTAGGTAAACCAACTCATGACATATGGTGAAGAAGTCGATCAACTAGGTAAACCAACTCATGACATATGGTGAAGAAGTCGATCAACTAGGTAAACCAACTCAGATAAATCGAAAGGTGATGCGCTATGAGCCGAAAAAAAAAATTGCATGAATTCAAATGGAGCATAGGAGGGAATCGACTAATGTTAAACGCGACATCAATCAACCGACTGAGACCAAGCGAACTGAGCAAGTAATGCCTGCGATTAAACAGGCGGAATTATGGGGCATGGAGTTATGGCCAACACGATATTGACCCAAACATCTTTTATCAATCACGACCAGGAATCACACTATTGCCTATAATGATGAGTGATTTCTGAAAGAAACATTGCCATGTGATAAGTCATTACTTGAAATGACAAACAATCTCAAAAAGAAATCACATGCACTAGTATAAATAGACAAAAAAATTTCTGAGAAAGGATCATGCAACCCCTGCAACCCCTCGAGCCAGCGACCATTATTTTTTACATTTCTTTTAATTTCTGAATTTATAATTTTTCTAAACTAGCTATAATATGATAATGAGACGCGAAATACGGTGAAACAAGCATGGCGGTCAAGCGCGTCACATATGATTTTTTTTTTTTTTTTTTTTGACTACTAAATTTACAAAAACCTTTTATTATAAAAAATATTTAAAATTTTTATTTATAAAAGTATGTTTAAGCGGTGAATAATTTATTACATTTATAAATTTTATTTGCCGATTTCTAAAAACAGTAAATTATTTATTAATATTTTTTTTTGTAAATTTCAAATAATATATTATACTAAATTTTAAAATTAATTTTAATATTTTAAGAAGAATGATAAATAATTTAATACATTCTAAATAGGATAAATTATTTGCCATATAAATTTATTTTTATAAATAATTTTATACGCTAAGTTTACCTTATCGGCCAGTGACTAAGTTTACCTTATCGCGCCCACTTATTATATGTATGCCTCTAGGAATGTTAATGGGTACGAATACTTTATATTTTATTTAAATTTGAATCTGAACAGAATAAATTTATTCAAAATTAAATGAATATGAATTCGGATACGGATATAAAAAATGAAAACTCAGTCGGATTTAAATTCGAATATGAATTTTGACTGTATATCCGATCTGAATCTTAATCCGAATCCGAAATAATTTTATGTTATATATATATATATATATATATATATATATATATATATATATATATATATATATATATATTTGATATAATATTTAAATTTATATTTTAAAAATTTAAATTTAATATAATATATTTTGAAATATTGTGAAGAAAAAAATAATTATTTCGAATTTAGATTTTCGGATTCGAATTCAAGTTTTGAATTTGTAATCAAATTTAAATTTAAATATAAATTTTTAAAATTCATCAAAATTAAATTTACATTTTGAATTTAATAATTAAATTTAAATTTAGATTTTTAAAAAATCTTTCACATCCGTATATGCATTCCTGTAAGCCCAGGGAATGGCCACGTTGATGTTAACGACTTTCTAACTGTTTTTCTTGAATCCTTGGCGTACCATCTCCTTATAATTAAATCCACTCCCCTCCTCTCTCTCTCTCTCTCTCTCTCTCTCTCTCTCTCTCTCTCTCTCTTTCTTTCTTTCTTTCTCTTCAATGGCCGACTCATCTTCTTTCTCTTTCTCTCTCTCTTCAATGGCCGACATCGATGCCGCCCTCCAGGAGGTCGGGAGGTCCTCCATCACGCCGGATCTCCCGGCGGCCAGGTGGTCCTCTATCCCGCTGGATCTCCTCCTGCAGATCCTGTCGCGACTGACCAGCACTGTCGACTACCTCCGGGCGCGCTTCGCATGCCGCAGGTGGTCGACGAGGCTCGTCGACTGGCCGGACCACCTCCCTCTCCAACCCCCCATGGCCTTCTTCAGCGAATCGCTCAATTGTGGCGCCCCCTACTACAATCTCACCAGCGGCATCATCAGTTACTTCCACCTCCCGCCGGAGCTCGCCGAATCCTACTGCGTCGGCGCCTCCCACGGCTGGCTCCTTTTTCTCTGCGACTTCTCCGCCGTCGTAGGATTCAACCCCGTCACCTCCGACCGCCTCCTCCTCCCCCTCCTCTCCACCGCCCCCGCCGACATGCTCCAATTCACCGCTGAATTAACCCCCAACTGCCTCGTGTTTCCCAAGCCTGACGCCGAACCGGGGATACTCAGTCCCAAGCACCTAATTCGCTTCTCCGTCCTCTCCTCCGACTCCTACGACGACCCCAACTTCACGGTGCTCATCGTCCTCAACAACATCACCGACAGATACCTCTACTGCAAGAAGGACAGCAATGGTGTGTGGGCCTCGATAACCATCCCCGTCGACGACTTCCACTGTGACGACATAGCGCCGACGAGGAACAAGAAAATCTACGCCGTCGACCTCAAGAAGAGGGCCCTGGTCGCCTTTGACCTTTCCGGCCCGGCCGGAAGCATTGCGGTCTCATCCTACACAATATCTGGCATGCCGCAACTGCTGTGGCCCATCGCCACATTCCTACTCGAGTCAGCCGACGGATCGCTGCTTCTCATCAAAAAAACCTTGGAGGATCGCGGCTCGCAGTACTGCGACACACTGGTCGTGTTCAAGCTCAACTTCTCCGCGCCACCGCCAATGGTGATGGCGCAGCGGGTCACCGATATTGGGGCCACCAATGCTCTGTTCATCTGCGAGGGAGGGTCGGCGTGCGTCGACGTCAGCAGCTTCCCCCGCGCGTTCCAGCCGAACCACGTCTACTTTTTCAGGCCGTTCCAGACCTACTACGTAAATGGGATGAAGGTCGAGAGCGAGACGATCAGCGTCTTCAGCTTGGAGAAAGGGGTAGCATCCTCGGATCCGTGTCCTTTTCAAGCCGGCTGGCCGTATGCTTTCCTGGGGAAGGTTCGGTGGTTGTCTCTCAATCTTAAGCGCCTATCTCTACTAAAGCCCAGGGATATATAGATAGTTACAGGAATTTACTAGTACCTTCCACTTCCCTCCACTGTTTTCATATGGTTAACTTTTTTTTTTTTTTTGTTTCTGCCTACTCGATCGATGTTGGTCTTCTTGTATTGGGACAGTGGACTATAAGAAATTAAGATGATAGATCTAGAAGTTCTTTTAAAATAAAGATCTGCAGAATTTGTGGCCCCTATCAAGATCAGGATTGATGACACTGCATGTTAGTATCTATCATCCGAGAATTTTTAATTGGTGATTTACAAAAGATTATTCTGAATCTGCATCGCCATGTTCTTTAATTTAATTCTTTAATGGTCAAAGCGAGTTCTTTAATTTAATTCTTTAATTTTTAATTAAGAATTAATCAAATGTATTAATAAATAATGCACGGGATGAAACAAATAATAGTGAAAATGTATGTTTCTTTTTCTTAGAAAGTCATAATATATATGTCGTGACCGTTTCATAAAATATTAATTAGAGAAGAAATAAAAAAATAAAATTATATTATTTAAAACTAAGTTACACTCTTTAAAATTACACTATTCATAATTATTAAATACTAAATTGTATAATATAAAATAGAAATTATACTGTTTGGAACTAAATTATACTATTTGGAACTTAAATGACACGATTTAAAATTATTTGAAACTAAGTTGTCAATTTTAAATGATGTAATTTAATTCTCACATGGTTCTACTTAAGTTTCAAATTATACAATTTAGTCTTAAATAGTATAACTTCTATTTTATATACTCCAATTTAGTCTTAATTTTTAAATCATATAACTTTGTCTCAAATAGTGTATTTTTTTAAAAAAAAAAAAAATTTGCCTTTCTTTTTAGTGTTTATGACACATGATGACCTTCTCAGAATTTGTGCTATATTCTAGCCGAGCCGCCATCAATGAAAGGAGTGCGGCATTGATATTGGTATAGCGAAGAAAGAGGAGAAAGCAGAGAGTGGAATTGGATGAAGAAAACCAAACGGAAAAAAAAAAGAGAAGGTCTCTTATGCTTTTGAAAATATGAAGGTTTTTACAAGTTAGTTTTTAATTATGGAATATTCGGTTCAACAATCGATTTCGTTAGATATAATTTACGTTATTAGAATTATTTAAAAATTAAATTTTATAATTTTTTAATATTATTTGATCAAAATGTTTTAAAAATATTTATTTTAACGGCCGATGTGGCATATTTGTAATATCAACAGTATAGAATAATTTAAATTACATAAAATTTTAATAAAAAATTATATTTAATATAAAGAGTGAGATTAAAGCTTTCGATTTAAAATTTAATTCTTTTATAACTATTTTTTATTATATTTTTATTTTCAGTCGTTCATTTTATGGCTACTCGTTTCTAGATAGTTCCAACACCATAAATCATATATAATGGAATCGATCGCCGATTCAGATGTACCATCATCGAAAATAACTTACAAACACGAAAGCGTTCATATTTTTAAAAATATAAGAGCCTCCCCCTCTATCTGTAGAGAGTGAGAGAATTGATCTCATATGTTTGTAAAAATATCAAGTTATTGGTGCTTATTAGTTTTTGACTTTTCGATGTAGGAATGTGCGATTAAGCTGATAGTAATTCTTTAGAATTTAGTGGATAGTTAGTAAAATAGTATGATATAAGAGATGAAATTGATCAAATAATTAAATTTAATGATAGAAAATTTATAAGCACCAACTATTTAGTATTCTTAAAAATACAATAGTCAAACTCTCTTTATTTTTTTCTATATATATATATATATATATATATATATATATATATAATTTTTGCTTTTGAGTTGTTTGTAAATATTACAAATAGCAACAAAACACTGGGGCATATAAAAGAAACAAATTAGCAAAAATGGCGTGAGCGGATAAGTGGACTTGACTTTCCATCTTAGCAAACGATTTGGTAGATACGGCGATGTCACAGGGATATAAAGTTTTTTTTTAAAAATATTTCTACTGAGCTCTTTTTGCAATTACTTTTGCAGATTTTGGTTAAATTTTATAAAAGTATATTTTCCAATCACAAAACTGTAGAAAATTTTTTAGAGTTTCTAAAAATAATAATAAATAGAAGTCTCTTGAGAGTTTGTAGTCTTTTCTTTTGATTTTGTATTCTAATAAGTGCGTTTCGGGAGCCTGTGGCCCAACCGGCGATGGTCAGTCCCAGGGACCTAATTCGCTTATCCGTCCTCTCCTCCGACCCAACAAGGACTCGAACTTCACGGTGCTCATCGTCCTCAAATCACGTCGGCAACACATACCTCTACTGCCGGAATCACACCAACAATGCTGGGTGGTTCCCGATAACCATCCCCCTCGCCGACTTCCACTGTGCCGACATAGTGTTCACGAGGAACGAGAAAAGCTATGCCGTCGATCCCAAGAAGATGGCCATGGTCGCGAGCCACGTCTGCTTTTTTCAGCCGTTCAAGAAGTGTGCAAATAATAAAAAATACAATAATTATTATTTGAGATTCTACATATTTTTAATTAAATTTATTTTAAAAATAAATCAAATAAATAACGTGTTATTTTTTATCTTACGCTACGTTTCCAAGCAACCACCCAAAATTTGTAGGGCCTTTATTGTTACATATATGAAGGCTGGGAGGGCACGGCGTACCACAAGCGAAGATAAAAAACACCGGGCGCACCCAATATTTACTGTCTCATCCGAAGCAACGATGCCCGAGTAGGTGCGACTCCGGTCCATGATCCTCAAGAAAGCGGCGCGCCGCGTCACGTGCGGTCGCACCCTCGTCCTCCTCCGCGCCACGTGCCGCAGGTGGCGCGTCGCCCTCAATTATCTCCCCGTCTGTCACCTCCCTCCCCAGCCCCCTTTCTTGCTCCTCCCCTGCCGCACTCGACCTAACCCTAACCCTAACCCTAACCCTAACCCTAACCCCCTCGCTCCCCTCCATCTCCTCCACCTCTCCCACCCTTCCTCCTCCACCATCCCCTCCCTCCCCTGTGCTCGTGACGCGATCTGCGTCGGCTCCTCCCATGGCTGGCTCTTCTTCCTTGACCGCGCCCGCCCCATCCTCTCCCTCCTCAACCCCGTCACCGGCGATCGCATCTCCCTCCCCCCCCCCCCTCGCCACCCTCCCCTGCGTCGCCCTCCACTTCCTCCGCAGCCGATTCGCCGCCGTGACTGACATCCTCCTCCTGCGGACCGAGGAGCGCGCGGCCCAGCTCGAGTCGCTCTTCGTCGCGGCCGCGTTCTCCGCCGCCCCCGCCGCCGACTCCGCCGCCGTGCGCGGCGCCGTCGTGCTCGTCGTCCTCCGGAGCGTCAACTCCGCGTGCTTCACCTGCCGCACCGGGGAGGCGAGCTGGGAGCGGAGCGAGATACCCTTCTGCGACATCCTCGACGTCGCCTTCTGCGGCCCTTGCGCGATTCTGCGCGCTTCTGAAGGAATTGGACCTCGCCGTCTTCGACATTCAGTCTTGCAGGATCGGCACGGTGGTGTTCAACACCGTCCACTCGTGGATTCCGACGATCCCCCCGTGCGGCGTCGTCTCCGCCGCATTCCTGGCAGAGACCCCCGGTGGCCTGATTCTGGTAACGCGGGTTGGGCAGCTCGGTCCGGGAAATAAGGCGACGCCTCCTCCGGAGGAGGAAAAAGATCGCTGGAAGAAGACGGTCGATGGGATTCGCCTGTTTTTGATCGAACTGAGAGATAAAGGCGAGTCTTTTACGAGAAAAACTACCAGAGACGTAAAGGAACTCGAGGACCTCGGCGATCACGTGTTGTTCTTGGGTTCGAGGCCTTGCAATTCCATGATTGTTGCGGCCGGTGACGGCTTCGGGTGTGAGAAAAACTTCATCCACTTCTTTGATGTGCCCCATGAGATAGATCTGAGAGACGAAGGGTAGGTTATTTGTTCGGATGCGTATCCAAGTTCAATCTGGCGGACGGTATTGTTTAATATGATTGCAGGTTTGAGTGGCCGGCCTCTATCCTGTGGTGGATTACTCCCAATCTGCGCAAAATGCCCTAGACGACGAAAGGTGCGTGACATGCTAACACATCATGCTACCTCCCTTTAGGGTTTATAGTTTGTGCTGTTTGCCCTGCAAGGTGTATGAAAGAATGCTTTTGTAGATAGGAAGCTTCCCGATCCTCCTGATCATGAATTTTGTATGATAACCATCGGAGGATTGGCAGGAATTGCATTTGCTTAAGATGTACGGTTTGCGCCATCTGGTTGCAAAGTTTGATCGGGATATACACCTGTGTAGTTTGGTTTACGGTACTTTTACTTGCTTTGGAAATTGAGATCGAATTGTTCATGTAAAGAAATGGGAAAACTTGTGATCACAAGGTGGGTCAGTTACCTCTTACACATGAAAAACAGATAATTCTTTGAATAATTCTTTCCAAGGAATTCTGTTGTCATGACATTGGTGCATCTAAATCGAGATGGCTCAGTTGAACTGAAATATGCATTTCCATATACTTGGTGGCCCCCTCTATTTTCTAACTTGTCAGTTGGAACTTCCTCCACGATCCTGACGCCATGAAATTCTTGCACATATTTTGCTCTTCTTTCTTTCACATAGTTATTAAGTTATTTTTAATGATCTCTCAAGATCTACAGTTCATGCTATTTTCCTGTACATTGCGAACTCTTTTTGTTCTAATATTTTTCTATCCAGATCGGACTAAGCCTCAGTTATGGGTCTTTTAAGCTCCCCTTCACTTACCATTTCAATGGATTAGCAAACAAATGACGTAGGGTGTAATTCATGTGAAGTACTAATAATCGTTGATTTGTGAATTCTCAATTATTTTTTCAGTTTTAGGAGCAAATATTAAATTCCAAGGACACTTATTTTCAGAAGTTCTCCTTGATCACTTTTGATTCTATTATTGTATATATCATTCTACTGTCTAATGTAGCTGCACCACAGTAACCCTCCTTTTCTGAATATATACTATCTGAAAGTGCTAGCATAACAGAGAAGGCAGGAACCAGAGTAACGTTGATCTTATCTTTTTGCTATATATGTTGTATGTTCCATTGGCTATATTCCATGTTTAGCAGGTCGAATGTTGTTTTTCCATGTTGTTTAGGGACCGAAAAATATATGTTTCCAACATGCTAAATACTTATGTGAATAGTTCTTTATGCATTGGATGCACATGCTATCTTTTTCCTTTTCTTTATCAGGAAATATTTGGGTGAGGATAGTAAGTTTTATGTTGTAGCAAACCATACTTCTTCGACATCCACAAAATAAAGTACAACATTTGTGTATCTTTCATGTACACTCTTAAGCAATTAAGCCATCATAATTTAGTAGCAGTAAAAACATGGAATTCTAAAGGCAAATACGAGTATTACAACCGTAAGAGAAGAAACTCATTTTGTCCAAACACAACACAATGGCTGGACCTTATTTAAACTGGCAAGATGAAGGACATGGCTAAAAAGTTGGAGGAGGATCTGATGTATGGATGGCAATGCATGGGATTAGAGTTCTTGCTTTAGATAAAGTTGCTTGATGCTGGGAACCATTCAAGGATTATGACTTGGCTGAGTGAATTTTCTCTGTAATTGAGTAGAAGATGGTTAACCTCAAGACTGAAGGGGCGAATCTGACTTGCTATCTGAGTCGATAGAAGGATCTGTTTTAGCTTCAAAATTGCTAGAGTTCGGTGATTGAGTAGACTCGGTAGTATTAGCAACTCCAGGTTGGGTGTGAGTACCAGTGGTCTCAGAGATAGAAGGTGTTTGACCTGTCATTTCAGAAGGGGCTGTTGTTTCCGGGCTTGACTTACCAGTTGATGAGGTTGGTTGTACAGATTGAGCGACAGATTTTTCAGCTTTTTGAGCTTCTTGCGAGTGAGCCTTCTTAGTGGACAATGATTCTTTGGACATTTCAGAAGTTGAGGTGTCGTAACTACTTAGCTCGCCATTCGAGACTGTTGGTTCTTTGGTCTGAATAGAAGACGACGAATTTTGAATTGCTTCGGTCGTGGTTTTTCCATTACTCAATGCTGCCGTAGTGCGCTTGGAATTGTTGGAAGTTTGAGTGCTTGATTGGGTTTCTGACGAGGCTGGTTCTTTACTTGGCTGCCTCTCTGCAATGGGTTGAGAAATAGCTAGTGATTTAGCTTTTGATTCATCAGTTTTTGGTGGAGGCAATTTAGATTTATCTGGAGCTTGAGCTTGTTTAGTGGTGGTTGAACCAGTTGCTTCTTTGATCTGAACAGAAGACAAATTTTGAATTGTTTCAGCCGTGGGTTTTTCACCACTCAATGCTGCCATACCACCCTTGGAATTGTTGTTAGTTTGAGTGCTTGATTGTTTAGCTGATGGGGCTGATTCTTTAAAAACTTCAGCTGATTTACTGACTGTCAGATCACTTGGTTGCTTCTCTGCAGTGAATTGAGAAAGAGATGATTTACCTTTTAATTCATCAGTTAGTGGTGGTGATGGCGTAGACTTCTCTTGGGCTTGTTCGGATGTGCTCACCTTTTCTGTAGTTGTGGGAACAACATGTTGAGGAGTATCAGATTGAGGCTTGAAACTTTCTGTTGATGGAGTAATTGGTGAAGTCTCTGTAGAAAGTTTAGCTTCTTGAGGGGTTGGAGCTTCTAAAGCTGGTTGTCCGTTTGCTTTTTGAGCGGCGGGAGCTACTTTGATGGCTTGTTCGGATGTGGGCACCTTTTTTGGACTGGTGGGAGCAATATCTTGAGGAGTATCATATTGAGTCTTGGGACTTTCTGTCGATGGAGAAACCAAACTGACAGAACTAGTTGGAGGTGGAACTAAAAAGACCTTCTCAGTCTTTCCTGTAGAAGCCACATCCTTCTTTACTTCAATTGAGGGCTTCCAGGATTTGGAAGCATCTTTTTCAATAACAGTGGGCTCCTTTATCACTTCTACTCTGGTATCTTTTGTCATTAACTCCGCCACCTTAGTCCATGAAGGCCGATGGGAGATATCCTCCCACCACCTCTTGACGTTCGTCCTCTTGTTGAGAAGGTAATCCCTATAAACAGTTGTGGCGAGGTAGTAAGAGTTGGGGAGGTGATTGAGATCTGCTAGGGTGAATTCGTCGCCAGCCAGATATCTACTCTGACTCAGCCTTTGCTCGTAAATGTCGAGGACCTTGGCCAACTTCTGCTGGCTCTGTCTAATCTGATCTGCATTGGGTGCGCTGTTGTCTGTATGGGGACCAAAGGCGATGTAGAAGATGAGTTCCCTGCTCGGCGGGTCGAAGCTCTGCTCCTCCGACTTGAGCCATTGTTCGATCGAAGCCCTGTCCAGCAGATCTCTTCCCAGCAGGTATTTATTCCCACGATCTGCGTACTTTTCTGCAACGTAGCGACATATTGCTCGGGAGTCTGCATTGAATTTCCACACAAACATAGATTAGTCTCGTATGCCGGCTGTTGAGATTTTTACTAGATATGTTTTTCTGGTTCAGAATTTAGCACTAAAAGTTACCAAAACAGAGGGACTTTTCTGCTATCATTATTGTTACTTAGTTTGCCATGCGCACTCGGTGCAGACGCAGAATGGCTTCTTCTTACAGAAACAAAGAACCCAAATAAAGGGTTTTTTTTTTTTTTTTTTTTTTTTTTTTTTTTTTTTTTTTTTTTTTTGGGTGCCAAACAAACATTCTAGATGTATATACTGCACGTAATTAGCCAATAGTCGATGCTCTACTCTATTGCATGTAATTTTTGGTTTGACTAATATTAATAAAAAAAAAAGATAAAATATAAAAAATCTCCTTCGCTTTTTCACTTTTTTCTTAAATACTTAAAAATCTCTATTTTATTCTCTTAAAATTTAAAAAATATTTTCAAGGTTACAGCGGTAATGAATATGTTCTATAAAAAAAAAAAAAGTTTTAATATATTTGTATTATTTTAAAAATATTTTTAATGAATTAAATCACATTATTATTTATTCCAAAAGCATCAAGAAAATTATGATAAGAGGTCCCTAACCTTTTACTCGAGTTTCAATTATTGTCTCGAACCTTCTAATTGTTGTTATTAGGCTCTTAAACTTCTATCGGAGTTTCCAGTTAGTCACTAATTTTTTTGATATTGCAATTAGGTCCTTCTCTTCTAATTTTTTCCAATTTGATCCTTAATTTCTATCATAATCTCTGTTAAGTTGTATGAAACTTACCATCTCAGCAACAACAAAACATAAATAAATTATGAAGACTAAATTAGAACTTTGAAAAGCTAACTATTGCAAATTATTTTTTACGCAGTAAAATCCAATTGAAATGACTAAAAGAGATTAGAGTCTCGATCGACACTCCCATAAACGACTAATGGACCTAATTACAATAATGAAAAAATGTAGGGATCTCATTGGAACTTGGTGAAAGATGGATAACCAAATTGCACCAATCAGGAGGTTAGGGCTCGATTGAAAATTGGGAAATGGTTAGGGACCTCTACATGTACGGAGACCCCCTCAATTGTCAAAATAGGCTCCTCAACTTTTACTGTTTTTAATGACACTCCTTTAACTTTTAATTTTCTTATTGGAAATATTGTAATTAGTTAAAACTAAAAATTTTGTTAAAATCAACTGCTTTTTATTGAATTATTTCTGTTTTATTTGCTAAAAGCTGAGTAAGACTATTAAATTTGACTGAATCAACAATAAATTTGATTAATCTTTAATTTATCTACTAAAATTACTCAATTTTTTTAAAAAAAATCAAAAGTTAAAGAAACATCAATAGAAAAAAGAAAGAAAAAAAAGGTGAGGGGTTATTTCAAAATAGCATATACTTGAGGGGGACTCCATACATTTTTTTTCCTGCGCAACGCTATATGTACACTCTACACCTACCCATTGAGTGATTTTTAGAAACCACTTCACAATTTGTGAAGTGACCCTCACGGTATCCTCATCTAATAAATAGGTGGAATGTGAAATAGACATCTCTATATAAAAATAGTATTTTTCTAACTCGATGCATTTAGGTAAATCTAAGAAAGTAGCACTATCTGTACACTCAAAAATAGATATAAGATGTACACATTATTTATTCAAAAATAAAAATTTATTTATTAGTCATTTCGAAATGACTAGTAAAATTTATCTTACTAGAATATACACTTTATTTAGAACGTGTCATTAGCATTTTTCGATCCAAAATACTCCGAGTCAGTAATTTTTTAATTAAAAGAAAAAAAATTAATAATTAAGAATACGCTACAATATATGCCAATTAGTTTTTCATCATAACTTATTATGATGTAGAAACCATGCAAATAAATATATAAATTTTTCTCATAGAATGGTAAATAATTGTGGATTCAAAAATTCAGACAATTACCGTGCAGAAATATGGGCCCGTCTTCAAAACCGATTACTTGAGCTCTCGTCGATGCCTATAGAAGAAGGAAAAGAAGCATCATTTATTCTCATACAATCCGAAAATATATGGAGATCGAAGATGGTGAAAAAATATATATATTTTACAGTTTAGTGGACTGACTGTTCATGACATATAATGCTTAAATTTTAATCTATATATATATATATATATATATATATATATATATAGTTAGTTACCTGAAGCTTGATTAGGTCGGGCATAGGCTTTCCCTGGAACATGTCGATAGGTTTGAAGTTGACGTCCTTCTCGTAGAGGCACGCGAGCACCCTCGACACGTCGAGCTGCATCGGCTTTCCATAGTACACCTTCACTTCTGGCGCACCCGCCGCCATCCCCGGCCCCGCCGGAGCCGACGCCGCCATTGGGAGGTCCCTGTAACCAACTAATTAGGGGGGTGATGAGACTACAACTAAACAAAATGACCAAATCTATAATAATCTCTCTCTCTCTCTCTCTCTCTCTTTGTGTCTCTTTTTTGTGGGCCAAGTGATGCAGGTTCCAAACCTCAATGAAGAAGCAAAGCTAGATGCTATGAGTGAGAAACACAAAAAGAAAAAAAAGTATAGTAGGAGTTCTAGGAATTGAAAAAGAAAAAGTGAAAGGAAATGGAAAAAAAGAAAAAAGAAAAAGAGTCCAAGAGAGTTATGTTATTATCTCTTTATTCAAAATTATTCAAAATAGAACGTAAAATGCACATTTTATTTATTTAACTATAGAAATTTTTTTTACTGATCATTTCAATATTACGAATAAAATTTATTTCATCTCAGAATAAATAACGTGTAAGATATACATCTTATTTGGAGTGTATAAATAGCATTTTCAAAATAGGCTTCTTGGTAAAAAAATTTGTTATTCTTTGGTTATGTTGTATATTTTTCTTATGACTATTTTTCTCCAAATCAAATTTTCTGGTATGGGAGAAATTTTCGTGCATCCTTATTGTAGACTTATTGCATTCTTATTGTAGATTTATTGATGCTAATCAGCAATTTTAAAATTATAAATTATTTTTAAAAAATACAACTTGAAGCATATAAATACAGTATTAATCATGCACAGATTTCAATTATGACTAAATAATGAGACAAGCCAACACTTATATCCCATGCGCACCTCATGCATTGCACTCAATATTTTAATTTAAAATTTAATTCAATATTATAATCTATTGCGGGTAAAATAACTCAAGTATGAAGAATTTTGAATTTTAAAAAATCCATTATCTTAGCACTAAGGGTATTTAGAATCAATGATTTTTAAGAAAATGAATTTATAAGAAATTAATATATATGGTTAAATGATTCTTGCATATATTTAGCATGTTAGATTCCTATTTTGAGAACTTTATTAATTATAGAGTTGTAAAATGGTGGGTTATGAAGATGCATTCATACAACAGTGATCGAACGAATTATTTTTCTACTTAGATCAAGAGTACTCAACGGCTCCAAAAGTAAAAGATTATTTAAAAAGAAAAAGCTAATAACAGAGAGAGAATTTAGCCCCACGATCGTACTACGAACAAATATTTGTTGTCCCGAATCTCGTAGACGTGTTTGTTCCGTAATTTATTTTTTATTATTATATTTTTTTTTCCTTTTTGTTAAGAGCAAATTGGCAGAAAAAAAAAAAAGGAAAAAAATATTTCTAAAAATTTGATAATTGAATACATACGCATTTTGTGGCTTTTACCTTCGATGCTACACCGTGTATTTTGCACGTGATCTTTTGCGTTTTAATTAATAATAATTTTTCGTATTATTTCTGTATGTTGAATTTGCGTGGAGATTCGTGCACGTTCGGAATTTATTTTACTTTAATAAAATGCTCATAAAGTCTAGGCCTAAAAATAAATTGTGCCCCTTATTTGCAGCCGATAGGTTAGGTTGCGTTTGATTCGAACATAAATAAAAATTTTAAAATAAATAAAAATATAATTAATTTTGCATTTAGTAGAGATAGAAGGATTGGTATAAAAGCAAGCTTAACTCAAAATTAATGCCCATGCCAGCTTATAAATTCAAATCAAGCATGGATGATAAAATCAGTTTTAAGACGAGTGCCGTCGTGCTCTTTTAGTAAACACCGTCATTTTTTTTTTTTGATTAATTTTATATAACTTTTTATAAATATATAAAATAACAGATATGTTTTTATAAAATTTAATTTTTTATATTTATTTTTTAAAAAATTTTAAGTTGTTTATATATATTCTTACCGTCAAATACCGTTAGAAAAATATAATTAATCATAGGTTAAATACTTAATCTTGGTTAGTAAATAAAATAAATTTATTTTTTTATTCTTTCAGATATTATATTTAACCATATGTATATTTTTTAACAATTGGGACTTTTGAAAAAATATATTTACAAGGACAAAATTAATATTTTACTTATATTCTATTAAAAAATAAACGGTAAATTATCTGTAACAAATAAGATGAATATATATGAACAACTTAGAATATTTGAAAGGATAAATATAAAAAGTTGAACTTTATAGGAATATCTTTTCAGAGAGTGGTATGAAATTAATTTTATTTTTTTTAGAACATATTCGGTTCATGATTTGTAATTTTTTATTAAATTTTTATATTTTTTATTAAAAATATTCAAGCTATTGTCATACATTTTAAATTGAATAGTTGTAAAAAATATTAGTGAAATAATAATTATTATAGATTTTTAGATGGTTGAAATACCGAATTATCACTAGTTAGGAAGTATTCTCATTTTCGAATCCGATGAAAACTTTTAGCAGTTCATTAATAAGAGCATACTAATTTTTAACTATCTTTCAAATTCAAGCGACTTGATAAATTAATAATAAATTTATTATAATAAATATAAAATATATAATATTCTAAAAATATTAGAAATCTCGAATCAAATAGCCTTTTAAAATAGGTTATTTTTTAAATTAATAAATAATTTTTTATTATTATTTAAAATAATAATAATAAAAAATAAAGTAAATAATATACTATCATTCTCAAAATAATAATAATAATAATAATAATAATAATAAACCCTTTAATTGTTTGTCAGAAGAACTAAAGCATGTTCTCAGATGTGAAGCATCATTGTGTCTGTAAGAAAGAATGATAAAACACAAAAAAAAGAGCAAAGGAGGATTCCCAAAAATTTTTCAAAAAGGAAACACAACTATCTTGAAAACTGTGAACTTGCATTTTGATCTCTCTCTCTCTCTCTCTCTCTCTCTATCTCTCTCCCCCTGGTAAAGGAGGATTCCAAAATAAGGAAAAGAAAAAAAAATTAAGAAAAAACAGCTATTTATATTCATATCTATATCTATGGGCTTGTTTGACCTAAATTATAAAAAAGTAATTTTTATAAAAAAATAATTTTTATAGAATTAATTTTAAGTTGGAAAATTGATTTTGGTCAAAAGCTGTAGAGGGTTAGGCTGAGATCAGATAAAAAGTAATTTTTTTAATGTGATTTTTTAAAACTGTTTGGTACAAATTTTTCTTTATTTATAAATAATAATTTTTTTCTAAATTTTATTTTAAAATAATTTAAATTTAAATTTTAAAAAATAATTTAAAATTTGATATTTTAATTTAAATTATAAATTTGAAATTTAAAAATTAAAAATTTAAATTTTTAAATCAAAATTTAAATTTTTAATTTTTAATTTAAAATCTAAATTTGAAATTTAAAATTCATAATTTAAATTTAATAATTAAATTTGAAATCTAATCATAAATTTGAAATTTAAAATTTAAAATTATAAAATTTAAGATTTGAAATTTAAAATTTTAAATTGAAATTAAATAGCTAAATTTAAAATTTAAAATTTAAAATTAAATTTAACTTTAAATTTTAAATTTAAAATCAAAATAAAATTTAAAATTTGATTTCAAAATCAGAATCAGTTTTCAAGAAGCAGGTTTAAATGCTTCTGATTTTAGATCTAAAAAATTAAAAAATTAATTTTAAAAATCAAAATCAAATTTTAAAAATTTAATTGCCAAACACTCTATTAAATCGAAAATTACTTTTGAACCAAAAATCACTTTCCAAAAGTTTGGCTAAACAACTACTATATCAGTATTATTACTTATAAAAGTGGAATTTTTAAGGTTATTTTCTTTCCCAAAATGCCACTCCGCATAAATACTATCCCAATCACATACTTGCAATATCATTCATTCAACTTTGATGGATATGTATATCACAGCCATAAAATTTTTATTTTATTTTTAAATTATCATAAATTTTATTAATCTTTAGTCATTGGATCTAATCCAGTGGTTGACAAATTAAGTATTTGCCACTTTTTAATCACAACAATTTTCAGATGGTTTGCATATTTTCAAAATTATAATTTGGGTCAACTCTCTTTGCGCTAAAATCTTCCATTGATAATAACAAAGAGAAAACAACTCTCAACCATAAGCCATCTTGTAATGCCTCTAAAACTTCATATTTTTTTATTAATAATAATTTTATTTTTAAATTTTAAAATTAAAATTTTTAAAGTTATTTTATATAAAAAAATTTATAGGTTTGCGTTTTGGCAGAAGTTTGCAATTTTTTTAGTTTTGTAGATGTTCTCCGATTTTTTAAAATACTAACCAAATATATTTATTTTTTATTTTCTATTTTTTTTTCTTGTTTTTGTTTTTGTTTTTTTTTTTTTTTTGCCCAAGGTTCTTCTTCCGCTTCTCTTTTCCAAACTCGCCGTCTTATTCCTAGGCCTGCCACGCTAATCCGATGCGATGTTCAAGCCGTCGCCACCCCCGCTGCCGTCATGGACCCCGCCAACGTGCCGCCGGCGCCTCGACGCCGTGCTCGCTCCCTCCGCTCCCGCGTCTACCCCTACGCCCATGCCCACGCGTATTTGATGGGCACAACGTCGTGTACACAGGCGCAGGTGCGGGTGTAGGCACAGCAAGAGCGGGCGCGGCTTCGAAGGGCAACGCTCCGACAAGGTTGATGGCGATGGCGTCGAGGGTGGTGGTTGTGATAGAGGGCAAGAAAGAGATTATAATAGTAAAAAAAAATATACAAAAACTAAAAAAAAATAAAAAATATAAATATAAATAAATAAATAAATAAATAAATAATATTTTTAATTTTTTACAGAAAATATCAAAAATTAAAAAAGAAGATAAAATTGTATTGTTTCAGAAAAAATTTACACTGTTTTAAACAATAATTGCACTCTTTAAAACAAAATTTGTACTATTTGATATGAGAGTAATACTTTTCAGATCAAAATTATATTTTTTGAACGAAAATTATACTATTTTTTTTCCTTTTTTTTTTTCGCTTCCTAGTGCTTTTTCTGCACCCACATGGGCTAACGACACGCGGTGAAGGTGGAGGAGAGTGCAGCGACGCCAAGAAGAGGGCGGCGGAGGCGGAGACGACACGCTTTGCCTCCGACCTGCGGGGAGTGTACAGGCACGGGCGAGAACCTCCGCCTCACCTCCGCCCCTACCAATGCGCGCGAGCGCGGTGGACAACGTTGCGGGCGTGGAAGCGAACACGGCAGGAGCGCGCAGGCATGGCGAGAGTAGGTGTGGCGCTCCGACAACGTTCATGGTGACAGCGAGGGCGGTGGCCATGATAAAAGGCAAAAGAGAGATCGTGATAGTATAAAAAAAATACAAATAATAAAAAATAAAAATAAAATATATATATATATATATATAAAAGATTAAAAACCAAAGAAAAATAAAAAAGAATATGAAGTTGTACTGTTTCAGATGAATATTATACTATTTTAGATAAAAATTACACTCTTTGAGACAAAAATTACACTCTTTGATATAAGAGTTGTAATTTTTAGATATAAATTGTATTCTTTAGGTAAAAGTTATATTATTTTTTCTCATTTCTCCTCCTTTCTCTCTGTTTTTTCGTATTTTTTCTGCGCCGGTAATGCCCGGTGGAGGTGAAGGTGGAGAAGAGCGCGGCGGAGGCGGAGGCAACTCACTTTGCCTTCGCCTAGCGTGGGGTGCGCGAGCTCGGGCGAGGACCCTGCGCCTCGCCTCCACCACGCCCACATGCGTCGGTAGGGGCGAGGGTAAGGCGGGAGGTGCGCGAGCTACCCTCTTCTCCGGCATTACTATGTTTTCTTTCACCTCTACCACGCGTCGCCCGCCCTGAAAAAAAATATGAGAAAGCGGAGGGGAAGGAGGAGGAGACAAATAATATAACTTTTACCTAAAGAGTGTAATTTTCGCCTAAAAAATATAACTTTCATCTTAAAAAAAGTAATTGTTGTATCAAATAGTGTAACTTTCGTTTAAATAGAACAAAATTCTTCTAAAAGAGTACAATTTTATTTTAATAGTATAATTTCATCTCGTTTTTTTCTTTTTTTCTTTTTTTTGGTTCTTGACCTATCCTATAGGAAAAAGTGATTTTTTTTTTATTTTTTTTATTCTTAGTTTTTTCTACTCTTTTTATTTTTTTTCCGCTATGGCAACTTCTTCCCCGTCTTTTACCACAGCCACCGCCCTCGCCGCTGCCATGGACCCCACTGGACCACCGCCCTTCGAAGCCGGATCTGCTCCCGCTATGCCTGCACTCGCGCCCGCAATGTTGTGCTCATTAGATACGCATAGGCGTAGGCGTGGATACGGGCGTGGCGGGAGTGAGTGAGGAAGTAGTAGCCCCGATTCCCATGCAGCTTTCCCCATGACTCACGGTGTGGAACACCTATTAGTGGTGTGTCGGACCCGCAACGCGTCAAATGCACGCGTTGGACGGACTCTGTGAGGCTTCTTGATTGAGCCTGCCTTCCGGCTATTTTCGTTGGATTTTAGAAAGGGTTTCAGGCTAATCCGAGGCTGGATTTGGATTCAGCACGGAAAAATGTTGAAAATCGGCTATTTACTCGTGTTTTTCTGAGTCCGGATGCCCAAAAACGGACACCCGAAAGTTTTCTGCGCATTTTGGTGGATGGGGGAAACCATGGACCGGCCGGATGCCACGTGGCGGCCGCTGATTGGTTGGCGCACACGGCGCGGTCCACAGAGAAGAAGCGCTGGTGCATGGACCGGGCGCGGGGGGGCACATGGCAGCCTCAGATTCGCGGGTTGACGCGGTGCTGTCCACGGCGTCAAGCGGGATGGCGCATGGACCGGGACGGGCCACGTGGCGGCATGTGAGTGGTCGGCTCTGGAACGCGCGGTCCACGTATCAGGGGGAGCAGGCGGGGCAGGTGGGGGCAGGCGGGGGCAGGTGGCCGCCGTACGCGGGGCGCCACGTGGCGCCCGGCGATTGGTGGGCGCCACCCACCCCACGCACCCCGGTCGGGCCACGTGGCGGGAATCCATTGGCCCCGCACACGCTATCCGCTATTCGGGACACGTGTCAGGGCCAGGTTGATTCGGGCGCTGCGCGTTTGGCTCCCGTGGGCGCATTTCTGGCAACCGAAAGATTCGGGTGCCCGAAAATTGGGCCCAAAAGCCCATTAAGTGAGTTTTTTGGTTTTTTTTGAGTGGGCCTATAAATAGGCCACTCTCTTGGGCCTTTTAGCTCTTTTTCCCGAACTCCCCTGCGACAGAGCCTTCAAGCTAACTTATTCTTCATCTTGTGCTGCATCTCTTGAAGGAGTTTCGGAATTTTTGGAGGCCGCGGCATCGACGTCTTCGGCGATTCGGCGCAGTGCGATGTTCTTTCTTCGGCGGTCCTTTTCGTCGCGTTTCGATCCACGAGGTCCCCAGAGCTGCTCCGAAGAAATTTTTGGACGATTTTCACGGCATCGGTTTCACGAGAGGTACATCTCCGTTTTTCTTGTTTTCGACTCCTCTCAGTTTTGAGTTTTTATTTGGGTTTTGGGGACATCTTTGAACCCCTTTTCTGCTGGTAATTTTCTTGGACAACGGATCTTGTCAGATTTTTATCTCCGAGGTCGGTTATCGGATTTCAACATGTAAGGACTCGATCGACATCTACGCTTCGCGAGGATCGCCGCCGTATTTTTATTAGAATTTTTGGAGATCATCTCGCAGGTGGTGGTGGTATTTAAGCATTTTCTGGACTGATTTTTATAGCAGTGTTGTGATTGTGGGAAATATTGCTTACCGCGATGTTTGGACCATATCTTTGTACTTAGGAGGAGTTTTCTGGTGTTTTTGGACTCATTGGAATCGTAGAAAACCGAGGATTATTCCCGTTCAGTTTCAGCCTGTTTGGACCTTGGATTGATGCACACTTCCAGGTGGGTTGCTTCGTCTTCAAAACCGGTGGACGGTTCATTAATTCTATTGTATAGTAAACATGCATGATTGTGAGATGTGTTAGGAAGCATGTTAGAGAGAGAGGGTTGATGCTCCTTGTGTTGCTATTATGATTATGTTGATTATTGCTTCCTAATTATGTTAAATTAAATGTTATTATTAGAACTTGACCTAGCACCCTGTCATATGATGCATGTCAACCAGACTAGTAGAAAACTCCAACTTGGGCTAGTTTATTTATGCTTTAGACACTCCCACATATTTTATTCTTGTCACCTGGACTTCGAGTTTTCTCGCCCGAGTAGTGGGCTGAGTAGTCAGGTTGTCGTGGGATGCATGTTACACTCGTACCTAGGGGCCGAGTGGAGTCTGGTAGCTGTGTTTAGATCAGTACTTGTCCTGGGAGCCGTCTGAGTCGACGGTGGGTCCCGGCTGTGTGAATTTCCAGCCAGTGAATGAGCGATGTGATGTTGGTTACTGTCGATCTTGTTGATCGTGGATTTGGACTATAGCCTGCATGAGCCGCATTGAGCTCGACAGAGATGCGCGGATACTTTTCTCAGTGGGGTCGCGCCCCTCGAGTGCCGCTCCGGAGCTAGGCCTGTTACTTTGCTATCGCGACTTGTCGATGCAGTCCTTCTGGCTGGGCCCTTTTTGGGCAGTCACGGACGCCCTACGTAAGTCCAATCCTCCGTGAATGTAATGGCAGTAGGTGGGCGCAGGTTTGACTGGACCCTATGTGGCAGTCAGTATAGATTGGGTGATCGTATTATTGAGATATAGTAGATACATCATGTTTCCATCTGTATCACTCCTTAAGCATTTAGATAGAGGCATAGTAGCTGTAGAGTTATTTTCCAGCCCTTTTCTTTTCAGTACTGCATTTGTTACTTTATGCCTCTAGTAGACTTAGTGGGCAGACCGTCGGGCTTGTTGGCGGTACCCATTGAGAACTACGTGACGGTGTAGTTCTCACACCCATGGTTGGTGACTTTTCTAGGGACCTCTACTCCAGTTCCTGCTGCTCCTGTTGCTGATCCTTCTGACCGAGGTAAGAGAATCGCGAGTTAGATCCCTACCAGTCTTCTGCGAGAGAGTAGATGTACCCCTTTTGGTGATGTACTAGTACTGTCAGTGATTCTGGAATGTATATTGTACTTTTTACTTTTGAAAATTTATTTTGGAGAGACTTATGTATTGTGAGGATCTGGCATATACTATTTGGAGTTGTATGTATTTATTTTAGTAGTTTACTTTTCCGCCCTGATATCTGTATAGTGTAGTATGATCTTTTTGCAGGTTAGTCGCTTCGTCTATACGGGGCTTCCCGTATGAGCGGCGGATCTGTTAGCGAGCCCGGGTCGCAGTTTCGACGCCGGGACGTTACAGCGGCATTGAAGGGAGGCGCTTCAGCAGGGTTCATGTTGACGGCTTGAACGTCACGTGGGACGAGGGTGGCGGAACGTAAGAGCAAAATAGTGAGCTCGTGAAGAAAACAAGGTGGAGAAAGACAAATCTGAGTAAGAAAAAAAAAAAATAGAAAGAGAAAAAAATAAAAATATTTTAATCAATTTTTTTAAAATCTGAATCAAATAAAAAAGATGATTCATTTTATCAAAAATACAAAACCGATAAAATTTTTATACAAATGAGCCAATTTTTAATAATTTATTAATAATTAATCAATCAATAGCCGTTATATTTAACAAACATTTTATACATCGAGAATAAGATGAAAAGTTTAGGGGTTTTTTCTAAGTCATATAGTCGAGGATCCTCAGCGCTTCCTATTTAAAATTTTTCAAACTTTATGTTTGTAGTGATTTTTTATTCGTTTTAGATAAATAGCTAGAAATTATTTTTTAAAAATACAAACGATAACAACAGATAATTTAAGACGGTTAAATAAGAGCATCATGGAAACTCAAAAACCAAGGTAGCATGCAAAATATAATTTATTCTATCAAATAAAAAATGAAATAATTTTATTAATATATTTTGCGCCATTTGAATGACATACTAGCAAAAATAAATGAATCTAAAATAATTAAAAAAGAAAAATTAAAAAAAAAAAAACACATATTACATTGTTTTGGATGCGTGCGAGGTGACATCCATAAACTGGAACATCTAAATGTCCCCATCGAAAATTTTGTGCAACTATCAACACCAAATAGATTTCTCGATTTTTAAGTCCACGTAGTAAACTCAAATTGCACTAAATTTTCAATTATGCACTCAATATGTTACCTCTAAATTAAGCAACAAGCACATAAAATCCAATTCAAAACAAAAAGAAGGAAAAAAAAAAAAAAGCTCTCAATTTTCAAAAAGCCGAAGAGTAGAAGACGATGTAAAAGGAATTACACCCGAAAATACTTGCGAACGAGGAAGAAGACCATCGGATACGAACTGTACAACTTACGTATTACATGATTAAAAATTGCTGAACATGGCGATATACTCCGGCCGACCACCATCTATATTTTCTGGGAAAGGATAAAGTCTTTGCAAAGTTATTCTATGTGCTCCATTCACCTCAATGTCTCCTCCAGATATCCTCTTATACATACAAATTTGTCGTAGGCCGCATTTCCACCTCAATGTCCTCTCCTCAGAACCGAAAGAAACCCACCTGACGATTTTTCCTTGAGGCGTTCCACGGGCTCATCTCCGACCTGTTCCACATGGTTGAAGACGAAAATTAAAATCAGAAAGTCAAAAGGATCTAAGGAGAAAAACTAAGGAAGATTTGGACGTAGTACCTACCTCCTTGACTAGATGCTGAAGAGTCTCTAGTATTTCAGAAAAGTCCGGCCTTTGAGTTGGGTCTTGCTGCCAACATCTCTCAAGAAGCTCAATAAGCTTAGGATGGGTATTCTTCGGGATTGTAGGTCTCAGACCCTGCAGAGAAAGGAGAGAGAATCAAACAGCTTTTCAAAAGAACAAAGAACAAGTCCTCTGAGAAGTGAAAAAGAAAATTTAATTAAGATGACATAAAAAATTTTGGGTAAAGAACGTGCAGTTTGAAAGATTTGGTTATAAGATATATCTGGGAAGGGCATATCAGGCATAAACAAATGAAGGAAAGAAAATATTAATGAAAACTTTACTTTTTAAGCTTTTGGCAGTGTGGCCCCTCAGTGTTTGAAAATCTTAATTAAACGATCCTGAAGTAAATTTGATTTTGTAACTCCCTACGCCTACTTAAATCTAAATTGCAATGCTACTTGGAGATTTAAAGCAGTGAGCAGATCATTTTTCCGAGGGAAAGCAAGCAGATCATTACCCTAGTTAAATTTAAGTTACAGCTTGAATGACGGTCATTGAGCCAACATTTTATTAAGTCCCTGAGTACTCAACACATTCTTTTGTTAACACCCATTTGTACATGATGCATACCAAAATAAATATCTTTAACTAGCAACATGGGATTCCAGATGCTTCAATGAGTTTAACTTCATCAATCCTACATATCCTGAGGTGTTTTATATTTGTAGAATTCATTACCGACTGATAGTTTATGAGTTTATCCAGGAAAAGGCTGCCAAGATCTGGCCATGTTATTCTGCTTCCCACTGCAAGTGCTCTCCAAGGCAAATGTATTTGTAACACTAGATTATCTTAAAATGACGGAAAAAGCCTTTCAGGAAGAACTAATATACATTGTCTTAAAAATCAAACCTCAAATTTTAGAAACATGACTAAGCAACAAGGGAACTATAAACAAAAAGACTTGTTTTCACAGAGTAGAAATAATTTTTTGGACAGTATATAAAAGATCGAGAAAGGGTGCGTACCTTTTGAACCACACCTACAGCTGCTTGTAATGGTGTCAGGTATTCATAAGGAATCTGCAAGAGTAGAAAGTTAAATAGTGATCATTCAATTAACTAAAAGGTGCATTCATATTAAATTACCAAGGTATAGCAGCTGAAAAATTGTGTATTTACCTTTCCTGTAAGCAGCTCCCATAGCAAAATTCCAAAGCTAAATACATCAGCTTTGTGATCATAGGGCTTATGTTCAATGACCTGTAGATAAAAAAAGAGATTTAAGTGTAATACTACAAACTTAAAAAAAAAAAAAAAAAAAAAAATTAAATTTACTAATAAAAATACAATAGTAGATTAAATCTCTTCAATTGTTTGACAGTAAAATGTTTTCCAAGAATTGCTGACAAAATGAAAAGTGGAGAATCAACTCCTTCTCTAGGCCAATTCTGACAAAAAGTCTGCATTACTACGTGAAAATCCTCTATTAGACTGGGCCATGAACACATAAAAAAAATGACATTAAAGCATGAAATTCCAACTACAATCATAGTTTTTTATTTGATTTCTTTGCTCCCCAACTTCAGCTTAAAAGTTATGGCAACATTTTTGTCTCTTTAGCAAAGATTTAGTGTCGTAGCACAGGATTGTGCCAAAAACTTATTAGCACGGTACGGCACGGTGTGTGCCATACCGTGCCGATGCGTGCCGGCCACAAAAATGCTTGCGTGGCTACACACTATGACATAATATATATATATATATATATATATATATATATATATATATATATATATATATATATATATATATATATTATGTCATAGTGTGTAGCCACGCAAGCATTTTTGTGGCCGGCACGCATCGACACGGTATATATATATATATATATATATATATATATATATATATATATATATAGCACCAATATATTCTATTGCTTATTTTTTTATAAAATCTGTTGCATTTTATTAAGATAACTACAACAAATATCATTTATCAACCATAATCAACAGACAGTTTAGTTGATTCACTATCTATACGCATTTGTATAACGGAAGGCTTACATGAACTATGATATCAAGTAACAACCGTGTTCGGAGAGAACAGTGTTTCATTGTTCACCTTACAATCATATAATTATATACTTTGACATCTACGCACACAACTGACTCCACATTTCTTAACACTTCAACTTCGTACATTAATTTACATTAAAGAAGAATTGAGCACCTAATTCAATAGAGATTGCAGGTAGTATGTAAGTCAAAATAAGTTGGAGATATTACCTCAGGAGCCATCCAACGGTATGTCCCAGTTTCTGCAGTCATAACTCCAGACTGAGCTTTAACACGTGCAACACCAAAATCAGCAACTTTAACAACCTGTAAGATAGATGTGTTATATGTAAAATTAAACAGAAATACTTCAATGCAATAGGATCTACTGTCCAAACTACTAGGAATTCCTAAGGATGATGAAGTGTTGTGAAACTTGAGGTAGGCAACACGGCAACACCATAAGGATGAAAATTGTACTGCTGTAAAATAATCTAAGATATATATTTGCAAGTACAAATAGTTAACATAGGAATATAATTGGTACATCAGCTTGTCACTAGCCCAAACAAGAGTTATAGCATGCCTATTTTTAGCTTCATGGAGCCCTATTATCTTCCCCTATCCTCTAGGTAGCCTAATTCTTAATAGATTATATATTGAAATGCCAAAAGAGAAAGCAGGTAAAGTGGCATGTCATTATAAATAACTAAGAACATGCTAAACCAAGAAAAAATTATTATTAAATAACTTCTGCCAGTATACTTTGGTTCTACGATTATTTGACAGCATCTTTTGAAATCACTTGCCTCATTTTCATCCATAAGAAGATTGGCAGCCTTCAAGTCTCGGTGGATAATATTATTTTGGTGCAAGTAGTTCATTCCCTTTGACACATCAATTGCAACTCGGAGTAAAGCTGGAAGTTTGAAAACACCTTTATGTTTATGGAGGTAGTCGTATACACTTCCCCCTGACATAAACTCTGAGGACAATACACCAGTCAAAGTAAGAAACATTCCATACTATCAATATTGCCTTACATGAATGATAGACTAAAATACCGAAAACCAATGACCAGGCTCAAGTTTCTTCAATCATTGCTTGTACCTGTGACAATACATAAGCTTGGAGGTTTAGTACATGCGCCAATAAACTGCACGACATTCTTGTGGCGGACCTTCCTGCAAGCATGAAAAAAATAAGGGAAACAAACACAGAAGAAAGATAAACTGTGTACATACCAAATTATTTCATGCAATAGTTTGGGGATTTATCCCTCACCATCGCCTGATAGATTTTAAAATTCAAATATAAGAGGTCTCACATCTACGGAAGCTCATAAGAAAAGATCCTTTTGATTTATTCCTTGCATGCTTTTTACTCTCCTGTTTCTTTCTTCTGTCCAATTTACATATTCCATAGAAAACTATAGAGCAATTCAGATCATTGCCCATAATACAAATCCGAAGTAGTTTTCTTTTGGTTTTGTTTCCAACAACCAGGCTGAACAAGCCCTAAAAGTGTTGTCTAAAGATTAGGGTAATGATTTTGAAAGAAATGCTAAAGAAAATACCAGCAAACATGCCGAAAATGCTAAAAAAGTGTCAACAAGAAAAATATAATATGTTAAGTAAACAGATTTGCATGTTAAGACATTAGCAACTAGGTTTTAGCAAAAATTCAAAGCATCAAAAGAGTTACATATGATAGCACAGATGAAACAACAACAGAAAAAATCCAGGAAAAGAGAACACAAAGTAATTGTTTATAATTAAACAATCATATAGTTTGCATAAAGTGAAATGCGGGACAAAACTGAATAAAGTTCACTTAAGCTACTATCAAGTTAAAGCAGTGTTTCTTAAACAAACCTCATAATGTAAACTTCCTGCGCAAACTCATGCTGCATGTCAACATTTACGCGCTCAGGTTTGAGTACTTTAATAGCAACATCTTGACTACAGTATGTACCCCGATACCTGGAAAGCAACAGAATGAAATAATGAATTAGATAAAACAAGATAACTTTCAGATGTTAGAACTTATGGATCACTCATGAAAGAGTGATCCGTGAGGGTTTAATATTAGAACTTACAGATCACCATATGAACCCGATGCCACTTTGTTTCCAAACTGTAGCAGTCCAATATCAATTTCCCATACATCAGTCCCATCTGTAGGTATTTCTACATGGTTAGATGGTATATTCTCCTCCACTTGCATATTTTCCATTGTAGGCGACCATGAATTAGACATAGACAATGATTGTGTCTGTATAGTATGTTAAACTGAGTCAGAAAGTTCAACACTGCTGATACTAAAAGCAATATAACTAAATGAGGAAATGCCAACAAGAGTTCAAAAAGGGTGACTAGAAGAACAACAAAGAACAAATGATATTAAACATGAGGGTGTAGAAGAGTAGAATACACATGTGCCAAAAGAGAAAAAAGACTAATAAAGTAATGAGAATGAGAAATTTAAGACTCCAAGTTTGGAAAATAATGGAATTACAAATGTCCTATATATAATTAATATGACAACTAAGATTTTGGAAAAGCAACGATAGATCTGATGAGAAAAGAGACAGGATTGCCAGGGCAACCAGCCAGTCTAAGTCAAAAGATTTGCTCTAACTGCCAGAAAGACTATCTAGGCAGCTTCTACGTCAAAGCAAAAAAACAAAAGCCTAAAGGAGTCGGAAGAACATAAACAAAATTTGTAATAAAAGGTCTGGAGATAGATTTAGTTATCTCGATTTTTCTCCTGCTTTTCCCTTTAAAAAGAAACAATTTTCAACGTGAAAACAGACAAAAGTTCTAGTCTGTCAGCACCAAGGTTTGGGAAGATCCTTTTCTTTTCTCTGATTTGCATAATAAATCTACCATTAATCACATTATAAATCATAGATACCAAGTAGCACACAAGAAAAGAACAGCCAACATAAATTTTAAAAGAAGAACAAGAAGACGACGATGATGATGCTGATATGAGAGGGTCCATATATCAAGATATGAGAGACCTCGATCTTGTCAATCTCCATCTTCAATGCTTCCTTAAGCTGCTCTGTCTCCTAAACATATAACAATAACAAGCTCATTTTATTTAATACAAAAATCTAGAAGTAACAACTATCTCAATTACTCTAAGACCTAGTTTGGCAATGTGTTAGCTAAGAGAACCATGTTTATACTATGGAAGGTCCAAAATTTTCAAAAGTGCTTTCACTCTTTTCTTCATTTACACTGTAAAATTGCGGTTGCGATTGCAACTGCAATTTTAAAACATCGGAGAAAGAAAGATTGCAAGCGTTTTTGGATTTCTTGGGCCTTCCATACTATAAAAATGTTGCATTTAGCCATCACATTACCAAAGTCGCCTAAATGATAGGAAAAGGCATCTAACAAAAACATGAACAAACAAAAGAAAAAAAAAAAAAAAAAAAAAAAAAAAAGAAACTGAACATACGATTTTCATATTGAAGACATATTTTTTCACTCTTCTCAAACTATAGAAAAACTTCAATACATGATTATATTTACTACCAAATGTTCAGTAACACTATAAGCAGAACATTACTTCAATATACAGCTTGTTAACCAAGTTAATTTCACTTTCTGATGCTAAAAGTGAAAATTAAAATGAACAAATTGCTGGTCTAGCTAGTACATATATCATGAAGTTCCTATTAAGAAG
The DNA here is from genome assembly GCA_029168755.2 of Tillandsia fasciculata. Classification (NCBI taxonomy): domain Eukaryota; kingdom Viridiplantae; phylum Streptophyta; class Magnoliopsida; order Poales; family Bromeliaceae; genus Tillandsia; species Tillandsia fasciculata. Next base: position 20,081,266 of record CM054945.1, on the reverse strand, counting down.
GAAAACTGTATATAATAATACATGACAGATTTCTTAGCTCTTCAGTAAGGAGTCTGACATAAATCTGAGACATGGAGAGTACCTCATGATGCCAGCCAACAACAACAAAGACATCTAATGAGTAGCCATCATTTGTTGAAAATGCATGTGCTTCTTGAATGTTCAGACCGAGCTCACCAAGTACAGAAGTAAGCTGGAAATATGCGAACAAAATAATCAAACCTCAAGTTTATAACATGAACAATAAAATGTGATAACTTCGGCCCAAAATGGTCATTCATGATTCTTAGTACCCAAAGGATAGAATTAACTTCTAAAGAAACAAGCATAATGAAACAAATGCACGCATACGCAGGCAAGCACACGCACACGCACACACAGGCAAGAAACAAGCAAACAAATAAATAAATTAACAAACGCAAATATGAACGTGTGCGCTGTTGCTTGTGAATATCCAAATGAGCTAAAATGCACGCATAAAAGAGCATTCATATATGCCATTTTCTGCTGTAGCACCACCAAGAATTCTGTATGTTACTCTACCTGACACTATGATACAGAAAGAAAATAGGATATTGAAACACATGCCTAGTGCTTAGACAACACTGTATACACTGCTTTCTGGATGCATGTCAGAGGAATAAAATTGATTTGCTTATCATCCACGCTATCCAGCTGTAAATACAAGCACAAAATTCTATATTTGTAGTGTTTCCTTCTGAATTGAAAACTTGTTTATGGCATAATGTCGAAAAAGCATTACTAGAAATAGTGGCATAAAGAAATTGAATAAAACTTTCATATACAGTAAGATGCCAGCTAGGTAGGTAGAAAGCTAATAAATATTGTTTCCTACTTTTCCTTCTATAATCTTTAGCTTCAGTTCCTTCCAGTCTTTTTCCTTTGTTTTCACACTCAAGCTATTTGAGATCAAACTATTCTTTATGCTTTTTCTCTTATAAATCTTTTCTTACTCTCCAAACTCCTGTGCTTCCTCTTGTGTTCCCTCTTTTTTCCCTCTGTCTTTTCTCTCATTTCCATTTCTTTCTTCTTAAAGCTTTCCACCTCCCAAGGAAGTATATTGAACATTTCCTTCATTTTCTCCCTTCTACATCTAAGCTGCCCAAGTACTATTAGTTTGCTACATCAGTCCAGCCTCAAGACAACACTAAATAGAAAGCCACAAACTATATAACACAAACAATCAGTTCAGCATCATGACAAGTGTATAAAAAATTAAAAACTAAAAGATAAGTTCTTCAATTTAACTTATTAAACTTACAAAATAGCCAATTTAATGTTGGCAATAATTGATCAATAGTTAACTCTGAACAAGAATATTTAGAATAAAGATTCTCAAACAATTGCAGAAACTGAAATGCAGTTGGATCGCCATCTCAAAACAGCAGTTTTACCTGACTAAGAAGCTTTGGCTTGTCATCCGCTGAAAATGTTATTTCATGCATGGGCCTAATGAGAAACAAGAAACATCAGTACATTTTGCTCATAAGAGGGAAGCTTCATCTGTTGAAAAAGTTAAAGAGCCATAAAACTACATCTCCTTCACAAGCTGATTCAAACATAAAAAACCCAGCATTTTCAAATGATAGCTGAGAGTACATTACAGTCCAAGGTTAAACATAATAAAGAAATAAAAGGAAACGGAAAAGTAGGAGGTAAAAAAATGAAAGTGACCCGGCATCAGGATTTACATTCAAACTCAATACCATTGACAATAATGGATGCTACTGACTGCACCATGCAAATGAATTAAAGGAGAAATTAACCAAGAGATATGATGAAGATCTAATCGAAGTTTGATTGAGAGGAGCACCACAGAAAAGCACTAGTATTTGGGCTGTTTGAAAAGCGGCAACCAGATACATGGTTAACGAGAACAAATAGCTCTACAATAAGCCTGCTCTTTCAGAGAGGACTGAAGGATTACGCCAGTAGTATTTGAAATATACATCTTAAGCATAAATAATAATCATAAGAAAAGTTTAAAAGAAAGAAAATAGAAGTAGGTTTCTGTGTTAAAGCCAGTTTATTTAGAAAAAGAATTACAGAATTGCTAGGAGTATCAACATGCTCACCAAAACTGAAATTTGCATTTTAAACAATAATCATTTACATTCATTCATGAAATTCAATGCAAAGTTATCATCCAATGGTTGATAACATTGTACCACCATTATTACTGTCCGGAAGTCATTACTGTCCAAAAGATAAAAGAAAACACGTGTATATCAGGTGAAAAAAAAAAAAAAAAAAAAAGATAATATAAAATAGGAATAACCTGGCAAAGTATTGAACAGTATCTGCAACACTACTATTTTCTTGAGCATGAGACTTGCATGCTTCAAGGGCAAGGGCCTCAAGATTTGGAGATGAACCAAAGGCAGGAGGAGGATGAACACTGAGAACCATATAACAACAATTTAAGAGAAAAGAGAAGAGATGCTGAAAAGACGAGCAAATTTGCATGCCCTACCAGACAGTTACAGTGAACAAAAATTATATTGTTTTTACTTTTAGAAAACTTGAAGGGCAAGAAGATGGAAGTGTACCTATGCCTATTAAAATAACTAGAAGCAACTTCTTTTCCAGCTGTATGAGAATTAACTAAGTCGGCCTGATTTCCATCTTGAATCGGAGGTACCTTAAAAACAAAAGTTTGTCAGATGGCAAATATCACATACACGGTAATTACTACAGGACTAGAATTAATAACACCATCACAAAGTGAGATTTGCAGTGAAGAATAATACATCTCATTATGAAAACAGCTAAAACTCTCTAACTTTTACGCAAGGAAGGAAAAAAAAATTGATTGATCATTGATTCACTCGATGTAGTTATATACTCTGCCAAATCAATAACCAACCTAGCTCAAGTGCCCTCGATAGATGGAAAGAGTATCAGAAATCAGAGTAATTCAACAACTGAAAAAGTAAATGCTTACTGGAATATCATCAACAAACAAGAAACAATAGCAGAGAAAGGCAGAAGCTTGTAAAAAATGAAAATAATCATTCAGCTGGAGTAAAAGTCACAAATGCATAGATAGCAAACTAAAGAGCTTGGGTAGATGTAATTACTAATAAACTGAAAATGAATAAAAGCATATCAAAATGGAGGAAAGAATCAAATCCTGATCTTCAACTCAAAGTCGATAACTTCAAGAAACTTAGCTTCAGATGTATGGAAATTTTTGCTCAGTGCCAAAGCAGTATCATCCATTTACCATGATTTATTGTGTTTCTTGCTACCAAAAACAACTAGCAAGCATTAGTGACAAGAGTCAACAAAAATGTAGCGTAAAGCATCTGGTGATTTTGACATATAATAGTAAATGTAATAACATATGTAATACTAAAAATAGAATATCTCCGAAAAGCAATACCAGAAAAATAAGCAACAAAACCATGACTACCAGCATTAACCAATTAAATAGCAAAACTTGGGACGACGAGGGCAAGACGGCGACGGATTCAAGGCATCATTCACCTGAACTACTCGCACAGATAAAGCAGGCCGATTGGAGGGATCGCGGGCCTCCTCGAGCAATCTCTTATGAATCAAAACATCCTCTGCCCGCTCAACGTTCACATCCATTGCGTACCTGCAGCATTAAAAGTTCAACAACCAGATCACAAACAGATTGCGAGCAAATCAAACGGAAACAAATAACCCCCTCAAATACAACACCAAAGCGTCGAAAACCAGGTCCACCACTGTTCATATGTACCGTAATCGGTTAATATCTTCTGATCAGATCAAATTACGATTACCCTAATCTAAACGAGTAGAGTATTGATCTAGAGAGAGAGAGAGAAAGAAAGATCAAACCGAGCAGGGAGGCGATTGAAGTGAGCCCAGAGCTCGTCGTCGAAGGAGGGGGAGAGCGCCTCCGCCACATTGGCCTCGCGGAGGCGGCGGAGCACCTGGTTGTACACCTCGAGCTTATACCGCTGCTGCTGCTGCTGCTGCTGCTGCTGCTGCCGCGGCGGCGCCGCAGCCGCCCTGCTGCTGCAGCTATCCGCCGCCTCGTCCTCCTCCATCGCCATCCACCGAACCCCTCCACACCAAACCAACACGAACCAGATCAAAGCGAGATCTTCCTCTTCCCCTACCTGTCCCTCTTCCTCTACCTCTGCTTCTAGGAGACGAAGCGCTCGAGACCTCGATCAGGGACGCGATCGCCTCGCTCCATGGATCACGAGGAGGGCGAGGGTTTGAAGAGAAAAAGAGTGTGGACCGTAATAAAGGGGAAGAGATATAGAACAGGAAAAGAAAGTAACGGAGAGAGAGAAAGAGGAGACGAAGAAGAGTGTGAGAGGAGAGAGAAACGGGAATCGTGCGCAGCGGAGGAGATTTTGTATTTTATTTTTATTTGTTTATTAGCTGTAAATTAACTCACTAATTATGTAACGCATTAATTGTTCATTTTAACTTTTATATTTATGATGATTATGTTTTTTTTTAATTGGTTAGAAATTAGAATAGTGTACGACACCAATGCAGTATCTCAGTGTAGGGTCTATCTTGGATTTGCTGTAATAATGTTGATCGTTATTCGTATTCGAACGCTGTACCAAAATTCTGATAGTTATCCATAATTTAATTTAGAATTAATTACATATATATTTTTTAAAAAATATATTAAATAATAAATATATTTTTATAAAATTTAATTTTTATATTTATTTTTTTAAAAAAAACAATATTATTCATATATATATATATATATATATATGTCTGTTAGAAAATTTTAATTAATTATAGATTAAATAAATTTATTTTTTTATTTTTTTATTTTTTTATATTATAATTATTAAAATACCTATAATATTTTGAAAATAGTAAAGAGAGATATTTTTATAATAATTTTAAAATTTTGACTTTTAGAGGAATATATTTATAAGAGTAAAATAGATATTTTATCTATATTCGATTAAAATAAATCAAAATTTTACAGTAAAAATTAGATTTAAAAAAAAAATAAATATTAATTTTATATATTTTAATAAATTAAATTGCATGTTCCTTATTTATACTGTATAGAAACTAACACTTTAGACCTTAATTTTTAATTTATTATAATTTTTTATTCAAATTTTATAATTTAATTTATTAAATATTAATATATCTTAATGTTAAAATAACATAGCAATAATTTAATATATATAATTTTTAAAAAATAAAAATAAATATGAATATACAACTTATACTACACCTAATATATCGTGATGAACGTAGATGTATAATTAAAATATTTTATTTTACGACAAGAGTGATATTTTATATCTTTATGATTAGCTCTTGTATCTACTAAGTAAGAAAATACAAAAATGTTCACTACTCTAATAAACTTAACTCAATAAAGAAAAAGAAAACACCATTTGCATGCAATAAGGCATGTTAGATATAAGTACACGTTTATTGTTACCATTTGCATGTACTAAGACATGTTAGATATAAGTACACATATATTATTATCTAAAGAGTGTTAGATATAAGTACACATATGTTATTATCTAAAGAGTCCCGTGGGAAATTTTTGTACTCCCATTATAGATAAGAGGAGTTAAATTTGTTCGATATACAATAAAATTATTTATTTATTTAAATCACTAAATTACAACTCGAAAGAAACTTTGATGATAGATATATATAATAGAATAATAATAATAAAATTAAATATATATCAATATTAATTTAATTATAAATAAAATTATAAAATAACTCATAAAGCGTTATAGAAAAAAAAAAAATGATAAACTGTAAAAGTGAAAAAATTAATTACGATACGAATATTATCACTCAAACTTTATAATTTGATACAAATATTACCGATCAAACTTTATAATTTGATTTCTATCTTCCGCATGATGTGGAACGGATGAGAATTCTTATGCAAAATTTTAATTTTATTTAATTTAAATAGATAACAAATAAATAAAATATATCATATCAAATATTTTATATTTATTAAAATTAATATTTATTTATAATAAATTTAAATTTGAATATAATTAATTAGTTCAAAAATTCTAACACTTGAATCTTATTTAGGCCATGTTTGGTTCGGGGATAAATTTAAAAGGTATAAATTTTTTATACCTGGGATAGCTTGCTATTCCGGAATAATGAAGTATAAAAGTTAAATTGCGTTTGGTTGAAAAGTTGGTATTCTCTGGAATAGTTAAAATTGTGTTTGGTTAAAATTATGGAATAGTAGAGAATAGTTGAAAAAAAAAGATAGAATTTTTATGAAAATACCAACTTTGCCCTTAACTTTTTTTTATAGAAAAATTAATTTAATTATTATATTAAATTTGAAACAATTTAATTATAAATAATAAATTATATCTTATGTTAAAAAAATAATATTTTTTATTTTATATTATATTTTAAGAATATAAATAATAAATTATATTTTATATTATATTTTATATTATATATTATAATTTATATTTCATATTATAATTTATATTATAATTTATAATTTATATTATAATTTATATGTATATTATATTTTATATTATAATTTATATTTTATATTATATATTATATATTTTTTATTTTATATTATATTTTATATTATAATTTAATTATAAATAATAAATTATAACTTTGCCCATTCACTGCCACAAGAATAAAACTCTATTCTATGGGGGGAGAGGAATAAGACTTAACAGATTATTCCAGAATAACTCGGGGATAAAAAAAAAAAATTATCACATGTAATTTTGTAATACTGTTTGTCACGAATTGGGAGACAAAGAGGATTCCTTTTTATCCCCAAACCAAACGGTCCTTAGAGAATATTTTGTGGTCGAAATTTCAATTTTGATTCTATTAATAAATATAATATTTTATGTCCTTTCAATATAGACCCTGTACTACTAAATAAGGTTAAACAGTAGAAAACATAGTACCACACAAAAATTGCCTCTTGTACTTTAAATTTTTTTTTTTTTTTCCCAACGGTCATTCATTAATACTTTTCTGTTTAGAACTTTTACAATTTTTTTTTATATAAAATTTATACTATTTAATATTGGTAAGTTATGTTTAAAAAATCTTCAAAATAAAATTTTAAATTCTTTTATTTTATTTTATAAAAAAATTTATTTTTTTATTAGTTATTTTATTTGGATTATCTAATAATGTAAAAAAATAACAATATAATTTTGATATTTCAAAATATTTTTAGAGGAAAAAAAAAACATCGGCAAAAAAATATTTAAGATATCCATTCCCATCAAACTTTCCTTCTCATATAATATTTTAAGATAATTTTTTTTTCTCTTCTTTTTCTTCTTCCTCCTTCTCCTCCTTTTTCTTCTTCTCATTCTTCCCTAATTTAACTTACAAAAATCTCTTTTACCCTAATTTTACATTCATTTTCTTTATAAAATTATATATAGAGAGAGAGCTAGGCTGTAATATTATTAATAACACCAAATCATTGGTGCTATTAAATTTTTAACCCTTAGATTAAAATATATGTGGTTGAGATGATAGTGGGTCCATTGGATTTAATAGGTGGTTAGGAAAATAGTAAAACATAACAGATGAAAATAATCAAAGGGGTTGATCTAAGAGTAGAAAACTTAATATCACAAAATGTTTGGTAATAACGATAACATAGTAGCCAGACTATATATATATATATATATATATATATATATATATATATATATATATATATATATATATATATATATATATATATAGTAGAGCTTATATATTTTTAAAAGTACAAGTCTATTCATGCTTGTAAATTTTTTATCATTGGGTTTGTATGAGATTTGTGCTTTGTAAAGTCAACTAAAGAGAGAGAAAGAAAAAGTAAAAATCACAAATTCTAATACAAATTCAATGATGAATTCATAAGCATGAATAAATTTATACTTTTAAAAACATATAAGTTTATATATATATATATATATATATATATATATATATATATATATATATATATATATATATATATATAATCAGCGTTCATGAATGGTGAAATTTCTTTAATTTTAATTTTTATTTTTTTACATTTTATCGTATTATTAATACATGTTTTATTTCATATATTTATTTACTAAAAATAGTGATGTAATTCTTAATTTAATCATGTGTTTTATTTTTTTATTTGTATGCGTGATTTCTTCTATATATATTTGATATATTTTATACAGGTAATAATCAAAAATTAAAAAATAGAGCAAAATTAACTGAAATGTAAAAAATTATTTAGTAATATTATTGAAAGAGCACAATAACCCTAGATTTCGTGCTCAAATGGTTGGACCAAAGAAAGTTGGTTCAATATTTCAAAAGCAATGAATGCAAAATTTTCTTCTGCTTAATTACAAATAAATCAGATTAAATATCAAGAACAATAATTAAAGAGAACTTTTCGAATAGTGAAATCGTTGACTAAGCTTAGTGGTTTTGGATGGGATGCAACACCAATATGATTTCTGCTCCGAAAAATATTTGGAAACCTATTTTAGAGGTTAGTCAAATATTTTTTTCTTAATATATTATATTTAAGACATTTTGTTTGTATTATTGAAATCTAAAAGCAAGAAAATAGTATAATAAGTCATTTTCATATTTTGACACACTTTTCGTGATTTATATAGATTAGTTATTCGAGTTATGATTAGTTTATACATATATGGAAATAATATAAAATGTAAAGTTGATATTAGCTAAATTATAAAAAAACCCCTATAATATACCGCTTTTTCACTTTTCCCTCCTGTCTTTCAAAAGCCTATATTTTGTCCACTCATAATTACGAAATTGTTCATTTACCCCGCCGTCATCCTTCCATGAGTGAACTGTCAATTTCTTAGGTGATATACCGAAAATACCCTTCAAATCCCATCCGCTCCCCTGCCCCTTCACCGCTGGGTAGCGCCGCCTCCATCGCCGCCGCTAGGTAGCGCCGGAGGGGCACGCCCACCCGGGAGTCGTCGGGTCGCCCCCTCCGCCGTCGTAGTCCTTGGCGTCCGTGTAGTCCTCGGCGGCGGCGTAGGGGTCGCCGGGGTAGACCTCCTGGACGACGTCGAAAGGGGCGGCGTGGTCGGCCGGGGAGGGGGCGAGGGAGAGAGAGGTGGACGGGGAAGGAGAGGAGGACGCCGTAGGAGGTGGAGAGGGCAGAGGGCGGAGAGGGCGGCATGCTTTGTGGACAGGGATAAGGGCATTATCGTCATTTTTTTTTTTTTTTTTTTTTTTTTTTTGTTAATCCCGTTGCCTCTTAAAAATAATTCCGTAATTACGAGTAGCAAAATGTAGGATTTTGAAAGACAATAAGGCAAAGTGAAAAAAAGAGTATATTATAAAAGGATTTTTTGTAATTTAGCCTACAATTTATTATTTTGTTTTTAAATATATTATAGGTAAATATGCAGAAGGAAAACGTGATTGTGGAAGTAACTCTGAAATACCTCCAACTAATTTTCCTATCTCGTAATTGGACTTACCATCGGTCCATCACAGCCAGCATCTCCAAATCCAAGTATTTTCGCCCTTGGGATAATACTCGTCGCTTTGATTAGGAGTATATTGTTACCGACTTAGTTAATCCACCAATATCTCAAATATCTCCTACTACAACTCAAACACAATCACAACCCAACAATATCTCCCTCAGAGTGTGAAGAATACCAACAAAAAAAAAGAAGCTCGGAATAAAAGATAATCCTATTAGTTAATTTGGAGTTGAATTTATCGAACTAAAAAAACAATCTAATGATCGTTATTTTGCATTGAGAAAAAAAAGAACAATGTTTATAGCAACAAGAGTATGGACGTGCCGATGCATTTTTTATAAGTAAATATATCAAGACACTTTATGCACAAGTCTAAACATGTAGGAGAGAATAAAGCCGACACAAATTTTCACAAATAAAGATAATCATCAAATATTTTTTTTCATTGTAGAAAGTGATCGGGAAGAAATCCTATGGCTTAATTTAATATATTTTTATGATAATTTGAATTATATTTAAGATATTTCTTCTATATTATATTAAAAATATAATATCAATATTTTGTATGTAATTTGGATTATTATACAATATGTAATATTTTGATATGAGCAATGCTACATGTACACCCCCAAAGGGGGTGTACATCTTACACCCACCCATCTAAGGGTGGGGGTCACTTCATTATGCGGAATTCTGTAATTTTAAATATTTTGATATCCTGTTAATGATACTGTTATATTTTTTTTTCCTCATTTGATATTCTCTCATTTAACATTCATTATGTTGAAAATGTAATGTAACATGATACTATTATATAATATAGATGTTTCCTATTTTGATATTACGTTGAAAATATAATATCGATGTTATATATTTTGATATTATGTTGAAAATATAATATGTCATAATATATATACGTTTCCTATTTTGATATTACATTGAAAATATAATATCGATGTTATATATTTTGATATTATGTTGAAAATATAATATCAATATGGTTGAATATACATTAATTTGGATTATCACATAATATGTAATATTTTAATATGATATACATTTTTTTTTTTTTGATATCCCTCATTTGATATATCGATATTTCAAATAAATATAAGATAAATATTTCAATCTGTTATATATAAAATGAACTAATTATACAAATTAGACAAATAAAATTAATACAATGATATACAAAATAAGAAATTGTCGCTTAACAATTTCTAACCTGATTTTTTGCAACATAATCATTTTCACATATTGTGTGCAATATCATCTCGTTTTCAATTGACGATTTGTCTTTGATTGTTCATATATTCAATATTAACAGCATACTCTTTATCGCTGTCAGGCATCACTACCATATGTGCTTGATTTATACCGGTGGAATTCTCGTTAAGCCAATTGATTTCACCATTATGAATTTGTATAAAATTGTGTAAAACACATAATGCAATTACAATATTTGTTTGTGATTCAATTGGATGGAAAGTAGCTATCTTAAAAATTGAAAAACACATCTTTAACATACTGATAATACGCTCTACATGCGAAATATTTCGCAGTTATGCATAACGTAAATTGAATAATACCTTATAATTTTTAGGCTTTTCTTTGTCTGATATTTTGTGTTGCGATAAGGTGCAATAAAGTTGGGAGTATTTGCGTACCCAACATCAATCAAATAGTATTTGCCCTGTGAAATCTCAAAGTCGTTATCAAGTGAATCTTATAGTATCTTGCATCAGAAACTGATCCTTCCTAGCCTGTCCTTACATATACAAAATAAAAATTAAAGTCACAAGCAACCATTACATTTTGCAAACTTATTGAGATTGTTATTGGAATATACGTGCCATCTATAGTACTAATACAGTTCTGAAGAAAAAAAAAATTTACTTTTATAATACTCATTTTTAATATTTAATTAAATATAAAAAAGTAAAAAAAAATTAAAATTATCTAAAAATAAGGAAAAAAATTTGAATTGTTTCTGATTTTTAGCGGGTGATAGATCGTGGTAAACGAATAAAATTTCTACTGAGTTGTGTAACTGCATATAGCACTTGACAAAAATATCGACTACCATTTTTGCCACTATGTTGAAACTGCTTTTGTATAGTTTGATTACTTGCATTTTTTACTAATATATGTAAAAACATAGCCACATACTCTTCAACCGTAACATATATTATATCTTGCAGAAGAAATTTGTCTTTCAAATATTTTATTAACAAATAAAATATATGAGTTTCCATTCGAAACTCTCTCTTGCATTTAAGTTCATGACTTTGAAAAACTTTATTGGCATACTGTTACTTTTGAAAAGTAAACCGTTTTTTTTAATTAAATAGAGAAAATATTGAAAGCAACTGCCACAATTTGCTTCCAAAATATCTGGGAGTAATTATTTTGAAAGCAAACTCTCTGCTTCTATGCATATAATGTAGTCGTAATTTTATATTTAATTGAAGGAAATATATAAATGCAAAAAATGACGAGATAATAAATGAAGGATTAATTGCATAAAATTTTTTATAAATATGTCGAATAATAAATATAATTTTATAAAATTTAATTTTTTATATTATTTTTAAAAAAAATAATTTTATATAGTTTTTTATAAGTATATCGAATAACATATATATTTTTAAAAGTTTAATTTTTTATATTTATGTTTTAAAAAAATTTTAAGTTGTTCATATATGTTCCTACTGTAAATATTTTTTAAAAAAATATAGTTAATTATAAGTTAAATACATAATCTTGATTAGTGAGCGAGATAAATTGATCTTTTTACCTTTTATTTTTAGATACATACTTAACCATAGATATATTTTTTAATAGTTCATCAAACGTTTAGAGAGAAATATTTGACGATAGGAACATATGTATATAAATAATTTAGGAATTTTCAAAAGAATAAATATAAAATATTAAACTTTGTATGAATATATCTACTGTATAGAAAAATAAAAGTGACACATACTCTCTCTATATATATCTATAGAATTGAGTTTCTATATTTTTAAAAATACCAAGTCATGGGTGCTGATAGGTTTTTAGCCCTTTGATGAAAAGATATGTAGTTAGGATGATAACGAGACTTTTGAATTAAGTAAGTGATTGATGAAATAAAATAATCTAAATGATAAAATTAGTCAAATGGATGGATCTAATAATTAAAAAACTTACCAGCACCACGTAGCCGAACTCTACATAAAAATAAGTTTTTGAATAATTTATGTGATATTGATTAGGGTCAAAATCTGAATTTTTGCCATACTAAGAATGAATTTTTATAATAAATTAAATATACACTGCTTACTGTATTAATTAATTTAATTTTTATGTTTTTATATATTCTTAGCACTAGCAAGTGTTTGGCATATTATTTAAAATTATTATCAAAATAATTACTATTATATTAAATCTAAATAAATTCTTACCATTCAAAAATAAATCATTAATTTATAACTCATGCTAATGTAGCTGAGAACTGTTTCACAAAATCACAACCAAAACCTATAATTTATGTTTTACTCCTAAATCCTAAACTATGATCTTAATTTACCTATCAAACACATGATCAATGTTTTCTTATTAATTAGTTGATTTAAGATTAACTAGTGATTAAGAGATAAGAAGGACAACTCAACAATTGGAGCATTAATAATTTATTGTTGGTTAGTGGTGATTACACTCAAGCCATTTTGATAGTTGATGTATATATTTATTGTCACACTTTTTTTTATTAGTTTTTGGGATATATATGATCACTAGTTTAGTGGTTTAAATAAATACATCACCTAATAGAGATATGATTGGTTTTTTTGTATGCATGTTTAGAAAAGCGAAATTTCTAATAATAATAATAATAATAATAAAAGTCTAGGATTAGACCATTTCTATGAAATTTTAGTCAATTAAGTAGAATAATGCTATGTCAAAGAGAATATATATTCTTTCACATTAAAATTATTATATATAAAGAGAGAATTAGGTTGAAATACTATCAATAGCACTAAATTAGTGGTGCTATTAAATTTTTAGCTCTTAAATTAAGAGATGTGTGGTTAGGATGATAATGATACCCTAGGGCTTAGTGGGTGGTTAGTTGAATAGTAAAATTTTTAGAAAAACATTATAATTCCAATCGCACATCCTTTCATCCAAGAACTGTAAATTTAGTAGTATATTAATTGCTTGGTGCTATCGATAGTATTCTAACCGGACTATATATATATATATATATATATATATATATATATATATATATATATATATATATATTTATATATTTAAAAGCACAAATTCATCCATATTTATTTTTTACTATTGAATTTGTATTAGGATTTGCGCTTTTTACCTTATCTTTTTCTATCTTTATTATTGAGATAACAAATTTTATTGTTAAATTTTTTTTTTATAAATAAATTAATTTTTAAGAATATTTTTAAGAAATATAAATGAATTTTATAATAGATTTGGAATTTGGAACGGATCGTAGCAGTCCCGTTACGATATTTTTTTTGTTGCTGCTCCGAATTCATTTCGGATTATAAAAATTATTGTAATTACTATCTCTATGTTTATTTTTCTTCATTAACTGTTATTTGGCGAGAGCTTCAGCGATCTGAATTCATTTGCATTCTTAACTCTCTATTTTAATAAAGAAAATATTACTATCAAAGAGAATAGTAAAATAATTTCTTTTTGGATAACAACAAATTAGTTTAGCATAATTTTCTTAATCACATAATGACAAAGGAAAAACAAACTAAACTACCAGATAATTAAGTGCAGCTATTTAAACCACAAAGTGGCAAAAAAAAAAAAAAAAATGTGCTAAACCACATATCAACAAATTAAATTATACTCTAAATTATTTGTACCACAGAGATTTTTTTTTTATTATTATTTATACCGCAGAGATTTTTTTTTGTTAAAAAAAAAAAAAATTTAATTAGTCGTGTCTTTAGAAAAAAAAAATGTTACGTAACATTATTAAGCCAAAATAATAATAAAGTAGTATTATTTTCGAAGTCATTAGGCAAAGTAGCATTAGCTCAAAACAAGATGATATATATCATCACTCAACATGTTTGCATATTTTTACTTAGTATTAGACATATGATATCATCAACTAATTAATTATCTTTAATTAATTAAGAACGTGAAAATCTACATAGAATGAGATGATTTGCGCAATCTCGTCAACTTAATTAATTAATTAATTATCTTTAATCAAATAATAGAGAATTTGTTATCCAAACAACTCATTGATCATTCTACCCCAAACAAATAGAATCTATCGAAATCTGAGTCAGCATCCGACCTACCTGTAAAGGATATATGATTTGAAAGGTCAAAGTGATCATCATCATATTTAATTTGTTTTGAATTTATAAATTATTTTTAATATTCAGATTTTGGAACCGACATCTGTTGAATTAATTTATCATATTTAAAATGTCTAAAAAATAAATTTTATAATTTTTCGATATAATTTATTTTGTAATAAAAAATAATCAAAATTAACGGTCAGAAATAAAAATTCGATAAAATATGATAATATAGTGTTAAAATTTTAGATAAAAAATATTAATTTTATTTTATATAGTATAAAAATTTTTTTATCAAATTTTACGCCATTTGAATATTTTTACACCGTTAAACTTGCAAATGACTTATCACGATCATTAAAATAATTGATTTTAAGAACATTCGATCACTAGATAAATAATATCAAAAAATTACAAAATTTATTTTCTAATTATTTTAAATATTCTAGATCAAATCTAACGAACCAATCATCGACTCGAAAGCCATAACATCGAAAACAACTTATAAGTACTGAGAGCTCCGTGCATATAAAATCATATCAACCTAGCTACTTATATATAGAGAAAGAGTTCGGCTACTATGCTAGCGATAGCACTAAGCATTTGATACTATCACTATAATAAAATTAGATTATAGGGACACATCTTTGTGACACTTTTGTACAAATGTCTTATCTATATTTCATCTATATCTAAAATTAGATTATAGGAACGTATTTTTGCGACATATTATAATAATGTGTCACTATACACCCTAGCGACTGTACATATAGCGACACTAATTATAAATGTCGATATTTTTACTAGCGACAATCTTTTCAAATTTTATAAACATTTAAAACTGTCGTTATTACATAATTTTGTTGTAGAGTATCAAGTTTTCTACCCTTAGATCAACCCCTTTGATCATTTTCAATATTTAGATTTTACTATTTCCCCAACCACCCATAAAATCTACGAGGCCCACTATCATCTCAACCAAACATCTTTTAATTCAAGGATTAAAAACTTGATAGCACCAAGGGTTAAAAACTTAATAGCACCAATGACTTGGTACTATTAATAGCATTCCAGCCTATATATATATATATATATATATATATATATATATATAGTAGAACTCATATATTTTTAAAAGTAAAAATCAATCCATACTTATGAATTTTTTATTATTGTATTTGTATTGAAATTTGTGTTTTTGTAAAGTCAACTAAAGAGAAAGAAAGATAAAGTAAAAAGCACAAATTCAATAATAAAAAATTCACAAGTATGAATATGCTTGTGCTTTTAAAAGCATATAAGCCATACTATATATATATATAATATAACTTATATACTTTCAAAAGTATAAGGCCAAAATTTTTTTATCTTTAGATTAATTTGTATTGGAATTCATGCTATTGTACTTTCTCTTTAGTTGATATTACAGTAGCACAAATCTCAATATAAATTCAATGAATAAACATTTTATAAACATAATTGGACTTGCACTTTTCTATCTCGTGAACAGAATTTGAACTAGAGAGCTCCGGATATTACTGGGAATTTAGAAATCTTGGAGCAGCCTAGCTCAAAGAAAAGACAAAAAAAAAAAAATGTAAAAAAATAAAATTTAAATTAATTATTTATTTTAATAAAATATATTAATTAAATTTATAAATTAAAGTAAACGACACACTTTAGATTTTTAATATTAAAAACTTAAATAATAAAATTAAAATTTGAAAAAAAATTAAATAGTAGATTTACAAATTATTGGAAGTGTTAAGATAAATTCTATAAGTTTTTACTTTATTATCTTAATCCTACTGCTGCTTCTCACTAGATTAATTAAGATGCACGCAATTGGTTTTGAATTATCTGAAGTGGAAGCAGTTTACGCGTCATTATTCTGCCCTTGGAGAGAGCCTGAAGAGCCTGACGCACTACCAACCGGACTCTCCGACGCGGCGTGCCGCGCTTGGCTCGGTAAAATATTTACAACTTTCACACAATTAACCCCAGCGTGTATGGCCGCGAGTCGAACACGAGTGATGTAAGAATTCGAAATTTTATAAATAAATAAATAAATGAGAATAATAAAAAGTTTAATTGATTTCGGATCATAAACGGCACAAATGGCGTAATTGACCCTTTTCTGCGGTATAAAATTGCACAGTTAACGAGGCAGAAATATCGCATTTCAATCCGAGTCGAATCTCGAAAATCCGAGATCACCAGTGCGACCGTCTCGTCGAACTGATTGAAAATGATATTAAGCAAGTTCAGATCCGACGGTCGGATCTCTCAGAAATCAGTGAAGAAGCGGGCGGGACCCGCGACTTAAATGAATAGTGCTTTTGAACAGTAAATGAATAGTAACCCCTTTTTCGAATTTCCCTCAGTGCCAACGTTGGCCAATTCGCCATCCGGAAATCGAACATAGCACTTCAAATAGTCGATTTGAACGGTTTCATCGTTCTGGACGCAATGGCGCTGACTGAAATTCCGTTTGACTACTCTAGAGTCTCGAAAAACGCAATAAACTGTATTTTGGTACAGTCGGGATGGACCGAGAATTTATCCAGGCGTTTTCTTGAAAAACAAAAATCGCCACCTGATAGGTTTCGTCGAGCCGGACGTCGTGGCGAAGTCCGTTTTTCGAATTGACGACTAAAACGCCTCGAAAAGTATGAAAAACACAGAAAAATGCAGTAAATTGCGCAAAACCCCCTATACTTTATGCTCCGTTGTGCGTGCCACTGCTTGGGGAGGGACCTAAGTGCGAGAGTAAGCTACTGTGAAGGACCTAGCACTAAATACCAAGGGTGGAGGGACCAAACTGCAATTGTGCAAACTATGCACTATTCAATTTGAAATTCAAAAACTCGATGGAAGCTCTTTAAAACTCCGCAGCCTTAGCCCTCAGTCCCAACTGCATCCCCCTCTCTGCCGCACTCCACGGGCGCTACCGCACTGGCCGCCGCCTCCCCGTCGCCGGAGAAGAAGGGATCAAGAATTATCTTGATCTCGGGTGTGTGGAGACGAAGGTGTTTGGGAAGGCCCTAGTTGATCAAGCCCCTCTCCGGTGGAGTCCCCCGTGGAGCCGCAACCGAGCTGTGGTGAACTCGGCCCCAGCCGCCGCCGTGCGCCGCCGCGAGAGAGACCTTCTCCTTTCTATTTTTCCGGCGAGGTAAGCCTTTCGGTTTTTTCTCTTTATTTTGGCACATGGACCCTACCAAAGGGTTTCTGACATCAAGGAGACCCCCTAGGTACAGGCCGAGCCGCGGCCGCCGTCCCGATCGCCGGCGGGAGCCATCATCGCCGGAATTATCGTCTTCGTGACCGACTGCGTGCGCCGCCGTCATCCGGCCGTCAAACGCAAGATCAAAACCATTGGATCGCTCCCTCTCGTGGACTGTAGCACCTCCATGAAGTTGGAGGACGATCGGATCAAGATCGGGGCCGCGCAAGCCAGCCCTAGAAACCCGGTTTTTGGCACTTTGGCCGATCGTCGCCGTCCGGCGCCGCCGTCGCCTCCCGACGCCGGTCACCACTACACCGAGCTTCGTGGCGTGGAGACAAAGCTCCTGGTCCAGGTCGCACCAGCCCGGAGCCACCTGGCCGGAATCCGCCATTAACGACCATTGGAACCTCCACCGGGCTCCGCCGCCGCATGCCGCCGACGCCTCGGGACTCCGGACAACGGTGCAGGTAAGCTTAGTTTATCATTTTAAGATCGATCGTGGGGTTGCATGGGGTTTGTGACGTCGGGTTTGTGATCTCCAGGATTGCACCCGAATTGGCCTCGGGCTCCACCTCCGGCCATCCCCGGCACTCCGGCCTCCGGCCTCTTGCCCAGGTAAGACCTAAATGTCCCGTTTATGCTCCCCAGCATCTTTGATTGGCCCAGGAACCCCTTGTTCCATGACTTCAAAAATGACACCCGAATTACCCTTTCGGGCTTTGCCTCCGGCCGCCGCCGCCTCCGGCCGCCGGGGCCCGACCCAGCTTGGACCAGCCTTCTTCTGAGACACCCATCTAACTGGTGCTCACCTTGTTTTGCAGTCTGAGCAAGAGAGGTCCTGAACTCGGCCAATCCGAGCTTTGATCTAACTCGGGTGCTGCTCCGGCGACTTCTCCGGCCACCCTCCAGCGCGCCGCAGGTGAGCACCACCCCTCTCTGTCATCACTGAGTGCCGTGCTCTTGTTAATTCCCAAAACAATTGAATATGTATTAAGATATTGCAAGTTGCATAATGGACTCTAAATGTTTATGGGCCAACTTTGCCCTCGGGCCCCGTGCTAGCCCAAACCTGTGAGCACGGGCTCCGTCTCGTCGTAACGAACGCGCTGAAACTTACGGCGTCGATTTTGAGTTCCCGAATTGCAAGAACGAGTCGAAACAAGCTGTAATATAGTGTAATTATGCAATTTAGAAATTATTATGGACCAAAATGTAAAATGGACATGCTAGCTGTCCTCAGACAGTGTTTTCACACCCACTGGGCATTTTGTTAGGGTCCCGTGGGCTCTCTTTGATCAGAAATTTGATTTCGTCTCGTAGATCGGCCTTATTGACCCGTTTAAGCTTCCCGTTACTGTTGTGTCGTCGGGATGGGTTGTGTGAGTCTATTACTGACCATATCTTCTTATTCAGGGCCCAGTTGTTCAGCACCAGCCTCCCAGTGGCTGTGCGGGAGTTCGAGGATCTGCCTACATCCAGGTGGGTTATCTTCGGTCCGGGCTTTATCTTTTCGGCCCTCTGGTTGTTTTAGTCCAGTCGGACACCTGTTCTTGATTAGTCCTGATGATTTTGTCTATATGCCATATGATCTTTCCTGATAAACATTGATCTCCTTAGACATGTTATGTACACCTGTTCGTCAGCTTTTATATCTTAGTACATAGATGTCATGATCTGATTATACCTGCTATTTCCTGTCACCTGTGATACTTGCTTTATATTCAGTTATGCATGATAGACCCTGATCGATATATTCAGATAGTTCCTATATCCCAGTACAGTAGATTTTCATGGTCTGATCATACCTGGTGATTTATATCATATCGGCCACTTGTTATACTGCATTTATATCCAGAGATACTTGCTTATATATTCAGATATGCATGATCGACCCATGATTGATATACAGACAGATAGTTGCTTCCCTGAGGGGATCTCGGCAGGTTTGCCGACTACCCGGTCACTAGACCGTGAGCTTGAGCATAGTATGATGATTGCCACGCACTGCTGTACCTCACGAACATGGCCGGGGTCGCTCCCCGTGGAGATTGTTCTTTACCGGTAAAGTGGTCTTGAGATTGGACCCGTGAGCCCCGGTTGCATCTGTGAGTGCCGGGTTATTGTCAGCGGATCGGTGGTATTGCCTGAGGTTCTGTGAGACCAATAATGGCATATGATTGGATACTTGGATTTCCATTTTTGACGCATCATTTTTAGCTTGCACTGTCACTTATAGCTATTTACTTTGTACCTTCGCTGCTCAGTTATGCTTGATTTTTCAGTTATGTCATGATTACCAGCATTACCTATCTGCAGTTTCCTTATGCTTGATTAATACAGTTATCCCCTGATTCCAGCATTTATTACCTGCAGTTTCCTTATGCTTGATTATCTGCCTATTCAGTCTTATCTGTGGATTATTTGATTTTCAGTAGACATTATTGGTTATTTCAGCTTTACCCATCGATTATTACTATCCGCAGCTTTTATTACCCAGTAGGTACGATTAGCTATTTCTCGGCTCGTCGTGCCCACTGGGATACATGTACAGTGTATCTCACACCCCTTGGGTGACCATTTTCCAGGTCCGTCGGGTGGAGGGATGTCGGGACGATCGAGTGAGGCCATCACGATAGAGCTGTCCCTCTGAGGTTATATATTGATGATTGAGATTCTCGATGATTTATAGCTGACTTCCATTTCTTAGTATTTCGGCTTAGATTTTATTTGGATATTTCAGGTTGATGTTAGCATGTTTTATTTTGGATTATTCTTGTTGCTTAGATTATTGTTTAGTTAAGATATTTATTGCTCTCTGATGATGATTACTAGCCTAGCCGTGCATGTATAGGGGAGTCTCTGTCCTTTGGATAGAGGATTTCCTATATATGTAGCGGTCTGTTACGCCCAATTTGCGAACTCTGATTTTATAAAAAAAAAAAAAATCAAACCTGATTTTTAAAACTCGGGGCGTGACAAGTGAGATAGAGCGGCTTTTGTCCGCTAGTTTATTAAATAAGCCGAATACAATATGAGTTTATTCGTTAAAATATCAGGTTAAAAAATTTACTGTGTTCTTGATTTGTTTATAATAAGTTAAATTATCATGATAAGTTAAAACACGAGCTGACTTGCTAATAATAAGTAAATCATCATGTTTATTATTAGAAGAAAAATGTTAGAAAAATTAAAAAATTAGAATCTTAATTTAATAATTAAAATTTGTAATATATATATATATATATATATATATATATATATATATATATATATATATATATATATATATATATATATATATATATATATATATATATATTTAAGTTGGTCTAAAATTTAAATACTAAAAATTTATAATATTAAGAGTTAAAAGGATGGATAGTATTTACAGCTGAATACTATTAATTTCCAATCCAATTATATAGAGAGAGAGATATGAGCTGGAATACTATTGGTAGCAAATGAGTTTCGTTGTAATCCATTCGTTTTCGATAATGAAGCTTCCAAATTGACGATCAACACCGTTGAATATTATCTAGACTACTGGAAGTATATAGAAAATTAAATTTCAAAATTTTTTAATATTATTGACCAAATGATCAAAGAGATGCAAAATTTGTAATTTAATAATAAATATGAATTTTTTACTCGTTTAATTAATGGTGTAAAAAAATTTAAATTAATTAAATTTTGGTTAGAATTTTTTAAAAATTATTTAAAATAAGATATATACTTTCGATTTTAATTATAAAACTCATATCATCACTTTTTGAAGAATATTTATTTTTCATTTTTATATCTACTTGATTGACAAAAAAGAAAAAAAAAAATTCAAAAAAAAAAGAATAAAGTTTAATTTTTAGATAGTATAAATGTTCTATATCATATTTAAGGGTACCAGTTGTCGTTTTGAAGTTCTATCATCAAAAATAAATGGATAGCAACGGAACCGTCTGTCCTAGCTCTTTCTCTCCACACGCACACATACACACGCAAGCAACCGGGCCAAACACGAGCAAGCTAATCTCAGTTCGTTAAGATTTCAAATTGAAAGATTCAGCTGGTTTGTTAAATGAGATATCAATCTTAAATTCATTTCAAGCATAACACTAACTAGCTACCAAACATCAAGTTAAATTGCTAGTACTACCGGTATGTATTTGTTTCACCAATTAAAAATAGAGAAATTGAAATAATATTTTGCTGTAAATGTCTACTTTTATTTTTTTATTTATTTCACCTACGATCAAAATTCAAACTCATCATAATAGTGTAATTAATTTCAGTTCACTCTAAATTAAGTTAGTTAACAAAACCAAAATAAAAATAACAAAATAAAAATATTTTCTCTCACCTTCAATTTATACATTATTTATTTTCTGTCAAACCAAACAACTAAACTTTTAAAAAAATTTCGGTTCCATGAGTGTATAAATAAATAGCGAAAAAAAAATAAATTTACGTAAACTATAGTTTATTCAAAAGTTTACTTTAATTTAAACTTCACTTTCAATGAAACAAACAAATTCTATAAAACGTTCTCTGTGATGCCTCAATACTTCACTTTCAATGAATATTTTTAATTTAAGCATCGATGTATACCTGACGTTTCTTTAATTGTCAACAGTTTTACTGATCCATTCAAATACGACGGTAAACTAATTTAGAATATTTTTAAATATCATTAATTATTGAAAAAAATATTCTTAAAATATATATATATATATATATATATATATATATATATATATATATATATATATATATATATATATATATATATATATATATATTGTTATAATGAGAGATTCGAGCATGCGCATTTAAAAATGAAATGTTTTTTTGGAACAATAAAAATTTAAAAATAAAAAAGTACTTATTATTTAGAAAATAATTTCAGATGCCTACTTAAAACGAAAATGAATTTATTTATTTACTTTTCAATATTAGGCATTAGTATACAAATTTACGAGGCATATCAATTTAGTATACAAATCTCTAAATAATATTATATGGGCCTCAATATCAAACAAGTCCTTCATATTAGCCCATAATCGAAGTCATAGTTATCGGGCGAATACCGATTAGTGGGCCGACCCACTATAGACCTTTCAACAATCCAACAATGTTAACACTCTCTGGTACCAATGGTAACTATTATTTAGCTCCGCTTAGGGAGGGTGAAATACGACCCGACCCGATTGACTACCAAGGTCAGGACAAATTATTTTGTTTGGATAAGTTAAAAATTGAGATAAACTAGATGGACGATATTATTTTACACTAATAATTTAAATACTAAAATTAAATTTTATTAAATTAATTTTAATTTTGATTAGTTTATATAAAGTGCAAGTAATCCTACATTGTATGAGTAAGAAATTATTATTGAGAATATAAAAGATCAAGGATTTGAATCGGTAATTTAGATCTGACGAGTTATTCGTATTTATTACCAACAAGTTATTAGGGTTTAAGGTAAGAACATATGGGCCTTACTTGAATTATGAGCTATTTGGATACAGATATTTAATCTTTCAAAATTTTAATTATATTATCTAATTTTTTAAATTTATTTGGATTGTTTATTTTTACAGATCTAATTAGTATATTTTATATAATTTTTATAATTATGCATTTAATAAAGTAAGTAATTAATTTAAATTTTATAGTTAAAACGATGTAAACTGACTTAAATTAAATAAATTAAAAAATTAAATAGTAAAATTAAAATTTTGAAAGACTATATAGTCAAAACTAAATAGCTTGTAATTCAAATAAGATTCATATATTTTTATCAAAATTTTAATCATATCCAACGCATTAAGTAATTATAACAACAAAAGAAAAATGAAAATTTAAAAAATTTGAAAATAAGTTTTAATCATGTGCAAACCCCTCAACTTAATTCTTGTTTTTTTTAAAAAAAAAAAATTAAGTAATTTTAGTAAAAAAAATTTTAAAAATTTTAGGGCATTTTGTTAGATTTTACCAAATTCAATGACTTTAATCAAAATTTTAAAAATAAAATTAGGTTAATTAGTGTTTAATAACCAATAAAGTTATTAAATATGATAAATATTTTAACTTAAATAAAATAAAAACTCAGATAACGACAGTTGATAAGTTGGTGGGATTTCATTTCAAATAAAAGAAAGTCGAGGGGATTTTTAGAATTGAATATAGTTGTGGTCCACTCCGTACATATTTACCATCCAAATATATTAATATAAGAAATAGTTGAGAGGGTTTTCATACAATTTTAGTTTTTTTAATTTTTATCAAATTGCTAATTTGTATGCTTATAATTATTAACTATTTTGTCTTTTTGCTAACAAATCTCGCACGAGGCCAAAAAAAAAAAAAAAAAAAAAAAAAAAAAAAAACGAAAAGACTTGAAAATGAATTCGAAAACAGTAGCGGCTAATCTGCAAATTGTAACTATTCAATGGGTACGAATATTCAAAATATTATTCGAATTCGAATCCGAATCCGAATTCGAAATGAATAAATTTATTTGATGTTAAACGAATATGAATTTAAATACGGATATTTAAAATGAAAATTCGAGGAATTTGAATTGGAATATGAATTTTGACGGTACCAAATTCGAATTCGAACCGATCCGAATTCGAATTAATTGTATATTATATAATATATATGTATTTATTTAAATTTATATTTTTAAAATTTAAATTTAAAATAATATGTTTTAAAATATTGTAAAGTGAAAAAATAATAATTATTTCAGATTTAAATTTTCGTGCTCGGATTTTGATTCGAGATTTAAATTTTTGATCGGATTTAGATTTTGATATAAATTTTTAAAATCCGTAGAATTTGGATTCGAATTCGGATTTAATAGTCAAATTCAGATTTTTAAAAATTCACTACGAATCCGACCTGTTGACATTCTTACTAATATCGTCTAATTATTATAAATAAGGGTATTTTCAAGAGTAACACATTTCAGCTCACTATGTCTAAACAGTTAGCTAAGAATTTAATGGTTGATATTTAAAATTTTATATTCGAAGCCTAATTGTTATACGTTTTTAGCATAATTTATTTTTAAAAATAAATAAAAAAAATAGATAGATTGCTATTTTCTTTTTAAAAATACAAGAAAAAGAATTCTGCATATTAGTTGTCAAGAAAAATAATATTGTAATAATTTGTATTCAACATTTTCACTTTTATATCCAAGCTCGAAATTTTTTAATAAACTTAAAATATGAATTTAAATTAAATAAAAAAAAAAGTTAAAAAAGACGAAGTCTCTTGAAATTCAAATACAGAAAATTTTATTATGATATTACGTGAAATTTATTTTAATATTTTATATTCAATAGAGGTGGTATATAATGCGTCTTTTAAAAAATAGAACATACTCTTATATATATATCTACCATTTAAAAATTATATTTGTTTTTATGGCGGAATAAGTTATTCAGTGATATATAATTTATTTAACATTAAAAATTTGGTAGGATATATATCACATTTCACTAATAACATATTTTATCTTATTCTGAAGTAAAGATATATAATAGCACTATTCATCTACTAAATAATATAAGTTTTAAAAATAAATTAAAAAAATGTATCGATCAACGTATTCATGCATCTAAATATATAGAAGATGAAAAACAAAACAGATGTGCGGAACAAGATATTTAGACATCCAAACTTATGACACTTCAAAAGACACGGACACTAATAATAATAATTAAGTTTAAATATTTTAAATTATATTTTGAATCTAATAAATTATTATTTTTTTTTGAGAGAAAGACAGCATGCTGCCGCTTCATTCATAATGGGAGCGAACTTAGCAGTTGGGCAGCCGATGTTTGCAGAAGAGCAGTCGGGCCCGAAAGAAAAAAAAAAAAAAAAAAAAAAAAAAAAAAAAAAAAAAAAAAAAAAAAAAAACTAGAACTAGGGACAATACTTAAGCCAGTTTGAACGGCAGATACGAGCTAACGCAAGAATTGCACCGATTGGCCGTTTCTGGTTGTCAAAGCATCTTCTGTTTCTTTCTAACCAGACGTTCCACCAGATTGCTACAAGGGTTGTAAGCATCCGTTTCCTTAGAGCTCCTTTTTTTTGCCCAGACCTATCCCAAAGGTTATCCAGCGATGAGGCGCACTGGATCCCCAATTTGTTTGGCACCAAGACCTCCAGTAGTGATTTCGTGAAGGAGCAGGAAACTAAGAGATGATCTGTCGTTTCATCTGAATCGAGATAGATAGCGCAGCAGGTAGGTCCAGTCCAGTTCCTTTTGTGAAGGATGTCTCTGGTCAAAATTCGCCTTCTCAGAGCCAGCCAGATAAAGATCTTTACTTTGAGTGGTGCCTTTATATTCCAAAGCGTTTCGAACCGAGTTTCCGCTACCCCACTGTCATGTAGGAAGCTGTACAGCGACTTGACTGTAAAGATTCTCGATTTTGTCCATCGCCATAGGACTTGGTCTTTGTTGTCGGTTGGCGTCTGTGTCGCGATGAACTCCTTCAAGTTTATGATTAAATTGTCGATGCCCGATGTGTTGGTCGGCAGGCCCTCCAGAATTCTATCCCAGTTCCAGCCATATTGTCCCAAGCAGTCACTTACTCGTAAGGTCTTGTTATGGACCAGCTCGAAGAGTCTTGGGAAATGGGTCGATATCGGTGATTCTCCTATCCAAATGCTTGACCAGAAGGCTGTCCTTTCTCCGTCTCCAACCGAGAGCGTAATACTGCATCTGAAGAGTTCCCTCGTTCCCAGTACACTCTTCCACCATTGTGAGTGTGGCCTGAAGGATGTACCTTCGTGTAGGGGTCTTCTCCGTCTATAATATAGACTATTAAGAAGGTGGCCCCATGGGGTTTCCTCTAAAGATAGGTATCGCCACCACCACTTTGCTAGCAGGGCAGTGTTCATGTTTTCCAAGTTCAAGATCCCTAATCCACCATCTCTTATCCTCCTGCAGACCGTATTATTGTTAGTGGGCTGAAACGTTATACAAACTGACCTGCTATATCGAAACATTACCGTAGGAAAAGAACAGTGTGAACGGAAAAGGCATTTATGCGAGGCTAATCATAAAAGATTAGGGTCAAAGATAGCTAAGATTTCCCACTAATGAGGGGGGAAAAATGTTGGATTAGCTACGGTCCCCTACCTGCTGCTAACCAAGAGCCAAAGAATAAGACAATACTCCCCAGATCCTCGATGGGCTAAATCTTGAAAAAGAAATACAAAATTTAGACAAAAGAAAAAAAAAAGAAGAGAAAAGAGAGTGATGCTTCAAAGTCTTAATCAGTCCCCACATACACGCATGTGTTTGGATAATTAAAGTATTGATGAGAGAGATGCAGCAAGAAAGATTTGGAATATTGTGCATGTTAGAACACAACCAATCCTTCCGGGTGGTAATCATCAACTTGAAAGTTTAGTCCCGCGTACACATACGTATACGCATATGATGGAAATCAGATCAATCATACTAATATAGAAATTGATAAAAAATTATAACATTAAACCGCAAATGTAATGACTGGATCAGAATTTGAAATCTCAGATATCAATGATCAAGTTTTTAACAAACTGCGTTAGCTACGGTTGGTCACTAGCGTATACACATACGTATACGCATATGATGAAAATCAGATCAATCATACTAATGTAGAAATTGATAAAAATTTATAATATTAAACCGCAGATATAATGACTGAATCAGAATTTGAAATCTCATGTATCAATAATCAAGTTTTTAACCGACTGTGTTAGCTACGGTTGGTCACTAGCCACATTTCGTCTGGAGCAATTATTGTGAAAATAGCTAAGTTCGGACCCCCGTCATTTAGTTGATTCATAACATTTAGCGCCAAAATTTGCGCAATTTCTTCTTCCAAGCTCTCCCTTGTAATTCCAAAATCAATAACATCAGTGTGGGGTTGTGCATGTACCTACATCTAATTAACTAAGAAATGGCTAATTTGGAGTGTTAAATGTACTGCAAGAGTAAATAACAAGAAATTAATTTCTTCACTTCAAAATCTAAATTTTAAAATAATACTAAATATACATGCCAAAAAGACTTACACATTCCAAATTCTAAGATTTAAAGCCTCTCTTAAATTCTTAATATTAAATATAAAATGATAAAATAAAAGTGAAATATTAACTACTGGATAAAAATGTGTAAAATTTATAACTTTTTTTGGGTGTACAGATTGTCACTACTCCTAAATTTATTTGAAATAAAAGATTGAGGCCAAATTAATTCAAGTCCACGCTTTGAACCTATTAAAATTTTTGACATTTTGAACTTTCGAAGAATAATAATTGTTTCATATAATTTTAAATAATAATTTTATATTATTTCATATAGTTTCAAATTAATTCACGTCGACGTTTTGAACCTATTAAAAATTTTCGAATCTAAATATGAAAGAGAATGTTGCATATAAATATTAAAAATATAATTTTCTAATATTTTAAACTTTCGAAAAATAATGCTTGTTTCATATAAATTTATATTCTAAACATAATTGACCTGCTCTAACGTAAGTGACAAAGAGTTTGATAGTTTGGTATGTAATTAATATTCCAAATTCGGATGATTCATATTTTCAAATAAATTTATTTTTTAAAAAAATTAATAAAATAAGTAATATACTACCTTCCTCTCTCTTTCTATCTCTCTCTAAAAAGACAGAATTATAGAAATACAATCAACCTATATTAATAAACATATGTCAGCTTCTTCTATTTTTTATTTTTTTAAGTGAAGGATAGGAGAGCACCCTCACATTTATAGTCACCTTAATTTTCAAAAAAAGAAAAGAGGATACAGTAACTAAGTAGTACATGGAAGCTACAAACAAACAAGATAAGTTGTTCATCTCAAAGCTTCTAAAAACTTTTGAGACCAAAGAGATGAGGACATTAATTAAGCTCCTGTTCACATCTACAAACACCTGCCTCCATAACCTGCATTCTTGAAGAGTGCCTGCTTTATCTCTTCAGAGGTCATCAGTGCCCTCTGCTCCATGTCCTAAAAATAAATAAAAATATATATATATAACTACCAGAAACATTGAGCCAGTTCATAGAAAAGAAGAGGAGAGAGAGAGAGAGAGAGACAGAGAGAGCTATAGGGCTGTCCATGAGCGGAACATGAGCGAGCTAGGACCGGCATGCATCCGCTCACTTATTAAACAAGCCGAATAAGGACAGGCTCGTTAAAATACCGAATTGAAAAAATTCAACCGAACACGAATTTGCTCGCGAACAGTAAGTTAAATTGTCAGCCATACTAATGAATAAAAATTTTAAAGAAAAAAAATAAAAATAAGAATTTTAATGTAATAATTAAAATTGACAAAATATAGATCCCTTTTCATTTAGATTGAACCAAAATCCAAATAGTAAAAAATTAATATATATATATATATATATATATATATATATATATATATATATAATATATATATATATATATATATTCCGGCTACTGTGCTTGGTGCTTGTAAGTTTTTTACCGTTAGATCTAACTCTTTGATTAATTCTATCACTTAGATCATACTATTTCACCAACCATCCACTAAACTCAAGGGGCCCACCATCATCCTAACCGCACATTTCTATATCCATGAATAAAAAACTCACAAACACAAATAACTTAGTACTTTTACAAACATAGAAGCTCAATTATATATATATATATATATATATATATATATATATATATATATATATATATATATATATATATATATATATATATATACTATTAATAGTATCAAGTCATTAGTACTATTAAATTTTTGACCCTTGTATTAAGAGATGTGAGGTTAGGATGATAGTGGGCTCCTAGGGTTTAATAGGTAGTTGAAAAAATAGTATGATCTAAGGGGTGAAAATGATCAAAGGAGTAGATCTAACGGTGAAAAATTTGATAGTACTAAATACTTGGTGTTATAAATAGCATAATAGCCGGACTCATATATATATATATATATATATATATATATATATATATATATATATATATATATATATATAAAATGAGAGAGAGAGAGAGTGTGTGTACATGTGTGTTATGGTGTTTTTTAAAAATATAAAGTACTTAGAACTTGTAAATTTTCCACTGTTAGATCTTTTTCTTTAATCAATTACACATCTTAAATCATTTTATTTCAGCAACCACCTATTAAACTCAAGAAGATCACTATCATTCTAACCGCATATTTTTTTTCATTTAAGAACTGAAAACTTATAAGTACTAATGACTTAGTGCTTTGAAAAGTGTAGAAACTCAATTCTATATATGAGTTTGGCTATGGTGCTTTTAAAAGTACAAAACACTTGGTGCTTGTAAATTTTTTATTATTAAATCTATTCCTTTAATCAATTATATTTTTTATATCATACTATTTCATTAATCATCCACTAAATTCAAAAGGACAACAATCATTCTAATCACACATCTTATTATCCAAAAAATAAAAATTCATAAATACTAATTATTCGGTACTTTAAAAAATATTATAGAAGACCAATTCTATATATATTCGAGCCATATCAAATTGAAAATGACACCCTAGCTCATATTCTATTTGTTAAAATTTTGAGCTAAAAATTTTGACTTGTAACTGTTTATTTAATGAGTGATCAATTCCAAATCCATTTCGATTCCAATACGAGCCCATACATAACTGGATGCTTTCAAAAACACTTTCAGTCTAGTGCTGTTTTTCCTTTTTCGTGCACATGATAAATGATGTGATTTATGCATGTGCCTCATCAGTAGGAATAGCAACGCAGATTTTGATGCGTCTTAACTAGGCACGCAGATTTTGGTGTCCTTTTGTGTTTTTTGAAGCATTTCAGCTAAATTCAATTTGTAAATTTGTAAAAACTACAGAAATAACCCAAAATAATAATAATAATAATAATAATAATAATAATAATAATAATAATAATAAGTAAAAAAAAAAAAAAAAAAAAACTGAAGTTTGCATTTTGCCAACTATAATTTGAAAAAAAAAAAAAAAAAAAAAAAGAGCTGCAAAACCGAAGCGAACCAATTCGACAAATATTGTCGTCTTATAAACAATCATTGATTTTAGCTAAGGCCCATTTGGTTCGGAAATAAATTTAAAGGTATAAATATTTTTATTCCTGAAATAGTTTGTTATTCTGGAATAATAAAGTATAAAAGTTAAATTGCATTCGGTTGAAAAATTGGTATTTTCTGAAATAATTAAAATTATATTTGGTTAAAATTATAGAATAGTAGAGAATAGTGGAAAAACAAGATAGAATTTTTATAAAAACACCAACTTTGCCCTTAGTTTTTTTTATAGAAAAATTAATTTAATTATTATATTAAATTTGAAGCAATTTAATTATAAATAATAAATTATATCTTACGTTAAAAAAAAATATTTTTAATTTTATATTATATTTTAGTAAATGACTGCAAATTAAAAAAAATCAGAGTTCACATAACAACAAATTAGAACTAAAGCTAAATCATAGTTCACATAGCCGTAGGTTCATATAGCCTGAGATTGGAAGGTAAGCTATAGCAAAGAAAACATCAAAATTTCATTCACTGCCCTCAGGAATAAAATCTTATTCCATGGGGGGAGAGGAATAAGGCTTAACGGGTTATCCCAGAATAACCCGTTAAGTCAGGGATAAAAAAAAAAAATTTTATCCCATACCATTTTGTAACACTGGTTGGCAGGAATTGGAGGATAAAGAAGGTTATTCTTCCTTTATACCCCAACCAAACGGAGCCTAAGAGCTTAAGTTGGTGTAAAATTTATTTTTTATTTTTAAATATGAATTATTTTGTTTTTTTAATTTAGAAGACTGATGAAATTCGAAGACAAACTAAGCTCTTAATTAATTCGTGACAAAATAAATAATAATAATAAGAAGAAGAAGAAAAAAGAAATTAACTTAGTAAGTAAAATCCACCAACCTCTGAGCAAGAAGCTTGCATGCCAAAATCATTGAAGCAGCTCACAACACACTGCTGAATCTCTAACCCTAAAGCGTCCAAAGTATCCACCATTTGTAGCAGCAACCCGGGCTTCATTGCACAATAAATCTCTATCCTTGTGTCACTCTCTCTCCTCTCAACATCAAACTGATCAAAATCAAATCACATATATGTATTTATTCCCAAAAAATAGCAACAAAACAATAAATAAAAATGTTGGGTTAAATCAAACTGACTTACACTACAATAAAATTAAATTATATGTACATATTTTTATAATATTTTTGTATAAATATTCTATCTATATTTCATTTATATTCAAAATTAGATAATATAGACATATTTTTAGAACACATTATAATAATATGTCGCTATACATCCTAACGACTGCACATATAGCGACACTAATAATAAATATCGGTATTTTTATCAGCCGTATTTTTTTAAAATTTTTAAAAATATTTAAAAATATCAATATATCATAATTTTGTTGTAGTGTTACATTATTAATTAACCGGCAAAATCAAAATTTGTAGAGATTGCATAAATCTTTCTGAATATATATATATATATATATATATATATATATATAAATTTACCTTGGGAGAATTCCTAACTAGGATCTCATTTGGGTTGTGCTGATCCTTGAAGAGGCTCACTAAATTTGATTGCTCTGAGCCCACTTCCATCTCCTCTTGCAAATGCTTGATCCTCTCTAGAAGCTCCTTCATGTAGTCAATGGTGTCCCCTAGAATTGATGTTCGATCCATCTGCACGCCATTATGCATAAACAAATTTCCTCTAAATAATCTAAAATATTATTTGATCGAGCTTGTAATTATTGTTATTATATATTGGAAGAATCATTCAGATAGATAGAAACAGTAGTTCAGAAATAATCGAAATACTGCTTATGTACGGAATACTAAATAGAATCTTGACTTGTATACACTATAGAGGGTATTTCCGTCTGATAATTTATATTTTTGGACTGATCAGCATGATATCAGAGCGAGCATGATTTAATAATATTTGAAAAATTAATTGATATGATTATAGAAAATGATTCAGAAATAATCTTCGAGTAAAAGACTGCATTACCTTGCTGATCTTGGGGACGACGGACCGGAGCATGGACAGCCGGTCGTTGAGCCGCTTCCTCCGCCGCCGCTCCGCCATGAGATTCTTCGACGGCACGCCGTCCGCCTTCTTCTTCTTCGTCCTCTCCCCGCCGCACACCGCCGTCCCGAACACCATCGGATCCTCCAACTGCAGGAACCCCATCTCCACCTTACAAACATTGCTCTCCTCCCCGTTCACTAAACCCACCTCGAGAGCCCCCTCCGCCGTATCCCCCGCCGGAGCCACCGGCGGCGGCGGCGAGAACCAAACTTCGCTCAAGCAGTCGAAATTCGGCTCCGTCGCCGACCCGACGGGCGCTTGCGGCACTTCCATGCATCTGCCGCTACAACTGCCGTCAAACGTCGCCGCCGCCGCCGCCGCCGCCGCCGCCGCAGCGACGAACGATTGGTTTTCATGCATCAAGCAATCCAATCCCCCCTCCCCGGCGAAGAACTCACCGATGCCCGCCGCCGCGGCCAATGCGTCCCAGTTGCTCTCCCTCCGCATGGAGAAAAGCTCCTCCAGAAAACCATTCTCATCCAGTTCCATCAATTTCTAAGCAACAGGCAAAAGCAGTACAAATTAAGAGAGGGAAAATGAAAATGAAAATGAAATAGAAATAAGGGTCCTACTAAGAATGTGAGGTGGAGTTGGTGTTCTTCTATCTATCTCGAAAGGATTAATATATACCAACCTTTGAGGGACAATTATTCCCTGTAATCAATGTTGCATTGTTTCTATTACAACTCTCTCTCTCTCTCTCTCTCTCTCTCTCTCTCTCTATATATATATATATATATATATAGAGAGAGTCCGGCTAGAATACTATCATAGCACCAAGCAATTGGTGCTATCGAGTTTTCTGCCGTTGGATGAAAAGATATACGGTTGGGATTATAGTAGTCCCCTAAAATTTTTACTATTCAACCAACCACCTAGTAAACCTTAGGGGACCACTATCATCTTAACCATATATTTTTTAATCCAAAGGCTAAAAATTTCATAGCACCAATGACTTGGTGCTATCGATAATATTCTAGCCTAATTCTATATATATATATATATATATATATATATATATATATATATATATATATATATATAAATTGAGAATGGAATCTCTTTTTCTCTCTCTCTCTCTCTCTCAAAAATTTATAGGTGGGGTTGTGAATTTCCAGTGTTTCTTCACGGAAATCGTTGGTTGATTGAAGAGTTTATACTTTATTATTATAATGTGAGAATTTATTTGTTTATTCATATTTTTATATTAATTTATTCATTTACTGTAGCAAAATGGGAGAGAAAGGGTTTGACCCTCAAATGTGTCCGAGACGTGTCAGGTTCTATAGTTCCTCAGCAAAAAATAAATATAAAAATTAAAAATTTTATTTAAATATTTTAAATGTATTGTTAATAATTATATTTAATATTTGCGGTAAAATATAAAAATTAAAGTAAATTTTTTTTAATTAATTAATTAGTTTATTAATTGATAAAATAATGGGCAGGGTCACGGCAGCCTATCGGGGCGTCCTGGTCTGTCTGAGCACAGGTGTCCTTTTTGGACAATTATTGCATGGACCGAGTCCACCACATCTTTGGTAGACCCTACCACCTAAAATTTATGGTTTTTTTTTTTTTTTTTTTTTTTTTTTTTTGTGTGTCAGAGACCAAGATCTAATCTCTTTTAGATATAAAAAAGTTTAATTTTCTATTGATATGCAAATATAAAAGAGGTAGGGGCTGGAATTATTATTGATTTTTGAATTTTAAAACTTATAGTGATATTTTTTTGAATTAAATAATTACATTTTGATAATCGCAATCGCATATTATAAAAAGCCATGCATATTAATTTTAAAAAATTTCTGATTATTGTATTTACTAAAAAGTATAGGACCAAATTGGCATCTAACACAATAATCTTCATAACTTAAAAAAAAAAAAAATGTAAATTATTCAAAGAAGAACCTGCCTGGTGTATGCACCATGTCCAGGTAAGAGAGAAGAGGAGTAAAATGAATATGCCAAATGTTAATATATATATATATATATATATATATATATATATATATATATATATATATATATAAGGAATGTGCCAGATGGTAATGTAGCTTGCCCCTTCGACCAGGGCATGATCATTGAATAGTAGGTGTGTGGTGTGTGGCAATTGCTCTCCTTGGGCCCTTCTGGGACCAAGTTGGATTAAATTTGTTACATATGTTAATTATCTGGGTTTGTGCTGCATTAAGCCTACTTAATCTCTCTCATGCATATTAATTTATTACGTGAGATCGAGCTATTCATACATAACTTGAGTTATCATCACCACTATTTAGCGCAGTTGATCGTTATCTCGTATCGCCGATTAAGAAGGTATTAGAGTTTTGATTTTATTGTTTTAGGATGGAGAAATAAAATACACAGCTATAGTTTAAGACCATTTTTTAACATAATATCAAAACTTATCTTAAATCCTCTTGGAGATTTTTCTAAATAAATACATTCATAATAAATGTTTTCAAAATACCAATGCAGTAACATGCATGACTAAAATCATCTATACTAATTAATTGTTTATGATTTGGTCTAAAACTTTACACGCACACACTTCCCTATAGATATATACATTTCCAACCACTTTAAAAAAACCACATATATAATTAGAAGGATAAGTAATCACATGGTTAAATAAGATTAATAATGGAGTTTAACAATTAATTAAAGAGAGTCATTCATGGTCCCAAAATCTTTTAGATTAATTCATTTTAATTCGTTTCATTTAAATAGTTGCCACTGTAGAGTCGTGATCAATAAATCCACTTCACCTCGATCTTAATTGACATTAATTTTCTTAATTATGTAGTTTTTACTGGTGCCCTTAATAAAAACACGTGTTGGAAAAGCCCTTAAAAATAGTTTGGTACATTTGCTCGGATGCTGCCCCAAGTGTCAGGGTGTTTGTGGCATTTTGTGGCAAATCAGTGGGTACCTAAATTTTCAAATTTTCTCTTTTTTTTAGAATTAAGGGACAATATGATTTTGGCTTTGTATTAGTTTTTTTTTTAAAAAAAATATTAATATTATAGTAGATGTAGAATTATTGTTTTGCAAATACGACGCTTTTTGTCAGTGAGATTATTCGTGCATGCGACGGATCAGTTGTTGTGTCTAGATTTTATTGTAATCCGAGCGTGTCGATCGTGTTGGTTCGACCGTGACATTTTTAGGGGTCATTTTTGGAGAACATTTGCTAGACATTTGGGTTAACAGAGTTACGGGGTTACGAAGTTGGGACAATCCGTCAGGATTGAGCCGTGGGCGAACCAACAGAGGCAATTCCCTAGCAATGGCCCATGCCATGACCAAGAAAATGATGCTGCATGCGGGGTTTCAAAACGTACCCCTCGGTGAGCACCTTTGTACTCCCGGGATGCCAAAGGGGTGGATGCCTCGTGGATTATACAGAGGAGGGGTTGGCGACGCGGAAAAAATGTCGCTAGGTTGGCAGATTAAGTTGGACTGATTATAAAATAGAAATAATATAGTTAGTTAATTACATTCGATGTACTCAAATTCATCTCAAATTCAGTAACGAAATAGCAGTAACGAAATAGCTGTTGTTCCAACGAGGAATATCACAACTAGGGGTGGTAATTCAGCTTGCTGTTCGCGAGCCAGTTCGTGTTTGGCTCGAAATGAACTCGAGATCGAATCGCTCGTTTAGTAAACGAGCCGAACACGAATCGAATTTTTCAGCTCGTTTAATAAACGAGCTGAACACGAGCTGGGGTCAGTTCGCTCGTGTTCGGCTCGATAACAGCTCGAATATATATATAAGAAATGTTTTTATAAACTTTACTATTTAGATTTTAGGCCAACATAATATAAAAAAAAAAATTATTTTTTTTATGAATTTTAATTATTAAATTAAGATTTTAATTTTTTTTTTTTTTTTTTTAGCTTATTAAGTGAGAATGAAAATTGTTCACGAACCGGCTCGTGTTCAGCTTGTTAATAAACGAGCCAAGCCAATTTTTTCAGCTCGGTATTTAAACGAGCCGAGCACGAGCCGACGACAGCTCGTTCATGTTCGACTCGTTGGCACCCTAATCATGCAACAAGCTAGCTTAGCAAAAATGAACTCCAAAAATCTCCAAAAAAAACAGTAATTACACTGCTACAAGTAATCGCAATCAAAATTATAATTGAAAAACCAACAAAAATCAATTCAGCTCGAAAAACTCCAATACCCAATGACCAACCTTAAATTCTGCATGTGTTGGTGCAAATTGCTTACATTAATTTTAATCTTTCTTCATTTCAAAAGTTCTGAGTTCGATTTTTTGCATCTATTATATCATAACTATTGCTAAAATAATACAAAATAATTATTATTTTATAAAATTTTAAAATACTAAAAAAATAATATTTTTAATATTTTATATTCAATCCTCTCTCTCATGTCTCGTAATTTTTTCACGAACATAAAATACAAACTTTAATTAAATAAAGTTCAAAATTTTATCATCATTTATTCTAAAATTTTAAAAAATAGTGTTTTAAATATTTATGCTTAGCAACTATTATTTCTCTCCATTTACGAGATCTTAAATGGACAAGTTATATGGACTCGTTCTCCCTAGGTTTTTTTTTTTTCTTTTTTTTTTTTTTTTGCGACAAAGTTTAGGACAATGTAGGACAATGTATTGTAAGTATCTTATATAAGTTACAACATTATTTTGTTGTAAGTGTTTGATTAGTAGATATTTTAAAATTAACATTTTAAAATATTGAATAGTGGATTTAGAATAATCCATAGTTTATACAGATTCTGTACGTTTTTATTTAAAAATAATTATTGCAAGAAGCTACAAGGTCACTTTTGCTCTTAATTGTAAAAAGTAACATTATTTTTAACACTGGGAGTCACTGGTACAAAAATGTACTTGTGCATGCATGCATATACATTTACTGGTCACATGTTCATTATTGTCTAAATTGTATATAGCTTTCTAAATTGTACGTATCAGTGGCAAAGGCGCTTCTGTATATATCTAGCTATCTATGAAAAGCTTCTGCATGCTTTTTGCAAATATTACTGCAAATCTAATTTTCTGCAGAGTAATAGGCCTTCAGAAAAAGACTAGCTAGTTTGATCATTGATGTTGTGTCTTTTCATATTCACATACATATATTATATATATATATATATATATATTTGTTGGTAGGAGAAAGAATCCGAGAACCAATATATGAGAAAAACATTTACAGAGATCATATATATATATATACATATATAAATTAAATTTATACTTAGCTTTAAAAGGAATATAGTATATCCTATATATTCTGATTATATTGAGCGTAAACATATAAGCTAGCGAAAATATCTACCAGTTGTTTATCAGCTATTAAGTAGTAGAAACTAGGTATTGATGCGTCGTTGATTCAGACCATGTTGCGGAGCTGCGACCTAACAAACTGTTGAGATGACGATCGAGGAACGATTTCTTTCATTTGTTTTCTCTTTGCCTTTTTCATTTCAAGCAACAAGTAATTAATAAAGAAGCAAATTGTGTCCTTGCACTATTTTCATTACTATGGCACATGCACTCTTAGTTGTATTTTTCTCTCAATATCTAGTCCTTTTCGTCGATCATCGATCGCAATCTTGTTACTTGTTGTTACTCGATCTTATGTTGGTTGGCCACAAATTTGAAACTATGTATCAACACCTAAATAATGTGTAAAAAGTACTGTTTGGGGATGATTCTCTCTCTCTCTCTCTCTCTCTTTAATTTGAGATCATCTAAAGATGTATGTGTATAATTGAATCATGTGTTTGATTGTGTCAATCCAACAATTAATTTGCTTGATTCATGGATTTTGTAGCACATGACATGAAGCTTAGATCAAATATCATGGAGATTTTCCTGACATTAAATAGTAGATAGATGTGATAGAATATGTACTTGATCTCTTCTACTTGTATAAAATAAATCATAGATATTAGTCTCCAAATCTTAATTAGGAGAACAAAACTTGACCAATGATATCCTACTTAATTTGATTTGACATAAAACTACTGATTAATCTAAGTACTTAAACTGATAAAAAAGATAATATTTTTATGATTTTATATTTTTGTATTTAGATTTTAATTTAAAAAGATTCTTCCTGCCGCCTCGTGTCTCAAGTAATTTCATATATAAAATTTACGTCTTGCGTCAAATAAGTTCAATAATTTAAGAATTGTGTTAATTTTTGAAGAAAATAATAACGACAATGACGTGACAAGATAATTTAGCAAAAAATATTTAACTTTTTCCGGAATGCATTTTTATAATTCTTCTTGAATTTTAGTATTTGAAAGTGTACTATACTAAAATAGAAAAGTGTTAAGATTAATGAAGATCTTATTTGAGGAACCTATTTAAAACTGATGGAAATTGCAGAATTAATATTATTTAATTTTTTTATGTAGGGAGATATTTGAGACAATGCAAAGTGTAGTAGGAATTTTTATAATTAAGCCTTATATTTATTTAATAGTTAATATTTCTAGACAATTAATATAGCAAGAAATTATAGAGTTAAAGTGTCACTTATCATGCTATTGTTTGCTCCACCTCTATTATTTACTTTGTTTGATGTATCTCTAATTTATTATAATTTTTAATTCTATGCTCCTAATTCGCAAATAATTTTATAGTACCATAAAATTAAAAAAAAAAAAAAATTGAGAAAGAAAAGAAAAGAATGTCTGCAGTAGGAAGCGGATGGCTCGGACAGATAGAAAGATCGAAATTCGTTATTTTTTAATTAGATAGTAAAATTTTTTCTCTTTTATTTTTAATTTTTTTAATTTATTTATTTTATATGATCGATATTTTTATTTTTATTTATGCGCTCGTCGTTCCGGGTGAAGCCAAAATCAGCTGTTTTAAAAGTCCCTATCCTCCACAAGTGGAGTGGGGTGCAAATCTCCTAATGATCATGAAAAGTGTAGAAAAAGCAACATTGTCATAGGTCTAAGCTGTGAGGTTGCCTCACTTAAAAAAAAAAAAAAAAAAAAAAAAAAAAAAAAAAAAAAAAAAAGAAGGTCTCTTAATAATAATCATCATCTAAGTACAGCTTAAATATCACTAATACTTTTCTAAATTTCGCACAGAATAATAACAAATACAAAATAAAAATTTGGTTTAGAAAAATTATGTATGTATGTAAAATGAAACTAAGTTTTGTATCTCGTATGCATCAAGGACTCTTTTGTTCGCATTTGCTTTTAGAAAAAAAGCTAACAAAAGCAAATTTTACTTTTTAAGCTCAAAACTAAAAGTTCTAATTTGTGATTTTTTATTTTGTCATGAAGCTATTAACATAAACGTATTTCTCAAAAAAAAAAAAAAAAACAAAACAAAAAAAACAACCAAACCATTTCCTTCTCTATTTACATGTTGATTTGGTTTCTGACCATTTTACAAATGTGGCATACTTAATAAAAATTAATTATTCATTAATATAAAAATATTTCAATCATCACATAAAAGTAGAGGGCGTTCATTATTTGGTTCAGCTTAAACCAAAACTCAAAACTCAAAACTTTGAGTACGTCACCTATACTTACAAAAGTATAAAAAAATTTATATTTATAAATTATTTTTTATAATGAAGCATTTGATTCGACGATCAGTTCTGTTAGACATGATCTACACTATTAAAATTATTTAAAAATTAAATTTTATAATTTGTCGATATTATTTACTAAATAATCAAAAAATATTAAAAATAACTATTTTAACGATCGATGTGATACGTTTGTAGCTTCAACGGTATAAAATAATTAAAAATATTAGATAAAACTTTAATAAAAAATTCTATTTAACATCAAGAGTACGACCATAACATTAATTTTCTATCGTTCATTTTAAAAATAAACAAATAAAATTAAATAATTATAAAATTTAATTTCTAAATAATTTCAATATTATAAATCATATTTAATAAAATTTTAAAAATAAAAAAAAATTAGCTTAAAAAATTATTATTTATATATATATATTTGAAAAAAAAATAAAAAAGAGTAAATTTTACGTGAACTCTAGTGCATACGAAAGTCTACTTCGATCTGAACGTGAACTCCGCAAGCAAAAACCGCGGCACTTCTCAGCACCGTGCAGCGGTTTCCGGAAAAGCTGTAATGTTTCTCTCTTTTGTCCTCTTCTCTCTCTCTCTCTCTCTTTTGCTTCCTCCCCCCACCGCCCACAATATTGCTTCTCCAAATCCACCCTTTCTCACTCTTTCTCTCTCCTCTATTTGTCTTCTTCTCATGCACTCTATTTCTATTACTCTCTCTCTCTCTCTCTCTAAAAAAAACAACAACAAGAACAACAAAAATAAAAGAGAGCCACACACATACACACACAACAAATGGGGACACGAACTGTCCCCCACCCCATCCCCGCAAAACGCCACGGTTGAGTAGCTTGTGAGAAAAAAAAAAAGCTGCAGCTTTTTTAATTTCCCGGATTCCTTGTTTTCCGAGCTCAAAAAAAAAAAAAAAAAAAAAAAAAAAAAAAAAAAGAAAAGTAGAGAGGGAGGGTACAGTTGCCAATTTGCCATGCAGAGGAGGGTGCAGGAGTAGGCTTTATATATCTCTGGATTCATCATACCAAGTATGTAAGATTAATATGTAGTGGCTCAGTGAGAAAATATAGCTAAAAGATAAAAATGTATAGAATTTAGGATGAAATATAATGCAGAAAAAGGTTTATGTAAATATTGGGTTTTTTTTTTTTTTTTTCTTTTATGATTTTTAATGATTTATAGTTTATTAATTCCTTTACAATTTTAAGTTTGTGCATTTGGTCTCTCTGTAAGGATTCTATTACTATTTTGCTTAATTTTTTTAGTTTATATTAAAAATAACAGAAATATATTAAAATTTATTTTTTTATAATACAAATAAAAAATAATTTGGTTTAGTTTTTTTTTTCACTACAATAAAATTATGTTATAATCATATTTTTAAGTATTTCTAAAATCTAAAAAAAAATATTGCTGAAAAAAATACCGACACTTATTATTAGTGTCGCTATATGTGCAGTCGATAGGGTGTATAGCGATACATTATTATAATGTGTTCCAAAAATATGTTCCTATAATCTAATTTTGAATATAGATAGAATATAAATAGAATACTTATAAAAAAGTGTCGCAAAAATATAACGCTATAACCTAATTTTATTATAGTGTTTTCATTAATATTATAATTTTTTAAAAATATTTTTGAAATTTTAAGAAGATAAAATATAAATTTTTAAAATTAACAATAGAAAAGCTAAAAAAAGTTTATAGAATATTTTTTTTTTGTATTTTAGTTTAAAATTTAACTTAACTATCAATCATTATCATCTGGTTATCTATTTTTAAAAAATTTTAATTTTACTGTCTATTTTTCTGTAGAGCTCGCTCACGACAGAGTGGGCTCCGCGTCCCATCTCAACTTCTCAGAAGTTATCAATTCTAGGACTATTTTAACTCAAATATACTTAATTTTTTTAATTTTTTGGATCTAACCACCGTCTAAAATGTCCAAGTTAAAAGATTTAAATTTATTTATACTTTATATATATAATTAATTTAAGTTTTTTGGATATTATATTTCTCTTTTTTTTAATTCCTAACGTCGTTGTCAAATTCAGACACATTCACAAGTATGATGTGAGACTTGTCTTGCTAACTTTAATCAATTTTGTAGGGAGTCACGTTTCACCCACAACGGTCATCAGTCGGAAAGTCGTGTTCGCCCGCTGTATAATTTTTGGCTCAGCTGAGACTTATGTCATATTTTCGACTGATGATTTGTTATAATACCAACTGCGATGCCTCAACTTTCCATAAAATCACTCATCTTTGACTATAGTTTTAACACGCTTAACTTTTTTAATCTCTTAGGGGGCGTTTGGTAAGGGGGATAAGGGGGGAATACCCCCCTTATCCCCAAGTCCATACCCAAACGGGGATAGAATAGGGGGGAATCCGGGTTCTAGGCTTGCTGGAATTACGGGAATGGAATCGGGAATCCGGGTTCCAGCAAATAGGTGGAATTGGGAGTAACCCATAAAGTGGCACGGGAATCGAGAAAAGACTCTCTCTCTCTTTCCTCTCTCTTTTAAGTGGGTTTTAATTTTTTTTTTTTCTTTCTTTTCCATATTAATAAAAATTATTTTATAAATTTTTTAAATTAGAATTTTTAAATTTTAAAAAATATTTAAATTTTAAATTTTAAATTTTTTAAAAATTTTTAATTTTTTAACTTATTTTTTAATAAATCTAAAAATTTTATTTTATTTCATTTTTGAAAAAAAATTATTAATTTTAAATTTTTAAAATTTATACAATTATTTTATAAATTTTTTAAAATTTATATAAATTTAAAAATTTAAATTTTTACTCTCACTTAAAATTTAAAAATTAATTTTTATTTACTCTCACTTAAAATTTTTACTCTCACTTAAACTTTAATTTTTATTATGTATTTTTTTAAAATTTATATAAATTTTTAAAAATTAAAATTTTTACTCCTATTTAAACTTTAATTTAAAGGGCAAAATAGTCAAAACAATCAAAAATTTTAAATATTTTAATATGTAATGACATTCTGTTTTACTGTTATTTAACATCCAGATAGTTATTATTAGTGCTTGAATTTTTTACAATTTTTTTACTCACTATTTCACCATTTATGATTAATTTAAAAAAATAATAAAATATGATATTAATCAACCTTATAATAAATTTAGATTAATATTAAATTATACTATAAAATTATTTAAAAGGACAAAATTAAAATTTTCTTAGCTATTGTTTACTGGTTAAACAATCAAACATTTTAAATATTTTAATATGTAATTTTCTATAATTTTTTAGTATTTTTATTTATTTATTATATATATTTAAATATTTTTTACAATTTTAAATAATATTTTAAATTTATTATTAGGTTGATTAATATAATAAATTATTTTATTTATATATTATATCATAAAGGGCAAAATAGTCAATACATAAATTTATCACTTATCAATTCTTCTTATTCCTCTATACTCAACCAAACATAATTTTTACCAATTCTTCCTATTCTCCTTATTCCTAT
This sequence comes from Tillandsia fasciculata, assembly GCA_029168755.2. Lineage (NCBI taxonomy): Eukaryota > Viridiplantae > Streptophyta > Magnoliopsida > Poales > Bromeliaceae > Tillandsia > Tillandsia fasciculata. Next base: position 20,036,904 of record CM054945.1, on the reverse strand, counting down.
ATAATTTACCAAACACAATTTACTTTAATTCCGGTATAACTCATAAAACGAACCAAACGCAAATTTACACCAATTCCTGCTAATACCAGAATCTGTACCTATCCCCGGTATAACAAAATTTTTCTAATCCCCGAACCAAACGCTACCTTAGACTTGGCTACCGTCTAAAATACTATAGCTGGGTTAAAAAATTTAGTCTTATTTATATCTTATTTAAAGAGCTTGCTTGGTTAACCTATTTGTAAACTCTGGAATTAAAATGAGATTCACTAATTTTAATAATTATTATTTATTTTATAAAATTCAAATTTCAATTTTTATTATACTCTAAAATAAAAATAATTCAATTAATTCCTTTACGGCCAAATTCAGTTTTGAATTATGAATTAGTGTATTCCAAAGTAAACCATTCAAAATCTTTTCTCACAAACATCTCCTCCTCCTTTTCTTTCATCACTCTCATCTTCTTTAACCAAAATTCTCTTTTAAAATTTTAGATGTTAATTCTAATTGTCTATATCAATTTCCATTCCAATAATAAATTAAATATTTTTGAATAATTTATCGTTCTATTTCTCATTCTAATATAATTCAATTTTATTTCTCGTTTTCATCTAATAATTCTTTAACTTTAAATTTTGAATGTATCGTTTATTTTTATTAATTTTATTAATATAATTTATACAATTTATCTAACTATAAATTTATTAAAATAATTAACTAAATTTTATATTGAAAGAGATGATTACTCTAATATCATTTCTCACCACTAGATATTCCAATTGATGATTACCACTAAAAATTTAAGTATTGTAATATAGGATTACGCTGAATACTTGTCAGTAGTGTGATACGATACAGTACATGTCGTCAGGGACGAAGCCATAGTAGGGCCCAAGGTGGCCATGGCCCCCCTCAACATTTTAATATTGCACAATAGTCCTTCATACTAATTTATCTCTTTCTCTCTTTTAGATAATAATAGCCCCCCTCAACTTTTTAATATTTATTTTTATGCCAACATAATTTTTTTTATTTTTTATTTGTATATATTTTAAATAGATAAAAATATATTAAGAGTCTTGTACTTACTTATTTGAAATATATATCTTAACTCCAAATTTTTTATTTTATATTTTTTTAATTTCTAACTATTTTTGGTAAGCTATTTTATATAACTAAATAAAATATTATACTAAATTTAATAGATCTTTTAGCTAAAGTCATTTATCTAATTGAATTACGGTTATATTTAGTTATATTTAGATGAATTACGGTTAACTAAATAAAAAATTCTAATTGAATTACAAGTTATTTGAAATACATATCTTAACTCTAAATTTTTTATTTCATATTTTTTTAATTTCTAACTATTTTTGGTAAGCTATTTTATTTAACTAAATAAAATATTATACTAAATTTAATAGATCTTTTAGCTAAAGTTTTAATTGAATTACAGTTATATTTAGTAAATTTTTTTAATTATTTAAATAAAATAATATAAATAAAATAATTAAATATTAAATATTTTTAAATTAAAAAAAAATTAATATTTTTATATTAATTATTTAATTAATAAATTAAAAAAAATGATGTACTAAAATTTTTATTTAAATATATTTTGGCCCCCCTCATAATTAAATTCTGGCTTTGTCCCTGCATGTCGTGCTAAGTGCATGCAAATTATGACATAATATATATATATATATATATATATATATATATATATATATATATATATATATATATATATATATATATATATATATATATATATTCATTCTCTTGTGCTAATATATAATGAAGAATTATATATATTAAAAATAATTTTATATAATTTTTTATAAATATATTAAATAGTAAATATATTTTTATATTAATTTCATCAAAAATTTTAAGTTGTTCATATATATCTTTCTGATTTGTTACCGTTAGCTTATTATTTATTTTTTTAACAAAATATAAGTAAAATATCAATTTTGTCCCTATAAATATGTCATTCTAAAAGTCTGAACTATTAAAAAATATATCTATAGTTAAGTATAATATCTGAAAGAATAAAAAGATAAATTTATCTCACTCACTAATAAAATTTAAGTATTTAATTTATGATTAACTATATTTTTCTAACAGATATTGACGGTAGAGACATATATGAACAACATAAAACTTTTGAAAGAATAAATATATTTCAAAATAAATATAAAAAATTAAACTTTATAAGAATATATATATATATATATATATATATATATATATATATATATATATATATATATATATATATATATATATATATATGCTATTCCATATACTTATAGGAAAAAAAAAAAAAAAAAAAAAAAAAGGGTAACTATACACTTATATAAAACTATATAAAATTAATTCTGTATATTATATATAGGAATAATTGTCTGTGTAACCCTGAAATCTGAAGAAATATCTGATTTACCTCTCTTATTTTTTTCTTTCCAATATACCCTTAATACGTTCCACCGTTATTAAAAATACCCCTACCGTTTCCCTTTGTTAAGTTAACTAGGGTTAAACTAGAGTTAAATAATAATCGGAGTTGAAAATTATCAGATATATCTATTTTGTCCTGGTTTAGGATTTAGGGTTTAGGGTTTAGGATTTTTTAGGGTTTTAGGGTTTAGGGTTTAGGGTTTAGGGTTTTAGAGTTTAGGGTTTAGGGTTTTTTAGGGTTCTAGGGTTTAGGATTTTAGGGTTTAGGGTTTAGGGTTTTTTAGGATTTTAGGGTTTAGGGTTTAGGGTTTTAAGGTTTAGGGTTTAGGATTTTAGGGTTTAGGGGTTAGGGTTTGGGGTTTAGGGTATATTTGAAAGGGCAAAATAGTAATTACACACAGATAACGGTAGTTCCAAACGGTACACTATCAGAGTTTAACTTCAGGGGTATTTTGGAAAGAAGTTGGAAGGTAAGATGGGTAATTTTAATATTAGCCTTCTAAGAGGGATAAATCTGAAAACAGAAAAATTTTTAAAGATATATAAAAAATTGCCCCTTATATATATATATATATATATATATTGTACTTGGTATAAATACTTACTAATTCTAAAAAAAAAAAAAAATTCAGTGGTGTCATCAAAAAAAAAAATTCAGTGGTGTCATCAAATGATTTCATGTTGATATTTTGTCGGTTCAACAGTGCACAATGGGCATTGGCATTGCGGATGGATATTTAAATTTTTAATTAGCACTGAATATGATTTAATTTATTTAAACTTTCTATATTTCGAATCTCTCAATTTTTCATCATCATTCATTTAATATTTAAATGGCGTCAAAATTAACTTTTTTTTAATTGCTAATATAAAGCACATTAAAAATTACTCGATCATAAATAATATTTAGAAAATTATGAAATTTGAATATTATGAAGTTCAAATAGGCTAAATTTTATTTGAGATAGAACCCGTCAACTTGGAAGTTTTCTCTCTCTTTTTTTTGGTTTAGAGAGAGAAAATAATATACTATCCGCTTTATTTATTTTATAGAAATAAATTAATTAAAAATATAAAATAATTACAAAGCTTCAAATTTGATATCTCTATGATTCGAATGTTCCATTATTAGGAGCCATTTAGTTTTACATAATTATAAATATAATATTTGGTTGGGAATAGTAAAAGAACTGCAATCATACATTTTTTGTTTAATTTGTTGTATGTCTTTGAGAAGTATATTAACTTGCGAATTCATATATATTATTTTATATACTGAACGGTGAGATTACCACTTAAATAGGAAGAAAATTTATTTTTTAAATGTTATTAGTGATGTAAGCTTATATTTATTTAAAATTATTTTTTTCAAGTGCTGCAGCTAGAATTGCGGTTAATTTGAACGAACGTAGTTTCAACTGCTGAAGTAGAGAGTTCTCGTACAGCTGTAATTGCGACAATTGAATTCAAATACATCAAAATAAACATCAAATTAAAATCTACAGATAATTAATTTCAGTTAAAGTACAGTTATAATTACGGAGAACCAAAAAATCTCTTATTAATGTTAATGGAGAAGTAAACTGACTCATTTGATTTCTAAAACAAAGATAACCTCACTCAATACACAGTATTTAGTATTGTTATTATTATCCCTGTTGTTACTTCTCTTCTGGCTGTTTCTTGCCCTTGTGATCTGCTGCTGCTGCTGCTGCTGCTGCTGCCTGCTTCTTTGCTGTGCAATCAAGCAGAGGAAAAAGCCGCAGCTTCCGCAGAAAAAGCCGCAGCTTCCGCAGAGATCGCGTTCGGCTTTTTTCAGCTCTATCTAGACACCTTTTCTCTATGCTATAGAATCCCAGCACAAATTTTCCATTGAGTTCTGGCTAATAAATATTTTTTTAATTTTTTTTTCCTGTTTTGTAGAGAGAGAGAGAGAGATGAACTAGAATGCTGTAGATAGTAAATTAGCTCTGTTGTCATCTATTTATTTTTGATGATTAAACTTTCAAATCGATAATCAGTACCATTGAATATGATTTTGATCATTTAAACTATCTAGAAATTAAATTTAAAATTTTTTCGACAACGTTGACCTAATGATCAAAAGATTACAAAATTTGTAATTTTAATAATAGATATAAGTTTTTTTGCTAGTTTAATGGTATAAAAAAAAAATCTAGATTAATTTAATTTTGGTTAGAAATTTTTTTAAACTATGTAAAATAAGATTTATACTGTTGGTCTTGATTACAAAACTCCTATTATTATTTTATAAAAGATATTCATTGTCAGCCATTTAATTTTGTGCTCAAAAAAAATATCAAAAAATTGTAAAATTTAATTTTTAAATATTTTAAATAGTCTAGATTATATTTAACAGTACCGATTGTCGTTTTGAAAGCTTTATCATTAAAAATAAATAGGTAGCAACAGAGCCTTTTCGCTATCGATAGCATTCCAGCGCAACTCTATATAGATAGAGAGAGATAGGCTTGCGTGCTTTTAAAAGCAAGGAGGCCCCGTGCTCCTAAATTATTTTCGATGTTGGGACTTCCGAATGGGCGATTGGCTCCGTTAAATTTGATCTAGAATATTTAAAAGTCCTAAAAATTTAATTTCGTGATTTTTCGATATCATTTGCTTAGCGATCAAAGTGGCTTAAAATTAATTATTTTAATGATCGTGGTGAGCCGTTTGCAAGTTTAACGGTGTAAAATTATTCAAATCACGTAAAATTTCGATAGAAAATTTTTTATACTATATAGAATAAGATAAATATTTTTGATCTAAAATTTTCGTATAATATTATCATATTTTGTGAAATTTTTATTTTCAGTTGTTGATTTTAAGCCCTTTCGATTACTAGGTAAATGATATCGAAAAATTATAAAGTTTATTTTTTAAATATTTCAAATATTCTATATCAAACCTAATGGAGCCGATCGTTCATTTGGAAGTTCCAACATTAAAAATAAGTTGGGAACACGGAAAGTTCCTTGCTTCTAAAATCACACAAGTCCGCGCCCCCCCCCCCCCCCCTCTCTCTCTCTCTCTCTCTCTCTCTCTCTCTCTCTCTCTCTATATATATATATATATATATATATATCTAATGATAAAAAATTTATAATTATAGATGTGCTTGTGCTTTTAAAAACATATAAGCTCTCTCTCTCTCTCTCTCTCTCTCTCTCTCTCTCTCTCTCTCTCTATATATATATATATATATATATATAGTCCTGCTAGTATATTATCAATAGTACGAAGTATTTAGTACTATTAAATTTTTTGTCATTAAATTTATTTTTTCGTCAATTTCTATTACTTGAATCATACTATTTTACTAACTGTCTATTAAATTTTAGAAGACCGCTAATATTGTAACCGCACATTCCTTCATCTTGTGTTCAGCTCATTTATTAAACGAAACAATTGATGTCGAGCTTACTTTGAGTCAAATACATGCTGGTTCTTGAACAACAAATCGGATTGCCACCCCCTAATATGTTGTTTCACATGGTACGAGAGCACTGTGCCATCGTTCTTGTATTCCTCACGATCTAGTATGTCTCAATCGGTTCATCTGATTTATCCAGTTCTTTCAACGGTTCTCAATTTGCTTAGACCATAAGTATCAAGCCAGTTTTGCCCGATTCTTATATAGTTGCACCGAATTCGTGCGATGTTTTTGTAGGATTTATCATGTGTTAAGAAAGGACCTTCAAAAAATTGAGCAATACTAGATGTACATTCCAAATAGAGTGTGCATCCTACATCGACTTGTCACATTGATATGACGAGTAAAATTCACCTCACTTTAAGATAGGGTGAGTGTAAGATGTACATCATATTTGGGGTGTACATCTAGTATTTTTTCAAAAAATTCAGTCTCCTCTTGAATATAAAATAGAATCATGTTATGTATATAATATATAATTTTTTTTTTTTGGCGGCCTAAAATTTTTAGAGTAATTAGTTGTTTCATGTTGTTTTTCTATAATTTTTATGTTTGTTTAATATATTTATGGCCTTGTAGTTGTAGTAAAACAAAATACAATATTCTACTAATCACATTATACTAAAATGCAAAATACAGAAAGATAGAATATAATATTTTATTAGAATTGAGCTTCTATATTTTTAAAAATAGCAAATTATTGATGCTGGTAGATTTTAGTCTTTGAATGAAAATATATATGGCTAGGATGATAGTGAATCCTTTGAATTAAGTGAGTGGTTGGTGGAATAGAATGATTTAAGAAATAAAATTAATCAAAGAGATAGATCTAAAGGTAAAAAACTTACAAGTATCAATTACTTAGTGTTTGTACAAATATAGTAGCCCGACTCATTTTATTGTTCAATTATCAATGGTATAATATATGTGTGCTGTATTTTTTCTAAATATCTAAATAATCAGTACTTTCTAAATTTAAAACTTTGCAAATAATTTTTAAAATTTTATCAAATTATTCACCAGGCCCATCTAAAATATAGAAAATCAATTGATAAAAAGCTCTGAAATTCAGAAGACGTTTATACAATTTTCACTCCAGTTATTATAAGGTAAATTACACTTTTGGTCCATAATGAGACGCGTAACATTTTAGTCCTCAAATTCTAATTTAGTATATTTTTTATTTTAATTTTTAAAATTATTGTAATTAAGTTCTATTGTCCTGTATAATCAACTAGATTCTAATTTTTTGACTGCTATATCGATCATTGATTACAATACTATTACATTACTGATACATTATTAATTAATTAATTAATTAAATTAGATCGTTAATCTTAATTGTAATAATTTAAAAGATCAGAGTTATAAATTGTATTTAATTAAAGTCTGAATTCTAAAGTGTCCCGTGCCTCTACGTTTGTGGATCAAAAAAAAATTTAGTAGTTATTATATCACTGGGTATTTATTTTGTTTGTTATTTTTTAATCTTTTTTATAAAATTTTGCAAAATTTATCTGCACTATGAACTATTTGAATCGGCTATTCAACATTTTCAATTTTTAATTTTTCTGCTCAATTATTTAATTTATTTGATTTGAATTGATCGGCAGCATTTTGACTTTAAAATTTTAAATGTGTCGTTTAAATTTAACTAGTATACTTCATTAAATTTTTATAACTATAAACTCAGTAAAGTAAGTAACTAGTTTAAATTTTAAAATCAAAATACTGACTGAAATCAAATAAATAAAAAAATTAAATAACAATATCAAAATTTTAAAAAATTGCGTTGCTGATTCAAAATAACCCACATTTCAGAAAAAAAAAACTGTATTTATATTTTTCTTGGGTTTCTCTTGGTTTTCCTAATGTGAGAAATAGGAAAAAAATAGAAACTATCAAATGAAAAAAAAAAGGCATTCGTTTATTTATCCCTTACTATTATTCATTTTTTTAAAAAAAAAATTATTATGAAATTATTAAAATACTTTTCTAAAATTCAACCCTATTACTAAACTTAAAAAAAAAAATTGAATTTTTTTAAAAAAAATCAACAAAAATATTTTGATCCTTCAAAAATAAATAAAATATTTTTAAAATTTTTAAATACATTAAATATTGTCTATAAAAAAATAATTATTTTTTTCGTTGCGTCGAATCATGAGAAGCTACCAAGCTATGAAGCTGAAACCGACGAAGGAAAAGACGAGAAGAAGCGGCCGCTGCACTTTTAGATGAGAAAATTATTATATATATATTTATTTATTTATTTATTTTTTTGTGTGGACCTGCTGCATCAAGTCAACCAAAGTTGGCGCTTATTTTCTCACTTTCTATTTTTTTTTTTAAAAAAAATAATATATTATTCATTTTATTTATTTAATTTTAAAAATAAATTAAGCTAAAAAAAATAAATAATTAAATTTAAAATTTAAAATTTTGAATATTAATTATTAAGTATTTCACGAACTGCACTAAATAATTACCACAAAAGCATAAGATAAGATCCTAACCATCTTTTGCAGGGGGCAACAATTATTGGCTCCAATAGTTACCACTGTAACTCACAAAAGTATTTAATTTTTATATTTATTTTTAAAATAGTTAAAGTGATAAATATGTTTGTCTAAAGTTTTTTGTCATTTATATATGTCTTTTCGTCCGCTGATCTTCTGTGTTAATTTATCTTGAGTCTGACAAAGTTGTTGGCTATTTATTTATAAATTGAAAATATATTTAATTTTCTACTTCGTAATAATACGTCCAAAAAATTAATAAGTTGAGTGCGACTGCAGTTCACAATAGATCTTACGGTAAGAGACTCAATAATAGACCTAACGTTCAGATAATCAAGATTCATAGACGCTGTGTCTGCGTTCAAATGGTTTGGAGGAAGAATTTTAGAAAAATAAATTTCTTCACTTAAAATTTCTAAGGTTAATTACAGAAGTCGACTTTTCTGACGATAAGTAGAAAATTAATCGATATTTATTATATATATATATATATAGGTAAAAAAAAAAAGCATGTTAATTATAAGACAATTTAACTTTGATTCGAATATCTGATCTTTAAAACTCTCTCAAGCAAATGCACAGCAGAAAAAATGTCCCTCAATATATGCAAATCTAATATAGGCCCCCAATCTTTTCTATTTTTAGGATTGACGAACTGAAATAGTTTTTATAACTCCAATGTACTTATTGGCTTAAATTTTTGAAGAACAAAAATTGTTTCACATTTTACATGTCGTGATATCAAAATAGAAAATCTTGAGTGTAAATTCGATCAAACTTAGCAATATTAAATTATTTTTTTTAAATTTAAGTTCATATTTTGGATCTTTCAAAAAGTTAGAAGCAGAAGGTGAGTGTTGAATATAAATATTAAAAAGTATTATTTTTTAATAATTTAAATTTTTAAAAAATAAAAATTATGAATCCATGCTTGTCACTGAAAATGCAAACTTTCTCAAAATAACCAAAAAGCAACTTTCTTAGCTTTACGAAGAAGTTGACTTGCAATGGGACTACCTGGCACAAAGTTTTGACAGAACCATCAGATCATGAAAAATTAATTTGGTTGAGGAGGAAAATAATAATAATAATAATAATAATAATAATAAATCATTTGGATTTAGTAGCCTATAAAGGTATTTTATTGATGCTCTGCAATGCCAGAAAACAAATAGATGATCAAACCTTTCTCTTCTCAAAACATTTCCACCCATGACCCATCAAAATCATCTTTACTCATTGCACATTGACAAGCTTTTATTCCCTGTTTTAATCATATGTGTGCTTCAGTGTAGAGATATACACATGTATTGCACATAGCTTCATTGCCTAGGGAGACATTATCATTCAGTGAGGGACACTATATGTCACAAGAACATACTCTTTAAAGTGTTCTTCAAAAAGAACCCCATGTTTTCAAACAGTACAAACATTCTACAGATTTCGCAGAGATCTAGGCTGTTCTGGAATAGGCACTCATAAATTCAAAGAACCAACTAATTGGCATCTTAATATTACTTTCTACTTCCACATCTCGATTCTACGAGAATGCATGTTCTGGGCATTTACGCAGAGAATAAGGCGCAGATCTCAATTGACCTGCGAGGGGAGCAAACGCGGGTGCCATGCACGATAGGACGAGCATCTCAGAAATTTATGATGGGTGCCTCTGTAATCGTCACGATCATGGCCACCATGAAATGTTCGCGATAGAATGATTAATATGCGTACAAATCAATACAGATAAGCTGTACGGATTATAAGAAACCTTTTTGAATGAGGTAAGAAAGGAATCAGTACCATACAATTACTCGCATGCAGAAAACAAAAGACGTAGAACGATACGAAAATGAAAGATATCGATTGGACATATATAATAGTACAGGATTAATAGATGCTGCTGCGTAACGTACGACGTAAACTTGATTGAGGATGCTGATATTATGTGCTGATTAGTTATTGAGATAGAGCAAAGGGTGAACGAATGACGCCGAAGCTGGGAATTCGTTTTCGAGCCCCATGCAGCTGCAGTATAATCAATGACTTGCAGTATTTTAGCAAGTCCACGGATCAAAGTGTTTTTTTAAGTAAAAAGTTCAAGAACTAAGTCACGACGTAGGGAGGGAGGGATAGTACAGGGACTATCCATACATTTCACCCATTCGTGAAATAAGAAAATGTGAAAGATGCACCCAAGATCTTTGTCTAAGCACTATGAACAGCAGTAGAAACCATCTTAATTACTGGAATACGACTATCAAATTAAGGGACATATCATTTCAGGATCAGAATCTGTAACCAATATAAGATGCAAATGAATCACATTGTAATCTTTTGTATCAAGAACTTCCAAAAACAGTTATAGAAAAACGAAATATAATGAATCAATGTTATGGGTCGATTTTGGGTCAGCAAGTCCTTAACCGCGTACAAGTTGGGTTGGTTTCGGTCGAGCCATGTAGGCATCATTATTATCTAAGGTCAGTCCAATCAGATACCGGTCCGAGCAACTCATTCCCTACTGAGTAATATTTTTAAAGTACCGATTAGATCACAAACTGGATGAACTAAATATTGAGAGAATTACATGTAATTCTGACAGAATAATCCGAACCAAACACGCCCTTAATCACATTTAACGATAGCAATCGACGATTCGAATGTTCCACCATTTCTTTGTAGCATTTAGTAACAATTATTGAAAAGTTAGACAGCAAATTGTTTTAGGTTGGATCTGGAGTGTGGAAGTCTGTCAGCACTAATCCTTGACAAGATTGAGCCTATGACTGGAACTTTGAAATTTTAGTCTCTTCAGGTGAAACAAACACACCCTTAATTAAAGATTTAAAAAAAAAAGAAGAGAGCGTTGGCAATTTTAACTTTACAATTCCACGCTCCAAATGCTTATCAGATGTGCTCGCACTCCCCATCTCCACCCAACCCACAAAAGATGCTTAAGCGCAGTTCCGCGCAGGGACTCCTACTACTACTCTCGTCTCCTCCAATCCCACTCCGATCCCAACCCCCTCGTCCAAATCCACGCCCAAATCACCATCTCCGGGCTCGCCCATAACCCATTTTTGGCCTCCAAGCTCGTGAGCCGCTACGCGGGGCTCGGCCCCCGTGGCGTCGGGGACGCACGCAAGGTGTTCGACCGCGCGCCCCACAGAGACGTGCTCCTTTGGAACGTCATGATCCGCGGCTGCGCCAATTCCGGGCCGCACGCCGAAGCCGTCGCCATCTTCGCCCGCATGCGCCGGGGCTCCGTCGCCGCGAATTGTTATACTTACCCGTTTGTGCTCAAAGCTTGCGCGGCGCTCGACGATGAGCGCTTCGGCAAATCGGTCCATGCCCATGTCGTGAGAATCGGAATTGATCGGAATATCTTTGTGGGTAATGCGTTGGTTGCGTTCTACGCGAAAGGCCGCGAGGTCGATATGGCGAGGAACGTGTTCGATGAAATGTGTGTGAAAGATCTCGTTACGTGGAATTCGATGATCGCGGGCTACGCTCAGAATGATCACGCAAACGAAGCAGTTGAGCTTCTCCATCGGATGTTACAGAATGGTTTAGTTTACGAGCCCGACCGCGTAACACTTGTGGCTGTTCTTCCTGCTTGCGCTGCATTGGCGGCTGCGCAGGAAGGCTTATGGGCTCACTCCTATGCAGTAAAGAGCGGTATAGAAATGGATGCCAATTTGGGCAGTGGATTCATTGGTTTGTATGCAAATTGCGGTCGCTTGGACACCGCCCGCCAGATATTCAACCGGATTCCCAAGCCAAATCTTGTTGTGTATAACACAATGATTCAGGCTTATGGGAACCATGGGCATGCTTTGGAAGCATTTGAGATGTTTGATGAGATGCTACAAAGAGGCGTTGCACCGGACAACATATGTTTCGTTTGCATGCTCTCGGCTTGTAGTCACGCAGGCCTGGTTGACAAGGGTTTTGAGATATTTGAAACTATGAAAAACTACGGCGTAGAGAAGGGACAAGTCCATTACGCCTGCATGGTGGACCTATTAGGCCGATCGGGCCAATTGGGTCGGGGATTGGAGCTCATCAGGAACATGCCGTTTGAGCCGGAGAAGGATGTGTGGGGTGCGTTATTGGGCGCCTGTAGGATAAACAACAATATAGAGCTTGCCGAGGAGGCGGCCAAGCGGTTGTTTCTTCTCGATCCGGACAATGCGGGGCGGTACGCTGCATTGGCTAAGATGTATGAGGATGTAGGGAGGTGGGAGGACGCAGCAAGAGTGAGGAAGGCGATGAGGGATAGAGGTGTGAAAAAGCCGCTTGGGTGTAGCATGGTGGAGGTGGATGCAGAGGTACATGCGTTTGGCGTGGAAGATGAGTCGCATCCAATGGCAGGACTGATTTTTGATGTGTTAGAGCAGCTGCAGAGGGTGGCTGAGGAAGAAGAAGTGGCTCTAATGGTTTAATGGGTTTGAGTAGAAGCAATTGTACAACTTGGGTGGTATTTTCGCAAGCGAACAAAATAGTTTAGTAGGGGCTGAAGTGTGGTGACATGAAATTTGCACGAGGAGTAAATTTTGGTGCTTTTTTTAATCGAACTACGCGTTTTTGAGAAGCTTGGAGATTTGAGGACTGCGAGGGATACAGAATTAGTTGCTGTTGGAAGCTGTAAAGGTGTGCTCACTTTGCATTAAAAACCACTCGATGAATTGCACCTTCATTTAGGTTGGATTGTGCAATCCCCAATTCTGATCTGTCGATGAAGATTCAAAGTATTTACTATAATGGAATCCTTAATTCGGTTCATAGTATAAGCTTAAATTAAGACAATTAAAAGTTTTTTGCCTTCTTTTATTGCATTTTCCAAAATTATAGACTAGTATATGAGAAATCTGATATCCACAAACCAGCAAGTTCTAAGGTTCTAGCTAGAAAGATTTATCTATGAAGACAGCATCCTTGTATAAGATCAACTGACTTCTGAAATTAGAAGACACTCTGCGCATCTAACTTCGTTGGTTACAAATTAGCTGATCATTCTGTGCTCTTTACTGCCTTTCGTTACTTTCAATTCAGTTGATTGATAATTACTACGATAGTGGCCTTCTGAAGGCTAGACTGCCAATTTCCTATCATCTCATGGAATAATAATATATTAGTGAGCATGCGAGATTTCAGTTGCTATCATTTGCACAGCTTCTTTTGTACCTTTGATCTGTCGTTAGAATGAGTCGCAATTGAGATGCTAAACAGCATGTTAATTTTCATGGATCTCCTGTTATTTGATGGAAGCACATTCTTTTTGCTATGGCATTGCTAATATTTAAGTGGCTGATATGAACTCTATTTTCTTTTTGTGATCTTGATATTTGAGTAGTGATTCTGTTCCTCTAGAATGTTCTTAATGTTTCAATTCTCTATTTCAGCAGCCTCAAGGATGCTTTTCTGTGGGCTACTGGGCTCTTTTCTGGTGAAGGATAGGGGTATTTGGCTCTGGGGTTGCAATTTTGGCACGTAGGTAAGGTACTCCTCATCCATTCACATACCTCTCATCTCCCCCACTAGTAAAAAATCCACCATTGAATTTTGCATTTCTCGAGAAATTATTGCATGCACCCAATGCACCGTGCACCGTAACTGTGACACTCAAGATTTGGAATAGTTCAGTGTATAACGTATAATAGAGCTAAATTTTTTAACTCGACTATAACATTTTGAGCGATGATTAGGCTCAAAAGAATAAGCGAGTTAAGCATGTTAGTTAAGGTTTGAATAGATCTAAAATAAGTGATGGGCGTCATAGTAACCTCAAAAAATCTTATCTCAAAACTGGATTTAGTTTGTTGAATGTGCTCCGGACATTACGGATTTTGAGCATCTATTTCCTAAGAAGTGTTTTATACTATTTCTCAAAAAAAAAGAAAAAAGCAGTGCCTTTTTGAACCATTGTAGTTTTTCAAAACTTATGATATTATACACACAAATCCTTCAGCTATTGTGGATCATATCTATCAGATTAGATGTTAATTTTAACACATTTAACATCAGATAGTAAATAAGGTGCATGATGCACAAGGTGCATGTAATATTTTCTCTTTCTCATGTGGACTCCTAGCCAAATATCATCTCATCCTATCCCACCAATAGCAGGCCACCACCACAAGATAAGCCCCCATTTCCCTGCCACTCATTTATCCAATCTTTCCTTCTCCCTTCCATTTGAACCAACCACAATATCTCCAAAATTATATATATATATACAACCACTCCCCATCCACTGTTTTAGCCCCAGAAAAGAAACCTGATAGAATTGGCGTATAGATAACCAAATGGCCACCTTGACCTCTGCAGCTGTCACAATCCCTTCCTTCACCGGCCTCAAGGCCGTGGCCGCCACCCGCGTGGCCTCCGTCGCGGCCCCCAAGGCCGCCCCCGTAGGCGCCATCTCCGCCCGCGCCTCCCTTAAGGAGTTCGGCGCCGCCGTGGCCGCCACCGCCGCCAGCGCGGTCCTCGCGGGCAACGCGCTGGCGTTCGATGTGCTCCTGGGCGGGAGCGATGGCACGCTCGCGTTCGTCCCCGCCGACTTCTCCGTCTCCGTGGGGGAGACCATCGTGTTCAAGAACAACGCCGGGTTCCCGCACAACGTCGTGTTCGACGAGGACGAGATCCCGTCGGGGGTCAACGCCTCGAGCATCTCAATGAGCGAGGAGGACCTACTCAACGCACCCGGCGAGACCTACCAGGTGACGCTGAAGGAGAAGGGGACGTACACCTTCTACTGCTCGCCTCACCAGGGAGCAGGGATGGTGGGAAAAGTGACCGTTAACTAAAAATGGCGGGACATATTTTCAAAATCCTGTGGTTTTGCTTAGTAGTAAAGGAGTTTTTATTTATGCAAAAGATGTGCGGGGCAAAATTTATGAGATGTATGATATTGTGTAGTGTCATCATATTGTCAATTGGATTTTTCTTTAGAACATTTTCGAATGTTTTTATATATAGGAATAGGATGCAACACTGTTCAACGAAGTATATAATTTGAACAATGTTATTAAGAGTGCCAATTCTTCTAAGTGCAGCAGAAATACATATTCTGAATTAAAGCTTAAAACTCATATTCGCAAAAGCTTCAATTTCTTGGTCAAACTTGTATTCGTCATCAAAATTTAGATGAATTAAAACTCATCAGCTTAATTAACTAGGAAATATGTATTACTGAGCGTTAATTAGTAATAATAATGCGAATGTATTGTTGTTAAATAAATCCACAAAAGAAGAATACAATTCATGCCATCTTGCTGAAACACAAATCATCGAATCCCGCAAACAGAACATACTCTGCGTTTGATCCATTTTAACACTTTGTCGCTTTCTATTTGATGGATGAAGAGAAAGAACACAGCATTTTTATGCTGTCATCAACCCAATCATTTTTATGCTGACATTCGTCATGACAGTTTACATAAAAATTTGCACACACAAGTCGATTCACCAACCCACCCCGACTATGAGTGAACTGTTACGACTGCAAAAGCAGCAAGTTAATCACATCAAATTTTATTGACAAAACTCTGTTCAGTGTTCACTGTTTAAAGAGAAATGATACGAGACAAACTGCAGAGCACATCTATCAGAACCAAGTAGAAAGCAACATTCATTCACGCAGTGATCAGTGATCAAAAAGAATCTGAGAATATAAGTTTTATATGCAGCAATATTCATAGAAATGGACCAAAATTACCAGAATCTAATTCACATGTTATTGACAAAGCTATGTACCAAATTCATTATTCCGAAATTAACAATACAAACTAAAGAGCACATTAAACGGAACAAAGTAGAAATTGGTATTCTCAGAGGGATTAAAAGAACTCGAAGATATCTACATTCCATCATGATAAATGAATTCCATGTACAGTATTCATACAAATGGACCATAACAATAAACCATACTCAAATGTTATTGACAAAACTCTATTCGAGCTTCATTCTACCAAATATAAACAAAACATAAACGGCATCATGCGCTAACTGTGTTATTAATACCTACAAAAATGTACAATAAATTGATGAACTCTGTTCTAGTTTCACTCAGTTGAGATTTGAATTGTAAAAAATGAAACTATTTACATTAACAATATGTAACAGGATAAGACAGAAAGGGAAACAAAAATGTACAGAACACAGTACAGAAAACCTCGTGAAGCCTTGCTCACCAGGAAGCAAAAAGCTTTCCGCCTCCACATACGGCACAACATCAGCAGCAATAAGTTATTGCTCCCGATTTTCTCCCGCGCTCTTCAATCCTCACCTAATGTGGTTAAAACTGGCGAAGGGAACATCATTTGATTTCTTGGGAGCAGGCTTTGGCACTTTAGGATCGCCAAACACATTCCAAAACATGAGCATTTCATCTCCCCCAGCAGATGCAACCGTGCAACCATCAGGGCTCTACAAGTGACAGCAGAGAAAAAAGACAGCTAAGAAACCCATGACCATGACGCAAACCGATCTTATAACAACTAGATTGGAATCAGAAGATCGATTAATACCTG
Organism: Tillandsia fasciculata; assembly: GCA_029168755.2. Classification (NCBI taxonomy): domain Eukaryota; kingdom Viridiplantae; phylum Streptophyta; class Magnoliopsida; order Poales; family Bromeliaceae; genus Tillandsia; species Tillandsia fasciculata. The sequence goes on along the minus strand of CM054945.1, from coordinate 20,019,931 downwards.
AGCCATGAAGAGAACCCGAGAAGTATGGCCCATGAGCTCTGTGATCTTCGTCATCGAAGGGTACCGCCAAAGGGTCAGCTGGTTGCGAGCAAAACCATGAGAGCTCAATAGCTCCCGCTCATTCTTATTCCATAGGAGAGAAGACACCTGAGAACCAGTGTCAATCGAATTAATGCAAACACCTGTATGGGTATTCCAAAACTTAATACGTCGGTCGTTTCCACCCCCTCCAGAAGCCAGCAAATTGCTCTGAAATGGGCACCAAGCAAGGGCCTTCACGGCCGCCATGTGCCCCTCGAATCTGTAGCACCACTGATTCTGGCCTGCAGCCGGAGTAGAAGAAGCCATCGACAGGTCCCATATGTGGAGGAGGCTGTCGTCGCCTCCGCTCGCCAACTGCCGACCCGAGCCTGACCACTTCAGTCCGCAAACCTCCAATTGGTGACCATGGTATGCGTGGACAACATGGGATCTCACTCTCACATCATTGTTCACAATCATGCCATCCATTCCTCCCGTCGTTAGGATGTTATTATTCCAGGCAAGCGAACCAACTCGAGACCGATGAACCCCTGTCAGAGTCCTCAGCTGCAAAAAAAGTTGAAGAGGAGGACGACGAATTAGCGATCTAGGAATAAAGCACTATATATCAAAAAGAAGCAATAAAAACATGAATGTTCACGCTTAGGTGACCAACCAGTCGACCGGAGCTCGGTTCCCACAGTTGAATGTTAGAAGAGTTGAGGCCGACGGCGATGTGGCGGCCATCAGGAGCCCAGCTGACACTTGTTATGGGACCGTTATCTTCATCCACAGTGACAAGCTCGGAAGTAGAACCACATGAAGCATCCCACAAGTATACCGTATTCCCGAGGGCTATCGACAGAACATTGCTGCATCCCCAGTCCAGCAGATTCAAATAGTAATTGTCAATAAGTTCGGGTGCATCCAATGTCCTCTCAGCAGCCTGTAGATAACATCAAGACAACACACAATTCAGGTGATAAATTAAAAGCAAGGCTAAGATTGCTAAAATTAAGCATCCAATTCGAAAGATATATAATGAAAAGGGACCTGTGGAATGTGGCGTCGCCGCCTTGCGGAGTTGGTTTGGTGGGAGGAGGGAACCCTTTCAGGCGGCGGAAGGGGTTTGCTGTTGAAAGCAAGAATTCTGGTTCTGTTCTTCAGAAGGACCTCATCAAGAAGATTTCGATACGCCTCTTTGGAGGTGGAAACCCCTGCTGCTGCAGCAGCATTATTCTCCTCATCCTTTCTTGATTGGGTTATCATGTAGTTTGCAAAGTCCAAGTCCATCGCCGACCGATTTGGGATGAATCTATCAGCCTGAAATTCCGCAAGAAATCAGATTTACTATGTAATTTTCCAGATCAAGATCAAATGTTTCATTCTCAGTAAACATGCAAAAAAAGCGAACACCTGGGAGATCGGCACTTACGTCCCCGTAGGAAGATCGGTGTCTGGATAAATTGCGCAGAGAAGGGCCTGCGCCTCGGAGAGGGTTACAAGGCGCGATGGACGACGCGGAAGAAGCCGCTTCCATTGAGAGGAGGAACGGAAGAGGAGAAGCGCTTCTGCGGAAGAGCTCGTTCTTGAGATCGCGATGGGCCGAGATCGAGAGAGAGAGAGAGAGAGAGAGAGAGAGAGGAGATTTTTAGGATGATGATGATTTTGATTTAAGGGGTTTTAGGAGTTTTCGAACGCAACTATAAATATATATAGCCGTTGGGTGGTGCGGCTCTCCTAATCCGAGTCTGATTATGAGAAACCCTAGTGCGCGCGCGCGCTCGAAAATTAATGCGTGCACGTGGTGCACCACGTCAGCATTGTGCACCACGTTCTCTCTTTTATGCCAACCTGTCATCTTTTCTCACGAGATAAGAATACATTCTATTTTTTTTTTTTTCATTAATTTTATACCGTTTTACTTAAAAATATATCGAATAATTAATATATTTTTATAAAATTTAATTTTTATATTTATTTTTTAAAAAATACTAATTTGTTCATATTTGTCGTTATCGTAAATATTCGTTAGAAAAATATAGTCAATCATAGATTAAATACTTAATATTAATTAGTGCGTGAGATAAAAAAAAATTTATCCTTTCAAATTTTATACTTAATTATAGATATATTTTTTAATAGTTGAGATTTTTGGAGAGATATATTTACAAAAGCAAAATTAATATTTTATTTATATTCTGTTAAAAAATAAATAATAAACTAATGGTGACAAATCAGAGGATATATATGAATAATTTATGATTTCTGAATGAATAAATATGAAAAGTTAAATAGGAATATATCTGTTATTTGATATATTTATAGAAATCTATATGAAATTAATTTTTTTTTATGCCCACTTATAATTGCGTAAAAATTATATTACCTGTACTAGTACACTGGCAATAATACTAATTACTAAATTATTTATGTTATTAAAATTTTGACCCTGTAGAAATATACTAATATTAATTTTTTTAAAATTGTCAGTATAGAAGAGGCAGCATGGTTAAAGGAACAGATATAATAACGAAAAATTTGATAGAATTGTGTACTCTGTGCTATCGATAATATTGTAGCCGACTCTAAGAACTGTTATTAAATTCACTCATTTAAGATTGAATGCTACATGTCTTATATTATTTTTAATGTAAAATTTTTTCTCAATTCTATATTTAAGAGGCATAGCATTTTCCTTAAATGCACTCCTCTTAACTATATCTTAATTTGAAGGAAAAAAAAATTTCTTTGTAATAGTTGTAACACATAATGTGAGATAATAAAGCGTATAATTTAGAGTAATATAATAATTTTATATTAAAATATTTTTTCATAAAAAATTATTCTTATACTTGTATGAATATGTGTACAAATAGAATTATTATGGCAGACAATACTTTCTTGTTTGAAGTGTTATAGATCTTGCAAAATAAAAAAAAAAAAAAAAAAAATAGGTAAAGTGTTATATATATATTTTTTAAACTATGAATTTTTTAAAATAAATAACTAAAATTAAAAAATATATATGTATTTTACTATCTAACTTCCATTCTTTTTGAGTTGGGGAATTCCTCAGTAGTGTTATTAGAATTTAATAATTATATAAAATTTCATTAAATGGCATATTTAATTAAGTTGGAATATATTTTCTCAGAAAAGTTATAAATACTAACAATTTCTTATAGAGTTCAAATTTGTAAATTTTAGGTATCATTTATTAGATGCAGATGTTATAAAATAGTAGTAGAAACCGGGTAAGTAAAAAATAATCTAAACAACATAAACCAAACCAGGCATAAAGTTAATGGAGGCAACAAAAGAGTTAATGTGTTATTAATTATGCTTCTCCAATGTTATAAAATAATAATCATTAATTTTAACTCATTTTAACTGACATAATAATAGATTTGTAGTTCAAAGATTAATAACAGTTGGAAGATGCTATATGCGAATTGCACATGAAAACACATCCACATTTCACCATTATGCCTTATTTGTACAAAAAAATCCATCCACCATCCACTGGACCTAAACACTATACAACCAATGTTCAACAAATTAAGCACATCAAATGTTTTTATCACATAAATTAAAAGAAAATTGAAAAATAAATGAAGCAATCTTGTAGAAACCTAACTGCTGTATTCCGCGGGGGCCTTTAAATGATGATAAGTTGTCTCGCGACTTCTCTACATGGTTAGTGTATCAGGGAGAGCCGTGGGCGCTCCGAAAATCTTTCCACCGACATCGGGGAAGTACTCTTGGTCGGGAAGTGGCCCTGCCTTGCCGTCGGCTTCGACCTTCATCGGGTATTTTAGAAGGTGCCCTTGCAGTGTCCTCATTTCCTCTGCAGTGTATTTGGCCCAGTTCTCCTCAGCTATCTCATTGACAAGTTTTACGCAGTCCAAACTCTCGGGTTCCTTAAACCGGTTGTCTACCAAGCCAAGATGCTCTGCCCACAGCGACATCCTGTATCCGTATACCTGTAGAAGTTTTTGATACTTTCTGTAAGATACAAATCAAAATTGTTAAGAATTAATCGGCCGTAAAATAGAAATATTGTCTTGCCAAGAAATGCAGATATCTCAGTTCAGATGTTATCCTAAATGACCACTTAACTCGATTTTACACAAAAGAGACTATAATGATATTGCTTCTTCTTTTTTTGTTCACTCAATGCAACAGAATAAACAAGCAAAAGTATGACATGTGTCTTTTAGTCGACTAAGCTACTTGTCAAATAAGTAGTCGCACTTGTAGAGGATTCATTTGTTGAGAAACTATAGAAATTACACAGCAATTTCATGAGGTAGAGAAACAAAGAGGAAAGGTAACTTCCAACCTGGCCATGTGGATGTCTCTTCTTCTCCGCCCATGTATGATGGCGTTGGTATGCACCCATAGCAATTTCGGTGTCTCTCGACCCAGATAGAGATCTCTGATTGATATTAGCTGATCCCAAAATCACATACTCGTCATCTACAATCATCCCCTTTGCATGAACATAGATCATGAAACGGCGGAATTTTCGGCACAGGGCCTGAGTGTATTTGAGAAACAACAATGTGTAAATTCTACTGAACAATGAAAAGTAGAACTATGGGACATTTTCTTATTCTTTTGATTAGATATTATCGGACTTAGGAAGTTATTGCATCCACATATAAGTTAAGTCAAAGGAGAGATTACCGCGATACTTTTATCTGTAGTAGACTGATTATCAGTCTGATTGTTATCTTCGGGTAGTTCTTCCCTGTTGCCAAGACAGTAGAAATTCAGGTAGTCTTGTGGATGTACATTCTCAAGATTTAATGATCTGATCTCTTGCCCAATGATTTCATACATCATCTGCATGGTCTGGCTCTGCAAGGATAAAACATCCTAACAGTTCAAGACAAGCATACTGTATAATTGATATCCATGGCAATTTAATTGGAAAATAGAAAAGTTAGAAAAATTCTCCAAAAAAAAAAAATAATGTGCAAAATGCTCCAGTAATTAACTAGGAATTCGAAATGGACAAGGAACTGCAGTGTTAATAGGAAATGAATAGATCTGTTAAAGAAGAAATCATTCCCTCAAGAAAGAAAATCAAAATGAAAACAATTTGCAGATTTCCTAAACACTAATATTTGGTTATGTAATTTTGAAAAGAATAATAATTACCTGCCAGAAAAGAATTTCTTGCACAGAGGCAGCAGTTGGGACTCCTTCAGGCCACATTGGAATGACTACATATACCGCAAATCGTTCTCCGGCTCTAATCTTGCTCGCAACTTTTAAGGCCAATTCCATTGGTATCAGATTATCAGCACCTGTCAATCCCAGTAAAATTCTGTATTTAGAAGCCTCGAAAGGCACTACAACCAGAAAATATTTAAAACAAACTAGCTATGACTTATAGTTCGTTGAACATCATAAGCATGGAATCATCAAAACTCAAAATTAATGCCAAAATGGTTATCTGGGAATGTTATGAATGCCAAATACGTACTTTAGACAATGGTATTAAAAAATAGTGCAGAAAGGAGAGGACACAAACCTGCATTCTTGTAGGATGGCCAACCATATGAAGAACCAAGAAAATATTGGTTCTCAATATATATGAAATGCCGAGCTGATCTAATAGCCCTAACGTATGCTGTGTGGATGCTCTTGTCTATTGTTAGATTCTTTTGACAGACAAGGTTCTGCAAACAATACATTGAAAAATAAGCCAGTAAGAGTTGAATGGTAGGTTAGAACAGGCATAGTTTCTCAAAATGGTACTGTACCAAAAGCTTCCAATATAAAGCATACATCCTCGTAGAGAATCACAGTTAAAATTAAGATAAAGTTATTGAATGCCCACAAAATAAGCAACATAAAACCAACCTTTCCTGAAGCTTCTTGGCAGTCATTTGGAAATCCTTTTACTGATCCAGAGTCTATAGACCGGAAAACCTAAAGAGACTTAAAAGATTAGATAGTTTTAAGTCGTCATTAAAATCCGAAGTAAACATATCAATATAACATAGAAACTGCATATTTTACAACCTGAACATGCCAGTTTTCAGGATCTTCCTCACTTAAAACACATAGACTTGGATCATCATTTGGAACAGCCTGAGATGGGCTGAGTATCCATGAAATTCGCTCGAGTTTTATTAAGGCATCATCTTTCCAGTGAGAAGCTCTTTTAAAGCGATCGCGCCACTTTGTTGCCTTGCGCCAACGCTGTTCAAAGTTTGTAAGGATATCATATGCCGCAGGGCCTTCAATTTTGCAATGTAGATCATGCCATGGTTGTCTCGGGCCTTTAGTTTCTGCCTGCAAATAAGAAGATATGGATGATAGTAAGAAAATGAGATATGGATGATAATAAGAAAATGAAAATTAAGTATAGTTCAATAGGATAACCATCTAATAGCGTTATAAGAAACATGTTGATTTGACAAGACCTCTTTTTTGTTTAATACTTTTTTGACATTGCTCATGCTATTTGATACTGCTAGCAAAATGGCAGTAATTCTAAAAACTAGAATATAAGAGCATTTGGGTGCAAAACATCACACAATATATATAGAAGCAAAAGAAAAGAATATAGAAATAAACTAACAAGAGTTTGTGAAGAACAATTTTCCTGAAGCTAATGAATTTTATGTCTCCAGCTTAACAGCAGTGGAAGTCATTCTACTATAGCACTGCATTATACCTATAAAGGCAAAAATGTATGAGATATTCAAAGGAATATCAAGTAAGAATAGACTCGCAGAAAATGAGGAATTGCAGAAATGATTTTGAAACACAGTGTCAGCATACTACGGTAAGTCAGCTTATATAGGAAAGGTTTGTAGGTAGGCACACTAAAGTACAAGGTATTCAAAGTAGTATTCGAGGGAAAATTGTACTCACAGCAAAAGTGGGATTGTGAATATCATTTTGAAATATGGTGTCAAGATCATGGAAAAGCCTATGCTCTGGTGTATCATAACGGCCATCACAAAGATCAAGACCTCCAATGAAAGCTGTAATTTTGCGGTTATTTCTAGAAGCCTGTGTGTCAACCAGTAAACATTTTTGATGGTGGGTAAAGAGAGTCCCTACAACCTGCACGCAAAGCAGAGGAAGTTAATCCACAGTTCGGAAGAAACGACACAAGTTACACATGGAACAGATAGCAAAAAAATGTATCATGATACAATATGATAGAAAACGCCGCAAAAATCTGGGTCTTAAACGAAGGTGAAAATAAGGTCATAATTGTTCTGCTGTAAAATTAAAAAATTCAAAGTTCATTCCTCTATAATGTGTAATATAAGATAAACTATAGAGCACATTGACGGGATAAAGTAAAATTGATACTCATAGCGATTGATGTTGGAACCTGCCTGCTGCTTAAAAATGCTAAGCTTGCTGCTGGCATAACGAGGTGACAGCACACAAATTACAGAAGAATGCTTGAAGAACTTTCTAGTTTCTTCGTCGTGAGTCTGCATCACTCCCCCCTGCAGAATTACCCAAGTACAGTCTCAGACACATCAATAAATTGCAAGTTGAAGCATAAGCAAAAGAAGGAAAATGACTAGGACATGTTTATAAAGTTGCATGATGTGCTTGACCAAAAGTTCAGTTTAATTCAATTTCTTGTCAGTAACCAGATAGAAAAAGAACCTTTCAGATAAATAGAACTGCTGATAGTTCCACATATATTATATACTATATATGTCACAGAATTTACAGTGGACTCTGAAAAAAGCTGAATTAGAGCTGGACATGGCGCAAAGTATACAGCTAAAGAAGAAGTAGAAATCAGATTTTCTAAAATAGGAAGAACGCAGAAACAACAATAAGAATCTTAAGCAGCAGCCCTGATAAAGAGAAATACTGAATTATACTTGAGGGAGTACTACAATTGAGATTTAACATGTACCGCCTCGAAGCTTGTATGGCTATCTGAGCATCCTCAAAATTACACAATTAGTATCACCTCGTCGCAAGAATTAATGTCCTGAGCCCCGTACTAAAACAGAAATTTTTGCAGTCCTAAGAAATAGAAATCGAATCCTACAATGCCAAAAAGTCATTTTCTGTAAACTTCGACCGTAGCACAAGGATGTATGCATGACCAAGCCATAAACTTGACTACTAGGACAAACAACAAACACTTGATGAACATGCATAAGTCGCTGCCGTTCATATCAAACAACAAACAGATTATCACTGAAAAATTCATCATTTTGGCCATAAAAATTTCACCACAAACACAATCGCAATCAAAATCACAATTCCAGTAACAATTGGGGGAAAGGGGTCGTGATCGGCCTCACCGTCTTGATGAGAAGCTTGTCGTGCGACGTTTTGTCGTCCCACACGAGCAGGCACACCCGCACCCCCTCCTGCGACTTGTACTTGAGGAGCTCTCCGAGCGTGAGCTCCCCGGCGCTCGGGAACTGCCGCGTCGACTCCCTCACAAGCTTCACCTTGTGGTACACCGACCACCCCACGATGTAGATCAAGTGGTGCGCCTCAAGGATCGCGTGGCATATGTCCTCCCAGCACGAGCCGTGGCGGAAGGAGCTCCCTCCCTCGAGCTCGATGGGGGGGAGCTGCCCCTCCGGGACGTGCGCGTCCTGGTACAGCGTCACGGCCCCGCCGCGGCGCAGGGGGAAGTACGCGTCCGGGACCCCGCCGCCCCTAGGATCCCCAGCGATCCCGGGGAGATTGCTAGGGTTCCGGTCGAGGGGGACGAAGCGGAGGGCGAGGTGGAGCGCGGTGTCGGGCTTGTAGAGCTTACCCGAGGTGCCGATCACGGGGAACCACCCGCGCACCTCGTCGCCGGGGTTGGCGACGGCGAGGAGGCGGTGCGCGGGGACGGAGGCGGTCCCGATGAGCTGCGCGCCAAACAAGTCGTCGTCCTTGACGTGGAACTCCACGGCGGCGGCGCGGTGGGCGAGGGGGAGCACGAAGTGCTCTTCCCACTTGGGGTCCTGGGAGTTAGGAATTACGCGGGTGCGCGCCACCACGGCGTCGGCGACGGAGACGGTGACGTAGGGGTCGCTGGTGATGATCTTCCGCTTCATGTGGTGGTGGCCGTGCTCGGGGTCGGAGGCGGAGCGGATCGGGGGTCGGCACGCGGCGAAGCAGCGGCGGAGGCGCTCCGAGAACAGGTCCATGTTGGGGAGGCGCCGCGCCTCGATGATCCAGATGTCGAGGTCGCCGTGGAGGAGCACGGGCTTCTCCGGCGAGTCCTCCGCCGCGTCCGAGGACTCCATCATCGTCGTCGTCGTCGTCGGCTGCGGCGGCAGCGGCGGCGGCAGCGGAGAAGGAGGAGGCGGCGGAGGAAGAGTGGCAGTGTTGGTGGGTGGAGCACTGGAGCATCTTCAATGCCGTCACATAATAATATAACGATCGCACAGATCGCGGAGATCACAATTAAATTAAATTAAATTAAATTAAATTAAATTAAAAATATTATTTAATTCAAGGTTTAATTATTAGAAATTTAAAATTGGAGGCAGATAAGAGAGCTGGAGCGAGGGTGGAGAACAAAAAATACCTGCACCGCGTGTGCTTATCCATCCATACACTACATCTTAAATAAAACGAAAAATATAAAAAACAACAACACAAAATTAAAATTTAAAAAATTAAAATCATAGTGGATCACCAGATGTGTATTATTTTTATAAATAAATAGCATTTCTCTGATGCCTTAGGATTAAATTTTAATTAGATGTGGCGCATGATCCGTACGGATACACCTGGTGCGGGCAAAAATTTCTGGGGGGTTAGGTGGTAGATAAGGTAGAGTCAGAGCCGAGATTCTGCCACGTCAGCGAGCATAACGGTTAATAATAATAATAATAAATGATAAAAAAAAAATAATACTATTCGTACACGCCAGAATGAATGGAATCTTAGATGTATATACTATTTGGATGTACAAAAAGTATTTTTTTTAAAAAAATATATATTAATTTTGTATGTGTATGTGTGCGCGGGATTCAAAGGACACGTGGAGGGATGGTGATGGAAGCAAGCATGGTGTGGCGCGCGGGGAGGAGTTTGGATAGCGTGGGCGTGGGGCCCGCAGCGTCGAAGGCGCGGGGATTTCGAGTTCGGTTGGGTTCGGTTCGGGTTTCGTTTGCGTGTGGGTGATGTGTTGTAAAAAGACACAGCGCATCGCGTGAACCGTCGGCCAAGCAAACCATGCGCGGTCTCTCGATCAGGAAAAAACAGTCTACCCTACAAGTAGAAATGTAGACAATACTAAGTCACAACTTTCTGGAATCTGAAAGAAAACACTCGTGCTCTTGTAGGGTAGACTGTTTTTTGAATTGGAGTGAAATTTAGGTAAAAATTAAAGTTATTTTTATGGTAGGAAGTGAATGAATTAAAAATTATAATTTATAATTAATAAATAATAAATTATAAAAATATAATTATATTTTTTTATAATTATAAAATATAATCTAAAATAACTAAAGTAATTTTTTAAATATATAAATTATAATAATACAATAATAAAATTATAGAGTAAAAAAAATATTAATACTCTACTAATTAATTTTCATCGTATTGAAAGAAATACTAAGATTTAAATAATCAATTTTTATTATACTTTTAATATGTAAACTAAATAAAAAATAATAATTAGTATCACAATTAAATATATTTAAATATATTTAGTATTACTTCGATCAGTTATTTTGAATAAATTTGTATCTTTATTACGGTGAACCAAACCGAAAAAATAACTATTTACGATTGAAAATTATTTCACCGCTCTTTACTCTCACCTAAACAAATAAGATCTATATTATTATGTTCTCAACCATTCAAAATGTGTTTCTAAAATTCACCAATTTCATCACTATTTATTTTTAAAAAATTATTATATTTTTTTTAGAAAAAAATATTTTAATTATCTTGAAATATATATGATGTGGTGTAACAGCTGCATAGAAGATCGTCTCGTGTGAAAGAGCACGACTACTATTTACACAGTATAAATTTTATATCCTATGCCCTGAGAAATTATAGTATTTTCACTCGTATTATCATTATTTATTAATATTAAAAATTTAAAAGTATCTTTGTGAATCTTAGGATGAATTATTTGGAGTGTACAATATACATTCTGCTTATTCTAAAATAAAAATTTTTTTACTCGTCATTTTGAAATGACGAATAAAATTTACTCTATTATAAAATGAATAAAGTGTAAAATATATATTCCGTTTGAAATATAAAACGAGCATTTTTTATGAAATTTATATATACAAGTAGTACAAATAGTATTTGTTTATTTTAAAATAATTCCTCATTATATATTTTTTTTAATAAACTTTAATTTTTCTTCTAGAGTTTTTTTGTTATTATATGAATTTATTTTAAATATACATCATTAAATAGAACTTTAGTGTATCGTGCTGTGGTGAGCGAGAAGTATTGTTTTACTATTCTATTTAACAACAGATTTTTGTGAGAAAATTATAATAAAATAATAAAATATAATTTTTGAATCATAAGGTATTGATCATTCTTGACGCAGTTCTCTAAAAATTTGATGGTTAGTATCCGAGATTTCAACTTCGAAGTCTAATTACTTATGAAGCCGCTAGTTTGCTATTTTTCTCTCAAATAAAAAAAAAAAAAACTTATAAAATAAATAATAAAAAGATTTGAATAAAAAATTAAAATGTTAAAAGATCAACTAGCTAGTAGTTTCAAAGCAGGTCATAGTTTTAGTAAGTTCCATATACTTTTACTTTTTTTTTTATTAAACTCTCTCAACTATTATTATTTTTTTTATGAAATTTTTCCCCAATTTATGGATAATTTTATTAAATTTACCATTTTAAATTTTACAGCGAATAAAACTAGATTAGTTTATTACTTACTGTTAAAAAAAGCAATAAATTTTAACAAAACTTTTGACTAATTAATTGTAAAATTATGTAGAAACAACTTATAGTCAAAAGGTTGAGAGATCATATGCTCAATATTAGAAGCCAAATCACTCTTTTATTAAAGAGCATGTGTGAGATCAAACTCTTAGGCCTCTTAGTAAAGAGTATGCATTATTTAGTGACAGTGAACTAATTGATATATTACTTTCCTCTTTAGGCACACTAAAAATCTAGAGTTAAATCATTCCTTTAATAAAGAGTATGCCTCGTATTAAACTCTTTGAACTCTTAATTTTTAACTTAGGGTATTTACCAATTACACTATCCAATGATAATAATCTAATTGATATATCACTTTTCACTGTGGATACGCTAAAAAATCAGAAACTAAATCATCCTAAAAATAAAGAGCAAGTGTGGGATCAAACTCTTGGACCTCTTAATCTGTAACTCAGGATATTTACCAAGTACGCTATCCAATAATAGTAATCGAATTGATATATCAATTTTTGATCAATTGATATATTAATTTTGGATCTCTCTAAAAATCAAGAGCTAAATGTCGGGAGCTTAGAAAATTTTAGCCTAAGTTCTTGGCCTAATTTTGCTAGTTGAAATGGGCGGTCAAAGAGGCCCAATTCTTGCACTCTTGTGGGAGATGAGGAGACTTATAACTGTTACCATCATGCCTTCAAAATTTTTAATGAATAGTGGGTTTTTAATGTAGACATTAGCAGGTGAGTACTTATAACTTATAAATAGTGAGATTGGCTAAGACCAATAGTAGGGAGAGTGCGTGCATTTTGTAATTTTTGCTTCTAATTAGTAAGTATTTAGTTTTTGCAAAATTACTATCCCTCTTTTATTTTCTTTTTTTTTTTTGCATTTAGTCTTTGAGGACGCAGAGGTCCGGACTAGTAAAATCGAAATAAACTGGCTCATCTTCGAAGAGGAAGGCAGACGTCGCACAAACTTTTACGATTCAAAAGTTTAAGTCCGTGACAGTTAAATCACCCTTTTTATAAAGAGCATCAGTGGAATCAAACTCTTAGATCTCGTAATCTGCAACTCAGGATATTTATCAACTACGCTATCCAATGGCAGTGATCTAATTGATATACCACTTTTCGCTCTGAGTACGCTAAAGATCAGGAGCTAAATCATCCTTTTAATAAAGAGCATGCAAGGGATCAAACTCTTGAACCTCTTAATTCGCAACTCAGGATATTTACCAACTGTGCTATCTAATGATAGTGATCTAATTGATATATCACTTTTCGCTTTAGGTACGAACATTTTTTTTTAATAAAAAGCATGCACAGGATCAAACTCATGAACCTTTTAATCTACAACTCATGATATTTACCAACTGCACAATCCAATGACATCACTCTAGATATGTCAAGAGTCATGAGCTAAATCACTCTTTTGATAAAGAGTATGCATTGGGATCAAACTCTTGAACCTCAACTTAGAATATTCACCAATTGTGCTATCTAAGGATGATGATCTAATTGATATATCACTTTTCGTTGTGAGTACCCTAAAAATCAAAAGCTAAATCATCCTTTTAATAAAGAGCATGCATGCATGGTACCAAACTCTTGGACCTCTTAATCCGTACCTGGGGATATTCACCAATTGCGCTGTCCATTACGAGTGATCTAATTGATCTTTCACTTTCTTTTTTTTTTTTTCTTTTTTTTTTTTATAGTTGATACGAACTCTTTATGGTGATGAACTTTTTGAAACTGATACCAACTTTTTAGCCCAACTTTTTGGATCAATTTTAGAAGTTAATTAATAGGTCCGTATGGTTTGGAAATAAAGAGCGATCAAAAAGTTATCTCTCTTTATCTCCAAACATAAAAAACAAATAGAAAAAATTATTGTCGCCCTTTCTTAACAAGCTATTTTGAAATAGTCCGTTAAAAAGGGATATAATAATTTTCTCTATAGGTGGGAATAAGGTTGTTTTCATCCGGAAACAAATTTATTCTCATTCTTTTTTATTTATTTTTTTTTAAAATTTAAATTTAGATTTTAAAATTTTAAAATTTATAAATTTTTGAATTTAAATTTTTTTATTTTATAAATTTTAAAATTTTTAACTTTAATTTTTTATAAATCTAAAAATTTAAAAAAATTTAAAATTTTAAGATTTATACAAATATTTTATTTACACATTTTTAAATTTTTTATGAAATTTTTTAATTTATACAAATTTAAAAATTAAAATTTTTACATCATCTTTTACACATTTTTTGAGACAATTTAAATTTAAATTTAGAGATTTTAAATTTTATAACTTTTTAAAATTTTAACTTTAATTTTTAATAAATTTTAAAATTTTAAAATTTTTAACTTTAATTTTTAATAAATTAAAAAATTAAACGGTGTTATTTAAATGCTAAAATATAAACTTCAATTTATACAAATATTAATTAATTAGATAAAATATTATTATTTTAAAATATTAATTAGATAAATATGAAAAATTAAATTTTATAGGAATATATCTACTATTCGATATGTTTTCAAGAATCTGTATACAATTAACTCTAAAAAGTATTACTCCATATTATTTTACTTAACATTTTGAATTAACTGGAGCTTTTTAATATGACATCAGAACAGAAAATTTTAAATTCAAATTCGAGCTAATGCACATGTGTATTTATGTCGATTGAAATCTTTGAAATTTATAATTTAAAAAAAAATATTGAATGCAAATTAGTGAAAAGTATACGTTTTCCATTAGTTTAAACTATTGGATTGTTTCAAGCTTGCTTTTAAGTTAGAAAGAAAATTCTAATAAGTAAAAATTTCCTTTTAAGATGCTGTATATAGAATTGCTTTTGGAGTAGAGCCTCTTTCTGCGTTTGAGTGGATAGAATATTCTAGAAGTTTCTAGAAGTAGGACCAATTAATTAATTAAAGTGCTGAGATTATTATAATAAACCCTGACCATATATGGCTGCCGAAATAAAGTAGAATCAGACCTGGAAAAGAGCATCTACAGGAATCGAATTAGGAACTCACTTTCAATTGTAAAATAATTTTTTTAAAAAAATAAAAAAATGGATATGGTTGTGTTTAAGCATGATTTTTTTAAAAAAATAAATAAATGGGTATGGTTGTGTTTAAGCATGATTTTTTTTTTTTTTTAATAAATATTGTCCGGCCTAGCCCAGTCCGAATCAAAAATCCGGGCCCAACCCAAAATAGGTGGCTTTGTGTTGTGTCAAATGTTTAGATTTTTTTTTAGTTTTTTTTTTACACTGCATGTAAAAAGCAATCAATTATATTCTCTATGAAGAGACTCTCCATATACCATTAGAGCGTGTTTGGTTTGAGCATTTTTCATTCAGGATTAATTTAGAATTAAAATAAATGAATTTATTATTTTTATTCTGATTCCCGAGTGAATGAGAATTTTTTAATCACCTCTTTTTATAAAGTTGAATCCGACGAAAAAATATGCTTTATGAAAATATCTTTATTACATTATATATTTTATATTTTATATTTTATATTTTATATTTTAATTTTATTTTTGAACCTTGATTTTTAATTTAAATTTAAATTTAGAAATTACATTTTTAGTTCTAGATTTTTATTTAGAAATTAAATAAAAATAAAAATTTGATCTATACATTTAAATTTGAATATAATTATAAGTTTGAATTTGAATTAAATAAAAAATATAGTTTTATATTTTGAATTGCCCACTCAATTTTAAATTATAAATTTTTAAAAAATTTATATTTAAAATTTTGGCGTATTATTTTAATATTTTGATGTAAATTTTTAATATTTAACTTTTAGTTTGAATTTAAATTATAATTATAATTTTATGTTTTGAAATGCAAGATTTTTTTAAATTATTTTTATATTTTGTATTTTTATTTTAATTATTTTTTATTAATTAAAATTTTTTAATTAATGAAAGTAAAAAATTAATCATTCTGATTTCGATTGTTATTCTGAAACATATTATATTATGAGGTTTTATCGTCCGTATTTTATTCATCATATTTATTATAAACCGTAGTCTTTATTTTTGTTTCTAATCTTCTGTAGGGTATGAGTATCTTCTGTAGGGTATGAGTATGATTAAGATGATAGTGATTGTTAGAGTAGGCTGAATTGTTTTGTATATGATCGAACTCACAAGTAACATTATTGTTTTGAGTCATCAACTGTTTCTAGCGCAAGTGACAAAAAATTTGATGGTTGATATTCGAGACCCGAGTTCGAAGCTAAGGACTTAGTGGTTGATACCCGAGATCCGAATTCGAAGCTTAGTTATTTTACATTTTCAACTAAGTTTATTTCAAAAGTAAACAAAACGGATAATATATTATCTTTCTCTCTATAAAAAAAAAAAAACAAAAAAAATATTGTTTTTTTGAATCCTGGTGTATCTAAACGTATCTGAACGAACTCGATGGTAATTTCAAAAAAAAAAAAAAAAAAACTTCTGCAACTACGTATGCATTACAATTGCAAATACATGTAATTTCAATTTATATATGTAATTTAGTGCGGTTGAGTCTAATTGTTGTAGTAATAATTGTACAAAAAAGCTCAAATACTGTTGTTAAAGCTATATTCAAATTGAATACAGTTTCAACTGCAACCGTTGGTGAGAGATAGAATCACCTACTAATTAATAATTATAATAAATAAATAAATAAATAATATATATATATTAACTTATATATAGATAAATAAAAGTACTTGTAAATAAATAAATAATAATAAAAGGTTTTAAGAGATACAAGCTTTGTGTGAAAAAAAATTAAAATATTTTAAAAATTAGTTTTATTTAAAGTATAAAAAAATAATTTTATTTTTAAATTTATAAATACAAATTTTAACTTCAGCCTAGCCAATTAAAAAAAAATATAACTATAGCAATTGCTACTGTATAGAAATAAACAGACACGATAAAATTACGACTGTAAGTATTTTTAATTATGTTATTTTTATAATTATATGCAACGAAACGACCGCTAAATTAAGTCAACTAATACAGGTATAATCCATTAATTGTTTAAATGGCAAGATGTTTTTGGAGTCATCTCATTTAAGAGCAAAAATAGCTTTCAATTGACTCTTCCCTCAACCACTATATATATATATATATATATATATATATATATATATATATATATATATATATATATATATATATATATATATATAGACATTAAATAATTATGATTTAGTTATTAATTAATTACAACGCTTTGTTTCATGCATTACTTGAGTGACAAATGGGCTCCTGGAGTTAGAGAATCCAAATCCTCAACGCAATGTATATGTAGAGGTTATCAAACTACATAATAAATAATCATTTGTTAAAAACCAATAGTGTTTTTTTTTTTTTATTGTAGGTATATATCATGAAGATGTTTGAAGCAAAAGAACAATCTAAGCCACTACTATGTTTTGGAATTTCTATTTTGGATTTAAGCAAAAGAACAATTTAAAAAAAAAAATATATTTGTATTGTTTGGTTGTGAAAATTTTGTATTATCTAAATAGTGAAAAATATTATTAATGAAAGCTTTAGTTCTGAGTTTATTTTCATTGTATTTGGCTACAAAACGTAACGCTCGTTGGTACGGTGAAAATAGTATAATTTTGTTGGAAATAATATCATATGTATTATTAGGATAGTAATAGAAGAGATAACATATTTAGATTGATGATGAAGAGAATTAATTAAACTCATAACCTCTCAAAATTGAGAAAATTAATTTATGACTGAGTCTTTTAGTATGATAAGAATAGCACAGTTAACCAGGGCAGTTGGATGTTTAATTACTTGCAAAAGTAACCAACTAAATAAATGGTCTAGTATTATTTGATAACTAATTAAAGGAGTAAATTTTTTGAATAAGAAATGTATTTAATAGTCTTGCTTTAACTGATAAATAAAAATTTAACATTTTCTAATAAACTTAGGATAAAAATAATAATGAAGATTTTTTGTGCAGGATCGTTGACACTAAAAACGTACAAACGCAGTATTCAAATATTTCGAATGTGATTCAACTCAACTAGTTTTTGATCATTTTGAGTATTATTTGATCTAACTCGAGCTCTCGCACCATACCTCCGAGCTACGAGATAGGATTCTGGTCTCTTTTGGTCGATCAACATGTTGGATATTTTTGAGTTTATATATAACAAATTTGTCTTTTCGATATGCTGTAGTGGTATTAGGAAAATCATAATATTAAAATTATTTAAAATTTTAGAATTAAAAGTCAACCACTTTGATAAATTTTTTTTTTATAGCACTAAAATAAAAAATTCTATATTATATACCCGTTTGGGCCTCAAACTTTGAGGGATGGTCACATTTTGATTCTCAAAATTTATTGCAATTTTCTAATTTAAAATTTTAAATCAGTTAAATCTACAGCTTGATTTTATTTACTAAATACCGATATTTTGTTAACGTAATAGTAATGTTACATTTTAGTAATTGTTATTAGCACTTTCAAAAATTATAATAAATTAAAATTTACATCTAACGCAGGTATCGTGCGCCCAAAAATTTGAGAATCAAAAATACAATTTAGCCTAATATCAAAGCCAATTTCTAAGGCCCAAATTTCAATCTCCATCTCTTTAATTCCTCGCATCTACCTCCAAATTACTAAACTTCAGTGCACAAATTAATAAAACCATATCTTCTTCGTAGCTAATTAATTAACCATTTACACACTTGATAAGTACACAAACATATATATATATATATATATATATATATATATATATATATATATATATATATATATATATATATATATAGGGATAAGTATACAAACATATATATACAAACATTTCCCATCATAGTAGTGATAAGTATACAAACATATATACATAACACCTTGTATATAGAGTTAAACGGAAATACTATCCGTAAAAAAGACGGACTTTATTATTATTGATTTATTTTCGATGATGGAGTCTCCGAATTGACGATTGATATCATTGAATATAATTTAGACCACTTAAATCATATAAATATTAAATTTTATATTTTTTAATATTTTTTTTTTATTTATCAAGTAGACACAAAATCACTACAAAAAAAATTTAATATAAGGATCTTTTTAGACGACGCTTGGAATAAGCGTTTACAAATATTTTTATAATATTAAAAATACCGACGTTTCAAAAAGTGTCGTTATATATCATATGAATTCTTTATTATATTAAACTAATTAATTAAATAATAAAATTTATTATTATATTTAATTTTTCGATGCTGTAAAGTATCAGGATTTTAAAAAACTCTGACGCTTTAAAGTGTCACCATATATTTTACTAATACTAGGCATAAGCGTCGGTATACACGTGACGATTCTTTATTTACCAACGCTTTAACCGACACTTTCAAATACGACACTAGACTATATTGGGACGTTTTTAAACATCATTAAATATACAAATAAGTTTTCTTAAATATTAACTCTCTTGTAGTGAATGGACGATTGAAAAATAAATAGTTTTTCAAAAAGCCATGATAAAAGTATTATAATCAAGGTTGAGAGTATAGATCTTATTTTAAATAATTTAAAGAGCTTTTTAATCAAAATTATAAATTTTGTAACTTCTTGATCATTAAGTTAATAATATTAAAAAAATTAAAATTTAATTTTTATATAATTTTAGTGATTTAGATTCTGTTCAACGATATCAATAATAGATTTGGAGGCTCGGTAGCATTTTCCATTATTTATATATACTATGATCTAGCGTAAGAAAAAGAGAAAAAGGAAAACACCCGTACGTGCAGTATTATTTATCGACCTTGAGAGGAACAGGTCTTGAAGCCATGGCCCTCCTCTTCCACAAGTTCACCTCCTTCCTTCCCTGCTTCACCAGTACCCCACCATTTTCTGCATCCAGCTTCAGCTCCCTCTCAACCTTCCCCCAATCAAACTCCCTCAGCGCCGCCGCAGCTCCCTCGCGCCCGCTCGCGAACCGCCTCATCTCCCCCACCCCCACCGTCGGCGCCTTCGCCCTTTCCGTATTCTCTGTAAAGATTCGATCGTTTTCACGTCGATCAGCATGCAGCGTCGACGTAGTACTCGACGTCCTGCATGGCAGCGGCAGCGGCAGCGGCGGTTGCTGCTGCTGCTGCTGCTTCTTCTTCTTCTTGCACTTTATCTGCCCGGTGCACGACACCTTCGGCGACGTCGGCTCCTCCTCGGCGCCGGAGGAGCTCTTACCTTTGCAAACCCGGGCCTCCACGGGGATCAGCGATACGACGAAGCCCTTGTTGGTGCAAGTGTTCTCAGCTCCCCTAGGGCTATATGGAGGGTGTGGGGGGATGTAGACTAAGGAGGAGGGCTTTGAGAGGAAGTGGAAGATGTTTACAGTGCCTTTTGGCTTTGTACTTGGTTTCTCCATGTTAAGAAGAAGCTTTATGTTTCTCATTTAGTAATTAAGATTATTTATAAGAGGAGGTGTTGGAGATATATATAGGGAGGAGGGGGTGAGGAATTGGTTTAGTCAAAAGGAAAGGAGGGATAAGGAAAATATATTTTTTTGGGTGGACATGGTCCACTATGGACCATTTATATATTATTATTTATTTTCAAATTTAAAACATATTGCTCTAAAGTCAAGGGTAAATATTATTGCATATTTTTTTAAGTTTGTAGAGATATATAAGCATTTTTCCAAAATTTATAAGAATAGATATATTTTTTTTTTAACAAAAAAAACATATATAATTTGCAAAATGTGTTAATGATTATCTTAAAATTGAAAAAATTGTTGAGCTGATTTAAGTAGCAAAATTTTGTAGATATTTACTGGTTATTGTTAATAAGAGTGCATTATGAGCTTATTAACAATAACAAAAAGTGCTATTTTTTATATGTTAAAATAAAGATAGAAAATTGAAAGACATACAGAATTAAGATGATATATATATATATATATATATATGTATATATATATATATATAGAGAGAGAGAGAGAGAGAGAGAGAGAGAGAGAGAGAGAGTATAGTTTATATACTTTTAAAAGCATACGTAAAAATATATTTGTGAATATTTTATTATTGAATTTGTATTGAGATTTATATTTTTTTAAAGTCAACTAAAAAAAAAATAATAATAATAAATAGCATAAATTTCAATACAAATCTAATGGTAAAATATTCACAAACATATTTTTATTTGTGCTTTTGAAAGCATATAAGCTCTACTATATATATATATATATATATATATATATATATATATATATAAAATCACGCCTCGTAATTATTATTTTAAATTTTAATTTTAAGAACTCTATATTTATTTATTTATTTATTATAAGACTTTTATTTGTACAATTTTATACTATAATTAAAAAGAAAAAACCTTAAAAATAAATTTAATTTTCTGAGCATTTTAAAATATAAAAATAATAATTAGAACAACCTACTACGTTCTATTAATTCTCAAAACTTAAAGATGGCGTGGTATATTTTTTTTATTTTTTATTTTATTTTTTATTTTTTTTTAGTGACCCTTCAATTTTCGTCCACCGTTCAAAATAATCTTTCGTCTTTCCCTGAATTTACTATTATTATTTTTTATTTTATTTTCCGGTGGCCCTTCACCTATCATCGCAAAACCTTAAATCTAGTAAAATTATATATAAATTTTTTTTATACTCCCATGAATAATTAAAAATTAAAAAAAAAAATTACTTTGACAATTCCTATCAGCTATATTGCGTGTACTGCGCGAGCACCAGTAATATAATAACAGTACATATAGAGCAAAATCCCGTGGTTCACAAATAGCACGCATCTCAATCAAAAACGCCAGCTAAAGGTACGAAAAGTGCTTTTGCTAATGGAGTTTGGTTTGGGTCATTAATTAATTTTGCTATGTGGACTGCCTCAACTTATTACTGCTGGAGTTTCTAGTTCACCAACTGCCACGCGTTGACACAGTTGTTTCTACATCGATCGATCGTTGGAGTTTGGACCTTTGGTCAGGAAAACTTATTATTATTAAGGGATAATTGCCTGTGTACCCCTGTAATATGATGAAATATCTGATTTATCCTTCTTATTTTTTTCTTTCAAATATACTTCTAATACGTTCCACATTTTTTCTGATATACCCCTATTTTGAGGGTATATCAGAAAGAATTTGGGTTTTTAGAAGGATATATTAGAGAGCAAATTTTTTGAAGGATAAATATGAAAGTTGGGAACTTAATAGGGGTATATAGGCAATTGCCTCTATTATTAATATTTGGTGCTATTTTTTCTTTTTTTTTTTTTTTTTTTTTTTTTTTTCCGAGGGTTTTTAATTCGAGGGTTCATTGTACATGACCGGGAATTATCAGCAGTCCTCATCCAGTTGAGCTAACAAAGCTTGAAAAAGACCAGGCAGCTCCGTGTCTCACTACAACAAAATTAGATTATAAAAATATATTTTTTAAATATTTTTATATAAATATTTTATCTATATTCTATTTATATTCAAAATTAGATTATATGAATATATTTTTGAAATACAATAAAAAAATATATCGATATTGATAATAAGTATCGATATTTTTACTAACAATTTTTTTTTTTTATTTTAGAAATATTTAAAAGTGTCGCTATAACATAAGTTTATTGTAGTGTCTATAATTAAAAAAAAAATTATAATTTTTATAACTCCTAATTCAATAATAGTTAGAACTTAAATAATTTTTCTAATTTTTTAGTAAAATAAGAAGAAAAAGAGTGATAAAATTAGTAAACTAAACTTGACCTTAAACTGATCAGAGCTGGAAGATTGGTTCAGATTGTAAGCCCAGCATTACACACACACACTCTCTCTCTCTCTCTCTCTCTCTCTCTCTCTCTCTCTCTCTCTCTCTCTCTATATATATATATATATATATATAAATATATATATATACACACACGTTTGTATATTTTTAAAAATATATTTTTAAAAGTATCAATTTATTGGTGCTTATAAAATTTTAATCCTTGCATAAAAAAATATGCGGTTGTAATGATAATAACTTTCTGCTCCTATATTTTTAAAAGTATATAAGCTCTCTCTCTCTCTCTTTCTTTATATATATATAATTAACATGTTATGTTTTTAAAAATATCTAAGTCATTGGTGTTTATAAATTTTTAGTTCTTGAATGAAAAGATATATAAACATGTTATGTTATCTATTTTAAGTAAACTTAGCAATAAATATGGAATAACTAGGCCTAAAAGAGAAAAAAAAAAAATAAATAAATTAAAAGAAAGATGATTAAGAGAGATAAAGACAAATGCAAATTAATTACATTCACAATGCTGGAATTTTCTCTTACACTCAATCTCTCCCGCAGGATCGTGGCATCTTCGGTTCCTTCCAGCTCCAGTATTCCTTCTAACAGCGTAACAATTAATGGATCCATGGATCTCGTGAAAAGGTGATCCACCGACTAAGGGTACTCATGGTACAAGTTAAAAATTAAGTTATTTTATATTTTTAACTAAATTATTTTAAAAAAAAAAAAAATCAAATAGTATGTTATTTTTTTTTCTTTCTTAATAGAAATAATTTAAAGTTTGAAGTCTAATTACTTTACATAGTTATATTTTGGGATAATTGCCTGTGTACCCCTGAAATATGAAGAAATATCTGATTTACCCCTCTTATTTTTTTCTTTCCAATATACCCTTCATACGTTCCACCGTTATTAAAAATACCCCTACCGTTTCCCTTTGTTAAGTTAACTAGGGTTAAACTAGAGTTAAATAATAATCGGAGTTGAAAACTATCAGATATACCTATTTTGCCCCGGTTTAGGGTTTAGGGTTTAGGGTTTAAGATTTTTTAGGGTTTTAGGGTTTAGGGTTTAGGGTTTTAGGGTTTAGGGTTTAGGGTTTTAGGGTTTTAGGGTTTAGGATTTTTTAGGGTTTTAGGGTTTAGGGTTTTTTAGGGTTTTAAGGTTTAGGGTTTAGGGCTTTAGGGTTTAGGGGTTTAGAGTTTTAGGGTTTAGGGGTTTAGAGTTTTAGAGTTTAGGGTATATTTGAAAGGACAAAATAGTAATTACACACAGATAACGGCAGTTTCAAACGGTATACTAACAGAGTTTAACTTCAGGGGTATTTTGGAAAGAAGTTGGAACGTAAGAAGGGTAGTTTTAATATTAGCCTTCTAAAAGGGGTAAATCTAAAAACAGAAAAAATTTTAGGGGTACGTAGGAAATTGCCCCTTATATTTTTAATCAATTTTTTTTTAAAAAAAATAAACGAAATAAATAATATATTATCGTTCTCTCAAAAATAAAAAATAAAAAAATAATTGTGATTGGTTTTCCAACCACAAGTGACAAAAAATTTGATAGTTAACATTCGAAGATTCAAGTTAAAAGTTTAATTACCTCGTATAATTACACCGCCAGCTAAATTATTTTTTTAAAAAATAATTAAACATAGTAAATACTATTCTACTTTTCTTTCTCTCACAAAAAAAAAAAAAAAAAAAAAAACAGTTGTGAGTGGTACCAATCGTTATTTTTTGAGATTTCAAATTACAAACCTAATTGATTTGCATAATCATATTTTTAAATTCATTTATATATGAAAAAAATTTCTCTGTTAAAAAATAAAAATAAAAATAATTTGTGAGTGATTTTTTAGCTCCTTAAATTATGCACTCTTGAACTTTTCATTCAAATCATGTAGTCCTTTAATTTTGACATATCTTACACTTGTATTAGATCTCTGCTCTCTATCACTTGCATACTCATTTTTGTTTAATTCAAATGTGATTGAAAAGACTACTTCTTAACCCAAAAAAGGCATAAATCTTTTTTAATGTTTAGAAACTAATTAAAGAGCATAGATGAAGAGAATAATAACCAAATTGCAATATTAAAATAGTACAAGAACTTAATAGGATTTTAATTTTGAAATATAATTATTTTCTATTTTTAACTATATTTATTTTAAAAAGAATTATCAAAGGGAATAAATTGCTATCTTTTTCTTTAAAAAAAAAAAAACTAGAGCTATCCATACATTTTATTATTTATTATTTCTATTTTTTAAATAGGTTTTTTTTTTTTTTTTTTTTTTTTTTTTTTTGGAGATGATCTTATCACTACAAATATAAAGGTGGCAAAAATTTTAAAATATATATGTCTTAGCTGCATTCAACAAAATACATTATTTAGAGCTGCTATGCTTTCAGATACGTGCATATTTGTGCTGTATTTTTAATTATATTTTATATATTGGTTATATGGTTTGGAATGTCAATAGATCGGATTCAAAGTAGGTTTTAAAATTCAAATTCTAAACCGAAATTTAAATTCTGATGAATCTTGAAATATGCAAATTCGAATTCAAGTCCAAAATAATTAATTTTATTTACCATATTTCAAATATATTATAGAAAATTTTAATTTTTAAAAATACAAGTGCAAATATAATATTAAAAATTTACACATATTATATAATAAAAAATTAATTCGAGTTCACATTGGATAGAGACAAAATTTATATCCGAATTCAAATACATCGAATTTTATTGTTTATGTACGTATCAGAAATCATATTCATTTAGTATCAATTAAATTCGTCTTTTTTAAATTTGAGTTGAAATAAAATTTTGAGTATTTGTAACCATTGACATCCCAACACACGTGGCAATCATATTTGAAATCACAAATTAAAAATCTATGATTATATGATTTCTTAAAGACATTCACTAATCTTATCCCATTTGGATTGCTTGATTTTACAATTCAATAATGCTTTTTTTTTTTTTTTCACTCACTCCATCTCTCTGTGTTGTTAAATTCTTTCTTTTTTGCGTGACCTTTTTGGGTTTATTGGTATAAAAATTATGTGTCTCGTTTTATAAATTTAAACTATTATAGAATAGTACTCATAGCAAATTTAAAAATTTTAAATAGTAATAAAAAAATATATTTAGAAATAGTTTATATAGTTTATTAATTAATTAAATTTATTTTTATATATATTCATATTCTGATTTTTTCTTTTTGAGTTATTTTTTAAATTCTTAAATAAAATCAAACTAAGATTTGAATTGAAAATAAATAAATTAAAATCAAAGTGGTCTAGAAGCAAAGCAAAACCCTAACCCCCTCCCTCCCTCCTCCTCCTCCTCCTCCGCACCCCACCACCTCATCGACCTCGTCCATGGCGTTTCTCCTTAAACCAAAACCCCTTCTCTCTCCTCCTCCCTTCTCCTTCCTCTTCTCCACCACCATTACCATTACCACCACGACCTCCTCCTCCTCCTCCCTCCTCTCCCAACTCCACTCCCTCCTCCTCGACCACCACCGCTCCCACCCCAACCTCACCCCCGCCGCCATACCCTCCCTCTCCCCCTCCTTTGCCCTCCTCTCCCCCTCACCTCCTCCCCCTTCCCTCGCCCTCGACCTCATCCGTCGCGTCTCCTCCCTCCGCCATGGCGTCCCCTTCCCCCAAACCCTCGCCTTCTTCCGCTGGTTCCTTTCCTCCCACCCCTCCCCTGACGCCCTCTCCGAGCCTTTCACCGCCATGATCGACCTCTCCGCCAAGCTCCGCCACTTCGACCTCGCCCGCCACCTGCTCGACGAAATGCGCGACTCAAAAGTCCCAATTTTGCCTCAAACTTTCGCTTCCCTCGTCCGCCGCTACATCCGCGCGGGGCTCCCCGAGGACGCCGTCGCCGCGTTCCGCTGCATGCCGGATTACGGCGTCGCGCCCGACCCCGCCTCCCTCGCGTCGCTCCTCGCCGCGCTCGCCAAGAAGCGGCTCGCCCGCGAAGCCCAGTCCCTGTTCGATTCCTTCAAATCGCAGTTCCCGCCCGATGTGGTTCTCTACTCGGTCCTCGTCCACGCCTGGTGCCGCGCCGGCCTGCTCGACGAAGCCGAGCGCGTCTTTGCCGAGATGCGCCAGCTCGCCATAACCCCCAATGTGTACACCTATACCATCGTGATCGACGCCATGTGCAGGGCCTGCCAATTGCCGCGCGCCCACGAGCTGCTCTGCCAAATGATTGACGCCGGGTGCGCGCCCAACACCGCCACATTCAACAATTTTATGCGCGCCCATGTCAAAGCCGGGCGCGCCGAGCAGGCTCTCCAGGTCCGGAACCAGATGAAGCAGCTCGGCTGCGAGCCCGACATTATAACCTACAACTTCCTCATCGAGACGCACTGCGGAAAAGGCCAGAAGAACCTTGATGCCGCCCTTAAAGTCCTCAATCAGATGGTGGCTAAAGGGTGCTTGCCGAATTGCCACTCGTTCAATCCCGTATTCCGCTGCTTGCGAAACACTGGAAATGTGAACGCCGCCCGCAAGTTGTATGATAGAATGCGGGAGCTACATTGCCCGCCGAACACTGTGACGTATAATCTTCTCATGCAGCTGTTTAATGAGGAGAAGTCGATGGATATGGTTGTGAGGATGAGGAAGGAGATGGAGGCGGAGGGGGTGGAGCCGAACGTGAACACGTTCGCGGCACTGGTGACGGCGTTCTGTGGGAGGGGGAATTGGCGGAGGGCCTATGCGACGATGAGGGAGATGGTGGAGGAGAAGGGCTTGAAACCGACAAGGCCGGTGTATGAGATGGTGCTAGAGCTGTTGAGGAAGGCGGGGCAGCTGAGGAAGCACGAAGAGCTTGTTGAGATGATGGTGGAGAAAGGATTCGTCAGCCGACCGGATAACAGTGCAATGTGGTACTAATCGTAGTTTTCTATGTTGTTGATTGTCGTTGTTGTTTGTTGCTCTAATTATAACTGAATTTACAAATAAAGTTATTCTTTTGTAACTCTTAAAGTGCTTCTTTTGGGTTTGGAAGTGTTTGCACTCCCCCAAATTGAACTATGAATTACTTACAGAGATAAAACTTAGAACTTTTGATGTAAATATACTATTCCGTTGTTAATGAAAAATGTGTTTTAAGCTGTTTTCAGTTAATTTTACCATGTTGATTGGATTAATAGCTTTGGCCTTTGACATCGATACTCACACTAAGCTAATCTATATTCTGTCTGTATGCATGTCCTATTTCGACCTGAAATTCTTGTCCAACCTCCAGGCGTAGCATTTCACTTTGTGTTCCAAAGGAAGCATTTTTCTTTACTTGGACACCTCACTAAAATAAACTTTTTCTGTACGAATTGGATAATGGTTTGTGTACCTTTGCGGCCTTAATGTATCTACATGTTTGATGTTAAAATATTGTAACTTATTGGCATGTAGCTTGTATGCAGGTGAGGAAGGAAACATGCAATATTGTCGAGACTTTTTGGGCACATTTCCATGTAGATATTTAAGTGAATTCTGTATTCAATCAATATACAATGACTAAATTTATAATTGGAGCTCACAAAATAGCATGGACTTTCAAATTTTCTAGTTGGTCGCATTATTAGAGAAAGACCTTCAATCTTAATGACTGAGAGCTCAAAAGGAAATTTGAGATGTTATTATCTTTTATGCCTTCCACCGTTCCACATCTTGTAAAAGTTCTATGTGTTGCAACGTTAGTTATACGTTCTTCTTGCTTGCAGTATTGATTATTCTAGTGCATGTCCATTTTGTAAGAAAATAGTCAAATATTGAAAAGCGCATCAAACTTATTGTTAAGCAATACTTTGATGGAGAAGATGCTTGCTTCAGATATAAAATTCTGACAGAGCAAACTTGCTTTGTTTTCTTATTACCATAGGACATTTCTAGTGGAAAGTTACTGAACTTGCTTGCATGGGAAATTCGATCTTCTTTTCCGCTCTGTGGAGGCCATCCTGAGTTTCTCTGTGTTTTGATAGGCATTAATTCATCATGAAATAATTCCTTGCATCTTGCTGTAATAATCTCAAATATAATATAATTAGCATAGAACTAAAGTGCCTGTCGGATTTTTTGTGGCTTTGTTTTTCAAAGAGGGTGGATGGAAATAATTAAAAATATTCTTATGTATGAGGACAAGAGATTCTTGTTTGATTTGGTTGAAATGTTAGGGTTGAATTATAATAGCTATTTTCTGTAGACTCAATTTACTATCTTATTCATTGCTTTCTTGATTAGAATGTAAAAATATTTTTAAAAAAAGGGACAAAGGGGACGAAATGCTACTGTGTATTAATCTTCTGGGCTGTATAGAAGGACCAACTTTGTTTTTATCTATGAATGCGAATTGCGTGATTACTTCTCCACTCAGATCAATTAACCTTGATTGATATCACTTGAAGTTTCTTAGCTGGTGGAGTTTCTTTTTCTTTTTTCTTGTATTTTCTTTTGCGATTCTATGATAGCATATACTTTTTTGGATAAGGTGCAAATTTATTCTCTCAATTGCTGTTTAAAAACTGCTTTGGAGAGTAAATGTTTTAGAGGACGACTATTTAGTTATCATTTTGTTTGGCCGGCTTTGGTGCATTTTGACAAGCTATTTCTCTTTGTAAACTTATTTGCCATCTTCTTCTTGTTTTTGCTGCTGTAAATCACTGGATGCTGACCTAGTCATCGTATCTTTTAGAACTTTGATTAGTATATCATTGATGACGGAGAACATCGTACAAAAGTTGTTGATGATCATATTACGAGTTTCCCACTAGTTTGGACTTGTTCATACTCGGATCGTAGTTTTTTATTTCATTTGAACTCTTCTATCTGAAACTGTTCTCCATCTTGTTGTCTTTATTGCAAGTTTTTGATTGTTACAGCAGCCTTCTGAACTGTTTAGTTAGCTCAGCAAAAATGTGATTTTATCGCGCTTTCGATGAGTACTTTCTCTATGATCAAATCATCAAATTCTCTTCATTTTATGAACTTGTTTCTGAGAGTCGTTTACAATGGACAATTGGATACAAATCTATGTAAAGAGCAAACCAACTTGAGAATAACACACTTTTCTTTGCATCTCTGTTTTCCTTTTTTTTTTTTTTTTTTTTTTTTTTTTTTTTTTTTTTTTCTCTGCTCAATTTATTCTTGCTGTTATGTGCCAAACTATGAATGGAGCCACAAATGTGAGTAATGGGGCATGTTCTCTCTCTGGTTTTTTTTGCACCACATGCCTTTTGTATATTCATTCCATGAGAAGGGAACACTTGTCTAGTAATGCCGCATCAGGCATCAGAAGTGGCAGTTTAAGTAGAGTTGTTGGCAAAAACCTGTAGTTACAATAGTTATAAATAGAACTTTTGTATTCAAGAATCTAGGATTTTATTTTAGAAATAATTGTATTTGGCTATCTGTAAAAGTATCAAATAGTATATATATATTTCTACAAAATTTTAAGTTATTAGATTTATTTTTTCAAAAGTTCTTCCTGCTGCAAATATATTATTTTATTATTAAAATTTAAATAAATATGAATTAAAAAAAAAAAAAAAAAAGCTAATCACAGCTAGCTTAGGAGTAAAATGATTTTTTTAATCTTTTATATGTATAATTTATATTTCAGTATTAAATTTCGTCTTCATTTTCATCCTCTTCACTTTATCTAAATAAATTTATACAAATAAAATAATAATTTTATTCGTCTATTATTAAAAAAACCATCCGATTTTTTTTGAGAGATATATTTATAAATTAGAAATTTTTTAAGAAACAAAATATCACTTAAATTTTATAAAAAAATATTTATTATTTAATACTTTTATTAAAATCTATATAAAATTAAATCTTTATTTTTAGTGTGATATTTTTTTTTTTCTTTTTTTTTTGAGAAAAAGACAGCATTCTATCCGTTTCATTTATTTTTAAAATAAACTTAGCAATATATATCAACTAGATTTCGAATTTAATTTATAAATATTAATTATTAAATTTTTTTTGTCACTTGCTAAGATTAGATTGATGTGATATTTTTTTTTCCCCAAACACTTTGTTGTTACTTGTTGGAGTGTACAAGTTTAAGAGATCATGCACTTAAAAGAGATGCACGTGGCTAATGATGATACACATCACATGATGAACATTAAAGGATCATCACATGATGATCATTAAAAAGGACCTTTTCAGGTGTATTATATAATATAATCCAATAAAATAGATAAACATTTTCCATTCGCCTGGAGTCTTCATCATCCTACCCAACCAATTTGAAGGTTTTTTTTTTTTTTTTTTCTTAAAAAAAAAATCAAATTAATAAAAAAAATAATTCGTAAATAATCTTAATAAAATCACATGAAGAGAATCTTACACAGATAAATAGGATCAGGCCCTAGTCCCCGTCTCTTTCTCTGTTTAATTTTCTTTATTTTTTATTTTTTTTTATGCAACTGCTATGCGTCCAAAGACTCCAAACACACAAATCCAAACCAAATTTAGCTACATCAAAAAGCCAAAAGTTGCTCGAAGATGTTGCCCATGTGCTCCTCTCGTTGCAAAGCAGAAACATCCCTCCAACGGTCGGAATTTACAAAGGGTTGATTGCATGATGGTCCTTGACCTTTACCCATTTTTTACTTCGGTTCTTTATTTTTTTATTTTTTTCTTTTTTTCTGGCTACTAGATTCATATCTGTTATTTTTTTTTTTTTTGTTTTTTTTTTTTTTCATGTTAGAGCTTTAATGATTTAAATTTTTATTAATTTTGATGTAACAGGTCATGTCAACTTTTATATATATATATATATATATATATATATATATATATATATAAACTTTTTATAATATACCGTTTTTTTATTTTGTTCCTTTATCTTTCAAAATCCTGCATTTTGCCTCCTCATCATAATTACGAAATTGTATTACCTCCGCCGTCAGCATTTCGTGAGTGAATCGTCAATTACTTAGGTAATATACCGAAAATACACTTCAAACTCTATTCCCTCCTCCTCCTCACGCTCGGGAGCTCCAAGCCGGTGCGCGACGTCGCCTTCGGGTGCTGCCACGACAATGAGGGCCTCTTCGTCGGCGCCGAGGGGCTGCTGGCCCTGGGTGGCGGCGCGCTCTCGTTCACCTCCCAGATCGCCGCCAAGTCCTTCTCCTATTGCCTCGTGGACCGTGACTCGCCCTCGGCGGTGAGGGCGCTGCTGCTGCGGAACCGTAAGATGAAGACCTTTTACTACGTGGGGCTGCGGGGGATCAGCGTAGGCGAGCAGATGCTCTCGATCCCGAGGTCCGCGTTTGCGGTGGACGAGGGGGGAAGCGGCGGGGTCATCGTGGACTCGGGCACGGCTGTAACGCGGCTGCGGACCGAGGCGTATGCGGCGCTGCAGGACGCGTTCGTCGCGGGGACGGCGGCGCTGCGGGACGCGTTCGCTGCGGGGACGTGGTCGAAGCTCCAACCGCCGAGACGCCGATGCGGCGGTTCCTGCGATCACCGAGCATCGTGATCGGGAGGGCGGTGACGGAGGGAAGATTGCGCTGGTGGCGGCGGTGCAGAAGAGCAGACTGAGCGTGCCGCGCAGCGCGCGTGTGTGTGCGCTGCAGGCGTGCGTGTGTGGGCGCTGCAGGCGTGCGGGAGCGCGTAGGGGGAGCGGTGGACGGAGAAGGAGAGAAGGGCATTTACGTTATTTTGCCGGTTCTGTTAACCCTATTGCCCCATAAAGATAATTTTATAATTACTAAGTGACAAAATATAGATTTTTAAAAAATAAAAAGATAAAATAAAAAAATAGTATATTATAAAAAATTTTTATGTAGTTTAACCTATATATAATTCTAATCTTAGTAGTTCTCGGTTCATGTTGGTAGTACTTTTTAAAATTATTTTCAAATTTGATAGTAGCTTAATTTAATATTTAAGTCACCGAATACTCCCAAAGAAGTACTAGACGTTGTATACGAGATCAAGGTGGTCGGAGACGCTGAGGATAACATCGAAAGTAGTGAGCCTGGGGTTGATGTAACAGGGGTGCACATAAAAGGAAAGATCCGATACCAAAGTAGAAAAAAAAAAAAAAAGTTTATTTCGTAAAGTTCTTTGTAAATATACAGATTTATTCCGTTTAATATTTTATATTTATTTTTTAAAAATTTTAAATTATTCATATACATACATTTATATACATCTAGTTTGTTACTGTTAATTTATTATTTATTTTTTAATAAAATATAAATAAAATATTAATTTTATTTTTTTAAAAATTTAACTAGTTAAAATAATATAAAAATATCTAAAAGAGTAAAAAAATAAAATAACCTCAATAACTAATCAAGATTAAGTATTCCATCTAGTGTTAATTATATTTTTTTAACGGATATTGACGGTAAGAGCAAATCTAAAAAATCTAAAATTTTTTAAAAAATAAAAATTAAAAATTAAATTTTATAAAAATATATTTATTATTTAATATATTTACAGAAAATTTTATAAAATTAACCCAAAAAAATATTTGAAGGTTGGGAATTAATTGTGCAACTAATTCTAAAGGATAAGAATCAAACAGAAAAGAGAACGAGGGACTAAAACTAAAATTTGGGCCAAAATTTGTGTCCTTCAGTGCAATTAACCTGTTCACATTCACAAACTTCCCTTTTCTTTTCCCACCGAAAACATCGCCACAACCTTTTTTGGACTCTTCCTCAGCACCTGTCTTTTTTTTTTTCACTATATCCTATACAAATTGCAAGGCCTTCAGTAAAACTGTATGGATGGTCCCTGTAATGTTCTGAAATTGCGACTTGATTTTTGCACTCTTTATTTTTATCTCTTTATTACTTCTTTGAATGCTGAAGAAATTTTTAAATTTTGATGTAGGGTTTAGTTAGACATTTTATAGAAAAAGCAAAATAATTAGTTTGTAAAACAACTTTTGAATTTTTTACTAAGTATAACCATAATCTCTTTACTAAAATAAATTAAATATAATTAGATTATAAGAAAATATGAAAAATATTTTTTGAACATTTTAAATAATAAGGTGTATAATTTATATTCAGAATAAATTTTACGAGTCACTCAAATCGTCTAAATTCTGCACTCTCTCCGTTCTCTCATTTCTCTCGTCGTTCTATCGGGACGATTGGGGGCGTCACATACTCTCCCCGTTTAAGCCTGACGTCCTCGTCAGCCCAAACACACACACAATAGCCCAAGATCACCAGGCGATATAAGACTCGTCTCGCTAGC
Source organism: Tillandsia fasciculata (assembly GCA_029168755.2). NCBI lineage: Eukaryota > Viridiplantae > Streptophyta > Magnoliopsida > Poales > Bromeliaceae > Tillandsia > Tillandsia fasciculata. Next base: position 19,985,923 of record CM054945.1, on the reverse strand, counting down.
CCTCTCATCTAGACCTAGACTCAGCCGAGACTCGTCGCACACTTCCGACTGGTTATTGATTCTGATACCAAATGTAACGATCCGGCCCACAAGCAATAATAACTAATTAAGCCCAAACCACAACCCAAAATACTTAAGCCCAGTTATTATTACTAGTGTCCAAGTCTCATATAAATCTTCTTCGCCATCATCTTCATCATCATCTTCTTCTTCTTCTTCAATTTTCCATTCAAAGAGAGATGGGTGCTTCGGCGAATTCGCCGAAATTCCGGCCGGACCGGAAATCCACCACTCTCAAACACCTCTTCGAACTCGACTCCAAGGCCGGCGACGGCGACGGCGACGGTGATGGCGACGGCATTGGCATTGGCGGCAGTTTGGCGTGCGCGCTGCCGCTGCCGAGGCCGCCGCCTTCTCCGGGGACGAACGCGGAGGAGCTGATAGAAACGATCTTCCTCTGCGGCAGCCGCGTGTTCACGTTCACCGACCCGACGGAGTCGCCGTCCGACCGCGACGCCAAGAGCGCGCGGCTCCTCCACGTGCTCTCCGCCGTCCGCTCCGCCCGGCGGCCGCTCGGGACCAGAATTCTCCGCCCGCTCTTCGCCATGCTGTCTGCCAACCTCTTCCGGCCTCTCCCGCCGCCGTCGTCGTACCCGAAATGCCACCCTCCCGAGTCCCCGCTCGACGACGACTTCCCCGCCATGGCCCTCGCGGCGCCGTGGCCGCACCTCCACATAGTTTACGACATTCTGTCTGCGGCGGTGTCGAGCGCAGAGCAGAGCGCCCTCCGCGAGCACGCCGGCCGCGGTTTCCTGTCGGGGCTGGCGGCGCTGTTCGAGTCGGAGGACCCGCGGGAGCGCGACCGGCTGAAGAACGCGTACCACCAGATGTACGCCAAGCTGACGAGCCAGCGCGCGTTCATGCGGCGGTCGATGCGGGACGCGCTGCTGCGGTTCGCGGCGGAGGGGCAATGCGGGGTCGGAGAGCTACTGGAGATCTGGGGGAGCGTCATCGACGGGTTCGCTGTGCCGCTCAAGGAGGAGCACCGGGTGTTCCTGCGGAGGGTGCTGTTGCCGCTGCACCGGCCCAAGGGGATGGGCGCGTACCACCGGCAGCTCAGCTACTGCGTGATGCAGTTCGTCAGGAAGGAGCCGGGCCTCGCCGACGCCGTTGCCAGGGGGATGCTCAGGTGCTGGCCCGTCACCAACTGCCACAAGGAAGTGCTGATGATAGGGGAGCTGGAGGACCTGCTGGAGCTGCTTGACCCGCCGCTGTTCCGGAAGCTGGCCCTGCCGCTGTGCTCGCAGATCGCCCGGTGCTCCAACAGCTGCAACTCTCAGGTCCAACAGCTGCCGCGTTTGCTCGTTAATTCTTTAATTTCCATTAAGAAGCATTGACGTCCTAAGTCAAGTATGAGATGCGATGGACGGATGGGATGCATGGCAGTTTTACAGTAGGATTTGAAGAGAGAAAGATTAGCACAGTTTCAAAACTATCATGAACGAGATTTTGATCACCCTACCACAATCTCAAATTACTAACTAACTATATTTTTGTGCTTCTGCAGGTGGCAGAAAGGGCCCTTTATGTCTGGAACAACGAGCAATTCGTGAAGATGGCGTCGTGTTTGATGCAAGAGATCCTCCCCCCGACGGTCAACGGCATCGAGAAGAACCTCAAGACGCACTGGAGCAAGTCGGTGCGGCAGCTGACGACGAGCGTAAAGAACATGTTAGAGGAGATGGAGCCCGAGCTCTACGCCAAGTGCCTCGAAGAGATCAATCAGAGAGAATCCGCGATCAGATGCGAAGCGAGCAAAAGGGAGGTGAGATGGGAGAGACTGGAGATGGCTGCAGTAAACAACCAACTTCTCCGACCGCCATCCATTCGCGTATAGAGGCCTGCTAGTTGATCGATTGCATGATGCTTGTCACATTTTAAAGTTTGCCGCGGTTTCCAGCTTCAAAGCACTTTGAAGATGTATGCAGAGGAGCAGAAACTCTTTGTTTCAAGCAGTGTCTGTACATGATTGATCTTGATTCAAACCTATTGGAGAAGCATTCAATTTAACAAGTTCATATATATATATAGAGAGAGAGAGAAAGAGAGAGAGAGAGATTGAGGTCACTAGTGACTAGAGCAGTTAATATCCTTCCTTACGAGTTACGATTTATATTGATCGGCTCAAAAATATTCAACTGACACAGTTTAAATTATATAGGTTAGTCACGATTAGCCTAAACTGAACCGACCGTTGCGGTCTGGTTTCTTGTTTTATATTTTCTCAAAATAGACTTTACGACAGATTTAACCACGTGCCAAAGTAAAAGCATCTAGATGTTACCTGAACAATTGCGAATTTTAAAATTAAAAATTAATTTTATACAGTAATCAAATATTAGATATTTTTTTATAAAAATTATCATATCAAATTGAATTTTTTTTAATTTTTTTGATTTACAAATATATTTCTAAAATTTTTTTGATTTATTCGTATATGTTCATACCTTTTGATTCGCCGGTAAAATAATTATTTTATCCTTACAAATTTATTTATATAAAAAATTATTTTTTTTTCTCTCTCTCCTCTTCATCATTGTGGCACATACTACGTATTTTATTTTTGTGGCGGCCCAAGGTCTCACCTTCGGCATTGTCTTTACCGATAAATTTTTTCGTATGTATCTTATTTTTGCCGCGGCCAAGGTCTCACCTTCGACATCGTCTTTACCACGATAGATTTTTCCGTCGTCCTGGATAAAGAAAAGATGGTGAACAAAATAATTAAATTAATATTGAAATATAAATTATATATATAAGGAATAAAAATATTATTCTAACTCTGCTAAGTGTGGTTAATTTTTTCAACAGGTGGTTATCTAAATATTGATAACAGAAAAAAATATATGGACTTTTGGAGAAATAAATTTAATAATTTAAATTTTATAAAGATGACACTCCTACCCATTTAAAGGTGGGGGTGTTTTTTAGGATGAAGTGACCCCTCATCACACTCTCATTCTTGGATAGGTGGGGGTGTGAGATGTACACTCCTTTGGGGTATACACTTAGAATTTTACTTATTATCATTAAAATTAATATTGAAAATTTAAAAAGTTAGATTGAACCACCAATCTTAACATTGCTTTGAATTATTATCAATCATATAATAATACTATCATATTTTGGGTTCATATTGGGCCTCGGCCCGGCCCATTTCATCACTTTAATTGGCTCGGATCCGATCCTTCCCGCGGTTATATACATCCGAATCATCTCTCTCATTCTCTCTCTCTCTCTCGCTTCGTCCTCTTCTTCGATCTCCCTCATTTTCTTTTTTTTTTTTTTTTAAAGAAAGGTTCGTAAAACCCTAATGGAATTGCGTATCGCCTCCGATTTCGATCGAGAAACGCAACAAAGATTGAGGTATTGCTTCGAGAATGCAATTATAATCCATTTTTGATCTGTTCTTGCGATAAAAGAATGATCTTTGGTTGGATTTTTGTGTCATTCTCTCCCTAAATCGATCATTCTCATAGGGTTGGATCGTAAATTCGTTATAATGGAAGTGGAAACGCATCAAGGTTCGCTCTCCTTACGAGCATCGCGAAGAGGAGGAAATAGGAGCCATGAGGGTTCTCACACCAATGGTGAGAATTAAGCGAACTTAGCTTCTTTGGTACGATTTGTTGGTGAAATGGATCATATATGGGTTTTTGCTTTGGATTCAGATGAGGAAGGTGATTCTTTTTCACCTGGGAGAGTGTGGGGAGATCCCTTTGGGATTGTTCGGAGGAAGGGTTTCGTTCGCTTCGGCTTCACCTCGGCTGTTGCTTCGGTGGCGATGCTCATTCTCGCGGCATCGCTGCTCCGTTTGTGGTATTGCCGTTCTTCGATCGGCATCTCCGCAGGTATACTCAATGGCACAAGATTTCCCCTTTTGATTGTTTCTATTAATCTTTTATGTACATCGAATAGTTGTTGTAGTTCAAAAATGCATCTGCAATTTTGCGGCATTGTTCCTCTCTTAACATTGTTTTCGTCATGTTATTTTGATGATTCAGCTAACCAGTTCTTGTCGAAGATTTAGGCTACACGCTAGCATTTTAGATTCTTTCACTGGTTTATTCTAAGCAGGCATACTTGTCTACGGTGCACGGCACTGGAATGATAATGAAATTAAATGGTATTAAGAGAAACTTGATAAGTTCAGACAATTTGGAGAGGCTTAATAGTCCTGATTAGCAATTTTCCTTCAATTCCATCTTTAGTTTTAGCAATAATGCAACGGCAGTTGTGGTAAGTTTCTTGTGGTCTAATCCGTCTCAGTTAGCAATTGAATGCTTTTCTTCTGCAGCTCTTTGTAGAAAAGAAAACAAAGTTCTTGTAACATTAGACGCGACGGGCGCCGCTCCAAAACCACTGCACCGTAAGTGTATAATTGCTTCTTGCAACGCGACCTCACATAATATTGGTGATCTTTCCAAAACAAAGGAAAAAAAAAAAAAAAGAAATACTGAGGATCTTTTCAATCAGGTTGCCCAATCCCTCTCGCTGATGATCCAGATGCTATAGTTATTCCAAAGAGGACGCGAAATGTAATTCCAAAAAGCTTATCATATATATTGGTTGATGAGCACGGAAATAAGGGGACGCGGCCCTTCCCATTGTTTGGAGGACATCAGAGCTGGAAACAAAGAGAGGAGAGCTTTAAATTAAACATTACAATGAATGTAAGATATCTAATGATACTTCTATTCAAGAAACCCTCTTGTAAATATGTTTTTATTTGCCAAGGTCTTCAATCACTTTGTTGTCTCATCTATGTAGAATGTATGATAAAGGCATGCCAATTTGCATTTTTTCTTTTTATTTTTGGTCACATTAGCAACTGGTTGCATGTTCTTCTAATGGCTTTTAGGTACACTGTGGGTTTATGAGAAATGCTGGTGCAGAAATGGATGACATTGACGTAAAATACACTCGAAAATGTCAATTTGTGGTTGCCTCTGGCATCTTCGACGGGTACGACATACCTCATCAACCCTCAAACATAAGTCTTCGTTCGCAAAGGCTTTTCTGCTTTCTCATGGTAGTGGATGAGAAATCACTTCATTTCATCAAGCAAAATGTTAGTGTCAGAGGGGACAGTGATGGTGGGAAATGGGTTGGTATTTGGCGCCTTGTGACATTGCACCATTTGCCCTACGATGAGCCTAGAAGGAACGGAAAGATTCCTAAGATCTTAACTCATCGGCTATTTCCGAAAGCTCAGTATAGCATTTGGATTGATGGCAAAATGGAGCTCATTGTTGATCCATTGCTAATGCTTGAAAGGTGGGTCCATTCTAGTTTAATTAACAGCTTGGATTGCTTTTCTTTCCTATCAGCTTTACTGTATAACCGGTAATCAATGTTATCCATTTTGCAGGTATCTTTGGCGGGGAAAGCATGCATTTGCTGTTGCTTGTCACAAACATCATAAGAGTATTTACGAAGAAGCTGAAGCAATCAAGCGTAGGAAGCGGTATGCTCGACCATTAGTTGATCTTCACATGAAAATTTATCGGTACGAGGGAATGGAACCATGGAGTCCGAAGAAAAGAACAGTTAGCGGTAAGCTAGATTCTTACTATGTAATTATCAATAATTCCTATCAGCATTATGACATCAGTTATTGTTATGCACATGCTATCATATTCCTAGTTGTATAAGGTTCTGTGGTTATGCAATGAGATTATCGATAGGTGCCATTTGGTTGAGCGGCTGATTTCACCTTGAAATTCGGTCAAGCCGATTCTAGACCTACATATAAACTTGTCCATAAAGATAAACAAAGCAGTAATTGGAAGAGGATAAATCTGAATTTGTTAACATTCTCTTGTAACACTGGTTATAATTTCCATCCTAGTTGGCGCACTGTCGTGTTGCATTCCCTGGTTTATTCTTGAAAAGCAAAAGATTGCCCATGTTGCATGTATCTCGTAGTTTGTAACTTTCGTAACAAGATATAGTGGGTGTTGTTTGGAAAATTTAGGTCCTCATTCATTATGTTTCTTTTTTGTTCTTACAAAACTGCCGCTAGTTATACGATTCATGCATGATACTCAGTTCGTCAACCCTCTCATATTTTTGAACTTTTTGTTCATAATAGCACACATTCATAATATGCAATCCACCTCTGTTAAATCTTCAACTGTAGTTGCTAAAGATAGTTTTGCATATTAAATGCAGATGTACCAGAGGGAGCCGTCTTAATACGAGAACACACAGCGAAGACAAACTTGTTTAGCTGCCTTTGGTTCAACGAGGTCAATCTTTTCACACCAAGAGATCAACTCAGTTTCGGCTATGTAGCGTACAGGTTAGCTGATGCGTTCAATTTTTTCATGTTTCCCAATTGCGAATATAATTCGTTGTTCATATTGCATAAGCACACTAGAGAACATTCTTCGGTTGTCGAGTGGGTTAAATCCCTCGACGAATTTAAAGGGAACAAAACTGGATTGAAAGAGAGTAGAGGAGGATTAGGGCTTTGGTCGCCATATCCGGGAGACGGGAGACCTTAACTTTTACGAACTGCCCCCTGTTACGAGAACATCGCTGACTGCCTGAGTATATAAAATTCGATTCGTTATTCATTGGCATTTTAGAAAATTCTCTTCGCTTCCTGAGTTTTGTTCATCTATATATATATATTCTAGTTTTCAAAATCACATAACATGAACTGTGAACAAAGACTAATCCTGTGCAAGTGGACACATGTTCAGTAATTCAAATGCTTGTTCAATGCACTGTTTCAGGAAAAAGAATGAAAAGAATCAACTTACAAATTTGTTCAATAACCTCTTTACTGTAAGACATTCTACATACTGTACATTGCCTCATCATATTTGATGGGCAAACCCCAAATTCAAACACAGTATCTCTGTAATTGAGTAAATCTCTTTTGACCAGTCATGTGATCTATGATCTATCTCCTGCTGTAAACTCATGAACAATACCATCAACCTCAATCACACTTCTTCCTGAAGACCTCTCCATACAAGCCTCATCCATTGCTTTTCTCATTCTCATGGCCTCCTCTACTCTACCAACTTTCTCATATAGTTTCGACAGAGCTACATATCGGCCCTCCTCCCATGGTTCGAGCTCGACCAGATGCGTTGCAGCTTCTAAACCGAGCTCGTAATCGGCATAAGTAAAGCATCCACCCAACAATGCACCCCAAACAGAAGCATCAGCTTCAAAAGGCACACTTCTAATCACTTCTCGAGCTTCTTTGAGAAGACCTTTACGAGCCAGAACATCAACCATGCATCCGCAGTGGTCGGTGTTGGGCTCGACACCGTAAACTCTGGTCATAAAACTAAAGCATTGGAGGGCATGGTCGACCCTGCCTGTGTGGCTACATGCCATTAGAACCCCAAGAAAAGTAATCCTATCAGGCCAAATCGCTAACTTTATCATCTGAGAGAAGAGGGAGAGAGCACTTGTTCCGAAGCCGTGGAGGGCGAAGGAGGTCAGCATGGTGTTCCAAGACTCCAAGTTCTTCAGCTTCTGCTGGACGAACAATCCGAAAGCAATATCCAGCCTACCGCACTTTGCATACATATGCACAAGACAATTATCCAAAGTAGGGCTTTTTCCAGAAGCACCCAATTGCTTATCAATGTAGACATGAAGCCACTCACCCAAAGCGAGGGAGCCCATCTGAGAACAAGCCGAGAGGGCGCAGACGAGCGTCACCTCATTCGGCCTAAGCATCGCGATCTGCATTTCTCGAAGCAGCTCGAGAGCTTCTTCGGGAAGCTTGTGGTGTACGCACCCGCTCAACATCGCATTCCAAGCGACAACATCTCTTTCATTCATCTCATCGAAGAATCTCCGCGCTACAACAAGTTCGCCATTATCTACATAGCTCATCAGCATCGCGGTTTGAAGCGCCAGGTCCTTAGCGGGCACTGCGTCGAACACTTGGCGGGCAAAGCCCAAGCAGCCGCACGAGGAGTAGAAGGCGACAATAGAGCTGGCAACAAACCGGTCGAGCGCAAACCCAGATTTGACGATGTGGGCATGGAGAGATTGACCGGCTTCGGCGGCGCGGAGGAGGGAGCAGGCCTTCACGGCGGAAATGAAGGTGATTTTAGCGGGAGGTCGGCCGCGGGATACCGCATGGAAGTAATGAAGAAGAGCACTAATGGGGTCTTGGGAATTAGATGCTTGGATCGATCTTGGGTTTTTAGGGGTTTTGGGTGGAAGATGGAGTGGGGAAGGAGAGGGGGCCGACATTTTGATTCTGGGCGGGAAAGGTAGTTGGCCCGTTTCTTACTTTCAAGTAGATAATATTACTGAGGTTTATTTTATAAGGAAAAAAATAATAAATAATAATAATAATATGGCGTCGATTATATTTAACCATCCATACTTTCAATTTTTTTTTTTAAAAAAAATAAAAATAAAAAATAACTACATAAAATTTAATTTGGTTTAATTAATTTTTGGTCTGTATATTTTGAGATAGGGGAATACTAAACCTGTGCTCTGATTAGAAGGCCTGCCATTTGCTCCTTTGGACCACACTATGGCCTACTGCCGCATTCAGTTCTGATGTAGTGTTGGGCTTCTGCATTTGACTGTTGGCATCACAACTGGATCTCTGACTCCATTGCCCAGCACCTTTGTCCGCTGCATATATTTCTAAATCTATTTCTCTAAATCTAACAAAAAAAAAAAAACAACAACAACAACAACTAAAAATTAGCCTTAAAAACTCTTTACTGGGTGAAACATACCATGCGCAGTTGCAGAACAGAAAGGACTACACATTCAGTGAAGAAATAAAACTGGCCGTAGATCTGTCTTAATGATATTATAAATAAAAAGTAAATATATATAAATATATGCAGTACTGTAGAGATCATTAATGAGCCTGGCCACCTCTGCTTTATTTGTTGCAGATCTACATCTACATCACATCATTGTTGGGTCCCAGACATATCCCAGCCCAATCAATTTTGATTGGTTGGTCGTCTAATTGTTGACAAAGCTACTCCATTATTATGTTGTTGTTGCATTTAGACCAGGGTCTTTTGAAACTCATACATAGAGATCTTCAAATTTAAGCCTACAAAAATTGCGAGCAATTTATAGCAGATGCATTATAAATTATGTCCATTGAATTTCGAAATAGCTTATAATTAAATTTTAAGCAGGTGATAAAGAGAGGAATCTACATACTTATGGTGTGATAGAAAGGAGAAGTAAGATTTAGAGTATCAAAAACAAAAAGCTCTATTTTGGGAGGTTTGAAAAGTTTTATATTTTATAAACCAAATGTCACAATTTAAGGGGCACCTCACAATAAAATTTAGTGTCTTATTATTTTATAATTTACACACTATTGTAAAACACCCATCCAAAAATTTGTTGTTGTATTATACTAATGTATCTTGGTTCAGAAATAAATTGTTCTGGCTTGAGCAAAAATTGGATAAAAAATTGATTATTTTTAAAAATAAAAAAATAGTGTTTAAATGGTTAAAATGGAAATAGTGGAAATAAGATTAATTATAGTTTTAAAACAAAAATATTTTACCTAATTAATAAACATTAAAATATTAATTAGTTAATTAATTAATTAATTAATTAATTAATGGAGAAGAACATTAATTGATGAACTAACTATAAAAAATAAGTTATTTATTTAGTTAGTTAGATTATTAATTATGAAGCCAATCACATGTCAATATATTAATTGCTTGAGTAATATGAATGTTAGTTATTGAATAAACACATTAAGAAGCCAATGTTTAAATAGCTAATTAATTATAAATAATAAATTAATTGCTCAAAAATTAAATAAATATTTATTAATTTAATAAGCTGAATGGTTAACTACTCATTTAGCTAATAAGTAAATAAATTAATACATAATAATTGAATTATTAATATTTTATAATAATTTATTATTTAATTTGTAGAGAAAATTAAAGGTTCCATCAACTTAATGGATTATTTTCAAAATAATCATTAAGAGGGAAACTAGATATGCTAGTAGGCCCTATTTGGACGTCGGATTTATATGAGAATTTTTTAGTATAATTATAAGTAAGAAGTTTAAATTTTTATTTTTAAATTTTTTTTATTATTCATAGTTTGATAGAATATCATATTTTAAAAAAGAGATGATTTATCTTATTTTAAAAATACAACTAGAAGCCGTAACATAATATTTCATTCTAAATATTTACTCACGCTCAATGTTTATCCAACAAACAAATTCGATAATTTATTCAGCATGTTACTTTATATAAAATCCAACAATATAATTTATTAATTAAAGAATCAAATTTTAATATTTATAATGGATTAAAGTATTCCTCATAATTTTATAGAATAACGATTATTTTATATTATTTAGTATAAAATCAGAAGAGAAAATTTTGAAAAGTATAAAGATGTAAGTTTATAGTAAATAATAATTATTTTATATATTATACGGATCAAATTGATTAAAAATCAAACCAAATCAAACTCTTAAAAAAAAAAAAAAAAAGTGAAAATAAAAAGAAAACACCGGCAACCTGGGACCAGGCCGAATGTTGTGTCAATGTGTGGCTCAGACCTCACACCTAACTCTAAAACGGTTTAATGGGTGAGATTTATTATTGATCATGACAGGGTATAATGGCCTACAGTACTGCTACAAAACTGTGGGTTTGTCCCGCACCAAACACGTATAAAGTTACCACTCTTAAATGATCCCTTCTTTTTTTGCCTCCTAATTATGATAAAAAAAAAAAAAATTAAAATTCCAATAATAGAAACTGCATCGATGAGAACGGCCAGTGTGTTTTCTATTTAGGGGTTGTTCGATTGTAGTAGCGTTTGCACTCGGCCAGTATGTTTTCTATTTGTGAGTCGTTTTGTATTCAGTTTGTATTGGAATCGTAATGAATCTCGATTGCTTACATAATAAATGGATTGAATAGGAGCTATATTTTTTGGATTGAAATATTAACGAGCTCATTATATATCCTAACATAAGTGAGCTAATTTAGTTTGTATTGAACTCTATTATATATATATATATATATATATATATATATATATATATATATATATATATATATATATATATATATATATAAAGAGAGAGAAAAAAAGAGGTTGGAATATTATCGATAGCACCAAGCCATTGGTACTATTATTCTAGCCTAATTCTCTCTCTTTCTATATATATATATATATTATGGATAAAATGATAGTGGTTCTCTTGAGTTTAGTAGGTGGTTGATGGAATAGTATGATCTAAGGATAAAATTAGTTAAACGGATAGATCTAATGGTAGAAAACTTATAAGTACTAATTGCTTGATATTTATATTTTCAAATATATATATTATATTTATAATTACATTGAACTAAATGATATAGTATAAAATGAAGTGAAATAACCATTAATCTCTAAGATTAACTTAGTATTAATATTTAGGTTAATAGCATGCAGATTCTTAAAAATATATCGAATAGCAAATATATTCCTATAAAATTCAACTTTTCATATTTATCCCTTTAAAACTTCAACCTTATTCATATATATCCTTAACGTCTATTTCTGTTAGAAAAATATCTCTGTTAGAAAAATTTAGTTAACTATAGATTAAATGCTTAACCTTGGTTAGATAGAAAAATAAATTTATTTTTTTTACTCTTTTTATATTATAATTATGATTTTTAGACGAATATATTTGTAAGGGTGAAATAGGCATTTTACCTATATTCTGTTAAAAAATAAACGGTAATAAACTAGAGGATATATAAAAATAACTTAAGATTTTTTTAAAAATAAATATAAAAAATTAAATTTTATAGAAATATATTTATTATTCGATATATTTTTAGAGATTCGTATGCAATTAATCATAATATTTATATATTAAATAAATATCCACAATGTCCTTATAAATATACGGACTCTTTTAGGATATCATTATCTACTTCGCTTGATTACTTTCGTATAAATAATTTTTATCTTTATAGAAAAATTATTAATATTATCAATTTTAGTGAAATTTGTGTGAAAATTAAATATTTTTCAGTATCTCAATTGAAATTACCTCGAAGTTTAATCAGAGATATTTTTTGAACCATACCTAGTCCTACTAATTTATGAGCACATTTATAATAGGGTAAGTGTAAATATTAACAACTTAATAATATAAAATTAATGTGAAAATATATTGTAAATTTGAGATCGATGATACAATAATAATTAAAATATTTTATTATTTTTATTAATAATTTATTAATATTTAATTATTTAAATTAGGTTGTGGGACTTGGAAAGTTTGAACCAAAATTACAACAAGGTAATTAATTTACCCTTTATTATTATGGTACACCAAAGTTAGGTCTAAGCAAAGCAATAATAAATATACATAGATCTGAGAACACATATTCTATACTTATTTTTCTTGGCCTGGGACCCCTTAACTTTACTACTGTGTCTTTGCATTTGTAATATTTTTAAAATTCTTTATGTTTTCTATCTTAAATATTTAAATTTTCTATAGAGGTATATTATACTAGTATATATACCACAATGTTTTAATAAGAGATTTTATTATTTCCATAATTAGATAAAAATTGTAATGTATTGAATAATTGAAGCAACAAATGTAGATTCAAATATATGTTAGGGACTTGATCTATAATTTAAACTGTTACTATGTAAAATAACTGTTATTTTCTACTAGGAACAATATTTTATATTTAACGCGAAATTAGAAATTAACCAAATTAATCCAAGAGCATCTTTTGTAAAAATGGCCCCAAAAAAAAAAAAAAAAAATTTAAAAATTTAAAACTACTAAGCTCCTGCTTGGGATTGTCAATAAAAATTCATTAAATTCGGTGAGAAAGTACGATAAAATAATATTTTAATTATTAATTTTTTATGCACAAAATATGTTGCACAAATTTAATTAAAATATAAATTTTATAATCTCTTGGAAAAGTAAAGGAGAATATCTTTACCTACTTATACCATTTTGTCATTATTATAAGGTTAAATTAGAAAGAGACCCTCAATTTCAAAATTTTCTATTGATATTTTTAAATAATAAGAAGTAATAGGTTTTTTAAAAAAAGTTTAAATTATTAGATTTATATTTAATATATATTTTATATTTAACGTGGACTAAAATTGAATGGAAGGGAATTAATTATGTTAGGAGCCTCTCATAATTTAAATTTAAAATTTTCTATTCTGGTGTCTTGTGAAATTGTACGAACAACCACCACTCTAAAAGTTGTGTTTGATTCAAATATAAGCGAAAATTACTTATTTTATGAATAGATATAATTTTAGAAATAAGCATAAATTAATATAATTTTATGTTTAGATGAATATTAAAATTATACTAAATATAAAAAAAATTATATTTAGTTGGCTAAATTACAGAAAACCCCCCTATCATATCCCGCTTTTCCACTTTACCCCCTGTCATTTAAAAGTCGACAATCTGCCCCCTCGTAATTATCGAATTGTGCAATAAACCCCCGCCGTCAGTTGACCGTCAGTTTTTTTAAAAATATAATTTTTTATACCCAAAATACCCTTGGAAAATATTCATAAAAAAAAAAAAAAAAACTTCGGAAAAGAAAAGAAAAAAAAATAGGAGGGCATTTTCGTCAATTTATCATTTCCGTTAACGGCGTACCCCCCTAAAGACATTTCTGAAATTACGAGGGGGCAGATTATCGACTTTTAAATGACAGGGGGGTAAAGTGGAAAAGCGGGATATTAGAGGGGGGTTTTCTGTAATTTAGCCTATTTAGTTTGATAAAGTGGAATGAGAATAAAAAAATAATAATAATTAATTGACGAAATGATTCTTTATGTTAAAAACTTATGTAAAAAAAAATTTAATTATAATTTATATTATTTAAATTTAGCTTTTGTATATAAAAAAATTATTTTATTAAAAAAATATATAAATTTATAAACTTTTTAAAATTTAAAAATTTGTATAACAAATTTTAAAATTTAAAAAATTATATATTAAAATTTTGTATAAATTTTAAATTAAAAAATTAATAATTTTTTAAATTTATTAAAAATTAAAATTTAATAAATTTAACATTTTAAAATTTATTTACCACAAAAAGTGTGCAAAAAGGATGGGCCCACTTTTGGGTGGGAACAAGTAGTCCCAAATTAATTATTTTTGTTTGTAGAACAAGAGTCCCCCTCTTGTTCCCTAACCAAACAATATCTAACCGTTTAAATAGTTGAGAACGATGTTTTTATATTTTATATTTAATATTCTTTTTCAGACTCAAAACTTTTTAATAAAGCTTAATTAAATGGATGAAAATTGAATAGCATCAGAAATTTAAAAGAGCGCGAACTCAGAACCTTCTATTCTGATACTAAATGAAATAAAACGAAACAATAGCTACTCTCTAAAACCTTATCAATTCCGGTAGAAGCCCGAAATAACTCAAAAGCAGGATTTACTGTTTTAATATCATGTAAAATTATACGAAGTATTATAGTCTAAAATCTTAAGCTGTTAAAAATATTTATATATTTTATATTCAACAATTATCTCTTTAACTTTTAAGTTTATTGAATTAAGTTTTTATAGCTAGATAAGTTAAAAGTTTGTTAAATTTTGTGTCTCAGTTTGTTATTAGCAATATAGTTTTAGTCAGTATAAAATGATTTAAATCATTAAATTTGCATAATTATCAATCAGATAAAATTCATAATTTATTTGGCTAAAATTACTTAATTTTAAAAAATTAAACACGAAGGGGGTCTCAGTTAAATAAATTATAGTTGAAAAAAATTCTTTCAATATTATACATACACCCGAAGAGAGATATAAGATATATATTTTATTTATTAAGCATTATTTGATTGGAGAACAAAAAGAATATAAGGGGCTTTTGTTCCACAAATAAAAGTAATTAAGGTGGGATTCCCACCTTAACGGATAGTCCGTTAAGGTGGGTACTATTTGTTCCCATCCAAAAGTGAGTGGGAACAATTTATTTTCATCCTTTTTGCACACTTTTTAAAATAAATAAAATTTAAATTTTTTAATATATTAAACTTTAATTTTTAATAAATTTATAAATTTATACAAAATTTTTAAATTTTTTATATAAATTTATAAATTTTTAATAAATTAAATTTTTTATATATACACATGCTAAATTTAAATAATATAAATTATAATTAAATTTTTTTAAAATAAATTTTTAAGGTAAAGAATAATTTCATCAGCTAAATTTTTTTTTTTCTTTATTCTTCTTGTTCTATTCTTTCGAACTAAACATAATTTTTCTTATATCTGATATAGTTTTAATACTCATTTAAACACAAAATTATATTATTCCTTATTTGTTCCTAAATTTAAATTTATTTCTAAAATAAATAATTTTTGATTATATTCGAATCAAATGTAATCTGAGTAAATAGAATATAAAATATACACTTTTTTGAGAGTGTACAAGTAGTATTTTTGTTGGCATAATAGCAGGAGAGGAGTAGAGGTTCACAATTTATTTGGTTAAAATTATTTAATTTTAATATATTAAGAATTGAGGGCCTCAATCAAATAAATTGCAGATGAGGGGTTTTCTCAAAAAAAGCAATGCTACACATAGCTGTAGAGAGGGTCTCCATACATTTTTACCAATAAAAACACACTCATCAATAGAAAGGTGGGTGTGTGAAAGTAGAAATGTAAGAAAAGGTACCAAAGCGGTTAGAATTACCAAAGATTATGTTACATATACTAAAAAAAAATTAAATAAATAAATATTTTATTTATTTTTTATATAGTTGTATATATCGTAATTAGTTAATTATAATATATTTTCTGCTCTTTCACTAGAAAAAATATATATATGTATCTTCATATACTTTTATTCTAACACAGTTTGTATTAAATAATTCTTACAACTCTTTATTCTAGAGTTTAGATAGTTTTTTAAACAATTTATGTATTTAAAAAATATATTTTTAAGTATTTTTTAAAGTTTTAAAAAAAATATCATTAGTAAAAATACCGACACTTATTATTAGTGTCGCTATATGTGTTGTCGCTAGAATGTATATCAATATATTATTGTAATATTTTCGAAAAATATATTTTTTATTATAATCTAATTTTGAATATAAATAAAAAATAAGTATTATATTTGTATAAAAATATCACAAAAATATATTTTTATAATTTAATTTTGTTGTAGTAATTATATATAAGTTTATAGACTTCTCGTAGGTTTCTAGTAGTAAAAATTTGTGAATGCAATATAAATTTGAGATCATATAAATAGGTTTAGAAAAATGATAGGTGGGTTACATCTTATATTTTTGATCCAAGAATTTATCTCATTATATTATGTGGAATGTGAGAAAATGCCTTTCGATAGCAGACCCATCATTTCTGATAGAGGAAAAGGAACGGGCACTGTTACACCTAGATTTCTAGGTGTAATAAATCTTACATAATGATTTTTAATTATGTAATTAATTTTTTAAAATATTAAAAGGTTTTTAAAAAAAAATTAAAATTTTTATGGTTTAAGATTATATTTATAAATAAATTTTTGAATAGAGAAGTATAAATCACGAAAAAATGGTTGGGTAATATATGTCTATGTCCCGCGTCGTGTTCTGTGAGGGGGTCTAGTTAAATCAAGTCAAAGTCAGGCATTGAACACTGGTCCAACTATATATTGAGTCCGGAGATAATAATGTGAGTTCGATTTTCTCGTGGGGTATGTATTAAGGACCAGTAGTATTTGGAAAAGTAAAATTATTATTTTACTTTTATTTTTATTAAAAAATAAATAATAAATTACTTTTTTTTTAAAAAAATAAATATAAAAATTTAAAATTTTATAGAAATATATTTATTTATACCCAACCAACCGTAGTCTTAAAAAAAAAAAAAAAAAAAAAAAAAAAAAAAAACTAAACTGCTGATGGTAAAATATTGTAAAATTTGTACGTAAAAAAAACACTTAAAAAAGAATACATAAAACCCAAGCAACCGTCCAATAAATGTCACAAAGGTACCCCCTCTCTCTCTCTCTCTCTCTCTTTATTACTTATTATAAGCACTACTCTCTCTCTCTCTCGCGCACACACGAACACACAAGAAAACAAAAGAGAGAGAGTTCAACAAGAAAAGCAGAAGCAGAAGCAGAAGCAGAAGAAGAAGCAGTAGTAGGAGGGAAAGGAATGGAAGTGATCAGCGCGCTCCCCCACGCGTCGTCGCCGCCCAACACCTTCTCCTCCTATCTCTCAGGAATCAACCGCGGTGCATCTGCGTCCAGGAGAAGCTCTCGACCCGCGCGACTACTGGCGCTCCTCATTCGCGCCCTCATCACCTGCATCTTCGCAACAGGTTTTTCTCTTGGAAATGCACCGGCATTTGTACTAATACGTCACGTAATACCATATTAATACCATATTATTAATTATTAAAGTGAGAACATAATTATCTTCTTCTTCTTCTTCTTCTTCTTCTTCTTCTTCTTCTTTCTTTTTTGTAGTTGGTTTATTCCTAGGAGCTGTAACAGGTGGTCTGATCGGCCTAGCTACTGAGAGCGGCGTGTTCCGCGGGAGCGGAACTGGGGCGATTACGGGAGTTTTGGTCTCATTAGAGGTGGTGGACTCATCTCTCGCTCTTTGGCGAAATAACGAATCCGGGATTTGGAGCATTCTCTATGTTGTGAGTTTTTTTTTTCTTTTTTTTTTTCCTAAAAAAAAAGAAGAAGAAGAAGAAGAAGAAGAAGAAGAAGAAGAAGAAGAAACACAAAATGTGTTGATTCATTACGTATATGATGATTAACGCTAATTTATTTCTCTATATAGATCGACATAATATGTAGTCTTTTGAGCGGAAGACTCGTCCGCGAGAAGGTCGATCCCACAGTCCAGAGTGCAGTCCAGAGTCAGGTATTAATTAATATCTCACTGCAGACTGCAATCCGCTAAACTATTATTATTATTTTTTTCTTTTTTTTAAAAAAAAAAAATAAAAAAAAATAAAAATTCGGGGTGCAGATGAATGCGGTGGACTCGCCCTTCAGAGAGGCCCTGGATATATTCGAAACAGGAGGCTTGAACGGCATGGCGAAGGCCTCGATCGAGAAGCTTCCAGAGATTGAAATCACTGTTGCCAACAACGTGGACTCCTCTGGGGATCGAATTCGATGCTCTGTTTGCTTGCAGGCCAGTCAACAATCATTCATTCATTCACTCATTCATTCATTCTAGCTACACAATTATTCTCTCCTATGATGTAATTAATGTAATTAATGTGATGTGATATATATATATATATTTTTTTTTAATATGGTGTTGTTTTTTTTTTTAAAAAAAAAATAATAAATTAAAATTGTTGTGTTTGCAGGATTTACAAATCGGAGAGACCGCGAGGAGCCTGCCGTCGTGTCAGCACAAGTATCATTTGCCGTGCATCGATGGCTGGCTCCTTATGCACGGCTCCTGCCCGTTGTGCAGGCGCGATTTGCTGACTGTCAACTCCTTTTTGTAGTTCTTAATTAACAAATTGGAGAGACCGCTGGCTAGGAGTCTGCCGTCATGTCAGCACAGATCTCATTTGCCACGCATCATATGGCTGCCTTCTCATGCAACGGCTCCCGCCTGCCCGTTAAGGCAGGCGTGATTGGCTGACTGTTCACTCCTTTTTTTTTTGTAGTTCTTAGTTCTTAATAATTTGGAGGTCTTTTTCGCCTTTTTTTTTTTTTTTTTTTTTTTATTTTTTTTATTCTCTTCTACTCATGAATTGTATACCTGATACTTAATTAATTAATTAAGGCTGTGAAAGTTATATATTATGAAATATCAAATACACATGCTCTTCGTGAACTCATTTGGTTATGTTAATGTTGGGCTCTAACCAAAGTTGGACCATCGACAGCGTTTGGCGCGACTCAATCATATTCTTCTCATTCAAATAATCGAGTTATAACTAAAGGAGGCTCGGCTTAAAGAACAGAACCGTTTTGTGTTTCTCAAAAAATAACTGAGCTTCAAAAAAAACTCACAAATTATACTAGAAAGTATATACTGAAATTAAAGAAAAAAAAATTATTATTATTATTATTATTTACAAAAAGGTCACATGTTATGGCTCCGAATTCGAAATTTCGAATATCAATCGTTAAGTTATTTACCACTTGCATTAGGGACGGTTGATAAAAGAGAAAATATTGTGATCACTTTTTTTTTTTTTTAATGTGTGAAAGATTCTTTAAACATAAGAAAATTTGACTATTTATAAAGTATGATTCCCTCACGAGATTATTCATCATTTCAGGCAAGTTATTTGGTCACGTTCTATATTTATCGGCACATTTTTTATTTTATCGAGCGCGTCTGGAATAGAGTCGTGTTGGTCACGAAATGCACTTTTCATGATTTAAATCGTTTTTCGTCTAAAACTCGCTCAGATTTAGGGATTACTTTCTCGACTCCTAGTATACCACGTGTCGTCTTCTAATTTATCTGAGTTAGTAAATCAATTTGTTCGCCTCTTTTATCACGTGTTATTTTTTAATTCGCTTAAGTCGGCTGACCATATTGATAGATTTTTTTTTATTTTACATAGTGATTTTTTTTTTGTTCTAACAATTACACGTAGGATCTTAAAATCATACAGTGTTAAGATCGGTAAAGTAAAAATTAAAAATTCTGAATATTAAAATATAAACAAATTAATCATACAGTCTTAAAATCGTCAGCAAAAACCATATATAAATGAATAAATAAACAAATAAATAAATAAATAAATAAGTAAACAAATAAAAGGTTTCCACTTGAATTGGGTTCATTAATGACCAAAAAAAGAGTACAGAGGCTGGTGTTGAATTTGAAGGCCAAGCACATGACTTCTTTTTTTTTTAAAAAAAATAAAGCTTTTTGAGAAATTCTGGCATTTAATGCTCTGCAGAGATTGTTGGGTAGATAGATAGATAGATAGATTAGAGAACCAAACCATGTTCAAATTTTCAATAACTTATGGTTACTTACAAACTCATAATCTCTCTCTCAATACTATAAGTTATTTTAAATTAATTTATCAAATTCTCAAAATTTTTAGTTTTACTATTTAATTTTTAAATTTATTTGATTTCAGTTAATTGACGGCACTTTAACTTTAAAATTTAAGCTAATTATTTTAATAAATTCAAAAGTGTGAGAATTGCGTAATGTGTACTAACTAAATTTATACATTCAAATTTTAAAATAAAAATATTATCAACTGACTCAAATTAAATAAATTAAAAAATTAAATAATAAAATCAAAATTAGTTCAAGTTGTGTACCAATTTACCAATCTTTGTGAGGTGTGTTAATTGTTTTGACCTTGAAATTGAACAAGGTAAAATTGTATCAGGAATCCTAATTAATGAACCTTTTCTAAAAGTTTTAGTTAACCAACCTTTTACTTTTTAGCTGTTGGAATTTGCTTCATAGTTTTTCTATCATATTATAATATAATATAATATTAGTTATTCTGTTAAATTGTCCTAAGGATGGTTGTATGGAATTTTGGATACTTTTGGACTAGGAATCCATTTAAAAAACTAAGATTATACCATAATGCAGAGTTTGGTAACCTAATTGCAAAAAAAAAAATAAAAGCTGATGAGGCCAAATCTAGCTAAAAGTTAAAAGTCCACCTAATGCAATTTAGCACATGAGAACAAGATTGTTGTTTTCAGTCAATCTCTTCTAGCTCACCAGTAATGATCTCCTATTTAATTTTAGGATTAATTTCATACAGGTCCCTATAAATATATCGAATAGCATATATATTCTTATAAAGTTTAATTTTTTGTATTTATTTTTTCAAAATTCTAAATCATTCGTATATGTCTATTTGATTTGTTACTATTTGGTTACTGTTTATTTTTTAATAGAATTTAAATAAAATATTAATTTTGCCATTGTAAATATATTTCTTCAAAAGTCACACCGGTTAAAATAATATATCTATGATTAAGTATAATATCTAAAATGATAAAAAAATAAATTTATCTTAATCGCTAATTAAGGTTAAATATTTAATTTATAATTAACTATATTTTTCTAACCGTTGATGGTAGGAATATATATAAATTATTTAATATTTTTTAAAAAATAAATATAAAAAATTAAATTTTATAAAAATATATTTATTATTTGATATATTTACAGGGATAAGTATGAAATTAATTCTTGATTTTATTATGTTTGCATGTTATTTATTTACTGGACATGCACTTTGTTTCCTACTCAACTTAATTTCATAATTAGGTGAATAAACATATATGCATCCTACGAAGTCCATCTCCTTGGCTAGTTTTGCAATACCACCTTTTAAACCATGTCCAGTTTATGAAGATTAATTGTGGGTTAAATTTATTTTATTTGGCCATCTTCTTTTTTTTCTTTTTTTTTTTCCTTCTTTTATCTCTTTCTTGAAGCAAGCATTCTAACATCTAATCATTAATATCACTATCGTTGAAATCTAATCGGTGACTAAAAATATACATTTTTTACTTAATTAATATAATAATTTTAGAATTTAAATTAATTTTATATATAAGATGTAATAGGACTAAACATCTGAGTCTTGCTATAGTATTTTTTACGGTGGCTAAGCTAAAAAACTTAAAAGAGTTGAGCGTGCTATGATTAGAATAGTTCTAGGATGAATGCCTTTATAGAAAGTTGGGGCATCTCAGTTAGTATCAAAGTCAATCACCATTCACAAATATGAGACGAGCCTCGACAAAATCGGGAGTATATAGTGGGCGAGCACGACTCCTTTGTTGATGATCGTTGTGGGTGGAGCGTGGCTCCCCACAAATTCGGTTAAGGTTAGCAAGACGAGTTTTATATCGCCTGATGTTTGCGAGTGTATCTAAACTTGATGAGAACATCAGAACTTAAAAGAAGAGAAATGTAATACTCCTAAGATTTGAATTAGTTATATATATAGGCTGCGTTTGGTTCGGGAATAAGGAAAGTTTAGTTACACCGGAAATAGGTATAAGTTATGGGATAAGTAAGAACTAATGTAAATTTGCGTTTGGGTGGGTAGTTGAGTTATACCGGGGATAAAGAAAATTGTGTTTGGTAAATTATATAGGAATAAGAAGAATAAGAGGAATAAGAAAAAATTGTGTTTGGTTGGGTATAGAGGAATAAGATGAATTGAGAGGGGATAAATATGTGTTTTGACTATTTTGCCCTTTAAATTAAAATTTAAGTGGGAGTAAAAATTTTAAGTGGGAGTAAATAAAAATTAATTTTTAAATTTTAAATGGGAGTAAAAATTTTAATTTTTAAATTTATATAAATTTTAAAAGATTTATGAAATAATTGTATAGATTTTAATAATTTAAAATTAATAATTATTTTTTACAAAAATAAAATAAAATAAAATTTTTAGATTTATTAAAAAATGAATTTAAAAAAATTAAAATTTATAAAATAAAAAATTTTAAATTTTAAAATTTATAAATTTAAATATTTTTTAAAATTTAAAAATTCTAATTTTAAAAAATAAAAAAATTAATTTTTATTAGGTGTATGCAAAAGAAAGGAAAAAAAAAAAAATGCCGTGAGTGAGAGAGAGAGAGAGAGAGGAGAGAGAAAGGGTTGCTTGGGGAGCAAGCCTCGCCTCTCCCTCGATTTCCGTGCCCGGTCTCCCATCCCTTCTTATTCTAGTTTTTGGTTGGAATAGCTAAACCCGGGAATAGTTAGGATAACCCTTAAACTCGGATTTAGCTATTTCCGAAATTTTTAATCCCGTTTGGGTATAAAGGAGCGGATAACCCCCTTATCTCCCCTTAAATCCGTTACCAAATGGGGGCATAAGGTATAATAGAACTGAATCTTTAAGCCCAGCTATTACATTTTGGGCAGTGGTTAGGTTCAAGAGATTAAAAAAAGTTAAGCATACTACGGTTAGAGTAATCCTAGAATGAGTAATTCCTAGAAAAGTTGAGGTGTCGCAATTAAAATGTCTAAAATATTTAAGAATGTTTTCCTCCGTCCCACCAAAAATACAACGATAACCGTCACCGGAGAAGTATATGGTTACATACTTCTCTAATAGCAGTTGCCAATGTAATCTTATGACATAAGAAAAGATAAAATTGAAAACACTTTTGAAATTTTTTAGTTTTTTAAAATATAAAAGCGATACTTTTGACCACCACATTACCAAAATAGATCTTAGAGTGATTGGTTGGGACCTTCCTTCGCAATATGTAGGTTTCCAAGTTCAAATCCCACTGTATATGAGAAATTGCAATGAACCAACATGTAAAATTGATTATGCCCTCCATTGTTTCAGTCAACCAGATAACTTAGGGATAAATTAGACCATTCAGTAAGAACTTAATTCATGTCACTGATACACAAAAAGTATTCATCTACTCTTTGCAGCATATATTCCAGCTTATATTACTCATATCATTTAGTAATGTAGGTGGGTTCTTGGTGATATTTTCCTTTCCTAAAATCATGATTATTGTTTTTTTTTTTTTTTTTTTTTTTGAGGAAAGGCAGCATGCTGCCGCTTCATTCATTGCAATGATGAATTTAGCTACAAAAGTCAAGGCAACTAGACCATGAAAAAAAAAAAAAAAAAAAAAAATTAGGGGCACGACGCGATCCAAGACTCGGTCATGTCCCGAGCAGCGGAGCACAGAGATCCCAGGTTGCGGGCTACAAACTCAAACTTCCTGCTATTACGCTCCAGCCAGACGACCCTCCAAGCCGCAGCGATGGCTACGAGGTCCTCCTGCCCTCGGTTGTTCCGACTGATTGCGCATTCATCCCACAACGCCCTTACTGACGTGAAACCACTGACCGACCCACGGTTCGGAAGTAAAAAGGCTAGCAACAGGCGCACCACCTGGCAAGAGGCAAAAAGGTGATCCGCGGATTCCACCATACACCGGCAGAAGGAGCAGTTGGTGGTCCCCCTCCAACCCCATTTAAGCAGTCTATCCATCGTTAGCACCCTGCGATTAAGCACAAGCCAGATGAAAATTTTGACTTTTAATGGAATGTTAATAGCCCAAAGTCTCTTAAAACCTATTCCCCGCACGCCAGAATCCCCGCAAGCCAGATGAAAATTTTGACTTTGGTAATTATTTTTATCACCAAAGTGTCATTTGTACCATTCCTGGAACACGACCAGTGCTTTTAACTCTTATCTGCTAGATGTACAGATTACTGGTATGAATAAATTGCCCTGCAATAAGTCAAACAGCTGACATTTTAATGGCCATATATATATATATATATATATATATATGTATATATATATATATATATATATATATGTGACTTCTCAATAGTCCATCGGATAGAAATAAAATTATAATTAAATATAAAAAAGACAGTGGGCACTAGTAATAATAATTAGTTTAAGTATTTTGGATTATAACTGAGTCAGAAACTGAAAGATAATGTGACGGGCTATGTCAAGTGTGTCTGAATGATAAGACTAGCAAAACAAATTTCACATCACGACTGTTGATATTATGCTATATATGTATTTGGACTGACGAAAACGTTTAATTAGATATATAAAAGACAATAAACATTAATAATAATAATAATAGCTAGTGAATCGGATCCTTTCATATACATTGAAAGGATCTGATCTATGGAGTTTTTTCTTTTTGTCTCTCATCTTATTTGAAAAAAGTGATTGTGGATTAGCACTGTGTTAGTGTAGATTAATAATATGAAGGACATGAAGAGATTTGATCAAAGATTTACAATAGAAGTTTGTTTAAGTAGTTCTCCAACTTTTTATAACAATTAGCCATAGTACATTTTATTGACAGGTTATGTTATACGGACACACGTTAAATAAAGTTTGTTGACTATTAACATAAATGTGTGAGTGCAAAAGACAGTCTCTTTTTCTTTAGAGGGTTCTTCTTCGCTGCAGCTTCTGAAAGATTTGTGTATCTTCAAGTACTAATATGTGCAATCTTTATTGCTCAACTGTGTGTGTGTGGTTGAAAAGATTTTCCTCAGGAGTAGTAGAAGCTAAAATCTTAGGCTGAAGTTACTGATAGGGCCATATTTGTTTCTTATAATCTGGTGAATTGCACTTGGTTAATTGGATCTTAAATGCGAACACCGACTAGATTCATGAAGCAAATATTCTAACCCGGTGCACCGAAAACTCACTGTAAACTGCTTGATTTGGCTGCTATTCGAAGATAGAATACATCGATGAGTCGTGCGCACATGATAAGAAAAAATAATAATAATAATAATTTTTAATATTTGTTCTAAGATAGTTCAGAATCAATTGCACTATCCTACTATTAAATCTGTTATAATTTGATTTAGATTTGTATTTATCTAAATTGAAGTTAAATCATAATCTAATTAGGATAATATGAGATTTAGATTGTTTGGGTACAAATAGAATTTAATTAGGAGTTCAATTATACTACAAATCCTAATTAGATTCTAGTTTGGAGGCATATATTATATATAGCATACCCGGTCACTTTAATAAAGTCGCAACTTTAATTAGCGGAAGGCCTAATTAATTTAGGCCAACCAAGAAAAATAGGTGTTGTTTGTGTTGGAATATATACGGCCACATTAATGAAGCCGAAATTTTAATTAGAGGCCATGTTCTAATTAATTTAGCAACCCAAGAGGAGAGAGACTGTATTGGAGGAGCCATATGTTGTTAATAAAGCCCGCAACTAATTAAGAAATTAAAGCTCTAAGGTGGGGGCGTCCATACGATTGGATTCTTCGGAATCGTTTAGGGTGGACGCAAATTTTGATACTTCGACTTTATTTGGAACTTTGGTTTTCTTGAGAGATATAATTTTTGTATTCTACTTTTGACATTAATAAAAGTCTTTGCTCCGTCTTCGCCCGTGGATGTAGGCCGGTAGCCGAACCACGTAAATTTTGATGTGCTCTTTCCTTTTCTTTTCTTACATTATTTTTTCCTTAGATCTATTTTTTGCCGTTTCGATTTAACAAACTGGTATCAGAGCCTTCTATTTCCTTGAGGATTGATAATTATGACGACTGTTAGGATTTGATTAGATTTGTAATTGAATCCTAGTTGGATTAAGATTAATATTTAAATCTTAAAGAGATAAGTTTGTTAAGATTTAAATATTGATTAGAATAAAAATCTATTTAGACTAGGATTTGGATAGCTTTTATGTAAGCTATAAATATAGCACATGTGTTATTATTTTAATGTGGTGTTATGGAGACGGTGGTGGTAATACCCATGGAGGTGGTGGGGGCTAGGATTTAGCCACACCCATGTAGTGGTATCTACACCCACGGTGGTGGTAACACCCAAGGAGGTGGTGGGGGCTAGGATTTAGCCACATCCATAGTCTTCTAGGTTTATAGAAGACGAGAGAAGTGAGTCTTCTAGGTTTATAGAAGACGAGAGAAGGGTGAGAGAGATTCAGGAGGTAGAAGAAAAGAGGAGTCGGTGTAATTCTTTTCTTAATTAATGAATCTTATTTCATCCGCATATTTTCTGTTTTGTTTTTCTTCTCCTTGGTGATTGTGCTAGTTCCAGTTATATTGAGAGGACGGATTTTTGGTAAAAATTCGATTTGACGTTTTCGCTGTCCCAACACTAGGCGGTACCGGTGTGGATTGCGGTACCGGAGCGGGTTGCGGATTCAGAGAATCTGGTACCGGGGCGAGTACCGGATTTTTCCAACAACGACAAAGTTCGAGATCCAAAAATTTGATAGGACCAATAGTTTTGCATTATAGGAAGTCAAAATGCGTGCTATACTAACGCAGCAAGGATTGTAAAAGACACTGTTGGGAAAAGAAAAGATGTCCGATTCGTTAACGGCGGAGCAGAAGGAGGAGATCGATGATAAAACTATGACAGTAATACAATTATGTTTATCCGATGAGGTATTGCGCGAGATTTTGGATGAAAAAATCGCTGCAGGGCTATGGCTTAAGTTGGAATCTCTCTATATGACAAAATCTCTCACCAACAAATTATATTTGAAGCAACGTCTCTTCATGTTTCGCATGGAGGAAGGTACCTCTATTAAATCGCATTTAGATGAATTTAATTCTATTATTATGGATCTCCGCTTGATAGATGTCAAAATCGAGGAGGAGGATGAAATCTTTTTATTATTATGTTCTTTACCGCCTCTTATAAGAAATTTCGTGAGACCTTCTTGTTTGGTCGGGATACTCTATGTCTCAATGATGTCAAATCTTCTCTACTATCAAAAGAAATGATTGCATGCAGATAAGTAATGAGACAGGTGGAGTTTCAGAAGAAGGTTTGGTTGTTAGAGTGAGGTCTCGGAAAAAGGATTCTGATAATAGAGGTACATCTAGATCAAAGTCAAAACACAGAAATTTGATTTGCAGTTATTGTAAGAAAAAGCGTCACATAAAAGCCGATTGTTTTAAATTGAAAAATAAAGAACAACGGAAGAATAACAATGATATAAATCAAAATAAAAAAATACTAGCACTGAGGCTGAAGCTAGTGTTGTAGCAAAAGAATCAGATAGTAGTGATATTATTTTCACAGTTACCGATATGACAAATAGACAAGATGAGTGGCTTATGGACTCTGCATGTTCCTACCATATATGCATGCACAGAGAGTGGTTCTCGACATACAAGCCTATTCAATGTGGAGTTGTATTGATGGGAAATCATGCGAAATGTATAGTTGTTGGCATTGGCACTATTCGGGTATGAATGTACGATGGAGTTGTGAGGACTATATCTGAGGTTCGGCATGTTCCGGATATGAGAAAAAATTTGATCTCATTGGGTACACTTGATGCTAAAGGTTTTAAGTATTCTTCGGTTGATAGATTAATGAAGGTCGCTAAAGGGAATCTCGTAGTGATGAAGGCCGAATTGTCTGATATGTTATATATTCTACAGGGTTCCACTGTGACAGGTTCAGCAGTGGTGACTTCTTCCTCTTTGTCAGATTCAGATAGCAACAGATTATGGCATATGCGATTGGACCATATGAGTGAATATGGTATGACAAAATTGAGCGAGAGAGATTTACTTGGTAGTCAGAGTTTAGAAAAGTTGAATTTCTGTGAACATTGTGTTCTTGGCAAACAAAAGAGAGTCAGTTTTAAGGCCGCAGTTGATCGAACAAAAGGTACTCCGGACTACATTCATTCTGATCTTTGGGGACCCTCTCGTACTCCAACTTACGGTGGTGCTAGATATATGTTGACTTTTATTGATAATTATTCTTGTAAAGTGTGGGTATTTTTTCTAAAAAGTAAGGATGAGGTGTTCAATTATTTTAAACAGTGAAAAGTTATGATTGAGAAGCAATCTGAAAGGAAGAAAAAGAGATTAAGAACTGACAATGGCTTGGAATTTTATTCGTCGGAGTTTGAAAAAATCTGCAAGAATGAAGGAATCGTCAGACATTAGACCGTTAGGCATACTCTACGGCAGAACGGAGTGGCCGAATGGATGAACAGAACTTTTTTGGAGAGAGCCCGTTGCATGCTCTCTAATGCTGGCTTAGCGAAGAGTTTCTGCGCAGAGGCGATCTCTACAGCATGTTATTTGGTAAACAGATCTCCACATTCGGCACTTGATTGCAAAACTCCGGAGGAGGTATGGTCTGGTAGCCCTTCTGATTATTCTAATTTGCAAATATTTGGTTGTCCTGCTTATGCTCATATAAATGAAGGCAAGTTAGAACCTAGGGCTAAAAAGTGCATATTTATTGGTTATGCATCGGGGGTTAAGGGATATCGATTGTGGTGTCCTGAATCGTCTAAATTACTTATTAGTAGGGATGTCACATTTGACGAGTCTGTTATGTTATATCCTAATCATATTTCTTCTTATGAGACCCCGAATACTAATAAGCAGGTGGAGATAAAGACCGATAGTATTGTTCAGTTGCATAATTCTTCTCAGTCAGAACAGTTTCAGTCGCCAGACGCCTCAGCTACTGAAACCCTACAAGTTGAGAGGCAGAGCATTGCTACAGGTAGAGCGAGGAGACAGATTAAACCACCACAGAGATACGGCTATGAGAATTTAGTTGCTAATGCTCTTTCAGTGGCACAAGATACTTAAGAATATTGCGAACCTTCCATATATGATCAAGCTATTTCTAGTGCCAGTTTTGTAGGGTGGTTGGTAGCAATGATTGAAGAGATGGAGTCTCTTCATAAGAATCACACATGGGAGTTGGTAAAACCGTCTATAGGTAAGAAAATTGTTGGCTGCAAATGGGTCTTCAAAAAAAAGGAGGGAATCTCCGGCGTGGAAGATACAAGATACAAAGCTCGTTTAGTTGCTAAGGGCTACAGTCAGATAGAAGGTGTTGACTTCAATGATATTTTCTCACCCGTTGTGAAGCATACTTCTATTCGTGTTCTTCTATCATTAGTAGCCAT
The DNA here is from genome assembly GCA_029168755.2 of Tillandsia fasciculata. Classification (NCBI taxonomy): domain Eukaryota; kingdom Viridiplantae; phylum Streptophyta; class Magnoliopsida; order Poales; family Bromeliaceae; genus Tillandsia; species Tillandsia fasciculata. The sequence continues at coordinate 19,956,413 of CM054945.1, read as the reverse complement.
GTATGATCTGTATCTTGAGCAGCTTGATGTTAAGACAGTTTTTTAACATGGAGAACTTGAGGAGCAAATTTATATGGAGCAGCCAGATGGATTCATTATTGAAGGAAATGAAGACCATATTTGCCTATTAAAGAAATTACTTTACGGCTTGAACAGTCTCCTCGACAATGGTACAAGCTGTTCGACTCTATCATGACAGGTCACAAATATTCCAGAAGCAAACGTGATAGTTGTGTCTATATTTTAGGAAGCTTGATAAAGAATCTTTCATATATTTGTTACTCTATGTCGATGATATGCTTGATTGCTTTTAATGATATAGTTGAGATAAATAAATTGAAGACATTACTGAAGGATGAGTTCGAAATGAAAGATCTAGGTGCTGCAAAGAAAATCCTTGGTATGAAAATTAAGAGGGACAATAAGTCAGGACTACAGCATTTGACACAGGAGAAATATATAGAGAAGATTTTAAAGCGTTTCGGAATGACAGACGCAAAACCGCTGAGCACTCCTCTTGCGGCGCATTTCAGACTTTTTGTCGCGCTGTCACCTTAGTCTATGTTGATGAGCACTCATCTTGTGTATATTTTAGGAAGCTTGATAAAGGATCTTTCATATATTTGTTACTCTATGTCAATGATATTCTGATTGCTTCTAACGATATAGTTGAGATAAATAAATTGAAGACATTACTGAAGGGTGAGTTCGAGATGAAAGATCTAGGTGCTGCAAAGAAAATCATTGGTATAGAAATTAAGAGGGACAATAAGTCAGAACTACTGCATTTGACATAGGAGAAATACATAGAGAAGATTTTAAAGCGTTTTAGAATGATAGACGCAAAACCGATGAGCACTCCTCTTGCGGCGCATTTCAGACTTTTTGTCGCACTGTCACCTCAGTCTGATGATGAGCGGGAGTGCATGTCACATGTTCCTTATTCTAGTGTCGTTGGAAGCATTATGAACGCCATGATTTGCACACAGCTAGACATCTCCTATGCAGTGAGTATGGTTAGTAGATATATGACCAATCCTGGTAAGACTCATTAGCAAGTTGTTAAGTGAATTTTGAGATACCTACGTGGTACCACTAACACTTGTCTCGAGTTTGGGAGGTGTAAAGATGGTGTGGTTGGATATGTTGATTTAGATTTTGCAGGTGATTTGGATAGAAGAAGATTACTTTCAGGTTATGTATTCTCTATCGGTGGATGTGCAATTAGTTGCAAAGCTTCATTACAACCAATTGTCGCCTTGTCTATGATTGAGGCGGAGTATATTGCTATGACAGAGGGCGTGAAGGAAGCTATGTGGCTACGAGGCTTATTTGGAGAATTTACTTCTTATTGGGATTCGACAGTTGTTTATTCAGATAGTCAAAGTGTTATTCATTTGTCTAAAGATCAAATGTTTCATGAGAGGACAAAGCACATCGATATAAAGTTTCACTTTGTTCGGGATGTGATCGGAAAGCACATAGTGACTGTTAAGAAGATTGATACTGAAGACAATCCGGCAGATATACTTACTAAGTCTTTTACTATTACCAAGTTCAAGCATTATTTGGACTTGGTGTCGGCTGGCAGCACTTGAGGCCCTACGGGGCGTTTGGAGAAGATGGAGCACTAAGAACGTTAAGAAGTATTGAGAAGAATTCAAGTCAAGGTGGAGTTTTGTGGCAACCTCAACACAGCGGCTAAAGACTACAAATCAAATCAAGATGGAGATTGCTATAATTTGGTTTAGATATGTATTTATCTAAACTGAAGTTAAATCCTAATCTAATTAGGATAATATGAGATTTAGATTGTTTGGGTACAATTAGAATTTAATTACGAGTTCAATTAGACTATAAATCCTAATTAGATTCTAGTTTGGAGGCATATATTATATATAGCATACCCGGCCACTTTAATAATGCCGCAACTTTAATTAGCGGAAGCCCAAATTAATTTAGGCCAACGTGTTGTTTGTGTTGGAATATATACGGCCATATTAATGAAGTGTAGATTTTAATTAGATGTCATACTCTAATTAATTTAGCAACTCAAGAGGAGAGAGGTAGTATTGGAGGAGCCATATGTTGCTAATGAAGCCGGCAACTAATTAAAAAATTAAAGCTCTAAGGTGAAGGCGTCCATATAATTGGATTCTTCCGAATCGCTAGGGTGGACGCAAATTTTGATATTTCGGTTTTATTTGAAGCTTCGGTTTTCTTGAGAGATATAATCTTTGTATTCTACTTTTGACATTAATAAAAGTCTTTACTCCGTCTTCGCCCGTGGATATAGATCGGTGACCGAACCACGTAAATCTTAGTGTGCTATTTTATTTTCTTTTCTTACATTATTTTTTCCTTAGATCTATTTTTCGCCGTTTCGATTTAACAAACTGGTATCAGAGCCTTCTGTTCCCTTGAGGATTGAGAATTATGACGACAAAATTTGAAATCCATAAATTTGACAGGACCAACAGTTTTGCATTATGGCAAGTCAAAATACGTACTATACTAACGATTGCAAAAGGCACGGTTGGGAAAATAAAAGATGTCCAATTCGTTAACAGCGGAGCAGAAGGAGAAGATCGATGATAAAGCTCTTATGGCAATACAATTATATTTATCCGATAAGGTATTGCGCGAGGTTTTCGATTTTCTTGAAAGATATAATCTTTGTATTCTACTTTTGACATTAATAAAAGTCTTTTCTATGTCTTCGCCCGTAGATGTAGGCCGGTGGCCGAACTACGTAAATTTTGATATGCTTTTTTCTTCTTTTTTTTTTTACATTATTTTTTTCTTAGATCTATTTTTTACCGTTTCGATTTAACAAAATCTATTAGTGATCACGTGCAATATTCGAATATAATCTTATCCCGAAAATAATGTCCCTCTTGTTTCTTTTATTCCCACCGCAAACCAACGTGTAATTTTTAGTATTCTCTGTTGTTCCGAGCAATCAGATAACTCAAAGATTAAAAAGACGTTTCTGTACAAATTATCCATGTCACAAATATCAATCTACTCTTTGCTGCCGGTAGTCCAACTTGGTAATAGTATTTTTCACCAGTATAGGTGGGCTCTTAATAATATTTTGATAATTTTTTTTTTATCACAAATACCATTGAAACATATCCTGGAGCACAACTAGTGTTTTTAGCTCTATCTGCTAGATTTGCAGAGCACTAGCATGAACACAAATCCTTGAACTAAGTCAAACAGTTGACATTGTAATGGCTATGTACTGTACCTGTTACAAAGCTTACTGATAGAGATTTATGACTCTGATTTTCTTCCAAATCACGTGTTTACGATATAATCACTTTAGAAAGTAGTAAATTTTGTGCTTAGTACTGCAGTACTAGTATTGGTTAGTAAATATAATTATCTCACCTTTTGTACTTAGCTAGCCCTATTATAAAGTATGATATGCAGAGATCTGATCAGAGTTTTATAATAGAAGCATATTATACGAACACATTAAATAGAGCACTCAAAAAATGTAGTATATTTTTTTCACGATCATCACATTAAGGTATAAATCTCTCCACACTCTTAAATACATAAATAATTCTATTTTGTATGATTTTTAAAATCAAATCTTAAATTATTTAAAATCTAATTTTATTCAATTTTTTTTTTTTTTGCTGTGTTTCACCTTGCGCAAAATTCTAACATTAATACCCAAACTGTCATTGTTTTTCATCAACTTTTTCAATTTGAGCATCATCCTAGTAACCTGAGTTCTCAAAATGATAATCATATATTGAGGGAGAAAACAAGAGTAAAGATATGCAAGGAAAATCATGCAGATGTTTATCACTCGGTCTAAAGGATTCGACTTTCGACGAATTGAACCAAAACAAGGATTGATTGAATACTTTAAACCCTGCTTGATTCATTGTTCTTGCTCCCATAAAAAGTTTAAGCAAATTCTTTCCCTGTCGAGTGTCGAAACAATACTTACAACAACAACAGTTGCCCACCAAAATGTCCCTCCTAATCCTATTCCTATCAAACAACTACTTACAGAAGAACCTGAGTTAGAAGCAAAGGCTCAAAGATCCAAAACTGTGGGCAACACATAAAACCCAACAATAATAAACCAATCACCTACTACCGCGCATAATATACCAAAGAAGGATAACATTTTCTCATCTACTATCCAATGCAATATGTGATTCTGAACCCTCGACACCATTTGGTTTCTCGGTAATCCTATCGGGAACCTTCAACTCCTCGTTGTGCATCAGGAGCTCATCGTAAAGTTTAAGGGACTCCTTGGAAAATTCAGCCAACGACTCGAATATACTAGCCAAGCCTATCTTGAATCCGTTGAGAGTGACCTCATGGGTGTTCTTCATACATTCATGATGCTTCGCTTTCTCGCACTCCCATTTCTTCCGCAAAGCATTTAGCATCTCTTTCCTCTCCGACAAGCTCTCGACTTTTTGCTTCACATCCGACTCAGCTTTATACTCCAAAAGCTTGGATTCCACAACTTTATTCTCTGCTCTCTTGAAAGCAACAACCCTTTTATCGATCTCTTTCGCGAGGTTGTCGACTCTCCTCTTCTGTTGCTGCTCCTCCCCTTGCTTAACCCACAGAACCCTCGCACTTCTGATAAAACTTCTCATAGCGCAAGATACGGGCCTCTCGGTTAGCTTATTTAATGCTACAAACCATTCATGGCAAAGCACAACTAAAGGGGGCAACAGGGTTTTATTACTCGGAAGTGAGGACCTGCCTCGAGAGGAATAGACCATGTCGGACAAAATGAACCTTGTTAGCCAGCCGTCGAGTGCTTCTCCGTAAGCCTTCTGAGCAGCGACATAGCTTAAAAAGGAAGCCCTCCAGTTCCGAAGTTCAGCCTCTAGTTTAAGCGTAGCATGTCGCTGAGGGTCGTTACTGAATTTTCCATACGCGGGACATGTAAAGGAATTCACTTTGAACATTATCTGCTTCTGGATTTCGTGCGATTCTAGCATTATCTTCCATGTTCTCATTAGGCTGCACAAAGAAAATAGCGTAAATACATGAATATCTTCATGAAACAAAGAATACGCACAGCCATATTACCAAAAAGAAAATTAAAAAAAAAAAGGTAAAAAAACTCTTTTAAGTTTTGATTTGCAAATTGGATCCATATTTTTCAGTTTTGGTCCAAAATTGCAAAAACAAATATAAAATACGAAAAACGGATAATTTTTTCAGCGATGCTCCCAGTAAGGAGTGTAAACTTACCCTTGCAGCAGCTCGATGAGCTGAGGCTGCAATTCTTCATCTCTCAGCTTCTGTATTTTCTCCGAGATTGATTCTGCCGAGCGTAGAGCCACCCTTATTCTTGTGTATAATTCTCTTACCACAGTTCTAGTTTTGTCAAGTACACGTGGATCAGCTCCTTTAGCATCTTGGTTTCGTAGCTGTGAGCACTTCTTCACGTAGGCTTGCCAGGTCCGATCGCCAGCCTACAGAAAAACTAATAGCATTTTTAAATAAAACATACTATTGTAAAGAATTTCTCTTGCTCGAAAAGAGACAGGAAAAAGGTCTCCGCGTGTGATCAGTTTCAACATGAAACTAATGTTACGAGACATAAAACCATGTCACAAATTTAGTTATTTTCAGAAAATGTTCACTCTTAGGGAAAATTCCAACTGTTTGTCGACTCCATATTGTTTGAAAGTGAGATACATACGTATGATGTAGCATATTACTCTAATCTTCTTTTCATGCGGAACCAATATGTTGATTTTGGAATTCGACTATAGAGTTTTCGTAGACATTAAATTTAGTATTATTTAGTTAGAAAAATTAGCGCATTTTGCCGTTCAAATAAATCAGAATGCTGGACCTTGTTTTTGACCAAATTGATAAACATATGTGTTCTAGTATTAAATCAAAGTGTCGTCAACATACAAAGAATCTCAAAATGTTTTGCGCCTCAAGATCAAATTGCATTATCATCTTCATGAACATTATGATTTACGAGGCATCAAAAGATGAAAGGTACCTTCACTTCCTCGTAAAGCTTCTTCTCCCAAGCAAATAACCTTCCAAGAGTCTGGGAGTGACTTCCCGACGACATGCCACCGTAGTCATCGAATATATCGCTCCCACTCTCTGCCCACGACATGCTACTTGAGCTTGCACCAAGATGACTCCTATACGATGACGACAGAGATGAAGGAGATCGATGCCATGTGATCGCTTGCATTATCTTAGATGAATTTTCTGGCCCGCGGGAGACGATTTATAAGTTACATGATTATTCAAATAAAAATAATAACAAAGTAACAACTAATGCAGTAACACTAAGTAGCCACAGTAGGCCTTATGGGCAGGAAAGAGCCAAGTGAAAGAGGCTCTTACATTGGCCCTATAGAAGCTCAAATTCGGCGAATAGCATGGCACAACATACCTAGAAGTTAACCATATCCAGAAATAACTGTCTAACATGCACAAATTTGCAAAAGAACCAACAACATGCAGCTTAATATGCACCTCAGAGCAAAATCAAAGTTCATCAATAAGAAATTTGAAGCTTCTGAGTTCTAAGAAAGCTCATTTTGCATGGATATGGACAGTAAAAAGAAAAGGGGGGCTATACAAGAAGAGACTAATGCCAAGTAAAAATGCTGCTTTAATCTTAGCAAAGAATAGTCAAAGGCTCTTTTTTTTCTGAGAAAGTTCATGCCAAACACCAACTGGATAAAACTCCACTTTATTTACTCAACTTTTGCATCTTCTTTCTACTGGGTAGCATTTAGAACTAGAAAGAACCATGAGCTAACTTTATTGACTAGACACAGCATAAAAAGATAATCCCAACTGGATAAAACTACCAAACAGTAGAAAGGGAGAGGGAAAAAAAAACAACCAATTTTTGTTGTTGTTGTTTTTTTTTTTTTTATGGTCATATAACTAGTAACTAGAAAGAAAAAAATGAGGGAATATAATGGAAAAGATAAAAAAGAGAATTCTTATTCTCTATTTAAGCCAAAATTAGAGGACATTTTGGTACCAAACTAAGATAAACCAAAAAAAATAGTAAAGAAAGGGGGAAAAGATCAGAAAAAAGAAAGAAAAATTAATTCCCAATGCTGTAAAAATGGTGGAAAAAAAATGAAAAGCCATTAACCTCAACAAAATGAAAAGAAGCTAAAAAAAAAAAAGAAAAGAAAAAAAAAGACTCCACAAAAAAGGGGAGGTAAAAAAGGGAGAAAATAAAAATCCCACCTTTGATGTCATCAAGACCAGGTTGAAGGCTGGTTCTATTGAGCTCGAGCATACGCGACACCTCCTTCCCCGAATCACACGCCCTCACGAAGTGGTCTCCCACCTCCCTAAGCGCTTCTAGAAGCTCCCTCCCCACTCCATTACTCTCCTCCTCTTCCTCTTCCTCCGCCGCTTCGATCCCCTTCTCCACCACCCCCACCTCCACTCCATTACCAACCTCTTCTTCTCCTCCTCCTCCTCCTCCTCCTCCTTTCTCTTCCACCTCCAAAGCTGCCACCTTTTTCTTCTTCTTCTCCTCCGCCACCACCTCACTTTCGTTCTCGTCATCGTCTTCATCTTCTTCGAGCTCGGGTATCCCTTCCTCCTCCCTCACCGCCCTCAAATCCTCCTCCGAGCTCCCTCCCCACCCCCCCGCCACCACCTCCTCCTCCTCCTCCTCCTCCTCCTCCGCCGACGCGGTGCTCACCCCGTAGAACGGGTTGAAGAAGTCCCACCCCGCGAACCCCCCCGCCGGCGGCGGCGGCACCGCCGCAGCCGCGACGTGGGCCTCCGAGAAGAAATACCCAGAGCCCATTTCCCCCCGTAGCTCCTCCTCCTCGCGCGCCGCCTCCTTTTGGGCCTCCGCCTCCTTCTCCCTCTCCTCCGAGGTGAGGGTGGAGGCGGAGCGCGGGGACGCGGCGGAGGGGTTGGGGCTGGGTAAAGGCGCCGCCTTTGGGGAGGAGGAGATGTCCGGGTCGGGGTCGTGGTCGGGGTCATGGTCGGTGTCGGGGAGGGTGATGAGGATTGGAACGGGGGAGGAGAGCCGCGCGACGAATATGTCGAGGGCGGCAGCGACGGCGCCCAGGGAGAAAGAGTAGGCGCCGTGGGCGGCGGCGAGGGCGCGGCGGCGCTCCACCACCGCCTTCAGGAGGCGCTTCCGCTCGCGGCAGAGAGCCACCGGATCACCGCCGCCGCCGCCGCCGCCGCCGCCGCCGAGCCTGGTGGCGGCGCAGTTCCCCATTGGCTCTCTGGGGTTGGGGTTGCGGGGAGGGGAACGGGAAAAAAGTGGGGTTTTTTTTGCCCTTCTTTTTTGGGGTTTTTGAGGGGGAAATGGGTGGTGGTGGTGTGATGGGTTTTAGACTCACAGGAGGGTTTTAGGGAGGGAGAGAGAGGGAGAGAGAGAGAGAATAGTGTTGGGTTTTACTCAAGTCAAAAGTGTAAGTGTCGGGATGTTTTATTTGGCAGGTACTGTGGAGAGAGAAAGAGAGAGGTAATGGTGTTGGAGAGGGTGCATATATAATTCCAATGCACCAGGATCTTTCTAAATTGTTATTCACCATTTCTCTCTCTCCACTCCAAACAAATAAAAATAAAAAAATAAAAATTATATAGTATAAATCTTATTAAATAATATTTATATTTCTCAATTATAATTTAATCTATTCAGCGTCACACCTAATTCAGTTTAATTTAATTTTATATTATTTTAAATATAATTTTGTCTAACTTATTCTTCGATCGTATAATAAATTACTGATCAATTTAAGTCAATACATAACCTCTTCATTTTTATTTTATTAATTTAATTTTGAATACTAAAAATCTTACAAAATTATTTAAAATACAAATAACATTCCTCTATATTATTTACTAGTGATAGTAAATAATTAATATTTATTATCAATTTGTTAGTCTGAATTATTATTATTTTACCTACTATTATTAAACTCCAAGCATTCAAGAAATATAAAATTAATAAAAAATATTATTTCTTTAGTATAAATAGTATTTCCGTTACATTTTATTTTGACAACATATTATTAATGCGTCGATATTTAAATATATTAGATCTAGTTTTATAACGTAATGTTTAAATACACTTTAAATTTATATTTTAGAAGATACAAAAATTTTAAAACACTTTTAAGTTTCCTTCTCAAATGTTATAAGATTAAAGTGACAACCACCACGGACGCATATACTTCTTCCGCGACAATTGTTAGTGTAATTTTATAATATAAAAAGAAAAAAAATAAAAGTAATTTTGGACACTGATCTTAGTCTTTTTCCAGTAAGAGTTTTTAAATCTTGTTGATTTTAATTAATGTGTGAAGTTTTTTTTTTTATGGTGTAGATTGCAGTTATTATTAGCTCATTAATTCGTAAATTATTAAATATTTGAATACGTAAATTTTTTTCAAAAATTTAAAATAAAATATAATTTTTTATAGTTTTAATAATTCACGAATAGCTCGAAAGAGACGAATTATGTAATAAATATTTAAGATAAATTTTTAAAATAATTTTAATAATTCACAAATAATTTTGCAGACTTAAATAATTCGCGAATAATTCAGCCAAAAATTAGAGTAATATATTTTGATAAAATTTTTACATCTGAAACTCTCCGTTTATTCGCTCTAAATAAAAAAAATTTCGCTCAAAATAAATTTTTACTCGTCATCTACTTTATTTTGTAATTCTTTATTTTTATATTTTTATAAATAATAATTGATTGTATAAATTTAGAAAAAAAAATTAATAATTAAATTTTTTATTCAAAATTTTTTATCGATGAACGATATAAATTTTATATAAATTATATTTAAATAATTAACTTAGGTGTAGGATATATATCCCAAATGGAGTGTACATATAGCATAGCCTTTATTATTGGGTATATATAAATGTACACCTCATTTGAGGTGTACATTCTTATACTCTATCTATTTTAGGATGAGGTGAATTTTACTTATTATTTTGAAATAATAGATAGATAAATATTCATCCTAGAATGACTTATGTGTAGGATGTACACCCGAAATAAAATATATATTAAGCATAGCTTTTTTATTATTCGTATTATATCGTACCGAATTTGAAGGGCTGTTAGAAAGGCTTGTCTACATCTACACTGAGACTAGGCAATAAGTTTATTTTTTTGCTTTCTCTCCTCCCCTACGAATACTCCATACCCCTACTACTATATTCCTACTTCTGTTTCTTCTTTGTGTAGGAACCTGTGCACCAGTGCGTGCCTGAAGGAGAAAAAAATAATAATAATAAAAAAACAGGAGAACAAAAAAAGTAGATGGATTTTTTATTTTATATATATATATATATATATATATATATATATATATATATATATAGAAAGAGAGAGAGAGAGTGTTCAACTAGAATACTATCGATTCATCAAATAATTTGTGCTATCAAATTCTTTATCGTTGGATGGATGAAAAAAATATATGATTGGGATTATAGTGGTCTCCTAAGATTTTTTATTATTCAACCAATCACCTAGTAAATCCTATGGTACCATTATTATTTTAATCATATATTTTTTAATCCAAAGGTTAAAAATTTGATAGCACCAATGACTTGATGCTATTGATAGTATATATATATATATATATATATATATATATATATATATATATATATATAGCGACACTAATAATAAGTATTAATATTTTTGTCAGTAATATTTTTTTCAAATTTAAAAAATATTTAAAAATATCGCTATAGTATAATTTTATTATAGTAAATTTTGTGAACGAATTTGGTTTCAATGCCCTACGAGCTCTACGTCTGAAGGATCTGCGAATTCTTCCTTCTTATTCAAAAACTTTCCAAGGCCCGCCTCATGGCATCCAAGTTGAAAGAGATAAGTTGAACAAGTATGGTCGTCCTCTATTGGGATGTACTATTAAACCAAAATTGGGATTATCCGCAAAGAACTACGGTAGAGCGGTTTATGAATGTCTACGTGGTGGGCTTGATTTTACCAAAGATGATGAAAACGTGAACTCACAATCATTTATGCGTTGGAGAGATCTTTTCGTGACGAAATATTTTTTGTTGAAATGTTAAAAATATTATTTTCTGAGACTTAAGTTTTGGAAATACAAAAATTATTTTACATAATTTTATATGGTATTAAATTAAAAAGTTCTGAATTCAATTTCTGTCGGACTCGTATCATAATTAATTTTTTTTTATTTAATTCAAATTCACGTCTAATTGTTAATCATTGTAATTTTAAAATTAATATTAAATTTGATAGATGCTATCAAAAATCAGTGTTCAAAATTTATATTTATTTTATTTACAGACATTTTGAATGTCAAAATATATCTAATAAATTATATTTTGATTTAAATAATTTACCGTTAAAATAATAAATTTGGCAAAGGCAGTCTTCAAAATAAGATCATTCCAACATTGAAAACAATTCCAACCTTCTTTTTTTTTTTTTTCTTCCTTTTTCAAATATGTGCATGTTGCATCTGTTTTAAGAAAGTGGTGTACGAGATGTACTTAAAGACTCGGCTCAGGTAATAAATTCTCGAGTGAATGTGCATTGGGTTATGGTCCAGACGGAGTACATTTGAGGCACCAGTCCCTTCTCGATCTCTAGGACCATCAAATCTTAGTCCCTGCTTTTTATCAAAATTCAATAGGCCCCATGATATATATTCTCAAAAATTATTTTTAAAATTAAAATAGCTTTCAGTTATTTATCTGGTTGGATTAGACACAGTCATATTCAAAATAGTATATATTCAAAATAGTATAAGATTGATTGGATCGAGTCATAATCAAAATCTATAAATATTATAATTGTGTATTTTCGACAGCTCAAATTATTATGATTAATGGATAGCACTTACAATCTGACACACCGAACTCATTTTTCATTTTCTGTTCCAAGCAAAAATTTTGAACTCATTTAATTTTTTTGTAAAATATTTAAGTGAAAGTGAAGCAATTGCATGACTTTAAAATCTCAGGCTTTAATTCTGTAAATTTTTTATAAAAGTTTAAATTATTAAAGAATTCTAATTTTATATATATATACTCAACATGTGCATTTCTAATTGAGTGCAAAAGTGAAGGGTTATTCGGGCCTAACCGGCCCAAACGATCGGGTCGGGCTCTTGGGCCTTTCAATCTTGTTTTTGTTATGAAATTAGTAAAAGATAATTTATATGGTCTCATTTTAAATTTAATTGCATTTAGATTTTGTTATCAAATGAGTTTCAAAGAAGGGTTTTGTTTTGTAACTTAGTGAACCTAGTCCAAGCATAAATATTGATTCAATCCAGGCTCAAACCCTTGGGTGGCTTTGGGTTTGGGTTTGGGTTTGGATTTGGTTTCTTTCCAAATTATTTTGGGCTTGATATATACAAATTTCAAATTACATTTTTTTTTGCCTTAAAAAAAAAAAAACTTCCCATGGGCTTTAGATTTTATGCTTAAGTGCATGTTTATTCTGGCACTAAATACCTATTCACTACAATAAAATTAAATTATAGGAATATATTTTTGTGATATTTTTGTACAAGTGTCCTATCTATATTTCATCTATATTCAAAATTAGATTATAAAAATATATTTTTGGAACATATTACAATAATGTGCCGCTATACATTCTAGCGACTGCACATATAGCGACACTAATAATAAGTGTCGGTATTTTTGTCAACGATAATTTTGTTCAGATTTTAGAAATATTTAAAAATATCGTTATAACATAATTTTGTTATATTGATTAGGCTTTGAATATAAAAAAGATAAAATGAGATTGTGAGCAATACGTAGAAATTTTGATTTAGCTAAACAAATGTTATTGAAACTATATTTTATTAATTAAAATTGTTTAGTATAATGTCTCAACCGGTTTGTATTAATAATTTATTAGGATAAAACTATTGATCCAAATTATTTAAGTTCAATTATTATTATTAATATTTTTATATTTTATATTTAAATTTATAATTTTTTTTTTTATCCGATGTGAATTATTATATTATTATAATTATTTCTTTTTCATTCGTTATTTATTTAGATTTGAAGGCTGTCATCTATTTTTTTTTTTCTTATTTATTTTGAATTTTTTAATTTATTCCATGTGAGATAACTTTTTTATATATATTGTCACATCCTAAGTTATTTTTGATATTTTAGATTAGAAAAATGCTAACTTACTAGATAAGGATCATGTTACTAAATAAGTTACTGTAATAAATTATACTTGAATATTACTTTTTTAACGTACTCTACTTAAATATAGTTATATAAGTAGAGATCTAGTTGTATCATTAGTATTATATATACTAGTTCAATACCCGCGCTTCGCTGCGGAAGGTACAATCTAATTAAATATTAAATATTAAATATTATATATATAACATAAAGAATAAAAAATATTAAATATTAAACTAATTAATTATTTAACATTAAACATCATATATTAGATATAGTACAAAAATATTGATAATTATTTAATAAGTAGGCATTAGACCGTATCTATTACATAAAAAACAGAAATATAATATAAACAAAATAAACTGGATAAATCGTCATTCTTCATTTACTTTGTTCATTAGATGAATTTGCTTCATTTAATAGACTTGCTTCATCAAACCTGCAATCAATTTCAATAACAATTTCAATAATTTGATATTATAATTAAATAAATAAATAAAATATATTAAAATTATATAATATAATTGTGAATTATTTAGTAGCAAAATAGTCAATGGCATACTCACAGAATCAGTATTTATAGAAATAAAAATAAAAATTGAATTTTATGGATAGGAAAAGTGTAATAAAAATTGAATTTTATGGATAGGAAAAGTGAGTAGTTATGATGACAAAATCTCTTTAAAATATATGGATATTTGCTAAATTTTTTCAAAATCTGTTGAAAATCTGTAGAAATTAAGTATATAAATTAAGTATATTTGACAATATCACATCACATCAAATCAAATCAAATATTTATAGAATAATCTTATGGATAGCAAAAGGGAGTAAATCTCTCAGAATCAAAAATTAGTAAATATCACATCAAATCATTTAGGGACAGAGAGCAACTATGAGATGATAGTAAATCTCTCAGAATAAAAAATTAGTAAATATCACATCAAATCATTTAGGGACAGAGAGCAATATCACATCACATCAAATAAAATCAAATATTTATAGTAATTTTAGATATATTAATATCTACAGTAATTTTAGAAAGAGAGGAAAAAAAGAGCAATTATACTAAAATTTCACATATTATACCAAAATGTATAATTGCTCCTTTTTGGGGGGGGAAGCAAATGTACCAAAATTTCACATATTTGATTAAATTTGATATAAAAAATTACTTTCTTCTTCAGTTAGTTGCCATATGGTTATTATTTTTTAAAGATTTTCACAGATTTTATAAAATAATAAAATTAGCTTTCAATCACTAAGTCATATAGAGTAGCTAAGATAGTAGAATCTCATAATATTTTTTGAAAACTTCACATCAAATCAAATCAAATATTTTATAATCATTTTATAGTAGTTATGATAGTGAATTCATTAGAATCTGACACAATCTCTCCAAAATATACACATCAATCACTGAGTAACTATAATAGCAAAATCTGAAAATAGTAGAAAGATCGGTTTGAAATTAGTTCTTTAAATGTTCCATTAATTATAAATATCTGTTATTATGAAAATATATTAAAAAAAAAAGTTAAATATCTTATTTGTATTATTATTATTATAATTAACATTTGGAGGAATAAAAATTTAATATAAGATTTTGTATGATTAATTAATAGTTAGAAATCTGCTAAGATTTATTTATTTATTTAGTTCTATTTCATACAATAATTTGAAATTTAGTGTACCAATATTTAGAAAGTTAAATTTTAAATTAGTATATATATATATATATATATATATATATATATATATATATATATATATATATATATATATATATATATATATATATATATATGAGAAATATAACATACCAATATTTGAAAAAAAAATATATTTTACATTTAGAGAAATAAAAATATTAATATAAGATTTTGTACTATTAATTAATCGTTAGAATTTTGAGAAATATAACATACTATTAATAGTTAGAATTTTTAGACATAGAATCAACAAAATCTATTAAGATATATTTATTTTTTTAGTTCTATCTAATACGGTATTTTTAAATTTAATATATTAAAATTTGCAAAGCTAAATTTTAAATATACCATTAATAGTTAGGACTTTTAGAGTTAAAATCAACAAAATCTGTTAAGATATATTTCTTTTTTAGTTCTATATATATGATACGTTAATTTTAAATTTAACATACCATAGTTAAATTTTAAATTAATATATATTTATATATGTATATATGAGATATATAACATATCAATATATATGTATTTAAATAGACTCTAGATATTTTATAAGATTTGTTATCATAAATACTCTCTTTTATAAATACTTTTTTTTTCTTACCCAAAGATTTTTTTGATTTTGTTAAGATTTGCGATCATAACTACTCTTTTTTTCTATTTTCAAGATTCTCATAAATACAACTTTGAAAATAAAAATATTATATACCAGATTTTGTAAAAGTAATATTTTCATATTTCATTTAATTTGATTGATGAGTTCTCGAAAATAATGAATCCCATAAGATTTGTTATCATAAATAGTCTCTTTTTCTTACCCTAAGATTTTCTAGATTTTGTCAAGATTTGCTATCATAACTTTTTTTTCCTATTTCCAAGACTTTCATAAGTGCAGATTTAGAAATATAGCTATTCTCTTATCATATTTTCAAGATTTTCATAAATGTAATTTTAAAAATAAAAATATTATATACCAGATTTTGTAAAAAGTAATATTTTCATATCTCATTTGAGTTGATTGATGTGTTCCCGAAAATTTTGAAGTTAATATATTAAGATTTGCAAAGTTAAATTTTAAAAATATATATATATATATATATATATATATATATATATATATATATATATATATATATATATATATATATATATATATATATATATCTGATACATTCATTTTAAATTTCATATATACCAAAGTTAAATTTTAAATTCATATATATCTATATATGTATATATAAGAAATATAACATACCGATATATATGTATTTAAATAGATCCTAGAGATTCGGTAAGATTTGCGATCATCAATACTCTTTTTTATAAATACTTTCTTTTTTTCACCTTAAGATTTTTTTGATTTTGTTAACATTTGCTATCATAACTACTTTCTTTTCTTATTTCCAAGATTTTCATAAATCCAACTTTGGAAATAGAAATATTATATACCATATTTTGTAAGAGTAATATCTCTATATCTCATTTGATTTGATTGATGAAAATTTCTTAAATTTTGTCAAGATTTGCTATCTGCTCTCTTCTCCTATTTCCAAGACTTTCATTAGTGCAGATTTAGAAATATAGTTACTCCCTTTTTCTATTTCTAAAATTTTCATAAATGTAACTTTATAAATAACAATATTATATACCAGATTTTGTAAAAGTAATATTTTTATAACTTATTTGATTTTTAGAACTGAAATCAACAAAATCTGTTAAAATTTATATTTTTTTAAAATTTAATATACCAAAGTTAAATTTTAGAGTTAAAATCAACAAAATCTGTTAAGATATATTTCTTTTTTAGTTCTATATGATACGTTAATTTTAAATTTAACATACCATAGCTAAATTTTAAATTAATATATATCTATACATGTATATATGAGATATATAACATATCAATATATTTGTATTTAAATAGACTCTAGATATTTTATAAGATTTGTTATCATAAATACTCTCTTTTATAAATATTTTCTTTTTTCTTACCCAAAAATTTTCTTGATTTTGTTAAGATTTGCTATCATAACTACTCATTTTTCGTATTTCCAAGATTTTCATAAATACAACTTTGGAAATAAAAATATTATATACCAAATTTTGTAAAAGTAATATTTTCATATCTCATTTGATTTGATTGATGGGTTCTCGGAAATAATGAATCTCATAAGATTTGTTATCGTCTATTTTTCTTACCCTAAGATTTTCTAGATTTTGTCAAGATTTACTGTCATAACTCTTTTTTTTTCCTATTTCCAAGACTTTCATATGTACAGATTTAAAAATATTGTTACTCTCTTGTCATATTTTCAAAATATAATTTTAGAAATAAAAATATTATATACCATACCAGATTTGAAAATATTATATACCAAATTTTCATAAATGTAATTTTCTTGATTTTGTTAAGATTTGCAATCATAACTACTCATTTTTTCTATTTCCAAGATTCTCGTAAATACAACTTTGGAAATAAAAATATTATATACCAGATTTTGTAAAAATAATATTTTCATATCTCATTTGATTTGATTGATGTGTTCTCGAAAATAATGAATCCCATAAGATTTGCTATCATCTTTTTTTCTTATCCTAAGATTTTCTAGATTTTGTCAAGATTTGCTGTCAAGATTTGCTGTCATGACCCTATTTCCAAGACTTTCATATGT
This sequence comes from Tillandsia fasciculata, assembly GCA_029168755.2. Lineage (NCBI taxonomy): Eukaryota > Viridiplantae > Streptophyta > Magnoliopsida > Poales > Bromeliaceae > Tillandsia > Tillandsia fasciculata. The sequence goes on along the minus strand of CM054945.1, from coordinate 19,938,820 downwards.
AGATTTTCTAGATTTTGTCAAGATTTGCTGTCAAGATTTGCTGTCATAACCCTATTTCCAAGACTTTCATATGTACAGATTTAGAAATATAGCTCTCTCTTGTCATATTTCCAAAATTTTCATAAATATAATTTTAGAAATAAAAATATTATATACCAGATTTTGTAAAAGTAATATTTTCATATCTCATTTGATTTGATTGATGTGTTCCAGAAAATTTTAAAGTTAATATATTAAGATTTGCAAACTTAAATTTTAAATATATATACCCTATAATATTCCGGCCCAATGTTATAGGATTATTTATTTAAAAAAATTTTAAAAAAAATAATAAAATTATTTTTATTTTTAACTAATGAACAAATAAATTATTTATAAAATATCAAATAAAATTTGAAATTATTAAGAGCCTAAAAAAAAATTATTTGTAAAAAACCAATACATGCATTACCCTATAATATTCCGGCCCAATGTTATACGATTATTTATTTAAAAAAATTTAAAAATAAAATAATAAAATTATTTTTATTTTAAACTGATGAACAAATAAATTGTTTCTAAAATATCAAATAAAATTTGAAATTATTAAGAGCGTAGAAAAAAAAAAATATTTGTGAAAAAATCAATCCATGCATTACCCTCTCAAACTGGTGGTGGAGAGGATGAAGGAGGAACACGCGACGTCGACCTGTCGCTGTTGGAGGCGGTGGAGCGGTCGCAAAACGGCGGGGTGGAGGTGCTAGACCTGCGGGCGGTGAAGAAGGTGGTGCTGTCGTTAATACAAAGGGATAAAAATGTAATGGAACGCAAAAATTTGGGCCCCGCTATAACCATTGGACTTTTGGGGATCAAACTGAAACCTTTTGGAAAGGTTGACAGCTCTAGGTCCAATTTAGCCATGCGCTAGATAAATACTGCAATATCAGAATAAAGCGAGGAAGCAATCACAACTCACCGCATCATAAATTTCATCGTTGTTCTCAAAATCTCCCTTCTTCCTGGGGAGAATGTGAATGTGCACATGGGGAACCGTCTGTCCTGCATGAGGTCCATCCTGAAATTTTCAGTACCAAACATAATTTTAATTTTATTTATTTTTAAAATTATATACATTTATAAAATAAATAATTTATGCTTATTTCTAAAACAAACGACACAGCTATATAAGCTTCAAAGAGAATCTTCATAGTTCAAACTGAGATTAAAACAAATTTAAAATTAAAGATAAAAAGACTGATTTAATTAAAATAAAAATAAATTTAAATATATTAATAATAACGAATTAAAACTCGATTAC